>JAJOZX010000140.1:155000-755000 GCA_023014485.1 Bathynomus jamesi | reverse complement strand
GTCTCCAGAAAACCAAATTTTCAGAATGATCGGGTTTGGGCAACAACTCCTGATGAAGTCCCAGACGACCAGAAGTATCGAGAAATAGTAAAAAATCCAGCATGTGTGGGTGTTTTCATTATGTTCTCTATTCGGAAGCTCATCTGGGTTATCAAACCAAGAGGAACCAGTTGGGATGGGCCTTATTTTCGAAATGTAATTTTAGCCCAACATGTAATTCCGTTTTTGAAAGACCCCGAGTGTGTTTTGGATGTTGAACAGGCAACCTTTCTTCACGACAAAGCCCCCTGTATGAAAGCACTTGCGACTCAACAACTGCTTAAGGACAATAACATTGATTTTTTCGGAAATAATGAATGGCCTGGCAATTCTCCCGATCTTAATGTCTGTGAACATGTGGGATCCATCATGAAGGATCGGGTGGAGTCCTTAATGCTGGAACAACCCATTCAGAACCGGTATTCAACAGAAATTATGACTGCAAAGATCAACGAAGTCCTTGAAGAAATGAGTCATGATACCGATCTCTTTGAGACACTTCTGGGATCATACCCCCGTCGATTAATGGCCGTCAGAGCTGCAAATGGGGGCAACACCCGATATTAAAACAAGTGTTTTTTATTCAAAATTAAACGCTCTTTTGCGTGGTTTTGTCTGTTTTTTTTCTATTCCTTTCAGTTTCTTCTGTACAGGGGGGGGCAATCATTTCCTGACACCCTTACATATGACAATATCTTCATCTGACGTACTTTTTAATCTAATACACACTGTAGAACGTAGGCCCGCGGTGATGTTGACCGTCCCGTTGAAGTTTGTTGAACGGGCGCCAGTCGCCTCAAGTGTTGATTCGCTTCGTGTAGAGCTGAGATGATGCTTGAGGGACTGAAACCGGCTGAAGTCGTACGGCGCTGGGCTTCAAAGGAATGCTTCTGCAGGCTGACTCGAAGGTCTTACTTGACGATAGATTGGGACTTGAAGGAACAGCAGGCCGCCCCTCGAACGGGAAGCCGGAAGGCGGTTGACGTGCCGAGTTGTGCTACTGACGAAGGAGTTACAAGGAGTTACAAGGAAAAGAAGTACCTCAAAAGGACTTGCGGCCCATACCGAGGAGGTACTAATGGCAGCGGGTGCCAGGGAAAATTTTCTACACCCTCAACTAGTGTGCAAGATTTGGTCTAACCTTTTCTTGAACTGATCCACAGAGGAACTGTTCACAACTTCTGAAGGTAACCTGTTCCACGTGTCACAGATCTTATACGTAAAGTAATTCCCACACACACTAGTCCTAAACCGTTTCAAATCCAACTTCCAACCATTGTTGCGAGTTGGGTTATCATTTAAAATAAACATGCTTCTAAAATCGACATCGTTGAACCCGCGTAAGAGCTTGAAAACCTCGATCAGTTGACCGCGCAGCCTCCGAGTTTCCAGCGAAAACAAGTTCAGGGCGCGTAACCGTCGATTGTAGCCCATATGCCTAACGGAAGGGATTAACTTTGTGGCCCTCGCCTGTACTCGCTCCAGCCTCTCAATATCTTTCCTGGGGGTGGGCGACCAGAACTGCACAGCATACTCCAGGTGCGGCCGAACCAGGGAATTGTACAGTGAGAGCACAATCTCCTTGTTCCGAAACTGAAATTGCCTCCTGATATAACCCAACAGCTTCTGGGCTTTCTTTTCCACCTCTACGCACTGTTTCGTAAACTTAAGGTCGCTGCTAATTAGCACACCCAAGTCCTTTTCCAAATCAGTCGCCTCGATATTACTCCCCAACATCGAGTACTCCGACTTGGGTTTGGCGTAGCCAATGTGCATCACCTTGCATTTACCCAAGTTAAACGGCATTTGCCATTTTTCGGACCACTCTCCTATCCTACCTAGGTCCGCAGGCAGTTGCTCGATCGCCTCCGGCGTCCCAACATTGGCCCCAAGCTTGGTGTCATCAGCGAATTTGGCGATCCGACTGACGATGCCACCGTCTATATCATTTACGTAAATGATAAACAACAGCGACCCTAAAACGGAACCCTCAGGAACCCCACTAGTGACCGAGGCCCAACCAGAACTAGTCCCTTTAATTACAACCCTCTGCTGCCTATTCTTCAGCCAGTTTTCAATCCACCTACCTACTTCCCCACCGATACCCAGCGCGCGCACTTTCGCCATTAGCCGGCGGTGAGGTACCTTATCAAAGGCTTTCTGAAAGTCGAGATAAAGTATATCAATCGCCCTACTCTTATCATACTCACTCAACATGTGGAAAAACTCGAGCAAGTTGGTGAGACACGACCTATGCCGTCTAAACCCATGTTGGGAGTCCCCAAGCAGCTTGTAGGAATCCAAATGGTCAACGATCATATCCGCTATTGTCCCCTCTAATAATTTACCTACAACTGAAGTGAGACTAATGGGACGATGGTTCCCTGGACTTTCGTGATCCCCTTTCTTGAAGATAGGGGTCACGTTGGCTTCCCTCCAGTCACCAGGCAACTGGCCCGTCTCCAACGATTTGTTGAAGACTGTAGCCAGGTGGGGAGCCACCTGGTCGCGCACCTCCAGCAACACTCTGGGGAGAAACTGGTCTGGCCCAGGAGCCTTAAACGCGCTCAGTTTGTCTATTCTATCGGCAACGACTGAAGCGGTACATCGAACACTATCCAGGCCAGCAGGTGGCCTCACGCCTGGCTCGGGGATGATGCGGGTGTCTTCCCTGGTGAACACTCCCGCAAAGTACTCATTAAGCACATTGGCGATGTCCACGTTGGAGGTCCGCAAAACACCGCTTCTAATGGGCTTTCTACTGTTAACATAACTGAAGAACTCCTTAGGGTTCCCCTTGCAGAGGCTTGCCACCCGTAGTTCTTCGTTACGTTTCGCTAGTCTAACCTTCGCCTTCACTTCCCTACACAGGCGGACATACGCTTCAGTGTTCTCATGGGAACGATTGGCTTTCGCCCTCCTATACGCTACTTTCTATTTCGGATAGCTGAAGCGATGTCACGACTGAACCACTTAGGCTGCGTTGAAGCAGGGGTGACCGGTTTTGATGGTATGGCAGCAGACTGCAGCACAATAAACTCGTCCCGGAATGCACTCCACACTCGCTCAACATCGCCGCCGCCCTCTAACCCCATCTCACCTACGCTATCCCTGACGCTAGCAAAGTCCGCGCGCCGGAGATCGAGCTTACTGCCTCTCGAGTTACTACGCTTCACCCGAGGGACGCACACACGGAACCTAATCAGACCGTGATCACTCCCGCCCAACGATTCGTCAACGGTGAGGCCAGTGACGAGGTTGTCTTCGGTCGTGAATACTAAGTCTAGAACGCTTTCGCCTGGTGTAGGCTCATTGACCCACTGAGTGAGGAAGTTCTCATCAGCAAAGTCAACTAGCCTCCTCCCTTCAGCATCAGCAGTCCTGTCTTCCCACTTTATGCCGCGACAGTTGAAGTCTCCTAAAACTACACACACCCTATCCCCTAGCAGGCTACTGAGTTCGGTGTTGTACAGGGCTGTATCCTCCTCGAGGAGAAGCGTGACACGTGACGAGAAATGCAAGCGAGAAGTGAGCGAGCGAATGAGCGTGTGTGAGTGAGTGAGGAAGTGTATCAGTGGACCCTCGCTTATATAACCTCTGATCTGAGACGCGGAGTTTCGCACCATTTCTTGAGACGCCTTCTGAGCGTCCTGTAGTTGCTAAGGGCTTGCTTTCGCGGGCGTTTTGGGAAAAAACAGACGTCTTCATTGTTTCTGATTCCTTGACCACGTGTGTCTTCTAAGAATGTTTGAGGATGGCATGGAAGAAAGCATTTGTTTGTCTACTTGTTAGTCTATTTCTTGTCGGTCCTCATTCTCTCTCTCTCTCTCTCTCTCTCTCTCTCTCTCTCTCTCTCTCTCTCTCTCTCTCGCAGAGGGTATAAAGGTTATGCACATTCCTTCTGGGTGTTGTAAACTTTATACTTGGGGTGTGACAGCCCTCCGGTCCCGAATCGTGGGATTCTAGAGAAATTGGCTGCCAGTTCCTTTAGGTTCTCGCTCTTTCGGGAGGGCGGGTGAAGTCTGTTGTACAATCCTGTCCTCCCGTGGGTTACTAGGACCCCATCCCATCCTTAATCTGTCCTTTTAGCTTAGATTAGGGATGCTCTCCTCTGACTGCCCCCCCCCCCAAAAAAATTTAGTATTAAGTCTTTTTCTCTACTAATAACGAACAATTGTTTTATAACAAATAACGATATAAACAATATAATACGAAAGGAAGACATAGATGTAAGAAAAGAAATAAGTAAAAGCTGCGAAATAGTCAAACGGCCCAACGAGCAAAATTATAAAAAGATAATAACTAAAAACGCAGAAAATAAACAACCAAAGAAAAATAATGGTAATACCAAAATTAAGGACTGAAAATAATAAGAAAAGAAGCAAAGCGTAGAAAATATCGTATGTAAATACTATGCGAAAGGGAACTGTAGATATAGGGATGGGCAATGCATATATGCACATCCCACATTATGCAAAACGCAGTACACAAGTGGATACTGCAAATTTGATAAGAAATGCATGTTCCACCATCTTACGGTCTGCAACACTTATGCAAGATATGGGAGTTGTAAATACAAAAAAAAATGCAGATACCACCACCCTGAAAGGAACGCAATGAGTGAACAGAAAAAACGAACATCAAAGAAGAGTGCCAATTTTTTAGACGCAACCAACACATTTCAGCTGCTAAACACTATCCAGCAATTAAAAAACCAGCTGACAAATATAAATATAGGAATCCGAGAGCCGGACAGAAGGTACGAACAAAGACACTTCATGCGTTATCGGGACAAAGATAAAAAGAAGTAAATTCTCGGAGGACCACAAGGCAACGAAACCGGCAACCCCATTGGAAAACAAATTGGAACCACTTGTATGCGAAAAAGAAAGAGAAAAAATAAAAATAATCCTAGCCAACATACAGGGCCTTAAATCAAACCATTCCACGAACAAAGTTGTATACCTGAAAGGACTCATGCAAGAAGCCGGAGCAGACTTTGCATGCCTCACGGAAACTCATCTAAAAGACTGCCAGGCGAACTGCGAAAATTGTGAGTCCTGTATTGAAAAAAAAGAAATACAAATTGACAACTATAACATCCTCCGAGCCGACAGAACAGTGAGACGTAAAGGAGGATGTGCTATTTACACACGCAAAAGGCACATAGCAGAAATGGCTATAAGTACCTCCAACAACTACGTAGAATGTGTAGCAGCAAAAATTGAAAAATTAAATTTGGTACTAATTGTAATGTACAGTAGGGTGGATCGATTTTACATTTTTTTCGATTTCCATATTCTAATAGAGACAAAACCTTGCGCATGCATGAGAAAATAGCCTCTGCAAAATCTTAGCTTAATATGTAATCATCTTCTGCCCCCGGCAGAGCGATGAAAATCATATTTTAGTAGTCAAAAACGTATTTTTCTTATAATTTTTAAAATATTTCAATATGCATCAAAATTATTCCTAATAACTATAAAGTCGATGAAAAAGACCTCATATGATCGTTTTTCCAAGCGCGTTGTCCTACGTTAATATCTTTTGTCCCCGACAACAACGTCAAATGTTGAAAAAATAGGTAATTTATATACATATTTTCAGATCGGCTCTTTGTCTTAAATAATGCATTTATATATTTCCCATAGCATTTATATCGTTGCTTAGGCATGAAATAACACACACACATGCCTATTACACGGTAATGAATTATCACTGCGACACCTCATTCAAGACTTGGACGGCAAAACAACTGTGCCAATGGGCTTTACTGGACCAGTTGGAAAACAACTGAACGACTGCGAAAAACTTCCAATTACAGAATTCGATGCCATTCCATCTCCCGACATTGACATAGATGATGCCAAGTTGAGCACTGACCAAAAATATTTGTTAGGCATCTACAGAGCAGTGTCGAGCGGTAGCTGCTCTTCAGCTCTCGCGGCTCGAAATCCAGGTAAGATGGCGCATTCCAGGTGGCTGACAACAGCAAATAGATTTCTGCGCCTCTATGTTTCAACCAGTGAACCCTCCAGCACCTTCAACGAAATTGTGCGATTCATTATGACAGTTTACGCACCAATTTGGTTTAAGATAAAGAAAAACTCCAGTTTCACTGAGGGCGCAAAACATTTTTTCGAAATGATGCGTCTCTCTCAGACCATGCCTCAAAGATCTAAGACAATCGCCAACAAAGTCCTCCGTAGAAATTCTTTCTTTGCTCACCCAGAAAATATTTTGATCTCCATGCTACATGCCGATGAGCAACACATAAGAGAATTGGGATGGAGAAGAATATTAAAAGCACGATCAAAACAATCACCAGCGGGGGAAATTCGAGCCTTCGCCATGCCTGAGCTGCTCTACGATAGTCAAAACTATTACGAAATGATCAACTGGCAAACGGCTGAGGTGACCGAACCCCCCGTTACAAAAACAATACCTGATACCCGAATAAAAGAGTTTGTTGAGACGGGAGACCAGCCTGATGGACTGATCCCACTATTCCCTTGTCATACTCAAGCGGTCGAGAGACTCATCAAATTAGTAACCGAAGCCTCTGCCAGTGTAAGTGGAATAGAAGAGAGGGACGGATTCATCCGCTCCCGTCTTCACTCCCGAACAAAAATTCCACGATTTGATTCTAAGAAAGATTACCGTATGTAAATCGACATGCAGCCAAAGGAAGGGTGGTTGGGGCTGGATAGGGTGGAACTCGACGTACAGCCACCTCCTCGTGGTGAGTTCTGGGTTGCTAATTTTATAAAATTAGCAAGCGAGGAGCTGTACTTAGTACTTATCGTACTTATAACATCGCATTAACGTAATTATAATCCACATTTAGACTTTTCTCGGGGACAGAAGATATTACTCTAGAGTCATAAAATTTTGCGTGTGTGTTATTTCATGCCTAAGCAACGATATAAATGCTATGGGAAATATATAAATGCATTATTTAAGACAAAGAGCCGATCTGAAATATGTATATAAATTACCTATTTTTTCAACATGTGACGTTGTTGCCGGGGGCAAAAGATATTAACGTAGGACAACGCGCTTGGAAAAACGATCATATGAGGTCTTTTTCATCGACTTTATAGTTATTAGGAATAATTTTGATGCATATTGAAATATTTTAAAAATTATAAGAAAAATACGTTTTTGACTACTAAAATATGATTTTCATCGCTCTGCCGGGGGCAGAAGATGATTACCTATTAAGCTAAGATTTTGCAGAGGCTATTTTCTCATGCATGCGCAAGTTTTTGTCTCTATTAGAATATGGAAATCGAAAAAAATGTAAAATCGATCCACCCTAATGTACAGACCCCCAAACACACCAACCTCAAAATTTTCAGATTCCATTACAGAGGTAAGAAACCTGGTAAAAGATCTACACTCTCCAATCCCAAATATTTTTCTCTGTGGTGATTTTAATTTCCCATTCATGGAATATAAAAGGATAGGAAAAAATGTATGTATACACCAGGACAAGGGGGGCACACGAGAAGACCAGGAGCAGGCGAAAATGCTACTAGCTCTAGCTGATGAAATTATGTTAACGCAAGAAATAACAGAAAACACAAGAAAAAACAACTGCCTAGATTTGGTATTCACAAACAACAGTAATCTAATTGATAATGTAGAAATATCCCCAACTATGATATCGGACCACAACATCATTGAAATAACAACTAATATAAAGACAACAGGAAAGGAAAGAACACGCACAAAAGAAAAAAGCAAATTCGAAATTTTTAATTTTCACTCCAAAGCTATAAACTGGGAAGATGTGACAGGCAGCATGGAAGTAATAGATTGGAAAACCATTTTCGAGACCAAGACAACGGAGGAGATGCTAATGACGTTAGAGGAGAAGACGTTAGAAATTGTGGAAAAACATGTCCCAAAGATACAACAAAGAGGAAAGAGAAGCAGTTTCGAAAGACAAAAGAGAGCACTGTTTCGAAAGAGAAAAAAGTTACTGCAAAACTAAGTAATTGTAAAGATAACAACATCAGAAAAATATTAAATGATAAACTGCAAAGTATCGATGTCGTCATACAGGAACTAATCGAGAAGCATACAGAAAAAGAAGACGACGCTATAGAAGCGATAAAGGCTAACTCAAAGTACTTCTATAATTTCGCTCAAAGAAAGTCGAAAAACCATGCGACTATCGGACCTTTAAAAAATGAGAACAGTGCTTTATCGGATGATCTAACAGAAGTATCTGAAATATTAAGAGCTCAGTACGAATCATCTTTCAGTATCCCAAAAACTGACAAATTGATATGCGATAGAAACGCTTCTTTGAAGAAGAACCACAAGGGGAAAGTATAACGGATTCCGACTTTACGACGGACGATATTACACAAGCCATAGGGAAACTAAAAACATACTCAGCGGCAGGACCGGATAAATGGAATGCCACACTGATCAAAAACTGCAAGAATGCAATTGCTGAGCCCCTATACTAGATATAGAGACGATCACTAGACACGGGAGAAATACCGGGCATCCTGAAGAGCGCAAACATATAAAGGAGGAGATCGATCCGAGGCCAAAAACTATAGGCCAGTATCGCTTACATCCCATCTCACTAAAATATTTGAAAGAATAGTTAGACAGAAAATCTATGACTTTTTGGAAACGCAGAAAAAATTCAATGATAACCAACACGGGTTTCGGTCAGACAGATCATGCCTATCACAATTAATGGAACACTACAACAACATTATTGATTCACTGGAAAGTAATGAAAACTATGATGTACTATACACAGACTTTGCTAAAGCGTTCGACAAGTGTGACCACGGAATCATAATACATAAACTGAAATATATGGGAATAACAGGAAAAGTAGGGAAATTGATATATAATTTCCTTAGTAAGCGGCGGCAACTCGTTACAGTACAAGGAGTATCTTCATCAGAATCAGAGGTCCTCAGCTCAGTACCACAAGGAACAGTATTAGCTCCACTACTCTTCATAATCATGCTAACTGACATAGATGAGGAAGTTATCAGAGACAACACAGTAACATCCTTTGCGGATGACACAAAGATCAATAGAAAAATAAGAAACCCAGAAGACATAAGATCCCTACAAACCGACATAAACAGAATCTACAAGTGGACGGAAGACAACAATATGAAGTTTAACACGGAGAAATTTCAGCTATTACGGTACGGAAAAAGAGAAGACCTAAAAAAATCCATGAAACATTATACCCCAAATGGACAGGAAATTCAGAGAAATCCCAGAGCAAAAGATTTAGGAGTTGTAATGACTGATGAGGTGAAATTTGAGACACAAAATAAGATAGCAGTAAACAGAGCAAAGAGAATAACGGGACAGATATTGAGAACCTCTAAACGAAGGGATAGGAATGTAATGATTCGTCTACTGAAAACCCTGATAATACCCAAATTGGAATACTGCTCGGTCCTAACATCCCCATATAAAAAAGAAGACATTAGACAGCTGGAAGGGATCCAGAGAAACTTCACAGCCAAGATCAATGGGTGCAAAGAACTAAATTACTGGGAAAAGTTACGCGAACTAGACCTATACTCACTGGAAAGGAGAAGAGAGATACACCATTATTTACACTTGGAAAATAATGGAGAAACTAGTCCCTAATCTTACTCTGAACCCTATAACTCCCCAAACAACGGTGGACAGTAGAAACGGTAGACTGTGCCGTATTCCCAAATTGAAGGCGAGACAGGGCACATCCTTAACCCTGAAAGAAAATAGTTTTGTAGTGAGAGGACCAAAACTGTTTAATCAGTTGCCCAAAGACCTAAGAAACACGAAGGGAGTTGCAGTGGAAATCTTCAAAAGAAGACTAGATGCCTGGATCGGAACAATCCCCGATGATCCGGGCGTGCCTGGCTGAGGTGGAGAGCGCAAGAATCCAACTCACTATTTCACCAGGCCAATTCGAGAGGAGGGGCAACAAGCTTGACCTTCGCGAAATGAGAGATCATCACGCGAAACCTTTGTAAGGTTGTAAGGTAAGGTAAAGTAAGGACCCTACTGCTACCTCATGCGTGGGAAGAGAGGCTTTGGAACCTCTATAAATAACACCATTTAACGCTCGTAGGTTGTGAGAGACTGGGATAGAGGGGTCCCAGGCGTAGGGGCGCGATGAATGGAGTGTGGCTAGTGCCCCGTTAAGCCCATTCCTAACGCGTAATGGCCTGACCAGCCCCCTGCGACTGTTCTTTGGTGACCAATTGATGGTGCTTGGTTGTACTGCTCTTAGGTGAGAGCTTTACTGCCCAGTTGGCTTCCAGGCCAGCGTAAACTCTCGGGCGTAGCCTCTAGGTCTGGTGGGATATCCCTTGAACAGTGGATTCCAAGAGTCTGGCCGCTTGTGAGTGACTAGTAAGACTTAGTAAGGGGCTGCATCTCGCTGTCGCTCCTGGTGGGAAATCCGTGACGCCTGCGTCGTGAGTGTTTGTCAGTTGGTAGATGCAACACGTTTGGGACTGTCCGGCCCTGGGGAAACCCTTGGTCGGTGCGGCAGCAGCGAGAGGTGTAGTCTTCTGGACGGGATGAACGTCACTTGCAAATAGGTGGATACGTCTACGCGCGGGAAGAATTCACCGCCCCCCTCCTTTTTTATATACTGGTCAGAACGTTTTTGATAGTTTTCATTGCTAGAACGCTTTATATTATTCAGTGTATTCAGAGTTCGAAAAAAAATAAGTCACAATGACTGGACCGCAGAAACTGAAGGCTGAATGTGCGAGGTGTGAAGTAAACCAGTGGGTGACGAGCTTCAAAGAAGCCTGCTTCAAGAAGATCAACCTCTCCAGCATGTGCCACTTTTGCGAACTCATGCTTTACGAGAAGCTAGAGGAGAGGGTCCGGCGGCTCGACTCGTCCAGACCGGCTGTTGGAGGTGCGGCGGTCACTGACGCGGCTGCGCCCTCCACCCCGGAGCTCATTGATAGGATAGCTGCCATGGAAAGGCGGTCTAGCGATGGACTGGACAGAGCTCGGGACCGCGGAGAAAGGGTAGAGGTGCAACCGGGGGCCAGGGTACAAAATCAGTGTCAGGAATCGCCAGCGACCAACGTGGAATGCACGGAACCGCGGCGGAAGTTGGAAGGCGTAAAGAAGGGGCAGATAGAGAAGGGTGGGAAGGGGCCTACTGATGGCCCAAAGAAAGGATGTAGCTGCCGGTCGGGGTGGGTCGGGTGGTGTAAGTGCGTCTATGGATGGCGACGGGTATCGAAAGGTCTCGGGCAAGAAGGCTGCGAAGCCGAAGCCTGAGATCGCAGTTGCCCCTGTCAGGATCTCCAACCGCTTTAGTCTCCTGTGCTCGAAGGGACGGGAGGAAGGTAAGGTGCTTACCTGGGAGGGGAACGGCGCACCTAAGGAAGGAAGTAGAGAAGCTGCGCGTGGCTAGTCGGAGGACTGCGATCGTTGTCCACGCTGGTGGCAACGACCTGCTCCTCAAAGGCGGTAGGGTAGGTCTTACAGAAAGGATCATCACCGAGATCATGTCTCTTGCGGATGATCTAAAACTGAAGACAGACAGAGGAATGTTGATGGGTATTTTACCGCGGATGAATGCCAGTGACCAAGCGCTCAGTAAGGTCATTGGCATCAACGAGAGAGTGCAAGACTTGTGCGTCCCGGTGGGAGTAAGGTTTATTGACCCCTTCGACGCATTTTCGGGTAGGTGGGGCCTTTAACAGAGGGATGGTGTCCACCTCAATGACAAAGGTAAAGGTGTGCTAGGCGCGCTGCTCGACCGGCACCTATACAGAATGGTGAGGTCGAGCCCGGGGAGAGATGACGGGCCCCCACCGGGGAGAGATGATGTGAGCCGGTGGCGGACGTACCTACAACTGAAGGGTGCGTCCAGGTACAGGTGGGTGACCCTCCTTCCACGTTGGAGGTGGCGCAGGCTCCTGCGAAAGTTGCCCCCTCGTTGGTGAGGGGCTCTTCAACTCCCGACAGCCCTGGCTGTTCGGGAAACGGGTCGTGCTAGGGGGCGGTCAGAATAGGGAAGGCTCCCTCCGTGCAATGCTTTTTAATGCTAGGTCGATTATTGAACAAGTTTTGTGAGCTACGGGCGCTCTTAGCATCAGAATACCAGGATATCGTTGCTATCACCGAGTCCTGGATTCATACTGATCGTAGGGACTACTTTGGGGAGTTCGAAATTCCCGGGTATAGAGATTCAAAGTGGGAACAACTTTGCACATGTTTAGTAGATTAAAATTAGTAAATTTTGCAAAAAAAAATGACAACTGTAGACTTAAATTTTTATTAATCTAAAAAAATATGCAAAGCCTCATCGTTTTTTTTATTTTTTATTATGAAATACGAACACAAAACAATTTTAATCAAGTAAAAACAAAGTGCTATTCTTGAAATTATAATGAAAAATTGTAAATGAAATTAAATTATAAATGGAAAGAAATTACAAATTCAAGAGACCTTGTTTGGAAAACTTTGGGAAAACACGCCTGTTTTCCTCTACAACTTGAAGCAATGCCTGAAATTCACCTTCAACCCTACATGAGCCGTAAAATGCTGCAAAAGTTTGATACCCCTTTCTGCAGTGTCATTAACAACCTTAGTTGAAGAGAATATGCTCTTCATCCGTTGAAAATCATTGTTACTGTCCCACGTTACAGCTGGAGTCCTTATCCAATCTCCCATTGAACCAAGGACTTTGAATACAAACCATGAGTTTGAACCAACTAATTTCTGAATTGTAATTCGTTCTTTTAGGATGGGAAATATCGACTTACCCTGTTTGAATTCTGGTGGTTGATTGAAAGAGGAAAGTTTTTTGGCCACCTTGTCCTTTTCACTATGAGGTAAATCTCCAGAGAGAGAAAGGGTTAAAAGTTCTTCAGATAGGTACCAGTAATGACCTTTTAGAGTGTTGAGGGCAGCTTCCACTACTTCCATGTCAATCTTTTTGTACTGAATTAATTCGTTGTATAGGAGGAGGTCATTTTCAGGAACCTCAAGTGGGTTGGTGACTGATAGCCATTACTTGGAGTAGATCAGCGATGTAAACAAGCATACTCTTTCTAGCTTTTTTTTTTGTAACATTGTCATATCCGGCTTAGTCTGAAAATGCTAACATCTTATTCGTATACAATATGACGGCCATCTATCTGGCGTGATGGAGAGCTCCTGTCTTGATCCAGTGTATTCCTCTGGCAGGAATTTTTCCTAAAACGAGCATAGTTGTTTCAGCTACCCCTTTGTAATCATCCCTGGGAAGGCTCTGGTTATCTTTGAGCAAATCTGTCATAAAATCTATGACGCATTTTTTCAGGTCCTTGAGATGTCTGTCATTGATAGATAGCTGGTTGAAGGGTTGCTTAGTATCTAGCTTCTCCCATATAACATCTATGAAGGTCTTGAAAGATTCGTTTTCGGGTGAAGTAGATTTTCCAAATACCTTTAGATATACTGCTGACAAAACTCGTTCTGCCATATGGTGGCGACAAGCGAGCCATAATAATTTTTTTCAAAGAGGTCTTCCAGTACTTTACAAGCCCCTTTTATCCAGCCAGTATTGATGAAATAGTATCGAATACCATTCCGTAAACCTTATCCTGTAATTTCCATTCTTGGATTGTGCTAAAAACAGTACAAGCTTGTGTCGATCCAGTTGAGATACCGATATCGGGTATCGAGAGAAGTTTCTCAACATTCTCTCCCGATATAAGTATTGCCAATCGATCCTGCTTTCCTCCTGAAACATTCAGTATCATTTTGCTGTCCCCGTGGACTACACAATATTGAGGTGGGTTGAACGACTCTTTAATAGTGTCAGCAATAGCTTTCCTCGACTTCTTCGCAGCTCGCGCAGTAGTACTTTTCGATAATGACATCTCTTTTAAATCTAGCCCACATTCAGCTGCTACCACAGATGCAAATGTCGAGCGTTGTTCGAATGATAGTCCTAAACGATCAGCTGTATTAGATATTAATGTTGACTGTAGTAACTTAGGACGTTTTGATGGGCCTGGGCTCGGAGTAAAATCATCTTCACCATTACTTGAGTCACTAACTCGCCTTCAGATGATTGAAGTTTGTGTGTCTCTTCTTCTAATGCCTTTCGCTCTTTTTCTTTCAATTTTCTTCGTTCTTCACCTATTCTAGCAGTCTTTTTGATCAGTTTGGCTACATAAGCTTTATCGATCGAACCCAGAGAATATATTCTAGCACTTCGCTGATCTTCCAAAAAGCGAAGATCCTCATTCTTCTGTTGTATAGTTCTCAATGTATCATTTTGGATCTCATTACATACATTTTCAATTGATATATCAAATAAGTTATCTAAACGAGACAGAAAAGATGTTTTTTGGGTTTCATAACATTTTTTCTTTATGTTTTTACCCAACTTCTTTTATCAAATCCCACATTTTTTGGGGTCCTTTCTGCTTTCTAACGGATTTTGATGGTATGCCAGCCATAATCCACACCTTTTCTACCTTATCTAATACTTTCAAAATATTTTCTTCCTTTGACACATTGTCGCTTTTCATTTGATCCCTTCTCAAGAAGAAAAAGTGACTGAGAACTTCACTATTCGTTGGAAGCATGCTTCCTTCTCTTGCTATTGAAAAATTATTGAAAAATTATTTTTTGAGAGAGATTATTTTTATTTAGGTGCAATATTAAGGCTAAGTTTACTTTAAATAAGCACAGTAATTATAGAAATAACAATGGCCCATTTAGACACTGTCAACATAGCTACAGACTTTTTCACTGTAGGCTGCAGTGGTTTTAAGGTTAAAATTTGGTCGGCAGCCAGATTACTAACTATGGTCAAGCTAAATTCATTAAAATTAATTTAGACTTACCACAAATGAAGTTGCCAGTTGAACGTTACCCTTTCTGTTTCTAACTAGTCCATAAGTTTCACTTAGTTTCCAGATTTTGAATTTTTTTGTTAAGTCACTATTTGGCACACTGCTAAGTTATTTATTCATAGGGGCTATTTCCCAGACCTAGGTTTTGCAGTTTAAGTTAGGCTAGGGCTATATTGCCCTCAAGTTTTTGTTTTTAAAGGTTTAATGTTTTGAAGGTTTTTACTTAAGTTAAGTTAGGGCTATATTGCCCTTAAGTTTTAATTGGGGCTATTCCAGCCATTTAATTATTTAGTTAGGGTTGCTGTAGCCCGGTTCGAGTTTCTTCTTTTTGTTAATTAGGGAAACCCAACTTCACTAGTTGGTTGGTTAGAAACAAGGGTTATTATTATTTATTCTAAATTTATTTTGTGGTAAATATTTGTTTTGTTTATATTTTATTTGGAAATATATGTGGTTATTTCTACACCAACTTTTTTTTTACATTCCCCCCAAGGGGAAAAAATTTACCCAGAATTATATTCTTGGGAAAATTTTTTTTGGCCCCACCACCATAACGATGAATGAAAATGACTTGTTCCACAGAAAAGTTCCTTTAGGTGAAATATGAAAATGAAAGCGTCTTTTCTGTAGAACGTTAATCCTAAGTTATAGCTATTTAAGTTATTTACAATTTTCAATTTGTGGTCTTCACAAATATCCATTCTGTATTTTTCTTTGCAGTTCTTCCCGAAATCTAACTGCAGCTTGTCTTTGTGGTCAGGGTTGAGTAGCGGCAGTAGTAGTGTCAGGATAACCTACAGTTCCTGATTCAGTGGAGGAATTTTCAAGTTCTTCCAGGTCAATATTCGGTTTATTAGTTATTTCAAGTGGGTATAACCGATATATGTCTTCTGGAGAGGTGACCATTGGGTGTTTTTACAGTTACATGCCTGATTATGCCATCTTCATCTGGGTGTAATGTTTCAATTATAGCAATCTTCCAGAAGTATTTGGGATTCATAGAATTTTCATCTAAGAGGCACAGTTCTCCTACTTTAGGTTCTTTGCTTACTGGTTGTTTGTGTTGTTGGTATTCTTTTTCCCTCAAACTACTCAAATATTCATATCGTCATTTTTCTTTGATTTCTTGAGATTGTTTAACTCCCTTATGAAAGTAGTCCAGTATTTTCTTTCTTTCTTTGTCTTCTGTTGCTGTCATATAATCAGAGTCTACCTGATCACCTTCATTAGCAGCTTCTTGGGTATCATTAGTGGTTAAAAAGTTGAATTTGGTATTGTCATACCCAAAAAGCAACTTGAAAGGAATTAGTAGGTCAGAAGAGGGATCTTCATTTGAGTTGACATAAGTGAGTGGTCTTGAATTAATTGTATTCATTATTTCAAGAACAATTGTTTTTAGTTCAGTTAAAGTGATTTTTCTTCCTTTTAGGGAGGTATAGAGGGCTCTTTTGACTAAACCCACCATTCTTTCAGCTATTCCTAAGGTTCTGGGTGAATAGGCTGCTGTAAATTTCCACTGGATACCATGATCAGAGAGGTACTGAGACACAAGAACATTTTGAAACCAATGTTTAAGGTAATCTTCAGATCTTTTGAAGGTGGGTTGATTGTCTGAAATCAAAACTTTTGGAAGGGAGTAGTTTAAGGACAAATGGTAGAGTTCTCTTAAAAAGGTTTTAGCAGAAAGGTCAGTGCAGATGTGAAGGCTGGTGAATCTGGTGGCGCAGCAAGTGAACAATAATAAGTAGACTTTCTTGAAGTGGTTATTCTCATCCTGGACAGAAATTGGGCAAGCATAGTCAAGGGCAGTTTTTTCAAAGGGTTTTTCATAGCTTAAACGTTCCGTTACTAATGGTCCAGTAGTAGGCACTTCATAAGCCATGGCAAAGTATTTTTGGCAAAACAGACATTGTTTCAGAACCTTTTTAACTACTTGCCTTATTTTGGGGATCCAGAATTCCTGTCTGAGGAAATTGCATGTGGTAGCTAAGGTTGCATTGTAGTGCCTTGCACCACAAGAGTATTCTTTATTAGTGAAAACTGCCACAAATTGGCATGAGTGAAATATTTAAATCTAAAATAAATAAATAATACAAGTTAAATATGTCCAGTGATCAAATTTAATTCTTAAGAATTCAGTGTGGTGTGACTAGACATGAATGGGCTTTTAAGGATTATTTTGGCTGGTTGGTAAAATTTAAGTAAAAACAAACTTGTGTGCAACGACAACACAAAGGACGCCAAAAAAACCATTATTATTCGAAATCACCCCGCCAGCAAGCAAAGTTCCTTTGTGGTATGTTTTGTATTTATAATATTTATTCTTTACTATTTCATATCTGTATGCAATACCGCATACTGCAGATACTAACGCCTTATACCGTTTGCAATTAGTACTAAGATTCATACTACAAATAGTAATGTAAGATTCATATAATAAATTACTTAGGCTAAGTTAGGTCTAGGCTAAAGCCAAATTGTAACTAGCCTAACTGAGGCCTACCATAGTCTTTGTTTTAGATTAACCTCAGCTCAATATGTTGAAGAGGCAAAGGCCTGCCTATTAAATTTCTTAGTATATTTTACTTTATAAGCCTATTATGTTTCAGTATTTTCTTAGCAGATGGCCTACTAATCATTTGTAGCCTACATATTTCCTTAGTCTTCCCATTCAACTTAACACAATCCCATAACCAGAATTAACTGTAATTTATCATCCACAGGTTACTGGGCCTATATAACCATATGTATTTAATTATTAATTTTGCCATTTTTATTATTCTTTTTCTCCGAAATATTACTTACAGTATTCTTGTCTGTCTCTTTGCAGACAAGGTTGTCATTGTGGCTATTATCTTTTAGTTATTATCTTGTTATTATGATATTATCTTTAGTTATTATTATTATTACTATTATTACTATATTATTATATTATTTGTATTGCATATTATTATTATAATCAGTATTATTTGCAGACTGTTATATATTAGCCAAACGGGCCATTATTTAATCTCGCCATTATAAGTCCATCAAAGTTGTTACGGGTAAAAATCCCCTTTGCATATACTCATTAATTGTTGTCAATAAAATATAAAAATTCATATTGATTTAATAATCAGTCCTTCCCTTCTTTTATTAAAATTAACTTTGCGCCGCAGTGCCGGATGCCAATCTAGTACTTGGGCGCTGGTGACCCTGGCATATAGTTAATTATCTACGTAAACTTGTAAAGGTCTAAATAAATAAAACCGGACTCTTACAATTGGTAACCTCCTGGAGTGACCAAACACCGTAATTTATGCAAAAAAAAAAAATTTCTAAAAGTTTTTTCTCAATTTTTGTCAATATATTCAGTCTGCATCTATAATTTTATTAAATTCACTAGTACAAAGCACTCACCTGTACTGGAAGTGTATTCTATTGCAAAATATATTCCTTTTATTTTGCCTTTTTATAAATTCAGCATTTTCTAAAGTTTTTTTATGCAAATTTACTTATTTTGCAAACAGCCTATACGCAGACTATTTTTCTGCTAATATTGGGCTACATCATAAAAAAATTTTTTACTTATCTTGCAAATAGCCTATACGCAGACTATTTTTCTGCTAATATTGGGCTACATCAAAAAAAAAAAAAAAAAAAAAAAAAATTTTACGTAACTTTTTGTTATTGGCATTCATAACTCTAATTGAGTCTCATACTCAACCAAGCTTACTGAAGCCATTATTTACATTCAACAACATTTGTTGAAATCTTGTCAGTTTGTGACACATTTTAAATTTTTTTTAGTACCTTGTAAAAATAATAGCCACAATGACCAATAACAACCTAGGGTCATCCAATGGTGGTACTCCAAATTCACCACCTATAACGGACTTTCTCACAATGTATCAGCCTACCACTCCACAATTCACCGCTGAAGAGCCTGGAATCTTTGTGAGTCAACTGCGGGATTATTTTGAGATAAAAGGAGTTACGGACCCACGAACCAAGTTCCTTGTCACAAAGAACCTCCTGCCTACACAAGTATACAAAGTAGTGCGGGATGTAACTCTATTGCCTCCGTCTGACCAAGCTTTTGAGAGCCTCCTCAGCGAGTTAGTCAGGAGACTCGGCCAATCAGAAGAAGAGCGACTCAATGCTCTACTCAAGGACCAAGTTCTTGGGGATCAAACGCCAACAGCCTTCCTGAGACATCTGCAAGACCTGGCTGGACAGACCAATGAAGACGATAAAAACTCACCCTTAATGCGACGCCGCTTCCTCAATGGTCTCCCTACTGCCCTACGGCCAATGCTCCGTTGTATGCCAGATGATACAGACCTCCTCACAATGGCCAAAACAGCTGATAAGATGATGATTGAAATCCACCTTGGCCAAGTAGATAACCACACCCATCACCCCCAAATCTGTGCCACGCAGGACGACAATCTGAGTCCGGCTGCACAAGGTCTTAAAGTATCCAACGAAATAAATTCTACGAACACTTAAAGAAGAATTTAAAGCTCTCCGAATAGAGCTAGCTAACAACAGGGAACGAGAGAGAAGTTCTTCAAGACAAGGACGACCCTCTGGTCCAATTAGAGCCTCCCAATATGAACCTGGACAACGCCTCGTTCTCCTACAACCACAGCCACCGCAAACAGGTCAGTTGGTTGCTCCTAATCCAAATCTATTAGCCTTACCTCATCCTCAATCCTCAATCCCCACTACTCAGCCCCATTCTCAACCTATTTCCTTACCACAGTCTACTGTTCATACCCCTCCTTGCTGGTATCATGAAAAGTTTAAAGATCGTGCAACGCGCTGTCTCACACCTTGCCCATGGACTCCTAACCCTCCTTTAAACTAACCAGGCTGGTGTCACAGGCGTCTGACGCTACAGCCTCTCAAGCCTCTCCTCCTATCCTTACTTCAACTAACCCTACCACTACCTCATTTAACACTGTCAAACCAACACCTACGTACGCAAGTAAAGTTAAAGAATCGCAACCTACTTATTCAACCACAGCTAATTTAATACCCCCAACTAATTCTCCAAATACAACACAAACTCCTTCCCACAGCAATACTAACCTTCTTCCACAAAAATTTAATGATTCACAACTACTGCACCACCTGGTCCAACATTCACCTTGCATGATCCACTTTCAGGCTATGCATTCCTTATTGACACTGGAGCTCAATACAGTGTTATTCCTGCAACAGCCGCAGACCGTGCAAACGGACCTTCTCCTTTCATTTTACGTGCAGCTAATTCTTCATCTATTCACACTTATGGACATCGTTCTATTTCAGTTTCTCTTGGACTTAGACGTGTTTTCCGCTGGATATTTCTTGTCGCGGATGTATATACTCCAATGTTAGGCTCTGATTTTCTTTCTGCTAATGATTTATTAGTTGATGTTCGTAGAGCACAATTAATTGATAATGTCACACATCTTTCAGTAATTGGTTCTCCTACCGTGCACCCCTCTTCATTATTGGCAAGTTCTCTGCCACAGTGCTCACCTGCTATAGAGCAGCTCCTAAATGAATTTTCTTCCCTTACTCAACCCTGTTCTAAGGATACCCCTATTAAACACACTGTTGTCCACCGTATTGATACGGTAGGCTCACCTGTTTTCACCCGCCCACGTCGCTTAGCTCCAGATCGTCTTGCAATTGTGAGACGAGAGTTTGAACACATGCTTGAACTCGGTATTATACGGCCTTCAAGTAGCCCGTATGCCTCTGCTTTACACATGGTCCCAAAACCTACACCTGGAGACTGGCGTCCATGTGGAGATTATCGTGCTTTGAATGACAACACGATTCCAGATCGCTATCCCCTTCCTCACTTACACGATTTTACTTCTGCTCTCCATGGCACCACAGTATTTTCACGCCTTGACTTGGTGCGAGCCTTTCATCAAATTCCTGTACACCCTGATGATGTACATAAAACTGCTATAACAACCCCTTTTGGGTTATTTGAAATGACAAAAATGCCATACGGACTGCGTAATGCGGCCCAAACTTTTCAACGCTTCATTGATGAAGTGTTGAGAGGTCTCTCCTTCACTTTCACATATGTCGATGACATTCTCATCGCAAGTTCTTCTCCCTCAGAACATATTCAACATTTACGCTTAGTTTTTTCTCGGTTGGCAGAATATGGTGTATTGCTAAACCCTGAAAAATGTGTCTTTGCTGTAGATGAACTCACCTTCTTAGGACACAAAGTTACTTCGAAGGGCATTTCTCCTCTCGAAAATAAAGTATCTGTCATAAGGTCTTTCCCACAACCGCAAACTCAAAAGCAACTTCGCCGCTTCTTAGGGATGGTAAACTTCTACCATCGCTTCATTCCTCAGTGTGCAAACATTCTTGCACCCATAACCTCTCTTCTTCGCCAATCAAAAAGGGGCAGATCCACTGCAGTTCTGTGGAACCCCGAAGCTACCAACGCTTTTTCACAAGCAAAAGAGGCTATAGCACGAGCTACATGCCTTGTTCACCCTCAACCAGACGCTCCTCTGAACTTAGCCACTGATGCCTCTGACGTTGCCGTGTCAGGAGTGCTCCAGCAGCTTGTTTCAGGCGTTTGGGAACCTCTCGCATTCTTTTCACGCAAGCTCTCACCTTCACAAATGAGGTACAGCACTTTCGGTCGAGAGTTGCTGGCGATATACCTCTCCATCCGTCATTTCAGGTCATTCCTGGAAGGACGTGACTTTAGCATTTTTACGGATCATCGTCCGTTAATATTTGCTCTCCATTCTCAATCAGACTCTCATGCTCCTAATGAGCGAAGATACCTTGATTTTATTCTTCAATTTACTTCAGACATTCGACACATTTCAGGTTCTTTGAATGTTGTGCCGGATGCGCTGTCTCGCATCTCAGCAATTTCTGACCCTGGACACTCTCACATCAACCTTTCAGAGATGGCTAAGGCTCAGTCCACGGATACAGACCTCCAAACTCTTATTAATTCACCCACTTCATTGCAAGTCCGCTCTTTACCAGTTGAACCCAAGTCAGACTTACTAATTTTATGTGACGTCTCGACTGAGCATATTCGACCGTTGGTCCCACAAGGGCTGCGAAGAGCTGTTTTTGCTAAACTCCATTCCCTTTCTCACCCGGGAATTAAGGCCACCCAAAAATTAATTGCAGCTAGGTTTGTATGGCCAAGTATGCACAAAGATATCCGCAATTGGACTCGATCTTGCCTTCAATGTCAGCGTGCCAAAGTTCACCGACACACAAAGTCAGAAATTGGTACCTTTCCTTTGCCAAAGGCTCGTTTTGAGGCCATACACCTAGACATAGTCGGCCCCCTCTATTCTTCTCGAGGTTATACCTATCTTCTCACTGTCATTGATAGGTTCACAAGATGGCCAGAAGCTGTTCCTTTGACTTCTTGTACTGCTTCTGCAGTAGCTCACGCCTTTGTTTCATGTTGGGTTTCCCGTTTTGGAATACCTGCAACCATTTGCACAGACAGAGGTGCCCAGTTTGAATCGGCCTTATGGAAGGAACTCATGCTCCTTCTTGGGACTGAGCGCATCAGAACAACAAGCTATCACCCGCAATCCAATGGGGTGATAGAACGCTTCCATCGTCAACTTAAAAGTTCCTTGCGAGCCACTGATCCATCTACTACATGGGTGGACAGGCTACCCCTAATCCTACTCGGAATTCGTACTGCTCTGAAGACTGATCTTGCATGCTCTGCAGCAGAATTAGTTTACGGTACCACACTCCGGTTACCCGGAGAATTTTTCACACCTACACCCATTAACCCCGCATGTGATCCTGCTTCGTATGTTAAGACATTACGCTCTGTTATGAAGCAAATTCGTCCCACAGCACCTAGAACTTCCACTTCACAAACTACCTTCGTTTCCCCTGATTTACAAACTTGCACACATGTTTTCTTGAGACATGATGCTCACCGCTACCCTCTTCACTGTCCCTATGATGGTCCCTTCCTTGTGCTAGACCGTAACCCAAAACTTTCATCATTGACAAGGTGGGCAAGCGTGAAACCGTTTCTGTGGACCGCTTGAAACCAGCATACCTTGATTTTTCTCCAACAAAAGATCCTATCCTCCCTCAATCTTCTGTACCTCCACCTCAAATACAGGTACAGCAACCTATCCTTCCTCAATCTTCTGTACCTCCACCTCAAATACAGGTACAGCAACCTATCCCTCCTCAATCTTCTGTACCTTCATCTCATATACAGGTACAGCAATCTACCCTTCCTAAATCCTATGTACCACCACCTCATCCGAGGGTACAACAATCTATCATCCCTCTTCCAATTCTCCTTCATTATCGCAACCAACTGTCTTTGAACCAGCCAGTGGCTCCATCGCACAGGCACCAAGAATCCCCTTCCCCCAATGTCCCTACTGCACCTGTAGCACCATCCATGCCTTCAGAACCAGTGCTGCAGGATATTGCCATCCAAAAGCAAACAACGACTCGTTCTGGAAGAGTCATTCGTAAGCCAGTGCGTTTTGACATTTAAGTGTTTTTTTTTTACCCCTGACAACCATGTTTTTGGGGGGCAGTACTTGTAGTGCCTTGCACCACAAGAGTATTCTTTATTAGTGAAAACTGCCACAAATTGGCATGAGTGAAATATTTAAATCTAAAATAAATAAATAAATACAAGTTAAATATGTCCAGTGATCAAATTTAATTCTTAAGAATTCAGTGTGGTGTGACTAGACATGAATGGGCTTTTAAGGA
This sequence comes from Bathynomus jamesi, assembly GCA_023014485.1. NCBI lineage: Eukaryota > Metazoa > Arthropoda > Malacostraca > Isopoda > Cirolanidae > Bathynomus > Bathynomus jamesi. The sequence continues at coordinate 731,343 of JAJOZX010000140.1, read as the reverse complement.
TTATTTTGGCTGGTTGGTAAAATTATTAAGTAAAAACAAACTTGTGTGCAACGACAACACAAAGGACGCCAAAAAAAACCATTATATTCGAAATCACCCCGCCAGCAAGCAAAGTTCCTTTGTGGTATGTTTTGTATTTATAATATTTATTCTTTACTATTTCATATCTGTATGCAATACCGCATACTGCAGATACTAACGCCTTATACCGTTTGCAATTAGTACTAAGATTCATACTACAAATAGTAATGTAAGATTCATATAATAAATTACTTAGGCTAAGTTAGGTCTAGGCTAAAGCCAAATTGTAACTAGCCTAACTGAGGCCTACCATAGTCTTTGTTTTAGATTAACCTCAGCTCAATATGTTGAAGAGGCAAAGGCCTGCCTATTAAATTTCTTAGTATATTTTACTTTATAAGCCTATTATGTTTCACGTTATTTTCTTAGCAGATGGCCTACTAATCATTTGTAGCCTACATATTTCCTTTAGTTTCCCATTCAACTTAACACAATCCCATAACCAGAATTAACTGTAATTTATCATCCACAGGTTACTGGGCCTATATAACCTATATGTATTTTAATTATTAATTATTGCCATTTTTATTATTCTTTTTCTCCAAAATATTACTTACAGTATTCTTGTCTGTCTCTTTGCAGACAAGGTTGTCATTGTGGCTATTATCTTTAGTTATTATCTTTGTTATTATTGATATTATCTTTTAGTTATTATGTTATTATTATACTATTATTACTATTATTATACTATTATTGTATTGCATATTATTATTATAATCAGTATTATTTGCAGACTGTTATATATTAGCCAAACGGGCCATTATTTAATTTCGCCATTATAAGTCCATCAAAGTTGTTACGGGTAAAAATCCCCTTTGCATATACTCATTAATTGTTGTCAATAAAATATAAAAATTCATATTGATTTAATAATCAGTCCTTCCCTTCTTTTATTAAAATTAACTTTGCGCCGCAGTGCCGGATGCCAATCTAGTACTTGGGCGCTGGTGACCCTGGCATATAGTTAATTATCTACGTAAACTTGTAAAGGTCTAAATAAATAAAACCGGACTCTTACAGCATGACTGGCTTTTGCATGACATTCAGTTATGATTAACGTTGTTAAATGAGAATTTTCAGGCAGTAGCACAGGATACCTAGCAGAATAGTTAAGGTTGGTTGCATATTTATATCCCCATTGTTCTGACTAACCCTTCTTTGTCAATGAAGAGTTTTAGATTCTTTTGCAGCTTTGTTAGGTCCTCAACTTTTTCTCCTTTATTTAATTTGTTGATTATTTCTTTTTCTTTTGAGAAATGTTGTTGCTGGACCAGTTTTATCCAGTAGTTTGTGGCCTTAGTTTTGTAAGCTGTATGATTTTTCTCCAAAACAGCAATTTGTTCTTCCATTGTTAGGTTACATTTGGGGTTATATTTGTGAGTGCGGAAGTACTTTAAGTTTTCTATGAACCGTAGAACATAGACAGTGATTCTGACCAGTTTTTTCCTGTTAGGGATTTTTTTTTTTGTTTATTTCTTTACAAGTTGTTTCAGAGACATTTATTGTTGTCTGTAAGGTTTTTTGGTGGGTGTTAAAAATTAACTTGGTTCGCCATTCAGTTTCATTTCTCAAAAATGTGGGACCATGTTGGTAAAATGGAAGAAGTTTTTGAAATTTCTTGAAAGATATTGTTCTGGTGAGTAGGTATGCTAGGTTCTTCTCCTGCTACATGTCTGAATTCCAGGTGATGGTTTAAGTTTCTTGTTGCTTCCTGAATGTCTTTCACTCTGTTTTTTACAAAGATGGATTTCATTTTTGGAGATTTTTGAGCAATCCAATTTAAAGCCACCTATGAGTCTGTCCAAATTATTGTTTTGAAGAACTTTTGGTTTTCTGAGTTTTCTTCTAGGTAGGTTTCTTTAAAGTATTCTAGGACTTTGGTTCCTAGGCAGATTGCCATCAATTCCAAGTTACAAATGGTCCAATTTTTTGCTTTGGGGTTGACTCTTGATTTAGCGTAACTTAGTTCGGATTTTCCATTTCCAACTAGATAGCAACTTACTGCATACCCTTCTTGGCTGGCATCACGAAAGATGTGGAGTTGAAGATTTTCCATGAGATGTTTGGAATTTTCAAAAGCTTGTCTAGGAAAATTCAGAAATTCCACTTTATTTCTTTGCAAAGTTTTTTCCATTCACCCAGCATTTCTGGTTCCAGATATTCATCCCAATCTTTTTTGGTCACTGCTACCTTCTGCATGAAGAGTTTTAATTTAAACACTAAGGGTGCAACAAATCCAATTGGATCAAACAATGATTGCACAGAACTTAATATTTCTCTTTTAGTTTTGGCTTCTGAGTTCAAGTTTACAGTTTTTAGATGGAGTGTCTCAGCATTTATGTTCCAACCATATCCTAATAGTTTTATGTTTTCTTTATCTTCTGAGGAGGCTATGTCATGATTTTCAAATAGTCCTTGAAGTTCTGAGTGATTGGAAGCCCATTCATATAGCTTCAAATTATAATTGATTAAGGTGTTTACACTATAATTGTAAAGGTCTTTGAGTTCTGAGAGATTGTTGGCATTAATTAGAGCATTGTCCATGTAAAAGCGGTTAGCTAGGTAGTCCGCCACTTGGTTTTGTTGTTCATTAAAAATGTGTTGGAGAGATTGTTGTAGTAAAAATGGACTGCTTTTGTTGCCAAAGGTAACTCTCTTATATTTATAGCAGATCAGGTTGTCATCATATGGAGCCAATTGGGTATCTTTTAATCACAGAATTTTGTGGGTATTGGAGTCAAATTCTGTTTGATATTTAAGTTGTAAATATGCTTTTTGAATGTCTCCAATCATCAAATATTTACCATTCCTTAATTTGATGCACAATTTTGCTAAATGAGGTAGGAGTGAAGGGCAGTCCTCAGTAGCATCATTTACTGTTATTTCTTCTGGTTTGCTTTTACTCGAGGGATCTACTACAATCCTAACTTTAGTTGTTTGTACTCCAGGGCGAACTACTCGAAAATGAGGTAAAACATTTCCTTCTTGTTTTAGGTTTTCTGTTAGGGCTACTTCTTCTATTATTCCTTCCTGGAATTGTTGTTCAAGGATGTCTGAATAAGGTTGCATTAAGTTATCTTTTTTTAAATTTTTTGCAAGTGGACTTTAACCTGCTAATAGCGTAGTTAAAGTTTGGTGAAATTTTATCTGTTTGGTCATTCCATGGTACCTTAACAGACAATCGTTCATCTTCTATTTTAACTTCCTTTTCAAAGTTTGCAATTAGATCTTTTTCTTTGTTTGAAAATGGCTCATCCCCAGAAATACCCAAGTTTTCAAGTTTGCTAAATGGTGCAATCTGGTGTTCAATTTTTTCTAGATCTTCATTAGAAGTTGTACTAGTAAGTAGAGGGTTGGTAGTACAGAAGCTGATCTGATCTCTTATTCGTTCTTTTTCTTTTTCAGGGTAATAATCTGAAGGGAAACCCAATAAAAGTATTCCATAGGGAGATTTATAACAAGAGGCAGTATGAATCTGATGAGTGCTGAGGGCAAAAGGTTTGTGGGTTGCAGCCCCCAAAAATTAATCTGAAGTCAGCAACTTCATCAGCTTCAAAGTGATCTGCAAGCTGATAATTTAAGGATTTTAAATAAGTTTGAAGTTTCAATAATCCCTGAACTTCATATTTAATATTAATATCATCAATTATGATGGCTTCTATTTCTTGGTAGTTTCCAGGGTTTCTAGAATCCTCCAATTTAATTATAGCTACTTCATAATTCGGTTGTTTCTTGTTGGCTATAAATCCTGTTATGGTTATGGCTTCATCGTAGTGTTTAGTTGGAAGATTCAATTTTTTTACACGTTCATTGGTAATGTAGTTGGCTTGACTACAATTATCCAAAAGTACTCTGCATTTAATCGATTTTTCTGAGTTTCTTATTCTCATCTGCATGGAAGGAAGTAATGCCACTTCTTGATCAGTGTTTTTTAAACTTAATAAGTTAGTAACTTGTTTCCCTTGTTTTGAGTTTTCTTTTTGGATAGCTACTTCAGTACTGGTTTTGGGTTTCTTATCTTCCTCTGGTTTTCCTTTTTGTTTAGTACAAAGGAAGGATAAATGGTTAGAAAACCTACAAAATGAACAGGGTAGGAGAGAAATGGGGCATTCTATGGCTTGGTGTTTAGACGAGGTGCATTTAGTACAATAATTTAATTTAGCAAGTTTTTTCAGTTTATCCCAACTTTCAGGGAAAGAATCGCATGTTGAGATTCTGTGTGTGTTTTTCTTACACAATTTGCAGTAAAGTTCTCTCTGGTCAGTATGTTGAGCTCTTCTTCAGGATTGTCTGTGGGTGAAAACTGCCAGAGTAGCTGTAGTTTGGCCAGAATGCCATGGTTTTCTGGCTGGTTCTGGAGAGAAGTTTCTTTTTTGTTTAGGGATTAAAGTTGCTAATTCATTTTGTTCAAGATCATAACTAACATTAGCTAAGGTTTTGGTAGCTTCGGCAATGGCTTCTTTAAATTTATCAAAGTGGTCATAGAGTTTAAAACCACAAGTTCTTAAAAATTCATGAGTTTCTTGACTTAGCTTATTATAATATACATAGAAGAGTATATCTTCTAATTCTAATTTTTGAGTTTGCATTAAATTTATGGTAGAGTGCATATCTGCTTGAAAGTCATGAAGTGATTTAAAATCTTTGGTTATTTTGGATTTGGTTAAAAGTGATTTTATTATGGAGAATTTAATTTGGCCTGGTGTTGCATAACAGCTCTCCAACTGCTGCCATGCAGCTTATTAGCTTAGCTTACTATAATATACATAGAAGAGTATATCTTCTAATTCTAATTTTTGAGTTTGCATTAAATTTATGGTAGAGTGCATATCTGCTTGAAAGTCATGAAGTGATTTAAAATCTTTGGTTATTTTGGATTTGGTTAAAGGTGATTTTATTATGGAGAATTTAATTTGGCCTGGTGTTGCATAACAGCTCTCCAACTGCTGCCATGCTTCTTCATAAGATGTTTTACTCTCTTGCATGCAGTTTATTTGAATGGCAGGGTTTCCACTCAAATGTTGTTTTAGGTAGGCAAATTTATCTTGTTCAGAAAGACCTATGTTGTCATAAATGTTTCTGAATGAGGTCTTAAAGTTTTGAAATTTAGAGGGATTTCCATCAAATGGCAATATTTCAAGCTCAGGAATTTTAGTAGCTATTCTTGGTCTAGGTTTGGCTCCAGCATTATTTCCTTTTTTAGTTTTAATGCTTGTACCATCTGATGTATTTCAATTTTGTAATAAATGTTTTTTTATCTAGTTTCTCTTGTTTAGCCTCTGAGAAGCCTTCGGAACAAACACACATTAAGGATTTCCTCATCTAAATTTTGTAACTTGTCCAGTTGTGAGGACAAAAGCCGAGCATATGAATTTTTTGTTCCTCAGTCCAATCATCCAATTTTTCTTTGATTGTACTGTAGCTAAAAGTTTCGTAGCTGAGGCTCTGATTGCTCCCCCTCTCTTTTACCAATTTACTAGTTTCAAGTGCTTCCACATCACTTCCCAACCATGATGATACTGTCTCCATACTTTTTTCTGGAGTGGCTTCAGTTTCATTACCCATTTTTTAGGTTTAATATTATAAATGATATTATCAATGATATCTATAATTAAATTTTCAGACTATGTAAAAAATTTAATTCACTGGATTTAAAAACTATTGTACCAGAAATAAAACAAAAAAGGGTAACCAACTTCTCGTCTGCCACCCGGGGGCGCCATATTGAAAAATTATTGAAAAATTATTTTTTGAGAGAGATTATTTTTATTTAGGTGCAATATTAAGGCTAAGTTTACTTTAAACAAGCACAGTAATTATAGAAATAATAATGGCCCATTTAGACTGTCAACATAGCTACAGACTTTTTCACTGTAGGTTGCAGTGGTTTTAAGGTTAAAATTTGGTCGGCAGCCAGATTACTAACTATGGTCAAGCTAAATTCATTAAAATTAATTTAGACTTACCACAAATGAAGTTGCCAGTTGAACGTTACCCTTTCTGTTTCTAACTAGTCCATAAGTTTCATTTAGTTTCCAGATTTTGAATTTTTTTTGTTGTCACTATTTGGCACACTGCTAAGTTATTTATTCATAGGGGCTATTTCCCAGACCTAGGTTTTGCAGTTTAAGTTAGGCTAGGAATGTATTGCCCTTAAGTTTTTGTTTTTAAAGGTTTAATGTTTTGAAGGTTTTTACTTATGTTAAGTTAGGGCTATATTGCCCTTAAGTTTTAATAGGGGCTATTCCAGCCATTTAATTATGTAGTTAGGGCTGTTGTAGCCCGGTTCGAGTTTCTTCTTTTTGTTAATTAGGGAAACCCAACTTCACTAGTTGGTTGGTTAGAAACAAGGGTTATTATTTTTTATTCTAAATTTATTTTGTCGTAAATATTTGTTTTGTTTATATTTTATTTGGAAATACATGTGGTTATTTCTACACATCAACTTTTTTTTAACACTTGCGCATGTCTCCCACTAACTTTCCCAATAAAGAATCATATTTTCTTAGGTCTGTTCTTAATATTGGCTTACTGTTAGCCATGACTATTGACTCATTTTAATAAACTATGCAATTAAGCAAATCTATAATAGAATTCTTAAAGAAAAGCAAATTTATCATGCATTTGGTTATATTTGCATACTTTTTGTAGATAAAACCTGGAAATACTGTGAATAAATGTTACAGAAATGAAAACAGAGGGAAAAATTTCATAAGGTCCACTCAAATATCAGCACCATATACACCTAAAATAGTTTTAAAACGTTCACAATAAGAGGATACCGTTATTCTCTACATTTTTGTAGCAAAATATTTTTAATAAGATGATTAGTAAGGAAACTATGACCAAAAATATCCAAAAATCACCATTTTTTGTGTGAATAGGGGGCTTATTTTTCAAATGGGGGGAGAGGACCCTAAATATTACCCGACTGTCTGTTTTTTGGTTTATTCATGGTTTTTGGTCAATTTGTCACAATATAAGAGGTAAGCACCATAACTTTTCAAATAAAGTCCAAAAGGGACACACCCTATCCCACAAGACTTTGTGAGTGAACTGGGAGCCTATAAGTTGATCACGGGTGTGGGTCCATGCGAGGCTGTCGGGAGGAGATCTACCGTGGATATCTCCGGCAATTCCACACTCAGGACGGGGGCATCCGTGCCACCAGCAACCGTTAAAGGAGTACACAGTCTTCTCACCAGTGGCACGGTTTCACTTCGACCATCAACCCAAAAAACACGACCATTAACCTTAATGGGTACTTCCCCCGTGTTGCGTGTATGCTTTATGTATACGCCTGTCTGCTGCTGTATGTGTATGAGCCAGTAAATATCCTTGTGCCCATAACTGCGGGGATTGTTTCTGTGAATAACGGCTAAGGTGTCTTTAGGCATAAAATTATTCTTGAACACCGTAAAACATAATGAGGCGATAGTGGTTGCGACTTGTAACGGATCGCATTTGAAACGGCCTATGTATATCCTTCTAAAGGCTTGAAAGCATACTCTAAGTACACGTACGTCATTCACACAATAACGCTCACATTCATCAGCAATATTGTAAGGATTAGCTTCATTAAAACTGGAGTAGTAGCGGTCAAAATCTTCACGTTCATCTGTACTCATACATTCAGAGTTAAAGTTATGTTTGAGTGGAGGTAGTCCTACATAATTTAAAGTTTCGCTCGTGAGGAATGTGTAAGGGAAATATCCTTTTGAAACTTCAGCGGCTCCACCCATCATCTTGGGTAGCTTTGCTAATTTACAAGGTGTGAATAATAAAGTGTCTTTAAACTGTACATTACCTCTTATTTGCATCTGTATTAGATTGTTGCCTCTTTTCAATGGATCACCTGTAAATATCTCAGATGACTCGTGTTCAAGCATCTCCTCATAAAGGAACTGTGTGTCAAATTTTGCCCTGTTATGGGCAAGAATATACACAGTCATTATTTTTAACTTGTCCGCTAACTTAACAATATAGGATACAAAGAGTTTCACAGGGCTCTCGTGGGCAATCGTTTTAAAAACGTTTGTCCGTTTACCACATTTGTAACACTCATCACACTCGATCTCCATACACTCATCACAGATAGTCTGGCTTACAAGTAAATGTGGAATAACCTCTTTGGTTTCAGCGTTCGTGTATGTTTCTATATCGTAGCACACAGTTATACAAGGGCTATTTTTAGGTTTAGCGTCTTTCATATAACATACATGCTTTACTCCAACAGCCTTATATTTCTCATGGCATGTAGAACAGTGAATTTCATCACATTTATGCGTGAATTTTCCCCAATTATCCATCATGTGAAACATACCACATTCACAGATTCTCATTTTCCTGCACGTGCCAATTGATTTATGGATCTCAAAACAGTTATTATTGAAAAATGTGCGTCTACACACATCACAATCCTTCTTCTCAGCTTCAACTACACGGCTTTCATATTTGGAGCTTTTACACTGCTCACATACCATGTGGCAATCTTTACAATGTTTCACTATATCATCCGCAAACTCGATACACCCCTTTCACAAATCATGATGTTGTCGATGTCCATATTTTCGACTTTTATCATAACTCGCGTAAAGGTCCCTTATATTACGGATGGGGAGGTACGTTGTTCCTGACAACTCTAAAATAAGTAGGGGTCTTCTACGATCTCTCACCATGCTATTAAAAACATACACAGTCCTACGACGATCATCCAATCCAAATACAACTATACGAACATTCATTTCCTGTTCTACCCTTCTCAGCTCCTCAGGACCCATATTACAGTCAAACTCAAGTTTACAGTCTACAGCTAGTTTACGGGCACGCTACACTACCTTAGGCAACCAAATTTTTTGGGTCCGTGTGTTTAGTATAGTAAACATACGAGTTAAGACTACTGCTATAAAGCCGCAACCACGATCGACGTTTATATGCCGTCTATAAATAGCCTGAGAATTGAAGTTAAGAGTATAAGGTGTGGCACTCTGACCCGCAACACGGTATACACGGTCAATATTTACCGTGAAGTTGTCCATATTGAAGGCTATACTAATTTGAGAGGCCTGCATTATACGGCCTAATACATACTCTATATCTACAGCTGCCAAGCGTCTGAATGGCATTACTACCCAAAAATTATCTACATCTCCGTCTACATCTCCGTCATCTGACCCGAATCCGAAGGACAGCCTCGTCTTGACTTCACGTTCGTCGCGGTTCTCAAGGGCAAACTCTACAATACGTTCAACTATGTGCCGTAGTCCGTGTTCGACACCATTGTATACATACATGGTTCTAGGATAAACCCTAACTACATACCGATTTCTAGTCAAGGCTGGGGTAGGGGTAGCGGTGCGCACCAACTCGAGTGTTATGCCATCCTCAACAGAACGAGAAGCTGCTGTGGCTGTGGAGGATGTACCCAGAATTGAACAGGAATAAGGGGGTATATTTGAGGAAGGTACTATTGTGGGGGATGTGTCGTACGACGTAGAGGGTTGGGGCTCTATTACTGGTGGTGATCTAACAACCGGCGCAATCCTGGCGCGCTTTATACCTGACGACGTGCGCTCTTCATCATGCCTCCGCTTTGAATTGGCACATGCTACAGGTATCGCTGGTGAGGATTCGTCAGCGGGGATGGATTCTGTGATCACAACTACACTGTCGTCGGAGTCATTTGTAATATCGATGATGGGGTGCTGTACCTCATCGTCATTCACGGTTCTGTGGGAGAAGAGAAAAGCAAGACTGTAGAATATAAAGGTCATCACTTAAAGATTTATTATATCTTGTAAATGGCCCACTTAAAAGTGTGACGTGTTAGAAATGGATTCTGTAGAAAAATTCAGGTTCATGAGCCCATCCATATGTATTATTTCTGGCCCTACAGGATGTGGTAAAACTGTGTTTATGCTTAAAATCATTAAAGAAAAGGGAGAGATGTTCTCAAAATTTGTGCATAAAGTTATATGGTGCTATTCGACGTATCAATCAGTGTTCAACGAGTACGAAGATGATATTTTGTTTCACAAAGGTGTACATGACGTTAATTCGTTAAAGGGAAATGAACATGCAGTCATTGTAATTGACGATCTCATGTTGGAGATAGATAAAACGTTTGCCGAGACATTTACAGTATTCTCCCACCACCTTAACATAAGCGTGTTCTTCATCAATCAGAATCTATTTTTCATAAATAGATACACGCGCGATGTGTCGTTAAATACACAATATCTAGTCTTTTTCGCGCAACGTAGAGATGTATCACAAATTGGGGTATTAGCCAATCAAATGTTCCCGAATCAGCATAAGGAGTTTTTGGAAGTTTATAAAGAAGCTACAAGCCCGTGTTACGGATATTTGCTTTGCGACCTTCATCCGAGAAACGCGTTTAGGGTGCTTCTAAGAACGAATATATTTCCAAACGAGCCTGAAACGGTGTATATTCCAGAATGACAAAGAGACTAAAGAAATACTATGAATTAATAAAAATCTATCATCGATTTTCCCGGGCAATGCAGCAGATGTTTCCAAAAAATATGGACTCCGACTTTTTAAAATGCATCTGTGAAATCTGTCTTAACGTTAGAAATTGCAATGTATCAATGAAACCTCAGAAGGCTCGCCTACGCCTTTACAAGAACATAATACGTGCACTCGCTCGTAAAAGTCAAACTGTAGGGAAGTAAAAACAAATTATTGTACAAAGAGGAAGGTCATTCCTCCCCATCTTATTTTTAGTTTTGGATCCTTTACTGACTAGATTAGTATAATGAAGAAAGTGGTAGTGATTCCACACGAGGTGTATGCTTCACTGCAAAGTTCAAAGAATCCAGACACGGATCTAGATCCCCGTAAAAGCAGGCTTAAAAGAATGGAAAGCGAATTGTTAACCCTATCAAACAGTGAAAAAACACCTGATGAGAGTAGAATCTTATACCAAGAAGCTCTGCAGAAATTTCTTCACGAGTACGAAAATTATAAGAATCCGACAGAGATTCCCGTGATTATTAGGCACAGCACGGGGAACGAAGGACATGGTGACATAAGGCCTGTGTCCGACGATAGAGCTGACCAACCAAAGATTAACGGGTCGGGCACACAACATATCGAGCATGTATTAAAAAACACCCTCCCACATACATTGATGAATAAAGGTTTAAGTCTTCATAATCTGTTGAATGAGGATCTCAACATACAATGGACCGATACAGGTGAGATCATTGTGGAAGGTGCAAAGGTACAGGGATCGAATATCGTAGACATCGTCCATGATCTGGTGAGAAAGTGGGATAGGCCCTCACCATCAGGATGGAAGCATATTAAAGCAAGACTACAACAAATAAATGTCCCTAAAACAATGATAAGAAATCTGAACAGGTTAAAAGACTTGGAACATGCATCGCACGTGACACAATTGAAGACGCCATCACCCCCGGCGGTAACACCTCAGAAGAGGAGAAATAAGAGGTTAAACAACGATCAACCCGACCCACGTGCCTCTAAAATAGCAAATGGCTAACATATTAAGAAAACGTTATTATGATATTTCTAGCCAAGCCTCCTACGGAGACGTAGATAGACTGTACAGAAGCGTTTACAATGATGGAGTAGGGAAAAAAAGATGTTGAGGGTTTTTGCGGGAGCAGGATGCTTGTACACTTCATAAATTCATAAACCTGTGAGAAAAAGGTTTAAAACCGCCAAGACAACAGCTGCTTCGATTGACTCTATTTGGCAAGCAGATTCAACAGCCATGCAAAGATATTCAGTGTATAACGATGGTTACCGCTACATCCTATTCATAATAGATGTATTCTCTAGATATCTGTGGCTAATTCCTCTGAAAAATAAATCGCCTGAAACAGTTGCTAAAGCCATCAAAACGTTGATGTTGAAAGAAAACAGGGTTCCTGGCTATTTTTGTACGGATATAGGGAAAGAATTTATAGGCTGAGCTTTTCAGAACATGTTTACAGAGTTTAATATCAGCTACTACATTACCAATTCTATACATAAGGCATCTTTAGCTGAAAGAATTCAACGTACCATAAAGGAACGCATGCACCGCTTTTTTACGCATAAAAACACACAGATTTCTAGACATTCTGGAATCATTGGCCTTTCTAACGAGATTTTAGAAAGAGGTATGCGCCCAGAGGTGAGAAGAAATGGAGCATCACCACCACACTTTACACATTTCAAAATCAATGATTATGTAAGGCTGTCGAGTTCGGGAAATAAATTCGCGAAGGGATTTGATCAAGCATGGACACGCGAGATTTTTAAAGTTAGGGCTATGACATCTAAAGACGAGATAATGTATTACGTAGAAGATTTGAATGGGGAAGAAATCGCAGGAGGCTTTTACCGTGAGGAGTTGCAGAAAGTGACATTTAATTTAGAAAAAAATGTGTTTAAAATTGAGAAAATTTTAGGAAGCAAAGGTTCAGGAAAGAGAAAAATGTACCTGGTGAAATGGCTAGAATACCCAGAAAGCTTCAACATCTATATAAAAGCTGATGCAATAATGAAGCTTAAATAGTATGCAACATGGCGCCTAACCATTTCTACGTCACACTCCCGTCCTCGTCGTCCCTGTTGGCTGTCTGTACACCCTAATAACACACTAGCCAACTTTGTAACAGAACTCCACGGACCCATTGAATTGGGTCGTAATACGGATGAGGTGGGTATATGCGAAATTCAGTTGAATAACCTTTTTTAAGTTTTGATTATCAAGAACCCGTTTTTACGATTCTTAGAGACTGTAATGAGTGTGAAAAAGCCGGGATAACTCGGGATGAAACCATGCGTACCGCCTTGACTGGGGATGCACGGTATTACAGTACAGAAGTAACACTAGGACCGGGTCACTATGGTGAGGCCGAGGATGTTGTGAGAGACTTAAACGTGAGTTTAAAAAGCTCAAATCTTACGGGCGATTTAGCATACGAAATCGTAAACAATGATCCCCATGCATGCACTGTGGCCCTAAAATCGCAGGCTAACCGAAATATTAAAGACCAAGGAGTGTTCAAAATTATGACCGATGGACGATATCGATCAGTCATTCAAAGAGATACATTTCACGAGGCACAACACGACTTGTCCAGCCTAATGTATCAATTGAAATTGGAGAAAATGGTTGACGGCTATAAACCCCCAGACATGTGCTATATTTACAGCAATATAGTGGAGCACCAGTTTGTTGGGGATTCCCAGGCACGCCTGTTGCGCATAGCGCACATCCCCAACCATAGAGGAAGGAGTTTGAGTATTACATATGACAGACCCCATTATGTGAATGTCGCAGCTAATCTAATAACCAATATCTCAATATATATAAGAACGTTTGAGGGAAAAAAATTCCCATTCGGTAACGGGAGCTTAACAGTGAAGCTACACTTTCGACGCACTGAGTTATAATGGACAGAAAGTCTTTCGCAGTCTATCGAGGTATGAGATACCAGCGTGGTAGCGGACTTGGATCCATTTTTTCAACCATACTACGTACGGCTGTCCCCTTGCTGAAGAAGGGTGCCAGATACCTCGGAAGGAAAGCGTTACAATCAGGTCTTAACACAGCTGAAGACATATTGGCTGGGGCTAAACCTAAAGAAGCTCTAAAAAGACACTTAAAGCGTACACGGGACGAAATCGTCAAAGATGCAAAGAGAAAAATGCGTGTTGGGAAGAAGAAGAGGGCTGTCCGGAAAAATGAATTACCACCACGTGGCATTAAACGTAAAAGGATATAAAAAAGAAATGTGCTGAGCGAATGAAACCTATGGTTGACTATTTTTTTGACTGATATAAGCTAAGGACTTTGATCTCATGAATCATAGTTTCTTTACTACTTGTCGAGAGAGGAGGCACTATTTCTAACTCGTCATGGCACGCTTCATCCATCCGTGTAGTTCACAATGTTGTAAATCGGAGCTGTCCCTCTTTGACATGCCTCCAACTCAAGTTTCTATTGAACACAGCGACTTTATTAAAATTAACCCTTTAAACACAATTAGTTCCCCGAGTGTCCATATAGAATTCGTGATACCCAGCTCAGGCCCTTACTTTTTTGACCCAAGCTGTGTGCACATGTACGCTAAACTACGTATAGCCCATTCTGATGCAACAAACTGTGGTGACAAATATGCTGTATACCCTGAAACAAACTTTCTTCACTCCTTATTCAACCAGTGTGACGTATATTTAAATCAGGTCAACATATCGGCAGGCACGGGGTACTACCACCTACGATCCTATCTGAAAAATGTGCTGAACTTTTCCAAAGAAGCGAAGGATACCTTTTTAAGGGCCAAGGGCTATTATCAAGCTAAAGACGAAAGTATTATAAAGAACAAATTTAAAAATTCTAAAAAGAAGATATATGAGTGTTTTGGACGCCTGCATACAGACTTCACATTCCAGGAGAAGTTGCTTGTGAACGGGGTGGATATGAAAATAAAGCTCACCCGCACGAATCCTGAGATCTGTTTAAATCTGGATGTTCATCAAGAAGAGGGAGCAAAACCCGTTGTGATTCACATTATGGAGACATACCTCCGCGTACGGCGAGTGAAATTAAGTTCACCAAAACAAATAGAAATTGAGAAAAATTTACTACACACCACAGTAAAATACTCAATTAATAGAGCACAGATCAAACTATACACGGTGCCAGCAGGATTGGCATCGAAGCAGATAGAAAACATCGCCCTGAGAAATCGACCTAAAAGGATATTAATTGGAATGCAGGACCATGCTGCCTTTAAATTCGAGAATTTCGGCCTTAAAAATATAACTATACGTTAATGGCATTGCGTTGGGCAGGGGTATGGATATGGACTATTCATCAGACGCTGTGTTACCGCTTTGCGCGAGAGCATATAGTAATCTGGCCCATATTGCAGGTGATTGTGATAAGCTCGGGAATGGGGTAACGCAGAAAGAATTCATCGATCAATTTAACCTTTAGCCGTTTGACATCACACCTGACTTATCTGCTAGTGTAAATATACACTTAAGTCCACAACAGAGTGGAAACATCTCAGTCAGATTGGAATTCGCCAAGCCTATAGACGCGCCTATAAGTGTACTAGTTTACCTCGAGTCACAAGCCCTAATAGAAGTTGACAGATTTAGGAGCGTTGTCACTGACTTTTAAAATGGATGCGAATACACTTCAGAGAGTAATGAATAGTGAATGAATCACACGTTCCAAATTTATCGGTGTGTTTGTGAAGAATGAAACATTGAAATTGCCATCTACGAGAAATTGCGGTAGCCTTTTGTGAACACAGATGTTATTGGTAGTGAAGGGATTCATTAGTTTGCAATCTATTTTAAAAATAGGGACCGCACGTACTATTTTGATTCACTCGGCCATCAACCCTGGAGTGACCCTGTTATTGTAAAATTTCTCGATCAGATGCATATCCCCGAAGTTGTATGGAATCCCTTCCGGCTACAAGGATATTTTAGTGATACGTGTGGGATGTACTGCCTTACATTTCTCATGCATATGTCACGTGGTAAAGAATTTATAATTTTTTTAAAATTATTCGACCCGTCACACTCAACGAAACGACGAAATGGTATGCAGACAGATAAAAAGCCGTGTTCCGATTGTGCGTACTCGTTGTATGATGTTTTGTTCGTGTACAAATATATATATATATATATATATATATTATATATATATATAGCGCCTCGGTGGTGTAGTGGTTAGCGTAGCTGACTACGAATCCATCGGCCCCGGGTTCGAGACCCGACGGCAGCCGGCGCGCAGCAAAACCCAGCTGTTCATCCTTCCACACAATAAAGAAAGTGGTTGGTAGATAAATGGGTACCCTAGGTGGCCTAGTGGTTAAGACGCTGGGCTGCTGATGGGGCGTGGTTCGGATTCCACGTTAAACTGTAGGTCTAAGGTGGAGTGAAAAGCTTGACCTTCGTCAGAATGAACAATTCGGGCGGAAGCTAACCAAAGGTAAGGTAAAGGTATATATTTGTAACCAATAATGTCAGTTTGTATATTCTGTAGCTTATTTAAGATGGTTATTGTACTAAAAACATGATTTCTTTCATTTAATAAATTGATGAAAATACATTGTGTCTTCCCCGAAAAAAAAGTTCGAAACATAAAACAAATACTTACATTATTCCGTTAATGATGTGACAATCGTTGGGTTGACTGCCCGGTAAATCTTCTACCTCCGTATTCAGGTCCACGACATGGGTTTCTTCAAAACGAAAAAATTGTATAACACGTGTCAAATCCTCATCGGACCTTAAAGGAGAAAAAAGAATTCATTAGTTCATACTGAATCTTTTTTAATAAAAACCCACTTGTTTAAAACATATGCAGAGTATACATATAGTAAGCGTATTACAATGTGAAGATATCTTCGAACCGCTCAGAGAAGTTCCTTTAAGAGAAAATGCCGAATAACATTTCATTTATTATGGAATTTATAAAATTATTTAAAACTTGCAAAGGATTGCTATAAAAAAAATTCACCGAATCAAAACAGGACTTTAGCACAATATTAATTGCAAACTAATCTATAATTGCGGATACCTACTATTTAAATGAAGCATTTTAAATGTGATAAAATAATCCAGAACAGTGCTCTTTTTCCTAATGACAGGCACATTAAATAAATAACCAGTTCGCGAATAATTGGCTACAAAAAATAAAATTACAGATACATAATTACTTACATTTCTACGGCAGTCCCTTGCGTCGGATCGTAAGGAGCGCCATTGCAAATATCATCAACGGTTTGCGTTGAAAATAATCCATCCCGATCGGCTGCGTTAAAAAGATTAATTGTGGACAACGCTGCAATGTCACCATCTTGATATAAATCCGGTAAACTGTAAAGTTCTTGATTCATGGCGGAGGGAATGTTTATTCACTGGTGAAAATAACTACTGTGACTCCCAGCTGAAAATATTTCCTTTTATATGCATGATCCCCAAGCACCACCCCAAAAGACTAATAGGCGATTCGTAAGTTTGATGATTGGTTGTCAAATGTAACTGGGCGGGGCTATGTTAAATTTTTGTACCAGTTGTAACAACTATATTACGGGTCCACGCTTTGGACGTCCTGATTGGTCGACTAATGGTGTCTTTATCTTCTCTCCGTAGATTTAATGCTCACATCGTGTATTGCCACTTGCAGTCTCTACCTTGACAATATTTGCATTAGTATTTGCGCCCATACTATTCTCTGTTTTCCCATTTTAGAACCCACCCATTTATACAATATCCCTCACCCCTTTGCAACATTGATCAACATTTGCAATCTCCATCACGACAATATTTTACATTATTATTATTACTATTTGCGGTAATACTATTCGATCCTCAACTTTGGTTCATATATTCGGCTTGACTTTTTACTTACCAATTCTCGCGTAGGAGTGTGATTAAATTGTGTTTAGTTCGTGAAAAAGAATGTTTGGTTGGGCTGGTAGATAAATGGGCGCCCTAGGTATCCTAGTGGTTAAGACGCTGGGGTGCTGATCTGTGGTTGAAAGATCGAGTCCGGATGGTGACATTGTAATTTCTTGGTACAAACAATCCCCGATGAGCCGGGTGTACCTATGTGAAGTGGAGAGTAAAAGAAGACAACTCTCCACTTCATCAGATCAACTCGAAAGGATGGGCGATAAACTTGACCTTCTTGTTAAAAATAGGGACCGCATGTACTATTTTGATTCACTCGGGACTCAGTATTTTGGAACTTATTAAGCTTTGCATCAAATCCTGTAAATTCACTTTCAATAACGAGTATTATCAACAAGTTTTTAGGATGGCCATGCGCAACCCCTTGTCGCCCCTCGTCTCCAATATTTATATGGAGTTTTTCGAAATTACTTACATTCCGCGAATCCTGGGAGGTGGCATCCCATGGTTGCGGTACGTCGACGATATTTTGTGTATCTGGCCCATGAATCGTGACCTGGATGACTCCCTCCTTCAGTTAAATGATCAAGTCCCCTCCATTACGTTTACTTTAGAAGTGGAACAAGACAACTCAATCCCGTTTTTGGATGTGCGTGTACATAGGGAAAGCCCAGGTTTTAAGTTTAGTATCTATCGGGAAAAAAAAACAATTTGTCCTACGTGCACTTTTACTCGGGACATGACACCCTCACTAAGAAGACCATTTTTTCTTCAATGTTTCTCCGCGCCCTTAGGATCGCCAGTCCGGAATACATCGATGCCAAATTGGAAAAAATCAACGGTATTGGAAGTGATCTGTGTTATCCATCTGCGTTTATGGAATCTTGTCTCAACAAGGCAAAACGAACTTTCTATCGTGTGAATAATAACACTCGTACTTTGTGAAAGAATATTTTAGTACTTCCATTTTTCCCGGGCTTTTTAGGCATTGCTAATGTACTTAAACTTTTGGATATTAATGTAGTATTTTCATATAATATCGTGAAAAATATCATAGTAAAAAATAGCCCTACCAATAATTCAGGCATTATCTATAAAATTGGTTGTAAACAATGTGATTCCTTTTACATAGGTCAGACGGGAAAGAATTTGCACACACGTATAAAACAGCATCAATATTCCGTTAGAAGAGGACAGTCGTCCAGTGCCCTTTTTTTCCATTTGTCAGAGTTATCCCACTGTATTGATTGGAATAATGCTACAGTTTTGTTTCACTCTAACAACATTGTTAATAGAAATATTCTTGAGTCTGCCATTATCCAACTTACAAATAACTTCAACATAAGCAAAGGTCTTTTTCAACTCGATCCTGTTGTTTTGAATTCCTTCAGAACGGATTTAGATAAGAAAGGTAGAACGCTAAACCTTTGGTAAACTTGTATGCTACTCTAATAACTTGTATTTTTCAATTTATTTTTTTTTATATACATCGAACTTAGACAAGAAGGGCAGAGTGCTAAAACATGGGCAGATTTCCAGTATAAATTTGTATGCTCCTCTTAAGTTTTATTTTTATTTTTATTTTTCAATTTATTATGTTTTTTTAATTAACTATAACATTGGTTGGAAACAATTCATTTGACCTTGTGTTGGATTCGAGCAAAGTGCTAAAACATCGGTAGTTTTTCCTTACAAATTTGTATGCTCTTCCCACAATCCTTTAATATTTAATTTTTATTTTTATTTCTCCGTTTATTGTATATATATGTGTGTATATATGTATATATATATATATATATATATATATATATATACATTTTCTGTAATCTATATATAGGCTGTAACTCTTTTTGTACTTCAGTGTTCCTGAAGATGTCATTAGATGAAAGCGCTTGAGCACCATTCTGTGTTTCCTTTCCTTCGTGGTTTTATTCATCATATATATATATATATATATATATAATATATATATATATATATATATATATATATATATATATATATATCAATATATATATATATATTGTCGGGTGATGTGGTTAACAACCACGTGTGAAAATGAACAACGCATGTAGGATTCTAAAAGTACATTTTTATACACATCACTCAGTTCCGATGTTCCGTAAATACTTGCGCAGGCTTGAAGGAGAGCAGCTTTTGTTATATGCAAACTAGTTACCCAAAGAGCTGGTGCTGTGCTAGCTCGCCCATATACATTTAAATTCTTGTAAATATTCTGTTTCAATTATCATTTTGGGTCTGATACTAGAAAAATGACCAGAGTTACCCTTACAGAGATGCAAGTCCTTAACCTTGCAACATTGAAAGAACAATACGGTTCAGTAAGCGTAACTCTGGTCATTCTTCCAGTATCAGGGCCAAAATGAGAATTGAAACACAGAATATGTACAAGAATTTAAATGTGGGCGAGCCAGCACCAGCTTTCTGGGTAACTAGCCATGTATAAGAAGTTTGCATAGAACTAAAGCTGCTCTCCTTCAAGCCTGCACAAATATTTACAGAACATCGGAACTGAGTGATGTGTATAAAAATGTACTTTCATAATCCTACATGCGTTGTTCGTTCTCACAAGTGGTTTTTACATTTCCCCGTTGTTGGATAATCGTTGACTTGGATCTGGAACTGAACGAGGCTGTACAAGCGCGTCAAGTAAATTTTGATCGACGTCTATATCTTGATTGTTTGTGGTCCCCAACGTTTCCTAGAAATATTGGATGAAGGAACAATATAGTACTGTGTCACGAAAAACTACATATATGGTATAGTAATATAATTAAAAGAGAATATTCTTTGTTGGACATATTATTTAGTTTACATTTCTTATTTTTATCTTTTCAGCCCAAGTGACGAAAATTAAAACTGATCTAAACGTATGCCCACATTGTTCATGTCTCGCTTTGATGAGTATGTGATGAGTGGGCTGTAGATAGGATAGAAGAGAGAGGGGTAGCCATTGTGAAACTGCAATATCTACTTATTTAATTTCGTTCTTAAGCTTTAGATTTTACTTAATTCTTAATTAAGAACAGTGCATATAAATCCAGTTAATAATGCATAAATCATGAATAAAATTAACGCTCAGGGTATGTACTCGTATTAGATTTCAACTATCATTATTATCGACATAAATAAAAATACAAAGGCATTGTTATAGGTATGTTGACGATACTATACAAAGATTTCGATGCTGGACATGGGTGTCAGCCAACGATACATAATATATATTTAATTCTAGATTACGCACGCGAAATGACTAAGTAATAGAGTATTGCACACTAGCCCTACCATTTTATTAGTATTCTGTTGTTATTCGATATTTCACCGTTATTAGACGAAATTACATACATATTATTTTTATATCGGTACTTAAAATCAATCCACAGATTCAAATCGTAGAAAATGTGTTTTTGATGTGAATGTACTCGTATGATAGATTGTCGAATAACGCGTTCTGCTTCGTATGAGCGGTATGCTTGCCGAGTTATAAAATATTTATTTGTCTAAATTTGCTATTGATCACGACCCTACATTTGTAAATAAAATGCACTAGATTGATTACATTTTGAAACGGAAATACTGAAGTACGTTGTATAAGAATGACAAAGAAGTAATAAACCTGTTCAGGGGGTACAGGCCTAAGTTAAGCAATACAGTATAGCTCCTTGAAATTTTTAGGCTATAATTATAATTATATAACCCTCAGCGAAAGATTCAGTATAAAGTTCATGAAGATACACATTTCTTTTATTAGCAAAATTATGAAATTTGTTTTACCGTATTTAGCTACTTTGTTGACAGTGAATCATTTCATTATTATTATTATTATTATTATTATTATTATCATTATATTGATATTTCTGAATTAATTATGCTCCTAGTTGGATTAATGTCTTTGCAATATATATATATATATATAGTTTCCGGGATTGTTCCTTTGAAATTATCTTCGTTTCTAACCGCCAGTAATTGATCAACTGGCAATATGCTGTATATAGATTTTAAAAAATGGAAGAGTATCATGCAGAATATTATGTAATTTCAAAATATAAACTTTATTTTATTGCGTTATACAGTTAATTTGCAATTTCTTAGTTAATATTCTCTAAATTACATTGTCACGATCATACATCTTGATAAGGTTTTTATTTTTGCAAACCTACCATAGGCGCTGGAGGTTGACAACGTAATAATTTAACTGTAGAAAATATCTGCAGCTTATTTAAAACGTTTGATGCGAAATTAAGTCGGCTTATTGTAAATAGTTGCAAATTACCATTGAATGTGAACATTACAAGTTTTTAATATCTCTAAAAATGAATCCATTTCTAAACTCCGAGCGACTCTTTGCTGAAGAGAGACTAAAAATTTTTATGTAGCATGGCACAGTAGTATTATGTAATAATCAAATTATTCGTCTAAATATAGGCCGATGTTTTGTAGATAACTGCACCATAATATATATATATATATTAGTGATGGGACGATTGTCATATTTCATACAATCGCTGTTGCGATTGCGATTGCGATTGTCAGAATTTGAAAATCGCGCGATTGCGATTGCGATTGCGATGTTTTAGCTTTAGCCTCACATAACGCTCATTTATGCTTTAAATATACCTAAACGCGTTACCTACCATAGGGTTAGCTTGATTTTTTAACATTCCAATTTTACATAGAGCAAATAAAGAGGTGTACTTATTGTTATTATTAAACCAATTTTTTATTCTGTTTTCAATTAATTCGCAACCCGTTTTCATTTCTGTTTTTGACTTATTTATTATTTATTTATTATTCCGTATTGTTGTTAGCTAAACTTTCCTTTAAGTACGCATGAAAGAGCAGCTTTCATAGCAACTTTTGTAGAGATTTAAATCTTTTGTTCACAATCGCAACAATCGCACTCATTAAATGCGATTGCAATTGCGATTGCGATTGTAAAAAATGTGCGATTGTATCGCGATTGCGATTGCGATTGCGATGCATCGTCCCATCACTAATATATATATATATATATATATATATATAATATATATATATATTATATATATATATATATATTTCTGAACCAGAAAAGAGTCGAACATCTAGAATGAATTTTACTCAAAGCCTATCCTGAAAAATAATGATTATCAGTTAACATGCTAAAAAAGTTTAAAATACTCACAAACTGTTAAAGGGAGTGAAGAGTTAACAAACTTTCTGCTGTGAAGATTGCATGAAGAATGAGGTCCCTATGCAATTTGTTTAATGGTTACCAACAGATTTCATAGTTTGTTAATGAGAAAAGCAAATGATTTTTATATATGTAACCATGTACTTTTGCAACGATAAAAATTAAGGGATCTTCCTTCAATGTACAGATAAGTATAACCAGCAACTTATATTCCAGACGTTTTGAAACGTATTATAACGTTATGAAATTTCGCACTCCCTGCCTGTTTGTATAATTACGGGAAGCTGCTGAAAATGGGGATTATAAACGATTGAAGTTTAATGTGTGTTAAATGACATGTGCTGGAGCTGTAAATCAAAATAACTTTTTATGAGGTAGTTTTAGTCGCTTTATTCAAATTTGTCACTCATTTTTTGTGCAAATGCATATTAATGGTGAAAATTATGATACTAATAATATATATATAAATACACTCATTTTTGGTCCGACGAGTATAATTTTGTGCTATTTTTTCGCTACTCTGCGACTTAATTAGTTTGTTGGTTTCTGTTCTGGCCATTTTTTTCTAATTGGATTCAGTTTGGTGGTGTTTGTGATAGAATTATGACGTGCCGTTCGTGTGGTTTCGACTATGAAAACTTGATTCGTCATGTGCCCAAGATGAAGACAAAGCATTGGATGTTTTTATCAATTACGGCGTTATTCTCTCATCCTTAACTTGCCCGAAAAATGACAGTGAGTGCCTAATACGAAAAGATCAGAAGATATTTAGGTGAAATAACCAATATTAACCTGTTAGGTTAATTGAATGCCCATGTTAGAAAATCTAGAAGAGGAAGAGCCATTGTTGTCCCAAGGCGATATGATGAATAAGCTGATTGATGCAGCATTGCTTGTATATATTAAGTTAAGGTGTATATATATCCATCTCATAATTGTAAGGTTAGTGAAAAATTCACTTAATTTAGAGCTAGCATTTTTGGGCTCTTGTGGCATCATCGTTTGGGCACTCTTGTGGCATCATTTTTTGGGGGGCACTACGCGTCCTGCCTACTCGTTTGTTGAATGCGGCACTTAGAGGGCGTGGTCTTATAGAGAGCTCTTTTGCAATTCAGTTTGGTTGTTTAGATACAAGATTGTTGCGTCGTGCAATGGTACAGGTTGTGTTGTTGCAAGGTTTAGAAAGAAGACCATAAATAGTGCCCCTTTTGTTTTTTATCTTAATTTTATGCAACTGAGGCCTAAGGTAGGCCCATATCGAGTCACCAACCCTGAGGTAGGACCTAATAGGACCTCCAAGTCCGTAAGTTTTTAGTCTCTGCTTAACTTGGGCTGTAGGTTAAACTGGCCCTTCAGAGCTTGGCCGTTCACGGCTCAGCTGGGATTCTGAACCCAATAAAATAAAAAATAACATAGTCCTTCGGAACCGGATTCTAGCTCAAGACTGAGTCAGTGACTATTTTTCGGCAAAGTTCTGATTGTGCAAATTGTTGCCCAAGTTAGGCCTGGACGGGTTGAGCATAATTGAGTTAAGGTCCCAGGGTAGAAAGTTTGGTCGCCCAATTGCGAAACTTGGCCACTAGTCTGTCGTTGTTTTGGGCATACATTTTACCGGTTTGGTTAATTTTGGTTTATTGTTCGTAGGCGAAGGTTGCAGACTTCGGTGCGCCAGTTACTTGGGTGGAAAATTTGGTATTCCATATTGGTGGTTGGTCAGTACCCCACCCAGCAATTCAGTTTATTTGAAAAACGCAAAATTTGAGTTTGATCAGTTTGGTTAAGTATTTTTGCCAATTCAGCTTATTTGGTATTGAGCCCAATTGTTGTTTGCATTGAAGATGAGTGCAGCTGAATTGAACAAGTTTAAAAAAAGGAGAAGCGCCTACAAAGGTCTAATTACAAAGGTCATTGCCACTATAGATTCTGCCATAGAGCAAGAGGATTTAAGCTTAGTGAGTGCGCAGCTTTCCATATTAGAAACTAAAAAGGTTGCTCTAAAGTCTAAGCGAAGTAAATGTTAAAATTGAGGCTCTTATAGAAGAGGATCAAATAGAAAATAACATAACTTACTTTGAAGAGATTATTGATGATATAATTAAAGTATGCCACAGAGCAAAAGAGTTTAGCAGCTCAGTACAGTTAGAGACCAGGTCTAATAATGAAACACAACCCTCAACAAATGGTGTTTGTGAAGTTAACGTTAACAAATCTGCAGTTCAATTACCGAGGCTTGTACTCAAAACATTTTCTGGGAGTATTCAGGAATGGCAAGGATGGGCAGACAGTTTTCAACCAGCAGTTCATTCTAGTCAAGTGTTAAGTGCAGTGGAGAAGTTTAATTATTTGCAGTCCCTCTTGGAAGGGGAGGCAGCAAAGACAATAGCAGGATTAGCATTAACAGAGGCTAATTATAATGTAGCGTGGGATATATTAAAGAAACGGTTTGGTAAGCCAGAGATCTTAATTAAAAGCCACCTCCACGAACTTTTAGCTATACCTCCTGTTAATAATCCCAATAGTGTCAAGGAGTTACGGCAGTTATAAGTATTATGACCGCAAAATGGGAGAGTGCAATGCAATTGCAAATACTGCATAATGTTGCAAGAGTTGCACCCCCTTGGTAGCACCCCTTACCCCCTTGTTACAAGGCACCCCATAGTGCCAACCCCCATCCCCCTTTGTGGCGCCCCCAAAATGGGGTTGCAAGGGGTATGCAACTTGGAGGCGGAGTTATCCCCCAAGCTGCATTGAACCTAACCTAAGAGAGAAGGAGAGAAGAGAGAGGAGAGAGAGAGAGAGAGAGAGAGAGAGAGAGGTGGTCGCCCGGCAGGACCCGAGCGCATACTAAGACTTCAGCCGTGCCGCCGCTCTCTTATGACTTGACTTGACTTGACTTATTTCCCGTCCGGTTAGAGCCGGGTTGGGTCCCCCTCATGACTTCTGTACTCCATCCAGGTTCGTCTGTCTCTCGCCATCGTTGTCAGCTCTCTCCATTCTCTCCCCGTGTTCCCGCTCTTAACCCTAAAAGGACGACCGCTACATATTGGTAACCTTTCAAATACACGCATTCATAACTTAACCCTCCAAATAATTCCGGCGTTAAAGGGTTAAAGCTCGCCAACCATGTTCTTCTTGGGCGTCCCCGCGGTCTAGTTCTATCCTCTCTTGCGTACATGGCTCTTCTGGGCAATCTCTCCTCCCTCATTCTCTCCACATGCCCAAACTATCTTCTCTGAATATCTTCGACTTTGCTATTCACTGGGATCTTGACATTGGTCCGGTTCCTGGTCTCCTCATTGGTCACCCGGTCCATCCATCTCACCCCACAAATCCTTCTCAAACAGTACATCTCAAATGCATTTAACTTTTCCGCTCTTTCACTCTCATTATCCAACTTTCAGCTCCGAACAGTACTGTTGGCAGTATTACGGATTCATATAATCTGATTTTTAGTTTCATACTGATGTGGTTGTCTTTCCAGATTTTATCCATTTTATTCATTGCTGCATATCCCAGTTTAATCCTCTCCTGCATTGCTCGATAAGTGTTGTTGTCACTGGTAAAGTAGACTCCCAGGTATTTGAATTCATGTACTTGTTCAATTTGGCTGTTTGTCAGGCGTAGATCCACTACTTCATCTCTTTTTCCTATTTTCATTATTTTGGTTTTTGCTACATTTATTTTCAGATTGTATTTGTTGCATGTTTCTTCCACTCGTTCTATCATTGTAGCAGCCTCTTCTTTAGTCTCCGCCAATAGCACTATGCCATCTGCATACCTCGAGTCCATGCCGATTTCACCTCCTATTTTGATGGATCCTTCGTAATTCTGCAATGCCTCCCTCATTACCGCTTCCAAAAACAAATTAAATAGGTGGGGTGATAACGGATAGCCCTGGATCACACCTCGTTTTGTTGGAAATGTGTCGGTGGTTATATTTCCCTTTCTTACTGCTGCAGATGTGTTCGAGTACAATCGTTGTATTAGTTCTACTATTTGTTTCTCGAATCCTTCCCTTCTCAGCACCTGCACCATCCCCTCTCTCCAGACTGAGTCAAAGGCCTGTTTGAAATCTATAAATATGCAATATGTATTCTTATTATTTTCCCATCTCTTTTCCGCTATTTGTCTCAATGTGAATATTTGATCTGCCGTTCCTCTACCCTGCCTAAACCCCGCCTGTTCATCCGACAGCACTTCCTCTTCTCTTGTACGCATTCTCTATTGCAAGGTCTTTGCCAGAATCTTGTAGGCATTTGATAATAAACACACTGGCCTATAGTTCTCGCATTCTGTTACATCACCTTTCTTATGAATCGGGATGATTAGTCCATGCAACCAATCTGCGGGAATCGGTTCACCATTTAGCATTCTATGTATCAATGAGGTTAACCATTTGGCTATTGGCTCATCCCCTTCTTTCAACAGTTCTCCCGGTATATTATCTCTTCCTGGGGACTTACTTAATGGTAGAGATGCAATGTGCCATTTCACTTCGCTCTCCAATATATTTGGGGTTTCCTCTCTTCTCTCTTCCGTTTCCAATTCTGGGAAATTCCTGAAATCTACTTGTTCTTGCATTCCCGTAAACACCTCGAAATACTTTTTCCATATTTGTTTTACAGTACTTCTTCTACTAAAGCAGTTTTCTCTCCCCTTTCGTTTCTTACGACAATTGAATTTGCAGACCATTTTCGCGTTATTTCCTTCACTGTTTTGTATAGTTCTTTTGAGTTTCCCGCTCTAAAGCTTCTCTCACATTTTTCACATTTCCCTTCGATCCATCTTCTCTTTGCTTCTCTACACATGTACTCTACTGTTCTATAGAGTCTTCTATAGTTGTTCGTGTCGGCTTCCGTAGGATTTATGTTTCGTTTTCTCTTTGCCTCCCTCCGTTCATCGCACATCTCCAATATCTCTTCGGTCATCCACTGCTGCTTTGCCCTTCGCTTGGTCCTGAGTATCTCCCTTGCTTCATGTTTTATCTCATCTCTTCCCCTCCGCCACACGTCTTCTGCGTTGCCGTCCATGTTCAGTATTACTTCAAATTTGAATTGTATTCTTCTCTTGTACTCCTCTTTCAGGGCTGGGTCCTCCAATTTTTGAACATTTATCCTGCTTTCCTGCTTAATTCTAGGTGTCGCTGATGCAAATTTTACTTTTATATTGGCCAGCACCATTTCGTGGTCTGAGTCCCAGTCTTCTCCCCTCATCACTTTGGTATTTCTCACTGATGTAACCCATCTTTACCTTGCCAGTATGAAGTCTATACAGCTCGTATGTATTTGATCTGGGTGATTCCATATGCATCGTCGGCTGTATTTATGAAAAAATCTAGTGTTTGACACCACGAGTTGATTTTGTTGACAGAATTCCAATAATCTTTCTCCTCTCTCGTTTTTATCTCCCACTCCAAATGGTCCCATCTGCTCCTCGTAACCTCTGCGGTCCTCTCCAATCTTACTGTTGAAATGCCCCATAACGAATAGTAGATCCTTCTCTTTTGCTTTCCTTATCTCCCCCTCTAGGTCCTCATAGAAGTTCTCTACTTCTTCTTCAGGGTGCGATGAATCTGGTGCATATACCTGGATTATCTTTGTGTTGCGATGTTTTCCTTTCATTGTTACTGACATCATCCTTGAAGATATTGAGTTGTGTTCAAGATATGACTTTTTCGCATTTGCGTTCAGCAGTATGGTGACACCCTCTCTATGCAGTTCATCTGGTCTCCCGCTGTATAGTATTTTCACTCCACCTGTGTCCATATGTTTCCTACATGCCATATACTCATTATCCAATTGTTGTGTCATCATAGGGTTTCTCGGCAATTAGAGCAGCCGGTTTGCCATCCCTCTGCTGCCCGTTTGGTCCGCGGCTCCTTATTCAATGTATTCGGAGCAGCCCTATGGAAATACCATAGGAGTTCCCTCATCCGCCACCCGAGGGACACGCCTCCGGGCATCAGGTGGTTTAATCAGCCAGGGCCTCCGGGCATCAGGTGGCTTAATCAGCCAGTGCCTCCGGGCATCAGTTGACACATGTGCGTCGCGCGTTAAACGGTGGCGGGTTCAAGCCCCGTTCCGGACCTCGCTACTCAGGATACCCTAATGATCAGAAAAAAAATTGGGTTCGCACTCCGGGCCAGCCTCGTTACTCAGGGTACCCTAATGATCCCCGTAGATCCAAGGTGGGACGTTAAACAAATCGGGCGGAAAGTCTATGACCACGTTCCTGAAACGATCAACTTCTATTAGTGCCTGTGCCTCGAGATACACGAGTACACTTATAGGCGCGTCTATAGGCTTGGCAAATTCCAACCTAACTGAGATATTTCCACTCTGCTAGGGACTTAAATGCGTATCTGTGCCAGCCAACAAGTCCGGCGTAATATGAAATGAATAAATGTTAAATTCTTCAACAAATTCTTTCTGCGTTACACCAAAACCAAGCTCGTCACAGGCGCCTGTATTATGAGCCAGACAACTATATGCTCTCGCGCAGAGCTGGAACACAGCAACTGATGAGCAGTCCGTATTCATTGTCCCTCCCAGAGCGACCCCATTTACGTGTAGAGTAATATTTTTAAGGCCGAAATTCTCGAATTTAAAGGCACTCTTTTTATATTTTCCATTCGTCGAGGCGTGGTCCTGCATGCCAATTAATATCCTTTTAGGCAGGACGCCAAGAGCCACATTTTCTGGTTGCTTTGACGCCAATCCTGCGGGGACCGTTTACAGTTTGATCTGTACCCTGTTAATTGGGTATTTTACTGTGGCGTTTATTAAGTCTTTCTCAATTCCTATCTGTTTCGGAGAACTTAATTTCACTCGGCGTAACGTAAATACGTTTCCATGATATGTAACACAACGGGTTTCGCGCCTTCTTGTTGCTCAGACCCCAGATTTATGCAGATCTCAGGAATCGTGCGGGTAAGCTTCAACTTCATATCCACCCCGTTCATAAGCAACTTTTGAAATGTGAAGTCTGTATGCAGGCGCCCAAAACATTCATGTATCTTTTTTTTAGAATTTTTAAATTTATCCTTTATTCCATTTTCATCTTTAGTGTGGTAATACCCCTCGGCTGTTAAAAAGGCGTCCTTCGCTTCTTTTCAAAAGTTGAGGACATTTTCCAGATTGGGTCGTAGGTGGTAGTACCCCGTACCTGCCGAAATGTTAACCTGATTTAAATACACTTCACACTGGTTGAATATGGGGTGTAAAAAGTTGGTTTAGCGTACATGTGTATGCAGCTCGGGTCAAAAAAGTAAGGGTCTGAGCTGGGTATCACGAATTCTATTGAGGCACTGGGTGAACTAATTGTGTTTAATGGGTTAATTGTAATAAAGTCGCTATGCTCAATAGAGACCTGAGTGGGGGACATATCAAAGAGGGACAGTTCCGATTTACAGCATTGTAAACTACACGGATGGATGAAACGTGCCATGACGAGTCAGAAATAGTGCCACCTCCCTCGACAAGTATTAGTCAACCTATGATTCGTGAGAGTAGTGTCCTCAGCTTATATTAGTTAAAAATATGATCAGCTATAGGTTTCATACGGTTAGAACACTTCTTTTTTATTTCCTTTTACGTTTAGCGCCACGTGATGGTAACCCCTTCTTCCTGGCAGATCTCTTCTTCCCGCCTTGCGATGATAACCCCCTTCTTCTCGGCAGATCTCTTCTTTCCGCCGCCACATATTTTTCTCTTTGCATCTTTGATGATTTCATCCCTTGTACGTTTTAAATGTTTTTTTAGAGCTTCTTTAGGCTTAGTGCCACCAATTATGTCTTTTGCCGCGTTAAAACCTGTTTGTAACGCCTTCCGCCCTAGGTACCTGCCCCTCTCTTCAACAGGGGACAGCGGTGCGTAGTATGGATGAAAAAATGGAACCAAGACCACTCCCACGCTGGTACCTCACTCACCGAATGGGAAACTTTTTCCCTCAATCGTCCTTATATATATCGAGATGTTGGTTAATAGATTAGTCGCAACATTTACATAATGGGGCTTGTCCTATGTAATGCTCAAACTTTTCCCTCTATGGTTTGGGATGTGTGCAATGCGCAGCAGACGTGCCTGAGTGTCCCCAACAAATTGGTGCTCTACAATATTGCTGTAAATATAGCACATGTCTGGGGGCGGAGAGCTTTCACCCAACTTCTCCATCTTCAATTGATACATTAAGCTGGACAAGTCATACTGTGCCTCGTCAAAGGTATCTCTTTGGAAGGCTGCGCTATATCGGTCCTCAGCCACAATTGTGAACAGTTCTTTATCTTTAATATTTCTACTAAGCGTTGACTTTATCTTCAATGTGCATGCAGGCGTGTTTATGTTTACGACTTCAAAAAGTAAATCGTTTGTCAAGTACGACTTTTCAAGACTCTTCTTTAAACTCGTCACAATGTCCATGGCTGTATCATAATGCCCGATTCCTAGCGATACATTTGTACTACAGTACCGTTCCTCGCCGCACAGGGTTGAACGAATGGTATTGTCTAAGGTTATGCCTATTTTTTCGCATTCATCGGTTCTTCTATGGATCAGAAATATGATTTGTTCATTTTCAAGAGTTAAAAATTTGGTAGCTAACTGAAGTTCACATAACCCCACCTCATACGAATCACGCTCCAATTCAATGGGTCCATGGAGTTCTGTCACAAAGTTGGCGAGGGTGTTGTTAGGGTGTACAGACAGGGACGAGGAGAACGAGAGAGTGACGTAGAAACGGTCAGGCGCTATGTTGCATACTATTTAAGCTTCATTATTGCATCAGCTTTTATATAGGTGTTGAAGCTTTCTGGGTAACCCAGCCATTTCACCAGGTACATTTTTCTCTTTCCTGAGCCTTTGCTACCTATAATTTTCTTAATTTTAAACACGTTTTTTCCTAAATTAAATGCCACTTTCTGCAACTCCTCGCGGTAAAACCCTCCTGCGATTTCTTCCCCATTCAAATCTTCAATGTAATACATCATTACCTCACCTTTAGGTCTCATAGCCCTAACTTTAAAAATCTCGCGCGTCCATGCTTGCTCAAATCACTTCGCGAATTTATTACCCGAACGTGATAGCCTTACATAATCATTAATTTTGAAGAGCGCAGAGTGTGTTGGTGCATCTCTTCTCACCTCTGGACGCGTACTTCTTCCTAAAACTTCGTTAGGCGTTGTGCCAATCGTACGGTGATGTGAGCGGTTGTAGGATGAGGCCAATGAGCCGAGAACGTTTATATATCTGTATGTGTTTTTACGTGTAAAATATCGGTGCATGCGTTCCTTTATGGTACGTTGAACTCTTTCAGCTAAAGAGGCCTTATGTATAGAATTGGTAGTGTAATAGCTGATATTAAACTCTAACAGCATGTTCTGAAAAGCGCGTCCTATAAAATCTTTCCCCATATCCGTACAAAAATAGCCAGGAATCCTGTTTTCTTTCAATATCAACGTTTTGGTCGCTTTAGCAACTGTTTCAGGCGATTTATTTTTCAGGGGTATTAACCACAGGTATCTAGAGAATACGTCTATTATGAATAGGATGTAGCGGTAACCGTCGTTATACACTGAATATCTTTGCATATCTGTTAAATCATCCTGCCAAATAGAGTCAATCGAGGCAGCTGTTGTCATGGCCGTTTTAAACCTTTTTCTCACCGGTTTATGAAGTGTATAAGCATCCTGCCCCCGCAAAAATCTCTCAACATCTTTTTTCCTTACTCCGTAAACACCTCTGTACAGTCTATTAACGCCACCATAGGAGGCGGGGTTAGAAATGTCATAATAGCGTTTACTTAATATGTTAGCCATTTGCTTATTTTAGAAGCACGTGGGTAGGGTTGACCGTTTGTTCTCTTCTTTCTCCTCTTCAGAGACACTGCTACTGCTGGGGACGATGGCGTACTCAGTTGTGGCACATGTGTGACCTGGACCAAGTTTTTTAACCTGTTCAGATTACCTATCAATGTTTTGGGGAAATTTATTTGTTGTAGTCTTGCTTTAATATGCTTCCATCCTGTTAGAGAGGGTCTGTCCCACTTTCTCACCAGATGATGAACGATATCAACGATATTGGATCCTTGTACCCTTGTTCCTTCAACAATGACCTCACCTGTATCGGTCCACTGTATGATGGAGTCCTCACTCAATAGATTATAAAGACTTAACCCTTTATTCTTCAATGTATGTGGGAGGCTGTTTTTTAGCACATGTTCGATGTGTTGTGTCGGTTCTGTGTCGCTATGCTCAGCACTATTCGAGCTGTGTCTAATAACCACGGGTAGCTCTGTGGGATGTTTATAATCTTCGTACTCATTAAGAAATTTCTGCAAAGCCTCTTGGTACAAGATCCTTTTCTCATCAGGTGACTTTTCACTCTTTCATAGAGCTAGCAACTCGTCTTCCATTCTTTTAAGCCTACTTTTATGGGGGTTCTAGAACCGTGTCTGGAGTCTTTGAACTTTGTAATGAAGCATACACCACGGTCAGAATCACAACCACCTTCTTCATTATATTAATCTAGTCCAGGGGTGGGGAACCTTTTTTTATTGGAAGGCCGCATTTCATTTAACCAAGACCCTATCAGGCCGCATGCTGAGAATTTAACATATACAGTACAACAAAATGTCATATTTTAGTCTACAATCTACATATTTACTAATTTTAAATCAAACTTGATAATACGTGAGGGCTTTTATAATAAATAAAAAAATTCAGCAAGTGCACATTTATTTTTGCGGGGAATAATTGACAATAGAACTAATATTAAGTGAAATGATGTTAATATGATATTAAGTGAAAAATGATATTAATTGAAATGATGTTAATATGATATTAAGTGAAAAAGTGATAAACCATTTAATGACTTTTTTGTGACTGCTTATTGCGGGACGGGAGTCGTACATTTGGTTCCAACATCGTTGACCGTAGTTTTAGTTCGTCCTCCAGGTGAATATTCGTCATCTGAGATCTCAAGCGCGTTTTGATTTGAGTCACATATGAAAACGTTGATTCACAACAGTAGGTTGTGCCGAAACAAGACAACATTCGACGAGCATGTTGGCGCAGACGTGGATATTCAACGGCACTTTTCCATATTTCAACAGGATCCTTCTTAGTATCAAATAGAGACAAGGATATTATCTTCTAATAGCTCAATCAACTCCAGCTGTAAATCTTCAGGTGCTTTGGAGACATCAACCAGGTGTGGTTCGAAAGCTAGTTTGTGTGAAGTCAAGTTTCTCAAAATCTTCAAATCTTTCATCGTATTCTTCAATCAGGGAGTCTAGGACAGCTGTATATTCTTTCACATCGCATTCCCTTAATGATTTGCGTGTATCTTCTTCATCAATTACCTTTGCCAGTTCAGGGAAGTTTTCAGCTGAAAGTTCCGATCGGGTAAGGATAGTTTTGAAAAAGCGCGACTTCCTCCGAAAAGCCTGGATTTTTTGCCACATTTCAAATATGGATTTAGTTTTACCTTGCAAAGAAATATTCAGGTCATTTTGCTTTGACATTACGTCATACAAAAATGCAACATTTCTGCAGAAATCCTTTTTTGACAATTCACATGGTTCATTGAGTTCCTCAAAAAATCTTGTGATTTGTTTTCGCAAAGACAAAAGTTTTTCAAAGACTTGCCCTTGTGACAACCAGCGCACTTTAGAATGATACGGAAGATCCACAGTGAATGTTTCATCATCAAGCATAAGCATATTGCGAAACTGGCGATGTCGTGATGCATTTGCTCTAATGTAGTTCATAATACGTATAACTTTACTTAATGTGTCACTTAAAACAGTAGATTTAGCACAGAGATTCTGTTGATGCAAAATACAGTGAAAGGAAATCAAGCTATCTGGATTTGGCAGTACTTTTTGTAGTAGCACAACAAATCCTGCACATTTTCCTCTCATGGAAGGTGCACCATCTGTGCACACACTTACTAAATTACATAAATTCAGTTTCGCTTCACGGCATTTTTCTTTGAAGAGAGACAAGACGTCAATTCCACGTGTCTTCCCCGTAAGGGTACTCAAAGCCAGTAACTCCTCGTAGCATTGAAAATCTGCAGTTATAACACGAATAAAAAATGACACTTGCGCTGAGTCAGTAATATCAGTGGACTCATCCAAGGCAATCGAATAATAAGTATTTTCGCTTTGGCATATTGTATGAAGTTGTTCAGTTACATTGAGGGCTAATTCATGTTGGCGACAGTTATGGTCCTTCTTGAAAGAGGTAGTTGTTTGTATTTGTTAACTTTGTCTGAATCTAAAGAGGCTACAACTTCAACAATGCATTCTTTTATGATTTCCACATCACTATATGGCTTACCTCTTTTTCCAAGTATATATGCTACTTTATAAGTTGCTTCAGTGATTTCAGTCCCTAGGCCTGACATTGTTTTAAATACTTGCTGTTGTTGCTGCTTTTGAAGTTTCATCTTCGTAAGTGCAGACTTTCGGGGTTCTCCTTCCAATATAGCATACTTGTGGTTCTTATGAGTTGCATAATGCTGATATGCATTGTGTTTCTTCACTGTTGCAATTATGGCGTTGCAGAGCAAACACATCATTTTATCTTTTTCAGCAACTATGAAATACTGCAATTCCAATTCTTCATGGAATACTCTGTTCTCTTCCTTTAATTTTCTTTTCACAGTTTTTGACATGATTGGGGTACCAGAAGATTTATAAATAAAAATGGTACACGAATTGATCAAAGATTTACAGTTTTAAAGGAAACAAGCGTGCGTGTCACTATCGGAGAATCGTCAGTAACTGTCATCCAGTCAGCCAGTCGAGTTGATCGTTGATAGGTAAGGGCGTAAGCCGTAAGACAACGCTGCCAGTTTCAACTGGCAGCGTTGCCATATTTCCTATTGTTCAAGCCATAAAGAAGGCTTGTATGTGTAAGAAGCAGTGAAGCTGAAACCATGATCTAATGAAATAGCCTAAAGCCCTAAAGGGGTATCAGTTGCTGTCCATTATCGTACGGTATGAATTCTGAATGTCAAACAGGCAGAAGGCCGCAACTAGTACCCCAAAAGGCCGCATGCGGCCTTAAGGCCGCAGGTTCCCCACCCCTGATCTAGTCAGTAAAGGACCCAAAATTGAAAATGAGATGGGCAGGAATGATTCTCCTCTTTGGACAATAATGCGCTTTTTCTTAACCACAGTTTGACTTTTATGAGCGACCGCTCGTATTATGTTCTTGTAACGACGTAAGCGAGTCTTCTGAGAGGGTTTCATTGGTACATTACATTTTATAACATTAAGACAGATTTCACAAATGCATTTTAAAAAGTCAGAGTCGATATTTTTAACAAACATCTGTTGCAGCGCTCGTGGCAATCGTTGATAGATTTTTATTAATTCACGGTATTTCTTTAGCCTATTTGTCATTCTGGAATATACACCGTTTCAGGCTCGCTTGGGAATATATTCATTCTTAGAAGCACCCTAAACGTGTTTCGCGGGTGAAGGTCACAAAGCAAATACCAATAACGCTGGTTTGTGGCCTCTTTATAAACCTCCAAAAACTCCTTACGCTGATTCGGGAACATTTGATTGGCTAATACCCCAATTTGTGACACATCTCAACGTTGCGCGAATAAGACTAGATATTGCGTATTTAGCGACACATCGCGCATGTACAGTATCTATTTTTGAAAAATAGATTTTGATTGATGAAGAACACGCTTATGTTAAGGTGGTGAGAGAATACTGTAAATGTCTCGGCAAACGTTTTATCCATCTCCAACATGAGGTCGTCAATTACAATGACTGTATGTTCATTTCCCTTTAATGAATTAACGTCATAGACCCCCTTGTGGAACAAAACATCATCTTGGTACTCGTTCAACACTGATTGATACGTCGAATAGCACCATATAACTTTATGCACAAATTTTGAGAACATCTCTCCCGTTTTACCACATCCTGTAGGTCCAGATATAATACATGTGGATGGGCTCGTGAACCTGAATTTTTCTACAGAGTCGATTTCTAACACGTCACACTCCTAAGTGGGCCATTTACAAAATATTACAAATTTTGAGTACTGTTCCTTATATTTTGCTTTCTTCTTCCACAGAGCCGTGAATGATGATGATGATGATGTACAGCACCCCATCATCGAAATCACAGGCGACCCCGTTGATCCTACAGCTACAGAGTCCTCCCACGCCGACAAGCCCTCACCAGCGACACCTGTATCACGCGCCAGTTCAAAGCGGAGGCGCGAGATGAAGAGCCCTCCACGTCAGGTATAAAGCGCGCCAGGATTGACCCGGTTGTTAGACCCCGAGTAATAGATCCCCAGCCCTCAACTTCTTACGCCACAAACCCCATAATAGTACCTTCATCATATATAACCCCTTATTCATCCTCCACAGTAGCTCCCCGTTCTGTTGAGGATGGTATAAAATTCGAGTTGGTGAGCACAGCAACCCCCACCCCGGCCTTGACTAGAAATCGGTATATGGTTAGGGTTGACCCTAGGTCCATGTATAGCAATGGTGTTGAACACGGGCTACGGCGCATAGTTGAACGTATTGTAGAGTTTCCCTTCAGAACCGCGACGAACGTGAAGTCAGGACGAGGCTGACCTTTGGTTCGGGTCAGATGACGGAGATGTAGATGATTTTTGGGTAGTAATACCGTTCAGGCGTTTGGCGCATGAAGATATAGAGTATATATTAGGCCGTATAATGAAGGCTTCTCAACGTATTATAGCCTTTAATATGGACAACTTCACGGTAAATATTGACCGTGTATTCCGGCTATTTATAGACGGCATATAAACCTCGATCGTGGTTGCGGCTTTATAGCAATAGTCTTTGCACGTATGTTTACTGTACTAAGTACACGGACCCAAAAAATTTGGTTGCCTACGGTAGTGGAGCGTGCCCGTAAACTAGCTCTAGACTGTAAACTTGAGTTTGACTGTGATATGGGTCCTGAAGAGCTGAGAAGGGTAGAACAGGAAATGAATGTTCGTATAGCTGTATTTGGATTGGATGATCGTCGTAGAATGTGTATGTTTTTAAAAGCTGTGTGAGAGATCGTACAAGACTCCTACTTATTTTAGGCCTGTCAGGGGCAACGTATCTCCCCATCCGTAATATAAGGGACCTTTACGCGAGTTATGATAAAAGTCGGAAATATTGACGACATCATGATTTGTGTAAGGGTTGTATCGAGTTTGGGGACGATAACTTGAAACATTGTAAAGTTTGCCACATGGTACGTGAACAGTGTAAAAGCACCAAATGTGAAAGCCGTGTAGTTGAAGCTGAGAAGAGGGATTGTAATGTGTGTAGACGCACATTTTTCAATAATAACTGTTTTGAGCTCCATAAATCAATTGGTACGTACAGGAAAATGAGAATCTGTGAATGTGGTATGTTTCACATGATGGATAATTGGGGGAAATTCACCCATAAATGTGATTAAATTCACTGTCCTACATGCCATAAGAAATATAAGCCGGGTGGGGTAAAGCATGTATGTTATATGAAAGATGCTACGCCTAAAAACGGCCCTTGTATAACTTTGTACTACGATATATAAACATACACGAACGCTGAAACCAAAGATGTTATTCCACATTTACTTGTGAGCCAGACTATCTGTGATGAGTGTATGGAGAGCGAGTGTGATGAGTGTCACAAATGCGGAAAACGGACAAACGTTTTTAAAACGAATGCACACGATAGCCCTGTGAAACTCTTTGTGTCCTATATTGTCAAGTTAGCGGACAAGTTAAAAAAAAATGACTGTATATTCTCGCCCATAACGGGCCAAAATTTGACACGCAGTTCTTTTATAAGGAGTTGCTTGAGCACGAGTCCTCTGAGATATCTACAAGTGATCCTTTGAAAAGAGGCAACAAACTAATACAGATGCAAATAAGAGGTAATGTGCAGTTTAAAGACACATTATTATTCACCAGTGGCGGCTCGTGACTAAAAATTCTAGGGGTGCGGTCTCTAAGAATGGGTTGAAATAATTACTGAAATAAAAGGATGAGCATTGAGCAATGAATAAAAGTTTAAAAAGTTATTGAAAAAGTTATTCAGTGAGCTCATCCTTATATTGTTCTTGATTATTTCAATTGTAAATGAAAAATTTAGGGGTACTGCAGTTCCGCAGTGCC
Organism: Bathynomus jamesi; assembly: GCA_023014485.1. Lineage (NCBI taxonomy): Eukaryota > Metazoa > Arthropoda > Malacostraca > Isopoda > Cirolanidae > Bathynomus > Bathynomus jamesi. The sequence continues at coordinate 692,485 of JAJOZX010000140.1, read as the reverse complement.
TACCGACGAGCCGCCACTGTTATTCACACCTTGTAAATTAGCAAAGCTACCCAAGGTAATGGGCGTAGCCGCTGAAGTTTCAAAAGGTTATTTCCCTTACACATTCCTCACTAGCGAAACTTTAAATTACGTAGGTCTATCTCCACCTAAACATTACTTTAACTATGAATGTATGAGTACAGATGAACATGAAGATTTTGACTGATACTACGCCAGTTTTAATGAATCTAATCCTTATAATATAGCTGATGAATGTGAGCGTTATTGCGTGAATGATGTCCGCGTGCTGAGAGTATGCTTTCAAGCCTTTAGAAGGATGTACATATGTCGTTTCAAATGCGATCCGTTGCAAGTCGCAACCACCATCGCCTCATTATGTTTTACGATGTTCAAGAATAACTTCATGCCTAAAGACACCTTGGCCATTATCCACAGAAACAACCCCCGTAGTTATGGTCACAAGGCTATTTACTGGCTCATACACCTACAACAGCAGACAGGTGTATACATAAAGCATGCTCGCAACACGGGTGAAGTTCCCATTAAGGTTAATGGTCGTGTTTTTTGGGTTGATGGTCTAAGTGAAAACCGCGCCACTGGTGAGAAGACTGTGTACTCCTTTAACGGTTGCTGGTGGCATGGATGCCCACCTCCTGAGTGTGGAATCGCAGGAGATATCCACGGTAGAGCTTCAAGCTATACTTTCCGTCTACGGAGGGTGTGAAGCTCCATTACTACGACTTCTGTTCTTTATACCCGTACGTGATGAAGAACAATCTGTACCCCGTAGGCACCCCTGAAAAAATGGTGGGTCCCGCTATACTAACCATCGAGGAATTTTCGGCCAACTTGAATGAGCGCTACTTTGGACTCTCTTTCGTAGATGTGCTCCCCCCTCGCGATTTATGGATGCCGATCTTGCCCGTCGTTATAAATCACAAGCTCATGTTTCCCTTGTGTGTGAAGTGCGCGGAAGAGAGCAATGGTGATTGTGGCCATACACCCCACCAGCTTAAGATCAGAGGTGTATACACAAGCCCTGAACTGGACCTAGCCGTTCGCCGTGGGTATAGAATAATGAAGATACATGAGGTGTAGATGAATCAGAAGCTCCCCAACCTTTTCACGCCATATATAAACGCTTTTTTGAAGGATAAGGTTGAGGCGTCAGGATATCCGCGAGGGGTTGATACCGAAGATGAAAAAACGTCTTATATTCAACGTTACCGTGACCGTGAAAGTATACAGCTTGATCGTACCAAAATTGTGCCTAAACAATCTTTGGGGAAAATTTGCACAGAATACTGGCAAAGGGAACGTTCATTTGGTACAAAGTTATAGCGAAGCCTGGGATTATGCCAACGCACCCGATAAAGAGGTCATGGAGATTGTGAATGTAGGTAATACTTACATAATAAAGTACAACAATACCGAATTGTCCACAGATACCTCACGGGTTACAAACATTCCTGTAGCCAGTTTCACAACAGCCTATGCGCGCATCAAACTTTGGGTCCTATTGCATTCTCTTGGGCGGAGGGTTTTGTATGCCGATACAGATAGCGTGATATTCACAGCGAGGGAGGGTGAATATATGCCCGCTATTAGGGAGTTCCTCGGAGAACTCACTGACGAGATCAAGGATGAGTATGGAGACATCGCATACGCTGACTCGTTTGTGTCAACAGGGCGAAAAACCTATGGGGTACGGGTGAGGGTGGGGGATGACACGAAGTACATCGTGAAGGCTAAGGGCATCACGCTTAACCATGCGAATCGGCGGGTCGTTAATTTTGATTCGTTGAAGGAGTTAGTGTGCTTGAAAGATGATGTTGAGGGTGACCACCTTCCCCATCTGGCTGTAGGTACCCACAATTTTCGGGCACAGAAGCTAGGGGGCGTGAAGGAACTTAGGGGTACAAAGGTTTGCCGTAACACCTATAGGAAACGTTACCAGGTACATGGTACCTATGACACCGTGCGCTTTGGATACCATAATCTTTGATATGTCTATTGTTTACTTATTTATTACAAGTATTTGTAAATATATATGCCCTTAATATTTCGTTTATTAAATAAATCGTGTTTCAACTAGCGTTTCACTTTCTCCTTTGCGTGTGTGTGTTGGTGTGTGTGTGTGTACAGTAAAAAGCTAAGCCTCCCCCACTGTAAGATCGGCACTGTGAGTCATGCGCTACCTGCGCATGCCTGAGTGTTCAGTTTGCCTCTGCATACCCTTGAGCTCAGACGTGTATTCTCCCGCATAGAAGAAAAATAGTAATGTCTACCTTTAATATTGCGTGTTCAACATTTATGAAGTGGTATTCATCAAAGTGACAAGATGTAGTGGATACTGAAAAACTCCCTATTCCCCCCTCCTTTGCCTCTTTTAAGGCTACGTTGAGCCGTGCGAAGGACCAAAATGTTCAAATACTCTACGGGTATTCTGGCGAGGGCGTTGTAGGCTTTCGTAGCACAGACGTTGTATTGAAGTATGTTATGGACCTAAGCTTTATAAAGGCTCACATATACCATCAAGTGGGAAAAGCAACACGTTCAGAAGATATGCAACGGATATGGATAGTGAGTCTCGTTGATGAGTGGTGTGACAAGCGATATTATATCATGTTGCACAATACCGACTACTCGTACCCTACGGTTGAAAATGTAAATCTTGTCATCATGGAGAATCTTAAGTATTTTTACCACTATATTAATATATATCATGATGAGGTTTGTAGTGAGGTTGTAGCTAATGGGTTGTGCGAGTTTTTAACAGACTTTAGAGAGGAAGTATCGCTTCTTTAAAAAAAAGCCAAATATGGACATATGTTTCTCTCAAATAGTGCGCCGGTTTGTGAAGATGTTTAGTTTGTGGAAATGGTGAGTGATAAAACATTAAATTCGATATTGTTTCATGTTTGAGTGTTCGAACAAGCCTGTACACGCTTTAGCAGTGTGACGCGTTCTTGTGTCGTCCCACCCGTGTACCTCACGGAGCATACGAGCTCGAACAATCCCATACACGTTTCATCAGCGTGACTCATCCCGCCCCGTCGAGCCGATCCGGCCACCTGTGGCTCATAGTCATCTCAGAGCTTGAACCGAGTGGATGTGCTATTACGATGGAACTTCCTATGAGAAGCATTCTCAACGCCTCGTACGATGTCTCCGTGACGAAGTCGTTGCGCGTGTTCAGGCGTGAAACCGGCACCATTAACTATGTACTTGAAACGAATTGCGGGCGTGCAAGCAAACGTAATGTTATTTATTTAAGTGTTGAGGAGATGAATAGAGTCTTCGTGATAGTTGAGAAGTGGGGGAGGACCGTTATAAAATACCTGCAGGCGTAGGCACAAGAAGAGAGTAGATTAGTGATGCTCCCTCATATGCCGTTGTTTGCACGCTGAGTATAAATATCGAACAGCCATGCATTGATATACGACTGATGTGGAAGAACGCAGCTGATAATAACGTTCTTGTCCCTACACGAAACCGCTTCATCCTCGACAGAATGTTTGAAATCGTCGGATTCCGCAAGCTGAAGCCTATATTAGACGCTCGTTTTACGGATATGATTTAGTTTGACACGGTTCTTGAATACGCATACACCGCTCTGCTCGATGGATTTATCGAATGTAGGAATGATCAGGGGGAGAATGGTCTAGATCTGGATGCATATTTAAAAAAGGCTTAGATTCTTCGAAATATCCTGAACTTTGGTACAAAGCACTTGAGCGGTACAGGGCTGAGCTCGCCTACACTGTTCACCCTGAAGAGTTGTACATCTATATAGTGGATAGCTGTCGTTACGACTTAGACGATTATTTCAATTACCGCTATGTTGAGTGAAGAGTTCACGATTGAAAATCTCGGGACGGTAAGAAAAAACCCCCGATTGGAAAGGCTTGTTTATAAACTTGTAGTTCATGTTGTGGTTAACGATGACCGACCTCTTTGTGCGTGCTTTTGATTGTGTTCGTTTAAAGATGATTTGCCCGCAGGGTGTAAAGTGGGCACAAAAATAGTATTGAATGATAGGAAAGCCATTTACGTCGAGTATAAACCTCCGTATCAGATAAACGGTGAAGTGATGCTTGGACGGTTTTACCATGTCGTACAAAGTAATGGCGATGTGGATGTGGAATCTAACACGTGCTTAGTGTTTTGCATCGTAGAACATAAAGGAAATATATTTAATTTATATATATATATATATATATATATTCCTGTACTACTATGCATTTGATTATACGTTTCGTATATTTTCAATATATTTAATATAACTGTATATATTTTTCCTGTACTAATGTGCATGTGATAATACAACGTTTCGTATATTTTCAGTATATTTAATATATCTGCATATATTTTTCCTGCACTAATATATTGATAATACACCGTTTTGTATATTTTTTATTGTATATTTCCCGTTCATGATGCTGTTATTTGATCATATATATAAACCATTGTATATTTATTTCCATTAATTCGTCTAAATAAACAGAATGATGTATTGGCGTTTTATTTATTCCGTTTTGTTTGTACACGGTAATTAATTATATCATTTTGCTTGGTTTTTAAAGCGGATTTCTAAGACGTAATATATGTTAAATAAATAAGTGCAATCTGGCAACTCAACCTTCTAAGCCAAATGGGGCTTAAAGCCAGAATATATGTTTTAAATAAATAAGTAAGTGCAAACTGGCAACTCATACGGCAACTGAGAAAGGGAGATAAACAACATGAACGAGCGTTGCAATAATCGTTTATTAGGTCTGTCTATTGGACGTATTTAGCGACGGTCTACCTGGAGTTGGTTGATGGCTGGTTTCACCACCATTCGTTTGGACGCTTGGTTGTAGCCCTCATATTGGATACGTGGTGTTAATGGGGTGAGCTCCTAAAAAGTAGTAGCCCTCATCTCCTGTTGATGAGGTGAGCTCCTTTTAAAAGTCGTAGCCCTCATTTCACCATCTGTTGGAGCTCCTAAAAGTCTATAAGATTGTTGGTGATGTGTGTGTGGTGTGTGTGTGTGTGTGTGTACGCTTTTAATTCGTTCTATATACATGTCATTTATGCCTTCTAAGAAAAGCCACCTGGTGGAATAAGACAGAATATGTGCTTTAATTATGATAAATAAACAGCGCAATCTGGCAACTCAGCCTTCTAAACAAACTGGCGGAATAATATATGGTTTAATTAAATAAATATTGCAATCTGGCAACTCAAATTTCTAAGCCAACTGGCTGATTAATATATACTTAATTAAATAAATATTGCTGTCTGGCAACTCAGCCTTCTAAGCCAACTGGCTGATTAAGCCTTAATATATGGTTTAATTAAATAAATAGCGCAAACTGGCAACTCAGCCTTCTAAGCCAACTGGCTGATTAGGGGTCCTATAGGAGACGGCGGCACGGCTGAAGACCTCATATGCGCTCGGCTCCTGCCGGGCGACCACCTCTCTCTCTCTCCTTCTCGCTTAGGTTAGGTTCAATGCAGCTTGGAAGATAACCCCGCTTCCAAGTTACATACCCCTTTGCGGGGTTCAGCTTGGGGGATAACTCCGCCTCCATGTTGCATACTCCTTGTAAACCCATTTTGGGGGCGCCACCAAGGGGGTGGGGTTGGCACTTTTGCAACATTATGCAACATTTGCAATTCCATTGCACTCTCCCATTTTGCAGTCATACTACTGTTATATGATGAATTTGAAGTTAAAACTAGACCCCTGGACAACTTGAGTGTAGGAATGGAAAGGTATGGTATAATGTGTACATCCCCCTTCAGCAGATGTGAAGTCTTTTAGGCACAGAATTAGCAAGACGAGAGGGAATTGAGTTTGCACAGTGGGGTATTGAACAAGGGGACAAAGGCAGACACAGCACCAAAGTTTCTACAAAAAGGAATAGCCCAGGTACAGTGTCAGCTCTACATGCATCCTCTGAGAATAAATTAAAGAGAATCAAGGAATGCATATTTTGCGAAGGCAACCACAAGTCATATAAATGTGAGGTGGCTGAGGCTTTACCTGTTGAGGAGAGAAAAGACAGGGTAACTAAGTCCACATCAAGTTTTAAATGTTTTTTGAAAGGTCACAGAGCAAGGTTTTGTAAGTTTACATTTTTGTGCAAAAAAGGCCATCGCCGGCATCAGCCATTATTGTATGCAAACACTCCTAGTAGGCCTACCCCAGAAATAGAGACATCAGTGGCACATGCCACTGCTATGAAAGGGAGTAAAAGTAAAGGAGTATTATTGCAAACAGCTGCAGCATTATTAATTGGGAATGATGGAGAAGCTACTGTAAGAGTGTTGTTTGATAGGGGTAGCCAGTGTAGCTTTATTAAGACCAGACTTTCAGAAAATTGAAGTTTAAAGAACTTAAGAGGGAAAATTTAAGAATTTCTGGGTTTGGGGGTTTAGTTCAAAACCGAACCAAAGTTAAGAAGGTAGAAGTTCTGGTTAAGGGGTTGTTACCACAAGGTCCCACTCTCAAGGTCCAAGCTGTAGAGATGAGGAACTTTGTGCTCCAGTCACTACTTGTTTAGATATAGCATGTGTCCAAGAATTGCAAGTTAAAGGAATTAATTTGGGCAATAATAAGTTTGAAGGAACAGAAGATATTAGTCTTTTGATTGGAGCTGACTATTATTGGGACTTCATCACTGGTAATATTGTCCGCACATCTCGAGGACCGGTAGCTATTGAAAGTGAGCTAGGCTAGATGCTACATGGTAACTATTGCAATGAAATGGAAGTTAAAGCTCTTTTTGTTAAGATTGAGGAGAACAGCCATGGTTTGGAAAGGCATTTGAAAGCCTTTTGGGAACTTGACTCCACTGGCATAAAGGACAAACAGGAGAAGCAGGCGAGTACAGTGAACAGTGATGTTTTGGAGCAATTTGAAAAAGGGATTGGGTTTAGAGATGGTTGCTATGAAGTTGGCCTCCCTTGGAAGGATTCTTGCAAACCCAGTTCAAACCTTCAGCTAGCTAATAGGAGGTTGGAGATTTCATTGTACAGGCTAAGAAAAAATAAGAAGTTGCTAATTGAATACAATGAGGCCATCTTAAGCTATGCAAAGGAGGGCTATGCTGAAAGGGTGCAAGGTGAGCTGGTGAGCCAGGAGGCACATTATCTGCCACACCATGCAGTGGTACGGCGAGACAAAACTACTACCAAACTGAGGGTAGTTTTTGATGGCTCAGCCAAGAACAAAGGTGGTGTGTCCTTGAATGACTGTTTGGATGCTGGGCCAAATTTAAATGTAGATTTATTTTCCTTGTTACTGAGATTCAGGTTTGGTAGAGTAGCATTGACTGCAGATGTGAAGCAAGCATTTTTGCAGATAAAGTTAAAACCAGAGGACAGAGATGCAGTAAGGTATCTGTGGGTGGATACAAAAGACTTGTTGGAAAATGAACCCAAGGTTCAAGCATATAGAATGCAGTCAGTGTTGTTTGGCCTCAGCTCTAGTCCATTTCTGTTGGCAGCTACTATGCAGTACCATTTTAAGAAATATTCTGAAGTCTATCCTAATACTACTGAACACATAAGGAAAAATTATTATGTTGATGATTTGCTGTGTTCCGTGGATAATAAAGAAATGGCTAAACAGATATTCATGGAGGCTAGAGCTATAATGAGGGACGCTGGCATGGAGTTTAGAAAATGGCAGACCAATCATTCTCACTTACAACAGTTTATGAGTCAGTCCTGTGTAGTACCTGATGCAGCAGAAAGTATTGAGGATTCTGGTATTAAGGAGTTGTGGGAAATAGACACAAAGGTGCTAGGCATTGTTTGGCAGCAAGGAGAGGATTTGTTTACTTCAATGGGAAATCTTTAGAAGAGCTGGCTGAGAATGAGACAAGGTGGACAAAACGTACAGCTCTTAGTTTGGCTTCAAAAGTCTTTGATCCTCTTGGATTCCTGGCTCCATTTGTGATAAAGTAAAAAATTTGGTTTCAGAGCCTCTGGGAAATTGGACTTAGTTGGGACCAAGAGTTATCTGATCATATGGTAGTACAGTAAGGTGGAAATATTGGCACATCTTGGAGACATTGAAATCCCAAGATGGTACTTTGGAGAGTTGAACAATAGTCCAGACAATTTGGAGCTGCACATCTTTTGTGATGCAAGTGAGGAAGCCTATGCAACTTGTATTTATATAAGAGGCACATTCAAAGAGGAAGTAAGTTGCAGGTTGGTTGCTGCAAAGAGCAGAGTAGCACCTTTGAAAAGGCTTTCTATTCCAAGGTTGGAATTGATGGGTGCAGTTATTGCTAGTCGGCTTGCAGTTACAGTGCAAAAGTCTTTGGCCCTCTATGAAATTCCAAGCTATTATTGGACAGACCCCACTATAGTTTGTTACTGGTTAAGAAGCTAGGCAAGGAAATGGAAACCATTTGTTGCCAATAGGGTGGAGGAAATTCAAGCGCACACAGATCCCAAGCGATGGAAGCATTGTCCAGGCACCCAAAACACAGCTGATTTACCAACACGAGGAATTTCAGTGAAAGATCTTGCACAGTCAAGTTTGTGATGGAATGGGCCAGAGTGGCTAAAACCTGGAAGTGAAAACTGGCCTTCTAATCAGCCTATTGTAGGAGAATGCCACGCTCAAGAAGAATGGGTGAGTGAAATGAGAAAATGCACTGTGAACAGTTCTCAAGTTATGCAGCAGGACCCCATATTGAGGCTTGAGGACATTAGCAGTCTGAAAAGGTTGTTAAGAGTGACAGCATGGGTATATAGATTTACGAACAATATTAAGGGAGGAACAAGAAGGGAAGGAATTCTGAACAGTAAGGAGATTCAGCAAGCCAGGCAATACTGGGTGGTATATGTGCAGAAGAAAAAATTTGGAGAAGAGAGGGAATTGCTCACCAGCCGTCCATTACAGGTTCTACCAACACATTCTGCTCTCAAGGGTTTGGATGTATTTCTGGACCAGGATTTATTGAGAGTAGGAGGTAGACCAGTTTTCTGGGCTTCCAGAGGAGAAAAGACATCCAATTTTGCTACCTTCTGGGGGGCACTTTGTGGAACTTTTGATCCTGGATACTCATCATAAGTTGTTACATGCTGGAGTTAGAGAAGTGATAATAGAGATCAGACAACAGTTTTGGATTCCCAAAATTAGACAAGTAGTAAAAAAGGTCTTGCATAAATGTGTGGTTTGCAAACGTTAGAGTGCAAAGCCTTATTATGAAAAGGTGGCTCCACTTCCCAGAGAACGGTGTGTCTATACTGCCCCATTTGATGTAGTGGGAGTAGACTTCGCAGGTCCACTCTCTGTGTATGAGCAAGGGGAGTTTGACAAAGGTTATATATGTCTTTTCACATGTGCTACCACCAGAGCAATCCATTTGGAGTTGGTAAGCAACTTAAGTAGTGATGTATTTCTTTTGGCCTTTAAAAGGTTTGTGAACAGAAGGGGTTTCCCAAATTAAATCATATCGGATTGCAAAAACCTTCAAAAAGGCTGCAAAGGAACTCCAAGAAGTTTGGTCCTTGCTAAAAGAGGAGGGATTCCAATCCTACTTTTCACACCATGGGGTACAATCAGGGCCGTATTTAGAGGGGGGCCGACTGGGCCATGGCCCAAGGCCCCGCGCCGCAGAGGGTCCCGCACCAGGGCAGTACTGTACTGTACTGACCCAGGTTGATAGAAAATTGATTACATCAACAATGCATATGAACCATCCTCTGTGTGATCAGGAGAAAATAAATAAATACCATATTAGAAAATGTTTTGCAGGCATCTCTCATGCCTTTAAACTTGCTCAGAGCTTCGGAAAGCGACTACCCGAGTTTAGTTGTAGCCCAGCCAGTGAACGGGAACGTCGCGTCACTTCTCTGTAATCATTTTCCTCACCCCTCATACAGTGATAATAATTTGTTAAGATAGTTGAGTGTAAGTGTGCCACCAGTCTATAAGTAAATCATATTATGCGAGTCGGTTAAGCATTAGGGAGTGTATAAACCCAACAACAGTGTTTTTGTCGTAAATAATAGCAGAAGAAAACATTTTAAATGTGCCGAGTTCTAGTTCGAACTGTCATGGCGCTGTAGGTCTGTAGCCACTTGTAGAAAGAACGCGTTTGCTCCTTAATAGCCAAATCGTCTCTTTCGCTGTAAGGCCTCGATAAAATTGTGAAAACATAGGCCGTGTTAACTTTAGTTTGTAGCAGCTTAAGAAAGAATACATGGTGGTTGAACAAGGCTTACATTTCACCAAGTCTTAATTTAAGTTTAGAAATCACTTTAGGTAAGATTTGGATATTTAAAAACTGTTAGATTAGGTGGGTCACCTGAAGCTAAGTGACCCCGTAATTGTTTGGGGTCGCTTGTCTTCAGTAGAGGTATTTATCTTATTCATGTAAAAACTAATTGGCTAATAATAACGTGGCGGCCGTAGCGTTAGTACTCGACGTACGTACATGACACTATTATTAGAAAATTAGGAATTTAATGTAGACTTTGTTTACATATATATATATATATATATTAATACAATGTATTGTTTCTTATTACACAGGAAAACTGTCGGCTTTCTGAAATGGATGAAACAAGCCGTGATCGAGATAAAGGAAGAAAATACAAATCAGGACATGTCAAACGACAGGAAAGAGCAGAAACAGCAGAAAAAATCAGAAAACTGCCTAAAATAACACAATGGTTGCGAACTGAATGCGTGTTTAACCAGAGTGGGAATGGAAACTCGCAGTCTCATTCTGATCATTCGGGAGAAGAGGGCATTTGTGTTGATAACAGCCATCTGCATACTCGAGACAATGACGCATCAGACAAGGCTCCGTTGGAAGTTCAAGTTGCAGAAGTGAACGTAGCACAGGAGTTTAGCAATGACCTTGGTTTATGGCCTAGTAAGTTGGACGAAAATATGCGTAACTATTGGATAGCAAAAGGAAGCTCAGATTGCCGTCACTGTGACGGAGATTTCAAAGAATCATCAGTCAAGGGACTGGATAGAACACGTCATTGTACATGTGCGTTATTTACACGTACACATTCATTATCTGGAGAAAAGATTGATGTTACATGGCTGTTATTCAAAGTCTACTGGTAAAGTGTATTGCTTTATATGCAAACTAATGTCAAGTACTAAAAGTTTGTTCACAACTGGTTTTAATGACTGGAAGCACGGAAGAACTAGCATAGAGAGTCACAGCAGATCTGACCAGCACAGGAGAGCATTGGCTGATTTAACAATACGAAAGTCTATTGGTGCTCGAATTGATGCTGGTCTTGTCGAACAATATGAAACAGAATGCAACTACTGGCGGCAAGTTTTGCAGCGTTGTGTTGATGTCTTGAAATTTCTTTGTGAACGAGGACTTGCTATCCGTGGCAAAGATCAACTTGCTGGTTCTGTACATAATGGTAATTACCTAGGTATTCTAGACATTCTAAGTAAGTATGACACCTTTGTAGCAGCTCATATCAGTCAACATGTAAACAAAGGTAGTGGACATACATCTTACTTATCACATTTCATTTGTGAGGAATTGATTTATTTGATGGCCGAAGAAGTCTTGTCGAAAATTATTAAAGAAGTAAAAAACGCAAAGTTCTTTTTTATATCAGTGGATTCTACTCCTGACATATCACATACTGACCAGTTGACATTTACCATCCGATATGTCTTGCCAACAGGCCCAATTGAAAGATTCTTAAAATTCATACCCATGCTCAGTCATGCGGGCAAGAACATTGCTGACAGTGTTCTTAATTTTCTAAAGGAAAAGAATATACCTATTACAGACTGCCGTGGTCAGTCATATGATAATGCTAGTAATATGTCTGGTCAGTATCATGGTACACAAAGGTACATAAAAGACGAATGTCAGTATGCTGATTATATACCGTGCATTGGTCATTCTCTCAATTTAGTGGGAAACTGTGCTGCAGAAAGTTGTTCTGAAGCTGTGACATTATTTCAAGTCATACAAAACCTTTATACTTTCTTTGTAGCCTCTACTTATCGCTGGAGAAAGCTATCTGAAGCATTGCAACAATGCGAAGGGAAAAAATTGACAGTTGTAAAAAGTTTATCAACTACACGCCGGTCAGCACGAGCTGACGCTGTCAAGGCCATAAATGAAGGGTATGAAGAAATTCTATCAGTGTTAGAAGAGCACTCAGCAGATACTTCTCAAACAGCTGAAACTAGAGCTGAAGCAACTGGTCTTTTATGGCAGATGAAAAAATTTGAGACAGCTATTGTGTTGGAGGTATGGAATACCACATTAGATAGGTTCTATAAAACAAATTTGTTGATACAGAAGCCTGGCTTGTCACTCAACACAGCCGTGCAGTTACGCGAGTCTCTTAAAATTTGTTGAAAACCTACGAGAACAGTTTGAAGATTTTGAACGAAAAGGTATTGAGAAATGTGGCCACCATGATTATGAGGAGAATAAACAACGTGCTTTTAAGCGAAAGCGGTTCCATGATGAACTAGGCACGGCAGAAGATGCACAGCTGTCGCCTAAGGATAAATTCAGAGTTAGTGCCTACCTCCCCATCATTGATAAAATATACGTTGCACTGAAGCAATGTCTTGAAGCATATGAGGTTCTAAAAAATAAGTTTGGATTTCTGTCTGATATGCTGAGTTTATCCACAGATGAACTCAAAGAAGCTGCAAATGCTCCAGTCAAATGCTATCCCAGTGATCTCGAGCAATGCTTTGAGTCAGAAATTGTGCAGTTTGTAGCTCTGTTCAACTCCGTTGTAACAGCAACAAAGCAGTCATCAGATGATTCAGATCAACAAATTCAGGAAAGTTCCGAACTTAAAATGTTCTTAACTATTCATGCTAACAACTGGACTGAATGCTTCCCAAATGTCGAGATTGCTCTACGTATGTATTTGTGTATGTTTGTCACAAACTGCACTGGAGAGCGTTCTTTCTCCAAACTTAAAATCATTAAAACTACCTACGAAATACAATGGGACATGAACGATTAAACTCTTTAACGCTTCTCAGTGTAGAACATGAAATTTTCAGGAAAATGGACTTCAATAATCTCATTGAAAACTTTTCAATTAGGAAAGCTCGGAAACGCCCATTCTGAAATATACAACTATCATTGCAATATTGTTATATTATTTGTTTGTCATTAACATTTCTCTATTGTATCATCGTGTTATTTCATGCATTCAATTCTGATGTAAGATGCAAACTAAATAAATTTTGTTGTTGATCCAGCAGTTTCTTGAATATACATACATGATTTGAAAGCATAATTTGAAGAAAGGATTTAATAAAGGGTTGAAAAAAGTTATTGTGTGTTGCAACATATCTCGTTGGTTCTTGCTTTACCTGTTATTGACGGCTATAAAGTATCATAAAATAATCAAGAATCACATTATGACTAATATACTGACTACTGCTATTACGGATTATTATATCAAGGTCTGATTGTTTAACAACCGGCTAGGTTGGGGGTTGTTTAGGTAAAAAAAACACAGGTGACTAGAGATATTAAAAAATGGTGCATCCAGACAAACTTCACAATATTTTGGGTTGGGGCCCCACAGTTTCACCCGGCCCTACGCCACGCACACTCTAAATGCGCCCCTGGGTACAATGGGAGTTTATTGTTGAGAGAGCACCATGGTGGGGAGGATTTTGGGAAAGGCTAGTGAGAAGTGTAAAGTGTCCATTAAAGAAACTTTTAGCTAATGCTCATTTGAGCAAAGAAGAATTCTGCACTGTTTTGTGTGAAGTAGAAGCAATGGTGAACAGTAGGCCTATCACCTTTGTTTATAACAGTATGCAGGATGCAGAGCCATTGACACCAAATCATTTTCTTTGTGGTAAACGATTAACATCAAGCCCCAGTTTGCCAGAAGACTTACAGCCTATACAGAGCAGTCAAGAAGAGTTAACCAGAAGGTTCAAGTACCTTGAAGAGCTGCAAGATCAGTTATGGAAGAGGTGGCAGATAGAATACTTGCCAGAACTCAATTATTACCCATCAGGCAATGTAAAGGGTTCCAATGCAAATTGTATCAAGGTGGGAGAAGTGGTAATGATTGGGGATGAAAGACCAAGGCAATGCTGGAAGCTTGGCATAATTGAAGAGTTGTTTGTTGGCAAAGACAATTTAGTTAGGTCTACACTGGTAAAGACTTCGGGAGGAAAATTAAAGAGACCTATATAAAAACTCTATACTTTAGAAATCAGCAAAAACACGGATAGTCAAGATGAAACATTTGAGTTACAGCTTCATGGAGAAGGCTTGGCTAAATTTGCAGAAGGTAATGACAACAATGCCTCTTCGGTGGGGAGTGTTAGAAAATCTAGAAGAGGAAGAGCCATTGTTGTCCCAAGGCGATATGATGACTAAGCTGATTGATGCAGCATTGCTTGTATATATTAAGTTAAGGTGTATATATATATCCATCTCATAATTGTAAGGTTAGTGAAAAATTCACTTAATTTAGAGCTAGCATTTTTGGGCTCTTGTGGCATCATCGTTTGGGCACTCTTGTGGCATCATTTTTTGGGGGGCACTGCTCGTCCTGCCTACTCGTTTATTGAATGCGGCACTTACAGGGCGTGGTCTTATAGAGAGCTATCTTGCAATTCAGTTTGGTTGTTTAGATACAAGATTGTTGCATCGTGCAATGGTGCAGGTTGTGTTGTTGTTGCAAGGTTTAGAAAGACCATAAATAGTGCCCCTTTTGCTTTTTATCTTAATTTTATGCAACTGAGGCCTAAGGTAGGCCCACATCGAGTCAGCAACCCTGACGTAGGACCTAATAGGACCTCCAAGTCCGTAAGTTTTTAGTCTAGCTTAACTTGGGCTGTAGGTTAAACTGGCCCTTCAGAGCTTGGCCGTTCACGGCTCAGCTGGGATTCTGAACCCAATAAAATAAAAAATAACAGCCCGGTTAGGTCAAATGAATGCCCAGTTAGATCAACTGAATGCCTGGTTAGGTTAATTGAATGCCCAGTTAGGTCAACTGTACGCCCTTGATGATTCATTAGGTTAAGTCGTGATATTTTCGTTAGTTTAAACGAAAATGACAAGAGCAAACTTTTCTGGTTAATTTTCAGGTGTTTTGCACGTTTCCTGTGGTAATGCGTCGTTTACGAGATCTCGTAACATGAACATGTTAGGTTATGCTTTATTGTATAAAATTTAGTCAAAAATACATTTTTGAAGTGTATTTTGGTGTGCTTTGTTCGAATATGACCTTCATTTCTTGTGTAAATGAACAGAAATACAGTTGTCATTGCATGTCTCAAACACGTATTTCTGTTCATTTGCACAAGAAATGAAGGTTATATTTGAAAAGAGCACAACAAAATACACTAGAAAAATTTATTTTTTATTTCAACTTCAGGCCATGTCATTTGCGACATAATTACCCTATTGAAAAGAAATTATATTAATCATGGAAGCTAATTGCTTACAAGTAATGTTTTAAATTTATAGAATGATCCTAGACAAACATATTTAATTTAGTCCTACGCCTCACAAAACCAAAATTCCGTTTTCTGTATTTCAAATGTGTGTAGAAAACGACTTTTGCAACATTTAGTGTAACACTATTATAAAATTAGCCTGATGATCCTATAAATAATCATTAATCAATTTTCAATCTTGCATATTTCAATCATTTTAAAATAAACATGTGCTTATAGAGATATTATATTTCGTGTTTTTGTCTACACATTCTGCATTATAAAAATGCTTCTGTTTTAAATTCACGTATAATGGAATTCGTGTTATAAATGAAAGAAAAATTAAATTAGGTATTCGTCAAAAATAATGGATTAACGACAGCAGGAATAAATCAACGATTTTTATTTCGAGTAAAAATATTTAAAATATATCCTCCAATGTTACATGATAAAGCGCTTTGAATTTAATTTTTACATTTGAAACACTATAATAATGGCTAGTAGATGGTTTTGCTGTTCGAAATAATTTATCACTTGTATAGTAATTTTTGCACGCTGGTTCCAAAAATAATTTTCATTTCTCGACATTACGGACAGAATTTCGCAAAATGTCATATTTCATATTACACATGTAAGTAGTTTTCATTAAAACTGAGTCCAGGGCCGTTTCTTGGCATAAGCAGACAAAGGTGCCGCTTAGGGCCCCGCTGCTACTAGGAGGCCCCTAGACAGGCTCCCAGGTCATAGCTCAGTTGGCAAGAATAGGAATATAGCTGAAGTTATTATTAATATTAGTGATATTATTATTATTATTATCTTTATTGTTATTATTATTATTGTTGTCGTATCAATTAAAGTTTTTGTATGAGACAAATGTGATAAAACGGAGACAAACGAAACGTTTTGGTCGTTATGTGTAAATAACTATTGTGAGATCTTATTTCTATATTATTTAACTTTATTCTTACTCTATGCTTATACTTTCCTAAATGCTTAATTTTTATAGTATTGTAAAACATTATTTCACTAATTTACTAATTATTAAGAGATTTTGTAACTTTAAAACCTAGGATTATTTTCGTTATGTTTTCAAGTTTATTAATTCTTTTCTCATCTTTTTCAGATAATGTGAATTTTGTTGGTTAAAACCTAAATGGTCTGATTACACTGGGGAACAAATTTTAACTTTTTTTTGTTTCTTGGACGTCAACAGGTCGGTCTTATAGGATGTTTTCCGCTGATTCCGAATATAGCCGTAGAATTTCTCTATCACCCAAGGTTACTGAGAAATTTGTATTTTAATATTTATTCAAAAAGTGTATAGAAGTTAGTAAAAATACTTCATAAAAATTATATTAGTGGCAGATTGGCATTTAAAATATTCTTCTTAAAACTTCTTTGTCACTGATTTTCTCTTGTAGTTTTCATTAGGAGCTTCTCGCATCAATGTCCAGCAGTAATCAGCTAACATTGCCGGATCCCACCTCCCTTGGTAGCGTTTCTCCATAGTAGCTATATCTTGGTGGAACCTTTCTCCATGCTCATCGCTTACGTCGCCGAGGTTTTCAGGGAAGAAATCTAAATGGGAGTGCAAGAAATGGATTTTTAGTGACATATTACATCCCAATAACCTATATGCTTCAATCATGTCCTCCACTATTTTTTCATAGTTAGAGGCTTTGATGTTCCCTAGAAAATTTGTGACAACATTCTTCATGGCCTCCCATGCCACTTTTTCTTTTCCTCTCAAGGCATCATCAAACTTTTGATCTTTCATGAGCTCTCTGATTTGGGGACCAACAAAGATCCCTTCTTTTATCTTTGCATCGCTAAGTCGTGAAAACTTTTTCTTCAAATATTTGAATGCCTCATCTTCCTTGTTGATTGCTTTGACAAAAATTTTCATGATGCCAAGTTTGATGTGAAGTGGCGGTAAGTATATTTTCTTGTGGTCAACTAAGGGTTCATGAGACACATTCTTCAGTCCTGGGATACATTTTTGACGAAGTGGCCAATCCTTTACAAAATAATGCGAATCTCTGGCTCTGCTGTCCCATTCACAAAGGAAGCAGCAGAACTTCGTATAACCGAGCTGCATTCCCAGAAGAATCGCGACGACCTTTAAATCCCCACATATATACCAACGAAACTGGTCATAATTAATCTGCTGAAGGATGAGTTTCATATTTTCGTAAGATTCCTTCATGTGGACAGCGTGCCCGACAGGAATGGAAGGGTATTTATTTCCATTGTGAAGTAGTACAACCTTGAGGCTTAGCTTCGAAGAGTCAATAAATAAACGCCAATCTTCAGATTTGTGCTCATGACCGAGAGCTAACAGCAGTCCATTTACATTATTACAGTAGCATAAACCACCTGACGAGGAGAAATACTGCATCAGATCTTTTAGGCGAGTGCGGAACGCCGATATGCTTGTATCTTTTGCCAGCAAATTCCATTCACGTAACCTGGAGCCCAATAATTCCGCTTTCTTTTTCGGAAGGTCCAAATCTCTCACGAGATCATTCAGCATAACCTGCGTTATCATACGTGGTTTATTTGATTCAGGTTGCTGAAAGTCTGCATCTTTAGTGTCATCAATTTCCATTGGTTCAACTTCAGACTCTTCATCCAGTGTCCATGACTTTGGGGGAGTTGGAATTGGGTTATCATCGTCATGTAGTACTGGTCTCATGGCAGATGCAAGATTTGGGTATTGAATTTTATGTTTATTTTTGGCAGAGAATCCTGAAACGTTAGTCATACAAAAATAGCAATCCGTTAGGTGATCCTTGGGCTCTCTCCAAATCATTGGTATGGCAAATGGCATAGATTTGCGGGTACCTTTAATCCAACCCTAAGAGTGACGGCACAGGAAATGCATGAGATATGAGGTGCCCAGGATTTGTCTTGGTCGCCTACCTTACATCCAAAATAAAGTTCGTAAGCCTTCTTCACGAGTGGGGTCATCGTCTTCCTCTGTGCCATTATGGTCAGTTCTCCACATACGTAGCAAAATGTATCTCTGGGATTAATACAGTTTCGATTCATGCTGGCGGAAAATTATTGAAATCACGGAAAACTTTTTGGAATGAAAAACCAATTTTTTCTACTATGAAAAATTTTAAAATTTGAGCAAAACTTGAAAAAAATTTCTTTCTTTTTATTAAAAATCTGTTTGTTTAAATAGCTATATTTTTTTAAAGCAAAAAATACTATTAAATATAGTTAACCTGGAAAAAAAAGAAAGTAAAATTAAATTAGTACACTTAATTTTAACTAATATTTTGGGAAAACTCTGAGTAAATGGAAATATTATTTTCTCAAAACCTATGGGTGATAGAAAAATTTTGAAACCATATTTGGAATCAGCATCAAAAGTTCTATAAGAAACACTAAATAGTTTTCAAGAAACAAAAATGTTGTTCCCTAGTGTTATTTGAATGTATTTGATTAACGTTACAATTATAACAATTATTTCACAGCTCAACAAAAAAAATTTTTTGTTTCGTTGCCAAGGAAATTCGTAGGAATTTAGGGTATTTTGGGGTTGCTGAATTCCAAAATGAAAGTAGTTTTTCCGATTTGGCTCTAGTTCTTAAGATAATGAATACCCTCAATTAATAGGAAACGTAACCATAACGCGTGCATATGGGAAACTACCGGAACATTCTAGATGGTGAGACCGAATAAAATGCCATTATGTATTTCATGTGTTTACTTTTGTATGATTTGAGACAATTTCAATGCGATTTGTAAGTAGGCTCCGCCTGAACATTAAATTTTTTGCATTTTTACGTGTTTCAATGGGGTACCAATTATCTCATAAATTAGAGCCAATCTAGCAAAACCGATGTCATATTCGGAATCAGCACCACAAAGTTACCCCAAAATCACTCTAATATGATTGGCAATAAAATGAGTGTTGACCAGTGTTATTATTATTATTATTATTATTATTATCATTATTATCATGATTATTATTATTTAGCAGATTAGTTGTGGTTAACTAGATGTGACTTCGTGCATCTTGGAAAATGAAACGACATTATCCATCAGGAGCTGAAAAACGGAAAAAGAAGAAAATAGAGGAGGAGAAGCTTTCCAGTCGCACAGGTGAGATGTGCCACTTGTATATTCTTATGATTACAGTTCAGGCAACTAGGTTAGGTAGACCATCAAGCTAGGCAAGTGCTCAGGAATCGTGTAGAGTAAGCTAGTCTCTGTAATATTTATATTTCGAAATGTGAAATTTAATGGGTCACATCACCTCAAATTCTGTTCACACAGATCAATTATCAAACAAGATAAGAAAGAGAATTTTAGCAAAATCTAACAGAATATGTAATGTTATGTTCTTCTCAGGAACACTACTGAAATATTTGATAAAGCCATTCTCAGCAAAGCCTGATGAGGATCATGAGCCAACAGCAGGACCATCCTCTATGCAACCTTAAACATCAGTAGAAGTAGAGCCTGATGAACCAACAAGTGGCCCATCTTCTGTTCAGCTTCAAACACCACACACAGGCATTTCTACTGAGCAACAAGAACCAAGATCTGCTCCACTGCTTGATCCGTATGACTGGTCAGTTGTCCTGTCAGATGCCTTGAAGACAGATCTGGTGTCTCGAGGACCATTTCAAATCAGTCCAGATTTCACATTCCCTAAAAGAGAGGATGGTAGAAGCGTTCATCACCATTACATGTACAGAACATTAATTAATGGGGGAAAAAACAAAGCGAAGCTGGCTGATGTACTCTAGAAGGAATGATGCTCTTTATTGTTTCTGCTGCATGGTGTTTTCAAGGAAGTCGTACAAACTAATTACGGATGGACTTTCAGACTGGATAAACGTTGGTTCGCTTCTGAAAGGCCATGAAAATAGTTCAGAGATAGAGCGAAGACGCTGGCGGGATGTTCTCACACGTCTTGTAAGTATAATCCAATCACTGGCAGAGAGAAACCTTGCTTTCAGGGGGTCTTCCTCTACATTCTACAATCGAGACAATGGCAACTTCTCGAAGGAGGTTGAGCTGCTTGCCAAATTTGATCCAGTGATGAAACAACACATCAGCAGAGTCGAAAGTGGCCAATATAGTCATTCAAGTTACCTAGGAAACATCATTCAAAATGAGCTCAGTGGGTCCATTAGTGGGGAGATCTTGGATGTCAGTGTTGCAGAAATAAAACAAACTAAATATTACTCACTCATTTTAGACTGCACTCCAGACATAAGCCACCAAGAACAGATGTCAAGTATTATCAGAACTGTTAAAATGGGTGAAGTACCAGAAATAAAAGAATACTTCTTGGGCTTTCTTGAGGCTTCAGAAAGTACAGGCCTGGGTTTATCAGTTCTGATTCTGAAGAGACTAGATGAACTGAATATTCACTTTGATGACTGCAGAGGACAGTCATATGACAACGGAGCGAACATGAAGGGCAAGAACAAAGGTGTTCAGGCAAGGTTATTAGAGAAGAACTGTCGTGCACTCTATGTTCCATGTGGGGCTCACACTCTGAATCTTGTAGTGACTGATGCAGCTAAAGCTTCCACAGATGCCATCAGCTTCTTTGGCAACGTACAAAAATTGTACAACCTTTTTGCAGAGCTACACAGAGATGGACAATCCTAAAGAAGCACGTGAACATAACACTCAAGTCTTGGAGTGAAACCAGGTGAGAGAGCCGGCTTAAGAGCATTGAGGCTGTGCGATACCAGAGCCACAACATCAGAGAGGCCCTGTTGGAAGTCAGAAACAATGCCACAGATGCCATAGCCAGGACTGAAGCACAAGCACTTGCAGAGGAGGTAGGGTCTTATCGCTTTCAGATTTGCACAGTAGTATGGTATGACATTCTTCATGCAGTTAACCATGTGAGCAAACTTCTGCAGTCTCCTACAATGCAGTTTGATGTGGCAGTCAACCTCCTCGCAAAAACAAAAGACTCACTCACCAGCTACAGAAACACAGGTTTTGTTGCAGCACAAGTCGTAGGTAGGGACATACGTGAGGAAATGAATGTGGAGGCTGTGCTGAAGGAGAAGAGGCTCAGATAAAAAAAAAGCACTTTGCTTACGAAGCTCCTGACGAACCATTTACAGAAGCCTTAAAGAGGCTGGAAGTCAAATTTTTCAATGTGGTGGTGGATTGTGCCATCGGTTCAATAAATGAAGGATTCAAAACATTAGATGATGTGAAAGACATATTTGGGGTTCTCCTAAACTTCACCACAATGAACAAGGAAGACTTGTCCTGCAAGTGTGAAAAGCTCTCTAAGATACTGAGCTCTGGAGCTGACTCTGACATTGATGGAAGAGAACTGGCCCTCGAAATTAAGAACTTGCCGACTTTACCTTCACACAACATGACTGCATTGGAGCTTCTCTCCTTCATTTATCAGAAGTAACTGGAGGAACTATACCCCAATCTCTGGGTTGCACTAAGAATTGCCTGCACTCTACCTGTGACAGTAGCGCCAGCCGAGAGGAGCTTCTCTAAGATGAAGCTAATCAAGAACTACCTCAG
Source organism: Bathynomus jamesi (assembly GCA_023014485.1). NCBI lineage: Eukaryota > Metazoa > Arthropoda > Malacostraca > Isopoda > Cirolanidae > Bathynomus > Bathynomus jamesi. Next base: position 670,500 of record JAJOZX010000140.1, on the reverse strand, counting down.
ATCATCAATGGGGCAGGATCGCCTCAGTGGCCTTGGCATCATAAGCATCAACCAGGACGTTGGCAGGAAGATTTCATATGATGATGTTATTGATGATTTCGCCCAGAAAAAATCTAGGAGGCAAAAATTTTGAAGATACAAACTGTTCTGTATAACTGTTAACTATTACACGATTGTATTGTAGAGTTAGTAATTGTTTGGTAGTTGGTAATTGCATTATTTTTTATAAAGGGTGATCCAGAGAAATGGGACCCAAAAGAAACCCCTGTAACTCTTAAAGTATAAGTCCTTTTATAAAATCATATGCATCATTCGAAAGAGGATAGTTACAAGTTTGTACAGGATTGTATAGGTTTTGAGAATACAAGACAAGATAAGATACAAAACAAAATAAAAGTGTTAGTTAAAACTAACCCTTCACGATGACTGCATGGACTGTGGAACAGCTGCGTTTCATAACTGAGCAATATTATGAGCATGGAAGAAGTGTAGTTTCAGCTCAAAGATCTTTCAAGACAAATTTTCAGATGTCAAAATCACCTTCTAAGAAAGTAATCCGTCGGTGAGTCAGAAATTTTTCCCTAACTGGCAGCATTGGAAAAAGAAAACCAACTGGAAGAGTGCGCACAGCAAGGATGGACGAGATCATTAACAGAACCCATGAAATTGTACAGGATAATCCTAACATAAGCATCAGACGTGCTTCTCAGCTGTTAGGAGTTGGATATGGAACAACACACCGTATATTCAAGCAAAATTTAATGCTCTTTCCATATAAAATTCAAACAGTGCAACAACTAAACGATGGAGATTTCGCACGAAGACGACAATTCTGTCAATGGATCCAACAGAAGGTAAATGACACCACCAATTTTCTAGCAACTTTGATTATGTCAGACGAAGCCCATTTTCATTTGAATGGAACTGTAAACAAACAAAATTGTCGTTTCTGGGCAACAGAAAATCCATTGAATATTACCGAAGTCCCGTTGCATAGTCAGCGTGTAACTGTTTGGTGTGGTCTTACTGCATCTCAGATCATAGGGCCGTACTTTTTCGAGGATTCCACCGGAAACACGGTCACTGTAAATGGTGATCGCTACGAAAAAATTTTGACCGATTTTCTTATTCCTAAATTAAGAGATCTTTGTCTAGAAAACCACTGGTTCCAACAAGACGGAGCTACCTGCCATACCACGAGGAACTGCATGGCAGTTTTGCGTCAAACGTTTCCAGGCGAGTTAATCTCAAGATTTGGAGACGTTGAATGGCCCGCAAGGTCTCCGGATTTTTCTCCCTTAGATTATTATCTCTGGGGATATTTAAAGAGTAGGGTCTACAGAAATAACCCAACGACCTTGCAAGAATTGAAGGCCGCCATCACAAATGAGATACAGGCCATACCACCGCACACTCTTGCAAAAGTGATGCAGAACTTACAAGCGAGAACACTGGAATGCTTGGCAACTAATGGTGTACATTTGAAAGGAGTCATTTTTAAAAAATAAATATTTCATAATAAACTTGTAACTCTACTCTTTCGAATGATATATAGTTTTTATGAAAGGAATTAAATATTAAGAATATTTGGCTTTTTTTTATGGGTCCCATTTATCTGGATCACCCTATACATAGTTCTGTTTCATTTATTCTAAATAATGTATAATCTAATTTTCAGGAATTTCATGAAGAGTATTTTTTCTGTTTGTCTTCTGAAAGTACATATTTGTTGTTTTGGACATAAATGTTTCATTAAAATTGTTTCATAATTGTTTTCTATTAACACAGCCATCTTTGGTATGTGTGTGCTGAGGTGATGTAGTAAGGCTTGATTTGGTGGATGGAGGGGTGGGGCTTCAAATGGGTATACTGCTTAGGGCCCCCTAATAGCTAGAAACGGCCCTGACTGAGTTAATTTAATTTTGATTAAAAACTGCTGAGATATCGTTGAAGGTGTGACGTCAGCATGACGACTGCTTACTGCTGGATGTTGAAATGGGGTACTACAGAATTATTACATAAAAGAAAAAGAGCAGCGCGTAGGCCCACAAGAAAACTCAGCCTAAATAAAGATGGATATGTAATTGACTTTAATAGCATTCTTTCTTTTTAAAATTGTTTGCATTTGTAATTAGCATAACAAAACGAAGTAGGTACATATTTATTTATGTAGCTGCTTTTCCTTTCCAGTTTGCAGAAAATCCTTACCTGATAGGAAAATGCATGCTTTATTCGAAATTAGAGTAACTGATTTATATAAAATCAACTATTAATAAGAAAACGGCTCTTACAAATTTCTCATTCGCAGGCCTGTGTAGTTTATAGCCAATAATTGGTAGCAATAATAATTAACTATTTCTCGTTACAGATAATTCACTAGAAAAAATTACATACTTTTAAAATTGATTATTATTAATTAGCCTGGAAAATCTGGCAAGATTGTGAACTGAGTTGCCAATTATAATTAACGTACTTAACAAAGAATTATGCAATTACTGTACATTGAATCAGTAAAACTTAGCAAATATATATATATATATATATATATATATATATATATATATAGATATATATATATATATAAGGGGTTCCAAAAAACCTTAGCCCCCCATTTGCAGCTTACATGTTTACTTATATCGAAATAGTTTTTAGTGATTATAAAAATATATAAAATTCTTTATTTATTGCAGGTATTAAAATTACTCTAGCTGATAAAGTGATAATATAATGGCTTTTCAATTAAATGGTGATTCGGAGAGGCAACGTGTGATAGATCATATACGAGCAATAACATTTCGGGAAGCTCGTGATGCTGGAGCCACCTTTATAACACGTTCATGGGTTGCTAAAAAGTTGCAAAGAAGTGAGGACTTCGTCAAAAGAAATTGGAATAAAACTTTGGATGAATGTGAAATGGATACAACCAAATCTGGGCGCCCAAATTTGCCACTCTCTCAGGAAACAAAGGACATCATTGAAAGCGGTACGCGTAAGCGGAAAAACAGTTGTGCTAAACTTTCTAGAGAGATCGAAGTGTTGAGAGAAAAGATCGTTAGTGGTGAGATCATTCGACTGTACCGTCATAGGCAAGGTTTAAAGCCTTGGCATGAACTTCCAAAGCCAAGAAAAACAACTTAACATCGATGACAGAATGTGGTTTGCCCATTATCTTGAAGATTGGGATGTGGATGATTTCATGCATTTAGCTGTCTCCGACGAATTTTTTGTTTACGTAACACATCGGCCTAACTGCCAAAATGATCGAGTGTGGGCCACAACACCAGATGAAATCGATGACAATGAACATTATTGCGAATTATTAAAAAGTCCAGAATGTGTTGGTGTGTTTGTTTTGTTCACTGCAAAGAAGCTCATGTGAGTGCTGAAGCCAAATGGTCAGAGTTGGGATGGACAGTATTTTCGTGATATTATTCTATCCCAGCATGTCATTCCTTTTCTAAGAAACCCAAACAATGTTATGGATGTCGATCAGGTCACACTTCTGCACGATAAGGTCCCCTGCTTTAAGGCATTAGCCACTCAACAGTTGTTGCGGAACCATGAGATCGATTTCTTTGGAAATGAAGAATGGCCAGGAACTTCTCCTGACCTGAACGTCTGTGAACACATTGGATCAGTTATAAAGGACAAGGTTGAATGTCTCTTGTTTCAAGAACCTGCAGCAAATCGATTTTCGAAGGATACAATGACGCAACACATTGAAACTGTTTTAGCAAATTTGCGTAACGATCAAGATCTATTCACGTCACTTTTGGCAAGCTACCCAAAGCGAATTCAGGCTGTCTTGGAAGCCAATGGCGGGAACACCAAGTTTTAATTGTTTCTCATTAAATGCAGGATTAAATTCTCTTTTGTAAGGTATGTTTGGTTTTACTGTACCTCTAATGTTTAGGCCATGGGCGGGGGAGGCTAAGGTTTATTGGAGCCCCTTATATATATATATATATATATATATATATATATATATAATTATATATATATATATATATATTATATATTTGCATCATTCACTCGTTTCACATGCATAATTTTGAAATTCATCATATATATATATATATATATATATATATATATATATATATATATATATATATATTTGCATCATTCACTCGTTTCACATGCTTAATTTTGAAATTCATCATATATGTATATATATATAATATATATATGATGAATAAAACCATGAAGGGAAAAGAAACACAAAGGGGTGCTCAAGCGCTTTCGTCTAATGACATCCTCAGGAACACTGGAGTGAAAGGACAGATCAAGGCAATATATAGGTTACAAAAATAAACATACATACATACATATTCATATATATATATATATATATATATATATATATATATATATATATATATATATATACACACATATACATATATATATATACATATATATAGTAAGCATAGAAAAAATTGTGGGAGGAGCAAACATTTGTATGGGAGATTGACACTTTTAGCGCTTCAGCCGACATTCAATATAAATTCAAATGGCTTGTTTATGAAACAGGTCACAAAAGAATAAAGAAATAAAAAATAAATTAAATATAAATTGAGAAAAAATTATTACAAAATAGTGCCTTAGTGATATATATGTCACAGCCTAAATAACCATAAAGAAATCGACAAATAAAAAACCACAAATATATATATATATATATATATATATATATATATATACACACACATACACATATACATATATATAGTAATTAAAGAAAAATTGTGGGAGGATAAACACATTTGTATGGGAAAAATGACACTTTTAGCACTTTGGCCGACCTTCAATATAAATTCAAATGGCTTGTTTATGGAACAGGTCACAAAAGAATAAAGAAATAAAAATAAATATAAATATAAAAAGTGCCTTAGTGATATATATGTCACAGCCTAAATAACCATAAAGAAATAAACCAACAGATATATATATATATATATATGTATATTTGCATCATTCACTCGTTTCACATGCTTAATTTTGAAATTCATCATATATATATATATATATATATATATATATATATATATATACCTTACCTTACCTTACAAAGGTTCCACGTGATAATTTCTCATTTCGCGAAGGTCAAGCGTGTCGCCCCTCCTCTCGAGTTGGCCTGGTGAAGTAGTGAGTTGGATTCTTGCGCTCTCCACCTCACATAGCCAGGTACGCCCGGCTCATCGGGGATTGTTCTGAGCCAGGCGTCAAGTCTTCTTTTGAAGATTTCCACTGCAACTCCCTTCGTGTTTCTTAGGTCTTTGGGCAGCTGATTAAATAGTTTTGGTCCTCTCACTACAAAACTATTTTCTTTCAGGGTTAAGGATGTTCCCTGTCTCGCCTTCAATTTGGGAATACGACACAGTCTACCGTTTCTACCTTCCACCGTTGTTTGGGGAGTTATGGGATTCAGAGTAAGATTAGGGACTAGTTTCTCCATTATTTTCCAAGTGTAAATAATGGTGTATCTCTCTCTTCTCCTTTCCAGTGAATATAGGTTTAGTTCTCGTAACCTTTCCCAGTAATTTAGTTCTTTGCACCCATTGATCTTGGCTGTGAAGTTTCTCTGGATCCCTTCCAGCTGTCTAATGTCTTCTTTTTTATATGGGGATGTTAGGACCGAGCAGTATTCCAATTTGGGTATTATCAGGGTTTTCAGTAGACGAATCATTACATTCCTATCCCTTCGTTTAGAGGTTCTCAATATCTGTCCCGTTATTCTCTTTGCTCTGTTTACTGCTATCTTATTTTGTGTCTCAAATTTCACCTCATCAGTCATTACAACTCCTAAATCTTTTGCTCTGGGATTTCTCTGAATTTCCTGTCCATTTGGGGTATAATGTTTCATGGATTTTTTTAGGTCTTCTCTTTTTCCGTACCGTAATAGCTGAAATTTCTCGGTGTTAAACTTCATATTGTTGTCTTCCGTCCACTTGTAAATTTTGTTTATGTCGGTTTGTAGAGATCCTATGTCTTCTGGTTTTCGTATTTTTCTACTGATCTTTGTGTCATCTGCAAAGGATGTTACTGTGCTGTCTCTGGTAACGTCCTCATCTATGTCAGTTAGCATGATTATGAAGAGTAGTGGAGCTAATACCGTTCCTTGTGGTACTGAGCTGAGGACCTCTGATTCTGATGAAGATACTCCTTGTACTGTAACGACTTGCCTCCGCTCACTAAGGAAATTATATATCCATTTCCCTACTTTTCCTGTTATTCCCATATATTTCAGTTTATGTATTATGATTCCATGGTCACACTTGTCGAACGCTTTAGCAAAGTCTGTGTATAGTACATCATAGTTTTCATTACTTTCAAGTGAATCAATAATGTTGTTGTAGTGTTCCATTAGTTGTGACAGGCATGATCTGCCTGACCGAAACCCGTGTTGGTTATCATTGAATTTTTTCTGAGTTTCCAAAAAGTCATAGATTTTCTGTCTAACAATTCTTTCAAATATTTTGGTGAGATGAGATGTAAGCGACACTGGCCTATAGTTTTTGGCCTCGGATCGATCTCCTCCTTTATATATTGGGACGATGTTCGCGCTCTTCAGGATGCCCGGTATTTCTCCCGTGTTTAATGATCGTCTCCATATCCAGTATAGGGGCTCAGCGATTGCATTCTTGCAGTTTTTGATCAGTGCAAATATATATATATTTGCATCATTCACTTGTTTCACATGCTTAATTTTGAAATTCATCATATATATATATATATATATATATATATATATATATTATATATATATATATATATATATATGATGAATAAAACCACGAAAGGAAAAGAAACACAAAGGGGTGCTCAAGCGCTTTCGTCTAATGACATCCTCAGGAACACTGGAGTGAAAGGACAGATCAAGGCAATATATAGGTTACAAAAATAAACATACATACATATATATTCATATATATATATATATATATATATATATATATATATATATATATATATACACATATACATATATATATACATATATATAGTAAGCATAGAAAAAATTGTGGGAGGAGCAAACATTTGTATGGGAGATTGACACTTTTAGCACTTCAGCCGACATTCAATATAAATTCAAATGGCTTGTTTATGAAACAGGTCACAAAAGAATAAAGAAATAAAAAATAAATATAAATATAAATTGAGAAAAAATTAATTACAAAATAGTGCCTTAGTGATATATATGTCACAGCCTAAATAACCATAAAGAAATCGACAAATAAAAAACCACAAATATATATATATATATATATATATATATATACACACACACATACACATATACATATATATAGTAAGTAAAGAAAAATTGTGGGAGGATAAACACATTTGTATGGGAAAATGACACTTTTAGCACTTTGGCCGACCTTCAATATAAATTCAAATGGCTTGTTTATGGAACAGGTCACAAAAGAATAAAGAAATAAAAATAAATATAAATATAAAAAGTGCCTTAGTGATATATATGTCACAGCCTAAATAACCATAAAGAAATAAACCAACAGATAAAAAAAAAAAAAAAAAAAAAAAAAAATTGTAAGTGGAGTCTACAAATTCAAGCTCAAAAGGGAAGTTTACAATCAATTTAATAGATGATGCCAAATTGATATATATGTCACAAAGAAATAAAGAAATAAACCAAAAAAATAAAAAATTAAAAAATAATAAAAAATAATAATAATAAATTGAAAAATAAATTTTAAGAGAGGCACACCAATTTATAAGGGAAAAAATTACCAAAGGTTTTTTAGTTATTGTCTGAATCATGCATATTATAGTCACAAACGAATAAAAAAGAACAAGTAAATATAAATTGGAAAACAAAATGATGCCTAGATGATATATAAAGAACCATAAAAATATATACAACATATATACGGTATATATACGAAATATAAACGCAATATATACAGAATATATATATATATGCATAAGGGAAAAAATTACCAAAGATTTGCTTTTATAATTATTGTCTGAAAAAACGGTAGGTCGCAAAAGAATAAAGAAATAAAAATAAATATAAATTGAAAAAATTACAAATAATACAACTACACATGTATACCCGCATAACCAAATATATATACATACATATATACACACACACACACAAACATATATATATATACACATACAAGCTTGACCTTCGCGAAATGAGAAATCATCGCGCAGAACCTTTGTGAGATTGTAAGGTAAGGTAAGGTACATACACATATACATATATATATATATATATATATATATATACACATATATATACACATACATCCATACATACATATACATATACACACATACATACATACATATACACACATATACATACACACACATTTAACTGCAATGACCACACACATATTCACATACACATACATACATACACATACACGCATACAGCAAAAAATTGAAAAATAAAATTGTAAGAGAAACCTACAGATTTATAAGGAAACAAAGACAAAAACAAATTTTTACCAAAGATTTAACAACCTGCCCTTTTTGTTTAAATCCATTCTGAAGGAATTCAGAGCAACGGGATCGAGTTGAAACAGACCTTTACTCATGTTAAGGTTATTTGTAAGTTGAATTATAGCCGACTCAAGAATATTTCTATTAACAATGTTGCTAGAGTGAAACAAAACTGAAGCATTATTCCAATCAATACAATGGGATAACTCTGACAAATGGACAAAAAGGGCACTGGACAACTGTCCCGTTCTAACGGAATATTGATGCTGTTTTACACGCGTTTGCAAATCCTTTCCCGTCTGACCTATGTAAAAGGAATCACATTGCTTACACACAATTTTATAGATAATGCCTAAATTATTGGTAGGGCTATTTTTTACTATGATGTTTTTCACAATATTGTTATATGAAAAAACTACACTGATATCCAAAAGTTTAAGTACATTAGCAATGCCTAAGAAGTCCGGAAAAAATGGAAGTACTAAAATATTCTTTGACAAGGTGCGAGTGTTATTATTCACACGATAGAAGGTTCGTTTAGCCTTATTAAGACAAGATTCCATGAACGCAGATGGGTAACACAACTCACTTCCGGTACCGTTGATATTTTCCAATTCGGCATCGATGTATTCCGGACTGGCGATCCTAAGAGCGCGGAGAAACATTGAGGAAAATATGGCCTTTTTAATAGGGGTGTCATGTCCAGAGTAAAAGTGTACGTAGGACAAATTGTTTGTTTTTTTCCGATAGATACTAAACTTAAAACCCGGGCTATCCCTATGAACACGCACATCCAAAAACGGGATTGAGTTGTCTTGTTCCACTTCTAAAGTAAATTTAATAGAGGGGACTTGGTCATTTAACTGAAGGAGGAAGTCATCCAGGTCACGATTCATGGGCCAGATACACAAAATATCGTCGACGTACCGCAACCAAGGGATGCCAACCCCCAGGATTCTCGGAATGTAAGTAATTTCAAAAAACTCCATATAAATATTGGAGAGAAGGGGCGACAAAGGGTTGCTCATGGCCATCCCATAGGTCAGACGGGAAAGGATTTGCAAACGCGTGTAAAACAGCATCAATATTCCGTTAGAACGGGACAGTTGTCCAGTGCCCTTTTTGTCCATTTGTCAGAGTTATCCCATTGTATTGATTGGAATAATGCTTCAGTTTTGTTTCACTCTAGCAACATTGTTAATAGAAATATTCTTGAGTCGGCTATAATTCAACTTACAAATAACCTTAACATGAGTAAAGGTCTGTTTCAACTCGATCCCGTTGCTCTGAATTCCTTCAGAATGGATTTAAACAAAAAGGGCAGGTTGTTAAATCTTTGGTAAAAATTTGTTTTTGTCTTTGTTTCCTTATAAATCTGTAGGTTTCTCTTACAATTTTATTTTTCAATTTTTTGCTGTATACGTGTATGTGTATGTATGTATGTGTATGTGAGTATGTGTGTGGTCATTGCAGTTAAATGTGTGTGTATGTATATGTGTGTATATGTATGTATGTATGTGTGTATATGTATATGTATGTATGGATGTATGTGTATATATATGTGTGTGTATATATATATATATATGTATATGTGTATGTACCTTACCTTACCTTACAACTCACAAAGGTTCTGCGCGATGATTTCTCATTTCGCGAAGGTCAAGCTTGTATGTGTATATATATATATGTTTGTGTGTGTGTGTGTATATATGTATGTATATATATTTGGTCATGTGGGTATACATGTGTAGTTGTATTATTTGTAATTTTTTCAATTTATATTTATTTTTATTTCTTTATTCTTTTGCGACCTACCGTTTTTTCAGACAATAATTATAAAAGCAAATCTTTGGTAATTATTTCCCTTATGCATATATATATATATTCTGTATATATTGCGTTTATATTTCGTATATATACCGTATATATGTTGTATATATTTTTATGGTTCTTTATATATCATCTAGGCATCATTTTGTTTTCCAATTTATATTTACTTGTTCTTTTTTATTCGTTTGTGACTATAATATGCATGATTCAGACAATAACTAAAAAACCTTTGGTAATTTTTTCCCTTATAAATTGGTGTGCCTCTCTTAAAATTTATTTTTCAATTTATTATTATTATTTTTTATTATTTTTTAATTTTTTTTTGGTTTATTTCTTTATTTCATTGTGACATATATATCAATTTGGCATCATCTATTAAATTGATTGTAAACTTCCCTTTTGAGCTTGAATTTGTAGACTCCACTTACAATTTTTTTTTTTTTTTTTATCTGTTGGTTTATTTCTTTATGGTTATTTAGGCTGTGACATATATATCACTAAGGCACTTTTTATATTTATATTTATTTTTATTTCTTTATTCTTTTGTGACCTGTTCCATAAACAAGCCATTTGAATTTATATTGAAGGTCGGCCAAAGTGCTAAAAGTGTCATTTTTCCCATACAAATGTGTTTATCCTCCCACAATTTTTCTTTACTTACTATATATATGTATATGTGTATGTGTGTGTGTGTATATATATATATATATATATATATATATATATTTGTGGTTTTTTATTTGTCGATTTCTTTATGGTTATTTAGGCTGTGACATATATATCACTAAGGCACTATTTTGTGATTAATTTTTTCTCAATTTATATTTATATATTTTTTTATTTCTTTATTCTTTTGTGACCTGTTTCATAAACAAGCCATTTGAATTTATATTGAATGTCGGCTGAAGTGCTAAAAGTGTCAATCTCCCATACAAATGTTTGCTCCTCCCACAATTTTTTCTATGCTTACTATATATATGTATATATATATGTATATGTATATATATATATATATATTAATATATATGAAATGTATGTATGTATGTTTATTTTTGTAACCTATATATTGCCTTGATCTGTCCTTTCACTCCAGTGTTCCTGAGGATGTCATTAGACGAAAGCGCTTGAGCACCCCTTTGTGTTTCTTTTCCCTTCGTGGTTTTATTCATCATAAATATTTTTCACGTGTCACTTTCGTGAAATAATTTTTCATATATATTATATATATTTGCAGCATTCACTCGTTTCACATGCTTAATTTTGAAATTCATCATATATATATATAATATATTATATATATAAATGTAAAAAGTGAACAATGAACAATTCCTACACCATCATTGTATGAATTCATTGTCCATTTTTACATAAGAAGCCAAAATCGCAGAAGCGAGTTTTGGGTAAAATTTCGATTTGTAATAATGACTTATACACTATGACGTCACAAAATAACTTTATTCTCTTTACGTTTCCCACTCTGTGTCTCTAATTCGTTCTTGTAAATCTTCCTAACAATGATTCGTACTATACGTAAAAAATTCAATAACTATGACGTCACATTTTCCCTTCATCATATCTAGTATCCAATGTATGAAAATTTATATATCATCATAATAAAAACTGTACACCCTATAGAAGTCATTATTTATGTTATGTAGTAAATATAACTATTATTCGACCATATCCCCGCCCCCATACGTCCATATTTTAGCTTGACCATTATCGTATGTAATTTTTATTAAATAATCATCTTTACTCGTGTCAATCATGAAATGCAAAACTTTCGCAGTTCGTTCGGGAACGCGAAAAAATGTTCTCGTATTATTTTTTTCATTTTTATTTTTAATTATAGTGACCTCCCGAGATGAACTCGAATAAATGCTTAGCAAGATCACATTCCGCTCATCGCAGCAGAATTCGAACGCTCAAAGTTAAAAAGTCTCCTTTCGCTTTGATTCGAATTTATAACATTATCATGTGTTATGTTATATTATGTGTTATGTTATAATATACTGTATTGTTTCTCTGCCTGGCCACTAGTTCGTTATCGGCTTACGTCACATAGTTATCCCCGTTCTCATTACTTGTACTTACTATTTCTACCTAACTGTCATTCAAATTCCGTATTACTTATGTATTACGTTATCATAAATATCGTATTTTCCTCCGCTTTCCTCATCGCTGGCTAATTAGACTTTCAAACTCTGATAACCAACCAGGTTCTAATATTATTTAACATAATTTGGCGTAATTATTGTTAACTATAAATATATAACATTGTTGTTAATCCCCTTTAAATTATAGAACAACGGTTAACTCCCCTTCATTATATCAATGGTATCACCTATTTAGATTATTTCAGTAGTAGATATGTCAATTAACAATTTGCTAAAATTGTAATTAAATGTAATGATTTAATTTATCATGTAAGAATGTACTTTAATGGAATTGTAATTAAAACAATAATAAGTGAATATGAATTAATTAGTAATTGTAATCGTAATTGTAATGAACCAAAATTAATACGTACTCAGTCATGTACTCAAAATTGTGCTTATGTGCTAATACGAAATTATATCGCTTTCAGGAATGTAGAACAAAAACATTTGATCATGTGTTTAAAAAAAGGGGGGAAATTTAACCTTCAACTGTTCTCCCCCAAACATTTAAGTTATATTATACGTATATTTGTAAAATACTTCACTTCATTATTAGACTTCATTTATTGCACTTCTGCATTAGACTTCTGATTAGCACTTCATCGTTGTACTTCAGATTAGCACCTCATTAGGAGGGGGCAGAGGTCCCTTGCCTCCTTAATATATTTTTAGATTCCGGCCTGAGCCATGGTCGAAAGAGGTCGAACCTCTACCCTTGTAAATTCAGAGTACCAACTGTAATTTTTAAGAAGTAAACCAAAGTAAGAGAAAGTTTTTATTTTCCCCCTCGAGTTGGGCTATCTTCTATTATTGGAAGAAAAGAATTAACAGAGTGTCGACCCCATAAAGCGAGAGAAAAGAATTATAGAAAAGTATAAAGAAGAAGCATCCGTTGCAGCCTCCGAACCAGAACCCCCCCGTCGAATCCGAACCGACTCAGGGCCATAAATGGGGGGTTAACATATATATACATATATAACCTTTGGTTAGCTTCCGCCCGAATTGTTCATTCTGACGAAGGTCAAGCTTTTCACTCCACCTTAGACCTACAGTTTAACGTGGAATCCGAACCACGCCCCATCATCAGCCCAGCGTCTTAACCACTAGGCCACCTAGGGTACCCATTTATCTACCAACCACTTTCTTTATTGTGTGGAAGAATGAACAGCTGGGTTTTGCTGCGCGCCGGCTGCCGTCGGGGCCCGGGGCCGATGGATTCGTAGTCAGCGACGCTAACCACTACACCACCGAGGCGCATATATATATATATATATATATATATATATATATATATATAACAACAATAAAAAAATAATGTTTAAGATGGTAATTGAAGGTAAATAATAATATGTATGTTGATTAAACACTTAATTGTTAGTCTAACAGTTCAGTGGTTCTGAACCTTTTGATGTTCGATTGTTCGTGGCACACTTTTGAGGCGAAAAATATTGCGCGGCACGGTACTTAAAATATATATAGAAAAATACTAGTACAAGATGTAAAATAATATTTTAAATTCCCTATAACTAACTTTCCTTTAACTTACCTTATTTAATTATTCACTGTTATTAATGAGATACTTGAGCTTCGTGTTTTTTTGTTATTTCACCAATGTTCGGGCGTATGTATGATAGGCAAACTCTCATATCATCAACGCAGCGAAGTCTTTCTCTTTTTTTACATTTAATGGTTGTAAGTGATGAAAATCCCAATTCACAGAGATATGAAGTAGAAAACTGCATCAAAACAACTAAAGCTTTTTTGAAATTTCAGGATATTCATTCATAATGGAAATCCAGAAAGTATATAGAGGAGATTCTGCATGTTTGATCTTCAGACTACGATCAGTTGAAATGGATGCCAACTCTTCTGGTTCAGATATTTTCAAATCAAAATTAGTGGAAATGAGAATGAATGGGTTCCTGATCCAATCATATTTTTCTGTATTTAATGACTGAAAATATCGTTGCATATTGCCTTCCAACGTTGTTAAGTGGTCAACTATGAGAGGAATTATTTCTTTGGAATGAGTTTCAGAGATCAGAAGAAACATTTCAAAATTATCATTTTTAATTGCATTTTTCCAAATTACTTTTTTTTTGTGAAATGCCGTTAACTTATCAGTAGACGTAAGAATGTTTTCATTTTTCCTCCTGCATAATGGTGCTCAGACTATTAAGCTGTTTGAATATCTCTGCTAAATATGCCAGTTTGGTGCAACAAATCTCAACTAAGATATTCACAAAATTTTTTGTTTCCTTCTCCTTCAAAAAAAGTTAGCAGCTCTTTTTTCAGCTCATATACGCAACATAAAACCTTCTCTCTTGACAACCATCGAACTTCAGTATGTAAAATTAAACGTTCGTATTGTACATCCATATCTTTGCAAAGGTTTTTGAACAGACGTGTTTTTAATGACCTCATTTTCACGAAACTAACCATTTCGACAACTTGATCTAGTAAATTTTTTAACTCAATTCCTAGTGTCTTTGAAACAAGTACTTCCCTATGTAAAAAGCAATGAGTGACTATGGCATTTGGATTTTCCTTTTTTACAAATGTAGTGCATCCTTTGATTGATCCGATCATGGATGGAGCCCCATCCGTACAAATACCAACACATGATTTCCAGGACAATTCCCATTTTGCTAAATAGCCAGTCAAAGTATCAAAGATGTCTCGACCTCTTGTGGTTCCTGGAAGTTTCTTGCAACAAAAGAATTGATTAACTATATTATTTTCGTCAATAAAACGAATAAATGCCAAAAGGTGTGTTCTGCCATTAATATCAGTTGATTTGTCAACTTGCAAAGCAAAATCTGAATTTTGAAGTTTATTACATACGTTTTCTTCTATGTCAGCTGATAAATCTTTTATCCTGCTATGAAGAGTATCAATAGAAACAGGAATCTTCATAATTTATTTTTCTGCTTCGCTACCAAACATTCTCTTAACAATTTTACGGCACACAGGTATAATAAGCTTCTGAGATTTCGTAAGAAGCTATTTGAGCTTTATCAGACAATTTTATGATTTTTTTCAAAATTAGTTGCTTGTTTTGATTGTTGGCATAATAATCTTTTGAAATAGTTCAAGTCTTTTCCCTGATCATTTGGATGTTTAGATGTGAAATGTATTTTTAATTTGCTAGGAACCATACTTTCATTCGCCAGTTTTTCACCACACACGACACATAATGGGAGAGAACAATTTTCATTTCCATACCAAGAAAAATCGAAACTCAAATAACTCTCATCATAATGGCGATGAACAGTTTTTAAAATCTTCCTCTGTTTATTTATCTGGGTGTTTTTCAAAGCGTTATTTTCGTTATAATTGTTTTCACAACCATCATTGCTGCGTTTTCTTATAACAAATTTATCCATTTCGAGGGTGCTGCAATTATCATTGAATAGATTTAGAATAGCACTGCAAAACCACTTTGTCACAAAATCGGAAGAAAGTAGACTGAGAGCCACAGCCCACACTGGCAGGGTTGTCAGATTTTCATGAATACTGTCTCCTAAATTGCTTTCAGAATTCTCCTAAATTCTCCATATATATATATATATATATATATATGTGTGTGTGTGTGTGTGTGTATATATATATATATATATATATATATTATATATATATATATATATTATATATATAATATATATATATATATATATATATATTATTACTAAATCAAGACAAAAAGACAAACTCAGTAACAGTATAGCCAGCAGCATGCATGAAAAAGTTATGTTGTATTGCAAGAGAACATTAGACTACTATAATAGGCTAACTGTTCACATTTTCACCTTCTCAAATAGGTTAAATATACAACTCTAAAACTTAAATATACAGCAAGGTTAAAGGTTAAAGAATTGTTTTCTTCCTTAAATTAATTATCAGATTGTTGAAAGTCAGATGGACTTTCATAAATAGTTTTCTTACCTTTAAATTGTGGCAAGTTTTCCCAAAATTTACGCTAATTTTTATTTTTTGCCATCTCAGAAATCAAAACTTATCTATAACAAAAAGTAGGCCCAAGTACGTTGACCCATATAATTAGCAATATGAAGACAAAGCGCGGCAGTGCTGTTATTCACTAACCAGCATTTTTTACCCAAAATGTGCGATATTGCCATTTGATAACTTTAAATAGTCAAATTATAAAAATAAAAAAATTTATAGGCAAAATATTATGACTTTTTTGAATTCCAGCATTCTCCTACATTCTCCTAAAATTATTTTTCATTCTCCAAAAAATTCTCCTACTTAATTTTAGGATAATTTTTTCTCCGCAGCCCATTCCATTTTCCTATTTTTGGAGAATTCTCCTACATCTGGCAACCCTGGCCCACAGTACTGTCAACTTAAGGCGCCGTACATCTATATATAATAATAAATAATTATAAATATATGTACGATATATATATACAGGCCCGGATTTAGCTATAGGCGAACTAGGCGATCGCCTATGGCCTCGCGCCAAAGGGGGCCTCGCTCAAGCCGTTTTGCGCGTTCTGTTCAAGTGATATTAATGATTTAGAACTCTATGAAGAACTTAAAGTACTTTGCAGGTTTATACCTGAGAAAACAGATCCCGGAAATGCCCTTGTTTATACTGTATAGTGCAAAAACAACTAAGTGAGATTTATCCTAATGTTTATGTTGCACTTCGAATAGTATTAACCATCCCAGTTACTGTTGCTTCGACTGAAAGAAGTTTCTCGCGTCTCAAACTTATTAAAACATATTTGCGTTCCACCATGTCTCAAGCGAGATTGCAATCATTAGCTATGTTATCAATAGAAAACGATATAACAAATTCATTAGATTATTCTCAATTAATTGAAGAGTTTAGCTCGAAGAAAAGTAGAAAAGCATTGCTGTAATATTCAAGGAGCATCTGAACCAAATATTAAAGCATTAATATTTAGCCTGATAAGTCGATCGCTCACTTTTATAAAAAATGAAATGTCAACATCTCTTATACATCACATATGAAAAACGTTTGTATACTATGGACAGTCACTACCTATAATATTATATAAATCTTAGAAATCATTGTCTTATATTTTCGATACAAATCTTGATTCATATTATAATTTATACTTATTTGTATGGTTTATTTATATTTCTTATACAATTTCCATGCATGCGTGATTATTTTGGTTTGGTTTAATTTTTAAGTGCTGGCATAGTTCTGTCTATGCGGGATTCTAATATTGCTGGTATAGTACCGATAATTAAGTCCATATTTTCATATATATAGGCCTAGGGCCTCGCAATTTCTAGATCTGCCTAGGGCCTCGCAACTTCTAGATCCGGCCCTGTATATATATATATATATATATATATATATATATATATATATATATATATATATACCGGGTGTCCCAAAAAAACTATATACTCTTTACAGCATCATATATTTTATAATTTAAAAAAACCAAACAATATATTGTTATAGCAATTGCCAATGAAAGGTAAATTAGTAATCTAAGTGATCAAAATGTTATAGCGAGTTGTTTGCATATAAAATTTAATTAACTACGCCAAGTGCTCAAAATGTTCTCCGGCGGCATGAATGCACTTTTGAATGCGTCGACTAACTGATTCGCAGACATGGACTAATGTGGATGCTGTGATGGTCCCGCACTTTTTCATAATTGCATCCTTAAGGTGTTCGAGTGTTGCAGGTCTTGTACCATAAACTGCATCCTTCAGGTAGCCCCACAAGTAAAAATCAAGTGGAGTCAAGTCCGGTGAACGTGGAGGATACTCAACGCTTCCTCTTCGTCCTATCCAACGGTTAGGCAACGATTCATCGAGGTACCTTCTGACATCACAATGATAATGAGGGGGGGGCTCCATCTGTGAAAGTAAAAGTCGTCGTTTCCAAACAACTTCCGAACTGCAGGTATAATTTCTGTCCGCAGCATGTCGAGATATGCGGCACCGGTAACTGTCCCATTAAGAAAAATGGTCCAACCAAACCCCTGGATGATAAACCACACCATGCTGTTAATCCTGGTAAATTAACATGTTTATCCACATAAACGTGTGGATTATCAAGTGACCAGTACCTGCAGTTGTGTCGATTTACTGTGCCATTCAGCTTGAAGGTAGCTTCATCAGACCACACGATTTTGTTGTATTGAAAGTGCATTCATGCCGCCGGAGAACATTTTGAGCACTTGGCGTAGTTAATTAAATTTTATATGCAAACAACTCGCTATAACATTTTGAACACTTAGATTACTAATTTACCTTTAATTGGCAATTGCTATAACAATATATTGTTTGGGTTTTTTTTAATTATAAAATATATGATGCTATAAAGAGTATATAGTTTTTTTGGGACACCCTATATATATATATATAATGATTATAATAATATCCTAAAAAGTAATTATAGACCTAATAGTTGGGGAGTTATACAAAATAATCCGTAATAGCAAATAACTTCTGTTTTTATACAGTTTACTAGGTAACTGGCAACTAGATTTAAGAAACGTTTTCGGACGTTCTCATGAAATCACGTGACATCCACCGGGCTTTAAGAATTATCTTTTAAATCCTTAAAAAATTACTTTAATATTATATATAAACACACAAAAATACCTTTAATTATAATACGAAAATTATATTTTTCATAAATATTTAATTATGTTTATTATTATTATTATTTCATCAGCATCATTTTCTGTAATATAATAATAAAAATTATTTTTGCAGTTTATTAAAGTTCCCCAGAAATGTTTTTTTTGGTGGTTGAAACGTTTTCTTTGGTTATTCAAAATGGGACTACTTGGAAATTTAGACCGAAACTTAGTTTGTTCTGGATGAGACTTTGGTTTGAGACTAAATATTTAGCCGAGACTAAATTTTCACATCAAAATACCAGTAGAAACATAATTGCCGTCACTGTTTCGCGGCACACCTCAGAAGGCTTCGCGGCACACCGGTTCAGAACCACTGGGTCACTCTAACTGCATAATGTAGCTTAATAGTTTTTGTCATATGGTCTATAGTCTACCAATAAACTTTTTCATTTCATTTCATGTCGCTTCATTTCTTATTAGTGAGAATAAATGAAATTTAATTAGGAAAAGCAAAAGTTACCTCTATAATTGAAAATAAAATGTTTTATTTTAATTTTATTTAATATTTTTATTTAACTTCTTATAATACAAATATTAAACAAAGAAATTATTTTTTATTTAAAACGTGATTAATCTGAGTTTGTATTTTGTGATGTTCGCATTTTTGTAACACATGAAAGTGGAATTACATTTGAAGAGATAATATGGTATTGGATTGTAATAATATGCACTTCTTGTATGTTTTGAGGTCGATGCATAATCTCGTTACGTCTATTAAACCCATTTTCGGATATTCATTTTAAGTTTGTATTTCTATTGTGAGAATGTTTGCTTCCCCCTGCAGCTAAAACTAACGGGGACTCAGTGCTTCCACTTTTAGAGTAATTACCCTATTTTAGGGTAATCAGACCTTTGGTAGGGTAAAGTTTAGGGTAGTGTTTTTTTTTTTAGGGTAATTGGAGAATTTTTAGGGTATAAACACAAAAGCTAGGGTAATCATGCATATTTGTCATCAACAACACCAAATTATAATTTATATTAAAATTGTTATTGCCTGAGATTAAAAATAGAACAAATCTGGAATAAATTAGTGATTCTATCTGTTCAGTAACTCCTCGTCCTTTTAAATTGTGGTGAGTGTCTGAGGGTAGCTGGCAACTCAAGCAAGGCGGTTGACCGTTGACGGTTGGAGACAGCAACGCCTCGTCCGACTCATCCATGATCCAATTTCAGTTCAGAGCATCAGAAGCACGTAGACTTGTGATAAGGGGGCTGGTGAAATTCCGTCTCCGACAAGACTGTCGTGTGTCAGTATCACTTGTTAACCAATTATTTTTAATCCAAATCTGTTTCACTGATAAATTAGTTTGTTTATTATCTTCAGACTGAATTTAATTCCTGGGGTTTATTTACCTCTGAGACCCAATATCAATTAAGGTATAATATTTTACTACTGGTAAGTTGTCATTGTTTAACCCTTAAAATCCTGACCGCCTAGGCGGGGCATTTAGTCTCTGGCCTGACGAAACGTGCCAAAAAGGTGAAATTTCAACATGAATTAAAAATTAATAAAGGAAACATGAAAGCATTATACTTACATTATTAACAGAGGTAGAGTCCTTGGCTATGTGTATATACACTATTTACACTATATACAGGTATTTTGTTTGTTTTCTATAGTGTCAAGAATAACACTGCCCAACATCAATTTTGCTGATTTAATTCTAACACCTGTTTTTAGGTAACTTTGGTGTGCTGATTTAAAAAATCACCTTAGTTTTTGCCTATCACGTCAGGTTTTCGAGCAATCAAATACGGAGATATCGCATTTTGGCAGGGTTATGCCCAATTTTTTTTCTTTTCAAAAAATAAGTTTTTACATACTCAGAATCAGCATGGAAAAGTAAACAATTGTGCAGGGAGTGAAATTTAATATACAATGATAATATTGACACAAAGTGATTAAAAGTGTTTAAATAAGCAAAAAATGAATCCATGATCATGACGTCACGCTCACACCTGGGGAAATCACAGATACCCAAGATTTTAATATGTTGTACATGACCTTTAGATTTAATGCACAGATTTGCGTATTCCACAGATAAAATTTTAACAGCAAAACAGCTGTTAACAGGTCTCAAAAATCATCAATTTTGATAAGTGCCCTTCATGGATCACCCAAAATAGGCATATTGCATTGCACATTGCACGAAAACCTGATGTGATGGACAAAATCTAAGGTGATTTTTTAAATCAGCACATCAATATTATCCAGAAACAGGTCTTAGAATTAAATCACCAGCAAAAACGTTTTTTTTGTTGGGCAGTGTAATTATAATGTCTAATAACTCGAGATGTCGGTGAATGATGGGGGAATATACAGTAGTTGGAAATTAAGTTAACCTATCAGGCTATAGTTTACTGTGCATTTATAAAAAAGTTATTGACACATCGTATTGTAGTGTGGATAGTGGATATATCATATTGTAGGTATGCAACACATACTTTTTCCGTAGCATATACATCATAGGGTGGAGCGAAAAATACTTTTTTTCTAGTATGAAGTTATAATAGTGATTAAAAGTTGCATTTAGTGGGCGAAATATGCCTGCCAAAATATGAGTTCATTTGTTTAAAATTTTCAGCTGCCACCATGGGGCTAAAGTTAACACAATTTTGTGTAAAAAGGGAAAAAATGCTTATATTTTAGGTTTGTCAAACTATTATAAACTTTTATCTTAGAATTATCTAATAGTTTGATTAAGATTCTTAAATGATAGGAGTTCGTTTTGTAAAAATGCCTTTTCATATGCTTAATATCTTCAGCTGCCACAAGAGAGCTGAAGTTAACACAATTTAGAGTAACTGAGTCATGTTGAGACTACACTGAATGTTGTGGGGGAGGGTTTGGGGAGGGTTTTGGTGTGAAGGAATTTCTTTCTGTTAGTCATTAGAACACTGTGTTAGCACTTGTCTTCTTAGGTAGTAGGCCTAGTCGCTCAGTTGATCGGAGAGTTTTTTAATATGATCGGAATATTATAAAACTTTATTTTAAAGTGATTTATATAGAGATAATATTGATTTTATTATAAAATGCTTGTTATAATGTATTATATAATTTTAGTTTATTTATATAATATATTATATATACTTATAAAATATATTATATATATTAATTATATAATGTTTTGATGTTACAGGATATTTTGTGATTGTGAATTTTTCTTAAAAATATTATGGCATCAAATACTAAATATAAACATTTCACTAGAGAACATATGAAGTGTGCCATATTTGAAGTACCTTGTGAGATGAGTGATATGCAACTACCAACTTATAACAGCATTATGAAAGATTACCTGTTCACAAAACATTTAGTGAAGGAGCATATGAATAACAAGGAGCCTTCATTTTCTGAAATAGCAGAGGCAGTTTCCAAAAAGGTAGAAAATATTTGGAAGAAGGCCTCTTTGCCAATAGTTTCACATACACGCGTTTTACAGATGATGCGAGTGTACCATGATAAATACAGGTCCTTATTAAAGCCATACAAGTCACGCAAGGATCAGCCTAAGTACAAAAATCAGCTTGAAGAATTTGAAAACTCTTCAAAATGCACTTTGTTTGACATCTGCACCTGCAAATGTAAGGAGTTTAGGAGATGCTCATGTGAAAAGAGTAAGAAAGTCCCTCCAAAAGAGCAGGATTTTTTAAATGACCAACGAACACGCAGAATAATGGTGATAGGAAGCATTGACATAGCACACACAAGACGATTACAAGCAAGAGAACATCGAAAGGAAATGGAAAAAGCACGTCTGGAATCCTCACAAACAACTAGTGCTGCTATAACCAATACGTCCAACTTACAAATCGAAACAGAGACAAGTGAACTTCAACAACTAGAAGAGATATCTGAAGATAATGAGGAAGATACAACCTCGACTCAATATGTAATATCAGAACAACAGATGCGTGAGCCACTGCCTTCATTAGCAATTACTTGTGATAGATTTAAAATGTCGGACAGAGCTGGGGCTGCTATTGCTTCTGCAGTATTGGCAGATCTTAAAATTGTTACTCCCGAAGACAAAGGGAATATTATAGACAGAAGTAAGCTAAGACGTGAAAGACAAAAACAGAGAAAGGAACTACAACAGATAGGAGAGCCAAAAACCATGCGGGGATTATACTTTGATGGCAGAAAGGATAAAACAATGATTCAAGTCCAGGAGGGTGATGGCTCTAACCACCAAAGAACCAAACGCGAAGAGCATATCAGCATAATATCTGAACCACACTCTCTGTACTTTGCACATGTGACACCTTCCAGTGGCAAAGCTAAATACATTTGCACAGCGCTAGTGAATTGCTTGAAAGAAAGGAATGTTGATATAGGGAACATCGTTGCAGTTGGCTGTGATTCGACAGTGGTTAACACTGGTAGTATTGGAGGCACAATAAGATTACTGGAAGAAGCCTTTAATAAGCCATTGCAGTGGCTGATATGCCTTTTACACCTTAATGAACTTCCATTGCGCCATCTGTTTCATCACTTGGATGGTACCACTACTGGACCAAGAGCATTTTCAGGAGAAATTGGCCGAGCACTTTCAGACTGTGAAAAGCTTCCCATAGTTAACTTCAAACCCATTGAAATTCAAGAGGACATGTGTGAAGTTGATGTAGATGACATAAGTACTGACCAGAAATACCTTCTTGAAATTCACAAGGCTATATCAAGTGGAACATTCTCAAAGAGTCTTAGTCATAAGAGTCCAGGCAATATATCACATTCAAGGTGGCTCACCACAGCAAACAGGACTCTGCGGTTATATGCAAGCACAGAGAATCCTTCAGGCAATTTACAAGAATTAGCTACTTTCATTGTTAGGGTATACGCACCAATGTGGTTTCAGATAAAGCGTAAACCATTATGCCAATATGGTGCTAAACATATGTGGCATATGATTGCAAGAAGCCGGTATCTCCGTGAAGAGCTTAGGAGAGTACATGACTCAGTCATTCAGCGAAATGCATATTACGCAAATCAAGAAAACATTCTCATTGCAATGATAGCTGATGAAAGGGAGCATGTGCGTCAGTTGGGATTTAGGCGTATCATAAAAGCAAGGGCATGCATTCAAGAAACAGATGTTATCAGGTATTTTAAGGTGCTAGAAATAAATTTTTATGCCAAAGGCTATACAGATCTCATTATGTGACAAGATTTTCAGATAGCAGAACCACCGATAACCAAAGGAGTTTCTCTTGATGATATTGAATCATGCATCAAACATGGTACTACTCTTCATTCAGAATTATTTCAGTTTCCATGTCATACACAAGCCGTAGAGAGATGCGTCAAGCTCGTTACAGACGCTGCTGGATCAGTATGCGGACCTACAAACAGAGACGGTTGGATTCGTGCTACATTAGAATCAAGGAAAAAACAGCCAAAATTTGCCAGTATAAAGGAGGAGAGACATCCTAATTTATTACTGTTCCCTTTTTCAAGTAAATACAGAATCATACTTAATTGTCATTTTTAAGTTAACTTCAGCCCTCTTGTGGCAGCTGAAGATATTAAGCATATGAAAAGGCATTTTTACAAAACGAATTCTTATCATTTAAGAATCTTAATCGAACTATTAGATAATTCTAAGATAAAATTTTATAATAGTTTGATAAACCTAAAATAGAAGCATTTTTTTCCTTTTTACCCAAAATTGTGTTAACTTTAGCCCCCTGGTGGCAGCTGAAAATATTAAACAAATGAACTCATATTTTGGCAGGTATATATCGTCCACTAAATGCAACTTTTAATCACTATTAGAACTTCATACTAGAAAAAACGTATTTTTCGCTCCACCCTAATATACAACTTGGTCAATTGTTTTAATTTCCTTAGATTGCCAGATTCATTACAGAATTAAGCACTATTAATCAATCTTGGCCCGTCAGGCTATTTACTTTTTCCTCTTCATGTGTTTAGGAACCTGAAGGAAAAAGCCAAGCATCATGGAAGGACGAGACGGTTCTGACTCAGAACATTCATGCGAAGAGACTTCTGTTAGCCTGACAAAAACATCCCAGAGAAGCAGTCTCAAAAATGAAACAATTTGTGGTCTCATGCACGCAATCTACTACTTAAAAAACAAAAACAGCAATGCAAAGTCGTATACCTTGGCTATCACCGAAAGTTTACTGAAAGCTGTCAGAAAGGTGAAAAGCAATGCTACCTGTGAAGAATCTGCTGCTCTTTGGGGAGAACCTAGTTCCAGTACTTCTTCATAAAACAGCATGTTACTCTAATTTGAAAATTTCTGTCTATTAGTATTAATTATAATTATTGATGGTAGAATATATTTGGTTCTGTTACTGTGCAAGAGATATTATTCTTTACGGGACACAGGTTTCACGAAGGAAAGTAAGTTGAATCATGTAACTTATCATACGGGATGTCATTCTTACTATTAAAGGATTTGAGAAATGTGCTTGTAATTGTTTCTTTTGCGATCAAAATGATGCCGATTTGATGCACACAACGTTTTCAGTGCTATCAAAGTTTTTTATTTTTCCTTGAATTTCCATTTTATTCAACAAATACCCTACAGATTGTTACAGAAAGTATCGATGGTAACTTTAAATATAAATATTTCTGTTCTTATGTATAGGTGCTGTGTAGTAATGCCTAGTTAAGAATATTAATTTTTGTTTAATTAAGATTATAATGTTTAATATAAATTGTTTACTAATAATTGTGAAATTACGATAAAGTATGTTTGTTAGATTGTAATTGTTTAAAATTGGAAGAGTTGGCAATCCTGAACAGAGGCCCAGAGAGCGGACTACCCCCAAAAAGAGGCAGTCATTCAGGCGGCGCTGGGCCGTATGGTGTTTTGGTGGGGCCATGTAACGTTAAAATTAAATTAATTGTTTTGTGCCCCTCTCCGACGTAAAATTATTATAGTAAAACCCCCCAGCTCGCGTCCCCCTGTTTAACTAAACCATTTTCGGAATTAAATAAAGTGTTAACAAGCGTTTAAAAGGAGTGTTAATGAACCCCCCCTCCCCCTTGCATTAGGCTAACGGTTTTCTGCTAGCTCGGCTACCTACCACGCGTTATAAAGTATTGTGGAAGTGAGTAAAGAGAGTGTAAAGAGAAATGCAATAGAAAGCAGAAAGTAGAGTAAATAATGAAGTATAATAAATAATAAAACGTATTCACGACATTTTTGGTGGCAGCTAACCTTATTAAATTGTTATCAATTTAATAATACGAACCCATGCACTCCGTTCTTAAAATAGGCTTATGAAATATTTTTTCGTGTCTGATAAATAGGAATTCAAAATTTGTGCGTGTGTTCTTTCGACTAATCACGATCGTTTTCACATTCTCCGTATAAAGAAAATTAGTAGATATTCTGTTTCGCTACCCGTTTTAGAGTATTTATCAAATTAAGTAAAAATTCATTGTAAATGTAAATTCAAAATGGCGCCCATTATTTTCCAAATTATTCTGAATCGCGTCGCTTCAAAAATTTTCGCGCGTCAAAATTTGTTGTTTGAGATGGAGTCTAGAGACTCAAAACTTATTTTAGTCGTTGCGGAGTCGGTTTTTCATTGGAGTCAAAACATTTGAGTCTGACATTAAATTTCAGAGTCGTTTGTTTCCTATTTCGTTAGCTTTCGTTCAGCCCGTCGGAGAGAGATATTTCAAATTGTTCGTTGCTGCCAATGACTCATTCTTTTCACTTTATTTTGTTCACTTTTTCTCCTGTCCTCAAACCAACCTACGTTTGTGTCTTTTTGTGTTTAAACTTTTGGAATTAGTAATAATTGTGATAATAATATAATAATAATGATTAATATAACAAAAATTTTACACTGAATTTGTACGTAAGTGAATTATGTTGGTTTAAATACACAGTGCGATACACACTTTATACGGTCCTTTAAAAATGTTTGAGCGAAAATTTTTACCGCATTTCTAGGTATATATATACATATATAGCATTGTAAGACATTTCATGAACATGTAAAATTTTCTGGGATTCATTAATAGATTTTAGATTTTTGAAGATTATTTTTCGATTGGTTGTATATAATGATAGGCTTATTTTATTGTTTATGTAGGTTTACGGGCTTTTTGCTTCGCTTCGCTTCGCGCTAAATAGGATTAAGTTACATTTTAAGGGACAGTCGAAAAATAATCTTAAATATAATCATTTGTCAGATTATAGGCTGGCCGTATAAGATTGTGTTAGACTTCAAAATAAGCTAAATTGGTTTAAATGAAATAGAGAAATTGTGTCGTGAAATTTTCGATAAATTCATTTGTTTTTTTGTTTTTTTTATATACTCATTAATTATATACTTACATATTAACTTATATATATAATTATATATATTTATATACTCGTAAAATTTGCAGGTAGGCTCATTTATCTATATTTTGTTTCCGTTCCTTTCGTTCATTTTCACGACAATTTCGACTGATATTTTGTAAAATGGCTATTGTATTGTACTAAAGAAAGATTTCTTGTCGGCCTATCGTAAAATATTGTTCAAATATTGGTTATAACTATTGTATATGTGTATTGAGTATTAAATTATAGTATCTTTTAAGTTATTATAAATAGTTTCTTGAATAGTTATTTAACAAAATTTTTAATTGATTCAAAATAAATAATCACAGGATTTTCCTTAAGAAGCACAAATGTTATGACTTAAATTCTTAATAGCTCTTCCCACAGGTAACATGGAATTTCTTAATTATAGGATTAAAAGTGCGGCAGTAAATTTTATTTTTATTTTGGGGGCCTATGTGAGTTACGGTACACATATTTTACGAAATCTGGATATTATTATAATTTTTTTGAATTGCAGAAATTGGTGTAGAAAATTCTTTTCATATATTGTTTCTTTACGTTTTATAGATTCATTTAATTTTAGTTTTATAGGTAGGCCGATTTTTATTTGTCTTTCCAGTTCAATGACAATGGTAAAATTTTTATTTGGAATTTAGATTGTATTGCAAAAAGGATGTTTTGATTTGATATTTTAATTTGGGTATTAGAAATGAAAAATATCCTTTTTTTTAGTTCGAGCGTTTGCATAGAAAAGATTACAAAATTATGTCAGGATATAATACAATTTCATTCGGTTAGGAATATCTGTATAGAGGTTCGCTTACAAACAAAGCGACCGCTCTCAATTATGCAATGTTTTGTTTTTGTTCACAGTAGGTTGCGTGTAATTGTGAATGCATATTACACTGGTCAACACTCATTTTATTGCCAATCATATTAGAGTGATTTTGGGGTAACTTTGTGGTGCTGATTCCGAATATGACATCGGTTTTGCTAGATTGGCTCTAATTTATGAGATAATTGGTACCCCATTGAAACACGTAAAAATGCAAAAAATTTAATGTTCAGGCGGAGCCTACTTACAAATCGCATTGAAATTTGTCTCAAATCATACAAAAGTAAACACATGAAATACATAATGGCATTTTATTCGGTCTCACCATCTAGAATGTTCCGGTAGTTTCCCATATGCACGCGTTATGGTTACGTTTCCTATTAATTGAGGGTATTCATTATCTCAAGAACTAGAGCCAAATCGGAAAAACTACTTTCATTTTGGAATTCAGCAACCCCAAAATACCCTAAATTCGTACGAATTTCCTTGGCAACGAAAAAAAAAATGTATTTTTGTTGACCTGTGTTATCTATTCTTATTTAGTATAACGATGCAAATTTGTAGTTTCACTTGGAAACGATAAATTACTGGGATTTTTGTGATTTGCAAACCATACTGGGGTTTCTGTTGGAGGAGAGTTGTCTCAGATGTAATTTGTGAATTGCGAGTTTGATTCATATGAAATTTGGAGTTTCAAGTTGAAATTACTGTATTAAAATAATTTTCGGTGGTAATATTTAAATTTTTTTAACTTTTTAATAACTGTTTTGGGAAATTGTTATTGTTTAAACCTTCAGTCGGGTGTACTAATGCATTTAAAACATTGGCTCGAGTGTTCACTCGGAAATGGAGCCTTCTAGATAGCCAGTAACGTTTTTGTGGTGTCTTAGTGTGCTCCCTCCCAAAGGGCAAGAGGGTTCATGATTGTCAGAGAAGTGATGACATGAAGTTTCTGGGGTTCATTTTTGTCTTTTGTATTTAAAAGTATCGATGTGGTTTCTGACGGTAGTTTGAACAATAATATTTCTTAAATTATACTAACAGTTACTATGTATGGGCGCTTTTATATTTATACTGTACAATTTTGTTTCGTAGGTTTTATGACTTTTTTTATCTTCTCCGATGTAACTGCCATAAGTGACCTTATTGGTAGCTAGATGTGATTAAAATTTTGCAAAATTTTGAGATGTCATTTTTTTCCGTGAATTTGGCCAGAGCAAATGTGTAGTTATTGTTTCGAAGTGAACTGTCGAGAAAATTCGGTAAATTAAATATGAAATGATAAGCAGTACAGAAAAATGTTTCGAATATTTGTTTTCAAAATTTCAAAAGGCTCGGTTTGGAGGCAACCAAGTTGAATCCGAGTTCTATCCATTGAGTTTAGTCGACCGGATAGGAGATCGATCACCAATGATGAGAGAGAGAGAAGAGAAACCAAATGCGCAGGGACTTGGCGCAGGATGGTTTCGGAAGAGAAGAGACAGAAGAGAGAAACCGAATGCGCAGATTGGCGCAGGACAGTTTCGGAAGAAAAGAGAAGAGAAACTGAAAGTTTCGATCGAAGATGGTCTACTGGTATTTTTCGGGCAGTAGCTGGTCACGCTGCTCGAATGCTTCGCTAAATATGTGTTTTAGCACGCGGTAGGCAAGCCACGAGAGCTTGAACGGGTGTCTAAGACTGTACTGTCCATACAGACATACAGTAGGTTCGTTGGGAAACGGCCTACGGCGAAGTGATCGTTTGATTGTTGCCAGTGGAAGAGTCTTTCAGCTGGACGTAGGAAGAGCAGCGTTCACCGACAAAAGTGGAGATGAGACAAGGCGAGTTTCTTCATCGACTTCTAGAATTGCAAATTCCGTCCAATTCCGGCGCGTGGTCCCGCTTTCAGTATATCTCCCCCCTGATCCTTTTAGAATTGGACGTCTCTCTTGTTTTTTTTTTCGCCATTTGGAGAGAGAGCGGAACCATTAAAGCGTGCTGCCCTGTTGCATGTTGATTGATGCAATCCCTTGCATTCTAGCGAAGTGAGCAGGAGAGCTGCGATTAAAAATTGAAGAAATCCGTTGTCAGCGTGCGGATTGTAATCTAAACAACGTCCAGCAAATTAATGTACTGATTATTATGTAATGAAATTATAAGTGAAAGTGTGCGATTATTGCCCATATTTGTTGCGTTTTTCGTGAAATAGTATGTGCGCTCTTGGTCAGTATTTTATGTAAATTTTCTTATTTTTTTTCTATGTTGCCCTGATAGTAACTGTATAACTATACAAATAATTGTTTCAAATGTAAAGCGATCTTTGATGAGGAGTCGCTGGAATAGATTGTGAACTTGAAAATTGTGTAGCCACTGTAAGAAAATTTTCAGTTATTTTTTTTTTGGTATGTATAGATTAGTTACAGGTTGTAATTTAATTACGAGTGTGAAATGTTATTTTATGCAAATGTGAAAATTATAAAGTTGTTTTCGATTATTATACGATACAAAATATGTGTGGAATTTGTCATTCTAATTATTTCTTGTCTATCTCAACTTTGAATTTGTTAAAGAAAAAAAAAAATTGCAAAATATATAACTTTGCTGAATAAATTATTAAATTTGTTAAACGATATTAATAAGTTTTCCTAGTGAAAAACTTATTTTCAAGGGGGTGATGCGAGTGTAGTAATGCCTAGTTAAGAATATTAATTTTTGTTTAATTAAGATTATAATGTTTAATATAAATTGTTTACTAATAATTGTGAAATTACGATAAAGTATGTTTGTTAGATTGTAATTGTTTAAAATTGGAAGAGTTGGCAATCCTGAACAGAGGCCCAGAGAGCGGACTACCCCCAAAAAGAGGCAGTCATTCAGGCGGAGCTGGGCCCGTAAGGTGTTTTGGTGGGGCCATGTAACCTTAAAATTAAATTAATTGTTTTGTGCCCCTCTCCGACATAAAATTATTATGTAAAACCCCCCAGCTCGCGTCCCCCCGTTTAACTAAACCATTTTCGGAATTAAATAAAGTGTTAACAAGCGTTAAAAAGAGTGTTAATGAAACCCCTTCCCCCTTTGTGTTGTAACGGCTTTCATAGTCTCGGCGTGGCTACCATGAATTTATAAGGTACAGTGAAAACGAGTGTACAGAGAAAGCAAGCGATAAATGGAGTAGCGAGTAAAAATAATGAAATATAATTAATAAATGAGGTGAACACTACAGCTGCAATTTCTTTATCAGTCATAATAGTTAAATGAAATCTCATTTTATATATATATATATATATATGTGGGAATGAACTCAGAATGGTCCCCTGAGGTTTTTTATGATACACACAAGTAGTATAACCGCAAAATGGTCGAGTGTATTGCAATTGCATAATGTTGCAAGAGTGCCACCCCCACCTCCTGTTGTTGCAAGGCTCCCCCACCCCCTTTTCTGCAAGGCACATCCAACCCCCCCTTTTGTTGAAAGGGTGGAAAACCTCTTTGGGGAGAAGATGGGACGGTCTCACCCCCCAAAGGGGCATACCTAACCTGAGAGAGAGAGAGAGAGAGGAGGAGGAGACCCAGAGGAAGGGTCTTCGCTTGCCGAGAGCCAAGCGCATATGAGATATTCAACCACCCCGGCGCTCTCTTATAGGGCCCCTAATCTGCCAGTTGGCTTAGAAGGCTGAGTTGCCAGATAGCAATATCGGTTTAATTATTCCATATATTAATCAGCCAGTTGACTTAGTAGGTTGAATTGCCAGATTTCTTTATTTATTAAATTAAAGCATATTAAGCAGCCAGTAGGCTTAGAAGGCTGAGTTGCCAGATAGCAATATTTATTTAATTAATCCTTATATTCTTCCGTCATCTGACTTAGAAAGTTGAGTTGCCATATTGCGTTATTTATTAAATTATACCATATATTCATCCATCAGTTGGCTTAGAAGATCGATTTGACAAATAGCAATTAATTAATTATTCTGAAATCCGCTTTAGAAACCAAACAAATGATATAATTGTGTACAAATAAAAAGGAATAAATAAAACACCAATACATCATTCTGTTTATTTTAGCTGAATTAATGGATATACAACGGGACATATATATATGGTCAAATAATAGCATCATGAATGGAAAATATATAATCATACAAAACGGTGCATTATCAAAATATTAGTACAGGAAAAAATAAAGTTATATTAAATATATTGAAAATATACAAAACATAGTATGTTCAATATATTAGTACAGAAAAATACACATATATATTAAATATATTGAAAATATACAAAACGTATAAGCATGTTATTACAGGAAAAATATATATTGTCTTTACGTGCAAAGACAACATATATTGTCTTTACGTGCAAAACGCTAAACTCGCATTTGATAGTCTATATCAACATCGCCATTACTTTGTACGATGTGGTAAAACCGTCCAAGCAACACTTCACCGTTTAACTGATACGGTGGTCTATACTCAATATAAATGGCTTTCATGTCGTTCAATACTATTTTTGTGCCCACTTTACACTCGGCGGGAAAGTTATCTTTAAGCACGGCTAGAACACAATCAAAAGCACGCACAAAAATGTCATCGTTAACCACATTAACCCTTTAAGGACTGAAGGTACAAATTGCTAACGTTTCAAATACAAGCATTCATAACTTAACCCTACAAAAAATTCAGGGCTTAAAGGGTTAAATACAAGTTTAAAATCATGCCTTTCCAATCGGGGATTTTTTCTTAACGTCCCGAACTTTTTAATCGTGAACTCTTCTTCACTCGGCATAGCGGCAATTGAAATATTCTACCAAGTCGTAACGACATCTATCCATTAATACAGATCTACAGCTCTTCAGGGTGAACAGTGTAGGCGAGCTCAGCTCTGTACCGTTCATTCAACAAATCCGTCGAGCAGAGCAGTGTATGCGTGCTCAAGAACCGTGTCAAAATAAATCATATCCGTAACATGCGCATCTAATATAGGTTTCAGCTTACGGAATCCGACGATCTCAAGCATTCTGTAGAGAATGAAACGGTTTCGTGTAGGAACAAGAATGTCATTATCAGCTGTGTTCTTCCACATCAGTCGTATATCAATGCGTGGTTGTTCGTTATTTACACACAATGTACAAACAATGGTATATGAGGAGGCGTCACTAATCACCTCTCTTCTTGTACCTACGTCAGCTGCTATTTTATAACGATCCTCAGCCCACCTCTCAACTACCGCAAAGATTTTATACATCTCCTCAACACTTAAATAAATAATGTTACGTTCGCTTGCATGCCTGCAGATCGTTTCAAGCACACAGTTAATGGTGCCGGTTTCTCGCCTGAACACGCGCAATGACTTCGTCACGGAGACGTCGTACGAGGCGTTGAGAATGCTTCTCAAAGGGAGTTCCATCGTATTCGCACGTTCACTCGGTTCAAGCTCTGAAATGCCTGTGACACGTCTACTCGGTGCAAGCTCTGAGCTGACTATGAGCCGCAGGAGACAAGATCAGCTCGACGGGATGAATGAATCACGCTGATGAAACGCGTATGGGTTTGTTCGAACTCGAATGCTCCGCGTGAGCCACAGGAGGGAGGATCGGCTCGACGGGGCGGGCGGGGTGAGTCACGCTGATGAAACGTGAATGGGTTTGTTCGAACTCGTATGCTCCGTGAGGTACACGGTTGGGCGGCACGGGAAAGCGTCACACTGCTAAAGTGTGTACACACTTGCTCGAATACTCTTGGACAAACAGAATTTCCCGAAACGAATTTAATGTTTTATCACACGCCATTTCCACAAACTAAACATCTTCACAAACCGGCGCGCTATTAGAGAGAAACATATGTTCATAGTTATCCTTTTTGTTTAACAAACGATACTCATCTCTAAAACTGTTAAAAACTCACACAACCCATTAGCCACAACCTCACTACAAACCTCATCATGATATATATTAATGTAGTGGTAAAAATACTTAAGATTGTCCATGATGACAAGATTTAAATTTTCGGCCGTAGGGTACGAGGAATCGGTATGGTGTAACATGATATAATACCGCTTATCATACCACTCATCCACAAGACTCACTACACATAACTGTTGTTTATCTTCTGAGCGTCTTGCTTCTTCTACCACGCGGTATATGTGAGCCTTTATAAAGCTTAGTTCTATAACATACTTCAGTACATCGTCTGTACTGCGAAATCCTACAACTCCCTCGCCAGAATATCCGTAGAGTATTTGAATAGCCTGACCCTTCGCACGATTCAATGCAGCCTTAAAAGAGGCAAAGGAAGCGGGAATAGGGAGTTTTCAGTATCCACTACAACTATGCACTTAGTAGAATACCACTTCATAAATGTTGAACCCGCGATATTAAAGGTAGCCATTACTATTTTTCTTCTACGCGAGAGAATACACGTCTGAGCTCAAGGGTATACAGAGGTCAACTAAGAACGCAGGGACAGAGACCTGCTGAGGTTGCGGCATGATTCACGTCACCGGTCTTACAGTGGGCGGGGATTAACTTTTTACTGTACACACGCACACACGCAAAGTAAAACGCTAGTTGAAACACGATTTATTTAATAAACGAAATATTCAAGGTGTGTGTATATATATATTCATAAATACGTGTAATAAATAAGATAGCAATAGATATATCAAAGATTATGGTATCCAAAGGGCACGGTGTCATAGGTACCAGGCACCTGGTAGCGTTTCCTATAGGTGTTACGGCACACCTTTGTACCCCTAAGCTACTTCACGCCCCCAGCTTCTGTGCCCGAAAATTGTGGGTGCATACAGTCAGTTGGGGCGCACGGTCACCCTCATCATCTTCAAAGCACACTAACTCCTTCAGCTAATCAAAGTTAACGACCCGCCGATTCGCTTGGTTAAGCGTGATGCCCTTAGCCTTCACGATATACTTCGTATCATCCCATATCCTCACCCGTACCCCATAGATTTTTGGTCCTGTTGACACAAACGAGTCGGCGTATGCACTGTCCCCATACTCACCCTTGATCTCGTCAGTTAGCTCCACGATGAACTCCCCAATAGCGGGCATGTATTCACCCCTCCTCGCTGTGAATATCACGTTATCTGCATCGGCATACAATACCCGTTGCCCAAGAGAATGCAATAGGCCCCAAAGTTCGATGCGTGCCTAGGCTGTTGTGAAGCTGGCTACAGGAATGTTTGTAACCCGTGAGGTGTTTGTGGACAATTCGGTGTTGTTGTACTTTATTATGTAAGTGTTACCTACATTCGCAATCTCCATAACCTCTTTATCGGGTGCGTTGGCGTAATCCCAAACTTCACTATAACTTTGCGCCAAATGAACGTTCCCTTTACCGGTATTTTGCACAAATTTTCCCCAAAGACTGTTTGGGCACAACTTTGCACTAAAGCGCTTGCCAGGGTTCTTTACAATTTGGGTACGATCAAGTTGCATACCTTCGTGGTCACGGTAACGCTGAATATAAGACGTTTTCATCTTCGGTTTCAACCCCTCGCGGATATCCTGACGCCTCTACCTTATCCTTCAAAAATGAGTTTATATATGGTGTGAAAAGGTTGGGTAGCTTCTGAAACCTTCACACCTCATGTACCTTCATTATTTTATACCCATGACGAACGGCTAGGGACAGCTCAGGGCTTGTGTATACACCTCTGATCTTACGCTGGTGGGGTATATGGTTACAATCGCCGCCGTTGTTCTCTTCCGCGCACTTCACGCACAAGGGAAACATGAGTTTGTGATCTATAACGACGGGTAAGATCAGCATCCATAAACCGCGAGGGGGGATCACGTCTACGAAAGAGAGTCCAAAGTAGCGGTCATTCACGTTGGCCGAAAACTCTTCGATGGTTGGTATGGCAGGGCCCACCAGTTTCTCAGGTGCACCTACGGGGTACGGATTGTTCTTCATCACGTAGGGGTATAAAGAACAGAAATCGTAATAATGGAGTTTCACGCCCTCCGTAGGCAGAAAGTATAGCTTGAATGGATTTGTACGCCAACCGAACAAGCTATCACCGCATTTGAGAAGATTCTGCACCATTGAACGTTTGATCGTATTTATTTCTTCACGATACTTCTCATCTGCTACCAACCGTGCATCATATTCATGCTCCCACAAGACTTTGTGAATGAACAGGGAGCCTATAAGTTGATCGCGGGTGCGCGTCCACGCAAGACAGTCAGCAGGAGATCTACCGTGGATATCTCCTGCGATTCCACACTCAGGACGGGGGCATCCATGCCACCAGCAACCGTTAAAGGAGTACACAGTCTTCTCGCCAGTGACACGGTTTTCACTTAGACCATCAACCCGAAAAACACGGCCATTAACCTTGATGGCTACTTCACTCGGTGTTGCGAGCATGCTTTATGTATACACCTGTCTGCTGTTGTAGGTGTATGAGCCAGTAACTAGCCTTGTGCCCATATCTGCGGGGATTGTTTCTGTGGATAATGGCTAAGGTATCTTCAGGCATGAAGTTATTCTTGAACACCGTAAAACATAATGAGGCGATGGTGGTTGCGACTTGCAAAGGATCGCATTTGAAACGACATATGTACATCCTTCTAAAGGCCTGGAAACATACTCTAAGCACGCGCACATCATTCACGCATTAACGCTCACATTCATCAGTTATATTATAAGGATTGCGTTCATTAAAAGTGTTGTAGTATCGGTCAAAATCTTCACGTTCATCTGTGCTCATACAATCATAGTTAAAGTAATGTTTGGGTGGTGGTAGTCCTACGTAATTTAAAGTTTCGCTACTGAGGAATGTGTAATGGAAATATCCTTTTGAAACTTCAGCTGCTACGCCCATCACCTTGGGTAGCTTTGCTAATTTACAAGGTGTGAATAATAAAGTGTCTTTAAACTGTACATTACCTCTTATCTGCATCTGTATTAATTTGTAAGATGTATATTGTGTAAAGCTGTATATACATTTGTATCCATTAAGATCTGTATAACGGGCACTGGCTCTTTTTGTACATTTTTTATGCTATTTAATAAATGAAAATATATTGGTTTTTGTTCTTATCCTCAAAAATATACTTACATTAGCTCCTCTACAAACTGGCACTCGCTTGACCTGGTGTGAATCAATACCACGACTTCTGTATCC
The DNA here is from genome assembly GCA_023014485.1 of Bathynomus jamesi. NCBI lineage: Eukaryota > Metazoa > Arthropoda > Malacostraca > Isopoda > Cirolanidae > Bathynomus > Bathynomus jamesi. The sequence goes on along the minus strand of JAJOZX010000140.1, from coordinate 633,091 downwards.
AGATCGCTGGGTTGGCTAGGCGGGGTGGCTACCACTTCATTTATCACCCTTTCGTCAAAAGTGGCTATAATACGATCTAGCTCCGTTTCGGTCCTGCAATTAAAATAAATGTCACGAGTTTGAATACAGATAATTCATTTTGTGTCAACAGCGTCGTTGGCTTAACGAGAAAATTATTGTTAAAACTCCAATATATATATATATATATATATATATATATATATATACCGAAATAATCACGAAGCAAACAAACAAAAACAATGGGGATAATTTTAAGTTGTAGAAAAATCAGAATAAAAGGAAATTAGGCTACCAGTTATAAACGAGAAAATACATCTTTAAATTATCGAGAAAAATATTGTTGATGCTCCACCATATATATATATATATATATATATATATATATATATAACGTATTTGTGAATATATATATACCTTGAATATTTCGTTGATTAAATAAATCGTGTTTCAACTAGCGTTTTACTTTGAGTGTGCGTGTGTAAGACCGGTGACGTGAATCATGCCGCAACCTCAGCAGGCCTTTATCACTGCGTTCTCAGTTGACCTCTGTATACCCTTGAGCTCAGACTTGTATTCTCTCGCGTAGAAGTAAAATAGTAATGGCTACCTTTAATATCGCGTGTTCAACATTTATGAAGTGGTATTCTACTAAGTGCATAGTTGTAGTGGATACTGAAAAACTCCCTATTCCCGCCTCCTTTGCCTCTTTTAAGGCTGCATTGAATCGTGCGAAGGGTCAGGCTATTCAAATACTCTACGGATATTCTGGCGAGGGAGTTGTAGGATTTCGCAGTACAGACGATGTACTGAAGTATGTTATAGAACTAAGCTTTATAAAGGCTCACATATACCGCGTGGTAGAAGAAGCAAGACGCTCAGAAGATAAACAACAGTTATGTGTAGTGAGTCTTGTGGATGAGTGGTGTGATAAGCGGTATTATATCATGTTACACCATACCGATTACTCGTACCCTACGGCCGAAAATTTAAATCTTGTCATCATGGACAATCTTAAGTATTTTTACCACTACATTAATATATATCATGATGAGGTTTGTAGTGAGGTTGTGGCTAATGGGTTGTGTGAGTTTTTAACAGATTTTAGAGATGAGTATCGTTTGTTAAACAAAAAGGATAAATATGAACATATGTTTCTCTCTAATAGCGCGCCGGTTTGTGAAGATGTTTAGTTTGTGGAAATGGCGTGTGATAAAACATTAAATTCGTTTCGGGAAATTCTGTTTGTCCAAGAGTGTTCGAGCAAGTGTGTACACACTTTAGCAGTGTGACGCGTTCCCGTGCCGCCCAACCGTGTACCTCACGGAGCATACGAGTTCGAACAAACCTATTCACGTTTCATCAGCGTGACTAACCCCGCCCCGTCGAGCCGATCCTCCCTCCTGTGGCTCACGAGGAGCATTCGAGTTCGAACAAACCCATACGCGTTTCATCACGTGATTCATTCATCCCGTCGAGCTGATCTTGTCTCCTGCGGCTTAAAGCTTGCACCGAGTGGACGTGTCATAGACATCTCAGAGTTTGAACCGAGTGAACGTGCGAATACGATGGAACTCCCTTTGAGAAGCATTCTCAACGCCTCGTACGACGTCTCCGTGACGAAGTCATTGCGCGTGTTCAGGCGAGAAACCGGCACCATTAACGGTGTGCATGAAACGATCTGCAGGCATGCAAGCAAACGTAACGTTATTTATTTAAGTGTTGAGGAGATGTATAAAATCTTCGTGGTAGTTGAGAGGTGGGCTGAGGATCGTTATAAAATAGCAGCTGACGTAGGTACAAGAAGAGAGGTGATTAGTGACGCCTCCTCATATACCATTGTTTGTACATTGTGTGTAAATAACGAACAACCACGCATTGATATACGACTGATGTGGAAGAACACAGCGGATAATGACGTCCTTGTTCCTACACGAAACCGTTTCATTCTTGACAGAATGTTTGAGATCGTCGGATTCCGTAAGCTGAAACCTATATTAGATGCGCTTGTTGCGGATATGATTTATTTTGACACGGTTCTTGAACACGCATACACCGCTCTGCTCGACGGATTTGTTGAATGTAGGAATGAACAGGGGGAGAACGGTCTAGATCTGGATGCATATTTAAAAGGTTTAGATTCTTCGAAATACCCTGAACTTTGGTACAAAGCACTTGAGCGGTACAGAGCTGAGCTCGCCTACACTGTTCACCCTGAAGAGCTGTACATCTATATAATGGATAGGTGTCGTTACGACTTGGTAGAATATTTCAATTGCCGTTATGCCGAGTGAAGAAGAGTTCACGATTCAAAAGTTCGGGACGTTAAGAAAAAATCCCCGATTGGAAAGGCATGATTATAAACTTGTATTTAATGTTGTGGTTAACGATGAAATTTTTGTGCGTGCTTTTGATTGTGTTCTAGTCGTGCTTAAATATAACTTGCCCGCCGAGTGTAAAGTGGGCACAAAAATAGTATTGAACGATATGAAAGCCATTTATATTGAGTATAGACCACCGTATCAGTTAAACGGTGAAGTGTTGCTTGGACGGTTTTACCACATCGTACAAAGTAATGGCGATGTTGATATAAACTATCAAATGCGATTTTAGCGTTTTACACCTAGAACAGTACTTCTTAACCTGGGCTAAATTTACCCCAGGGGGTAAATTTCTTGGTTGTAGGGGGTAAATTTTGGAAGCAATTTCAGCCATCACACTGATTATTATTACCTAATGATAATAAAGTTTGTCATCGAGTCTAGTTTGTTTACTGAACCGTCTTAACGCTTAACCTATTTAAGCGGGGGAGGATAAATCTGGCTGGGTGAACTGGTCGAAAGGGTAAATTACACGAAAAAGGTTCAGAACCGCTGACGTAGAACGTAAAGACAATATATATTTTTCCTGTAATAACATGCTTATACGTTTTGTATATTTTCAATATATTTAATATATATGTATATTTTCCTGTACTAATATACTGATCATACTATGTTTTGTATATTTTCAATATATTTAATATAACTGTATTTTTTCCTGTACTAATATTTTGATAATGCACCGTTTTGTGTGATTATATATTTTCCATTCATGATGCTATTATTTGACCATATATATGTCCCGTTGTATATCCATTAATTCAGCTAAAATAAACAGAATGATGTATTGGTGTTTTATTTATTCCTTTTTATTTGTACACAATTATATCATTTGTTTGGTTTCTAAAGCGGATTTCAGAATAATTAATTAATTGCTATTTGTCAAATCGATCTTCTAAGCCAACTGATGGATGATTATATGGTATAATTTAATAAATAACGCAATATGGCAACTCAACTTTCTAAGCCAGATGACGGAAGAATATAAGGATTAATTAAATAATATTGCTATCTGGCAACTCAGCCTTCTAAGCCTACTGGCTGCTTAAAATATGCTTTAATTTAATAAATAAAGAAATCTGGCAACTCAACCTTCTAAGCCAACTGGCTGATTAATATATGGAATAATTAAACCGATATTGCTATCTGGCAACTCAGCCTTCTAAGCCAACTGGCTGATTAGGGGCCCTATAAGAGAGCGCCGGGGTGGCTGAAGATCTCATATGCGCTTGGCTCTCGCCAAGCGAAGATCTCTCTCTCTCTTAGGTTAGGTATGCCCCTTTTGGGGGTGAGGACGTCCCAACTTCTCCCCCAAAGAGGTTTCCACCCTTTCAACAAAGGGGGGTTGGGGGTGCCTTGCACAAAGGAGGGTGGGTTGGCACCAAGGGGGGTGGCACTCTTGCAACATTATGCAATTGCATTGCACTCGACCATTTTGCGGTTATACTACTCACACAGACCGTGCATGGAACAAGGAACTCTTCTAGGAAAATTAAATCCACTATAGTCCGAATAACTAATGGTAAATGACAAATACTATACATTTTCTTTTTCATGATGCTAGCCCGACGTGGGCAACGGGTCACTCGCAAAGAGGTCCCAAAAATATAGCTTCCCTCACCAGCTATCTGCAAAGCAGATAGGATCTAGCTTTGGGACAGGACCTAGGGTTTAAAGCAGCCTAACCCAGCTACATTTAGAACCTCAATATAAGCAAAAGACTCGCAGCCTTGATGTCAGATTAAATACATCAAAGAAAAAGGCGTAACTATTATATTTTTAGCCAAAAACCAAAACTTAAACCTTAACTGGCAGAATTGAGCGTCCACTTTTCAAGGCACATGTGTGTATCATAAAAAACCTCAGGGAACCATTCTGAATTCATTCCCATCATGAAACGGACATGTTATGTGCCTTGAAAAGTGGATGCTCAATTCTTGCCAGTTGAGGCTTAAGTTTTGGTTTTTGGCTAAAAATAAAGGGTGATCCAGAGAAATGGGACCCAAAAGAAACCCCTGTAACTCTTAAAGTATAAGTCCTTTTATAAAATCATACGCATCATTCGAAAGAGGATAGTTACAAGTTTGTACAGGATTGTATAGGTTTTGACAATACAAGACAAGATAAGATACAAAACAAAATAAAAGTGTTAGTTAAAACTAACCCTTCAAGATGACTGCATGGACTGTGGAACAGCTGCGTTTCATAACTGAGCAATATTATGAGCATGGAAGAAGTGTAGTTTCAGCTCAAAGATCTTTCAAGACAAATTTTCAGATGTCAAAATCACCTTCTAAGAAAGTAATCCGTCGGTGTGTCAGAAATTTTTCCCTAACTGGCAGCATTGGAAAAAGAGAACCAACTGGAAGAGTGCGCACAGCAAGGATAGACGAGATCATTAACAGAACTCATGAAATTGTACAGGATAATCCTAACATAAGCATCAGACGTGCTTCTCAGCTGTTAGGAGTTGGATATGGAACAACACACCGTATATTCAAGCAAAATTTAATGCTTTTTCCATATAAAATTCAAACAGTGCAACAACTAAACGATGGAGATTTCGCACGAAGACGACAATTCTGTCAATGGATCCAACAGAAGGTAAATGACCACCAATTTTCTAGCAACTTTGATTATGTCAGACGAAGCCCATTTTCACTTGAATGGAACTGTAAACAAACAAAATTGTCGTTTCTGGGCAACAGAAAATCCATTGAATATTACTGAAGTCCCGTTGCATAGTCAGCGTGTAACTGTTTGGTGTGGTCTTACTGCATCTCAGATCATAGGGCCGTACATTTTTCAGGATTCCACCGGAAACACGGTCACTGTAAATGGTGATCGCTACGAAAAAATGTTGACCGATTTCCTTATTCCTAAATTAAGAGAGCTTTGTCTAGAAAACCACTGGTTCCAACAAGACGGAGCTACCTGCCATACCATGAGGAACTGCATGGAAGTTTTGCGTCAAACGTTTCCAGGCGAGTTAATCTCAAGATTTGGAGACGTTGAATGGCCCGCAAGGTCTCCGGGTTTTTCTCCCTTAGATTATTATCTCTGGGGATATTTAAAGAGTAGGGTCTACAGAAATAACCCAACGACCTTGCAAGAATTGAAGGCCTCCATCACAAATGAGATACAGGCCATACCACCGCACACTCTTGCAAAAGTGATGCAGAGCTTACAAGCGAGAACACTGGAATGATTGGCAACTAACGGAGCACATTTGAAAGGAGTCATTTTAAAAAAATAAATATTTCATAATAAACTTGTAACTCTACTCTTTCGAATGATATATAGTTTTTATGAAAGGAATTAAATATTAAGAATATTTGGCTTTTTTTATGGGTCCCATTTATCTGGATCACCCAGTATAATAGTTACCCCATTTTCTTTGATATATTTAATCTCACATGAAGGCAGCGAGTCTTTTGCTTATATTGAGGTTCTAAATGTAGCTGGTCTAGGCTGCTTTAAACCTTAGATCCTGTCCCAAAGCTGGATCCTATCTGCTTTGCAGATAGCTGGTGAGGGAAGCTATATTTTTGGGACCTCTTTGCGAGTGACCCGTTGCCCACGTCGAGTTAGCATCATGAAAAAGAAAAACTATAGTATTTGTCATTTACTATTACTTATTCGGACTATAATGGATTTAATTTTCCTAGAAGAGTCCCTTGTTCCATGCACGGTCTGTGTGTATCATATATATATATATATATATACACACGAGGTGTGATCAAAAAGTTCGATAAATAGTCCCGCAACTAATGAACGCGTGTCACTAGGTGATGTCAGTGTGTATGGCTGATGACGTCACCTTGGCCACTTGCCAGATGCCAACAACCACCATTCAACTACTCACCAGTGCGCCGTGTCATTGCTTTTTGTGAGGGCGTTTTTGTGGCGTCTGGCGATTTTGCAGAAAATGTCGAAATTTGAGCAACGTGCAAACATCAAATTTTGTTTTAAACTTGGTAAGACGGCTACAGAAACGCACAGAATACTTGCAGCTGTCTAGGGAGACGAAGTTGTTACAAACAAGACTGTTTGCAAGTGGTTTGGAAGGGTTCGAGAAGGAAATGAGTCTTTGGAAGATGATGAAAGAAGTGGTCGTCCGTCCGTCTTGTTTGTAACAACTTCATCTCCCTAAACAGCTGCAAGCATTCCGTGCGTTTCTGTAGCCGTCTTACCAAGTTTAAAACAAAATTTGATGTTTGCACGTTGCTCAAATTTCGACATTGTCTGCAAAATCGCCAGACGCCACAAAAACACCCTCACACAAAGTAATGACACGGCGCACTGGTGCGTAGGTGAATGGTGTTTGTTGGCACCTGGCAAGTGGCCAAGGTGACTTCATCAGCCATACACACTAACATCACCTAGTGGCACGCGTTTATTAGTTGCGGGACTATTTACCTGAACTTTTTGATCACACCTCGTGTGTGTGTGTGTGTATATATATATATATACAAAGGTGGGCACCCGGGCCTCAAAAAGGACCGACGGTCCAGGTCCCGGTCCTTGCCTCAAACTGGACCGACGGTCCCGGTCACGGTCCTTTCTGAAGATAGGACCTAGGAACGACTCGGTCCTCTGTCCTTATATATAATATAAGTGAAAAATTTGATTAAAATGAAAAATGAAATTAAAGACACCGGAAATCTTTAATTTTATTAACGTAAATTATAATTAATACAATACATAAATGATGAAAAAAAGTTATTAAGTTAAATGCTTGAGTTTCCCTTCAAGAAGACTAGCATTTCAAAATGGCTGTCACTGAGCCCTGACCTTTTCGGCTTGAGGACGTCCTTCCCCAAAGAGAAGAGCCTCTCCACGGCGGCACTGGATGGGATAGGCGTGTTAAACTTGATGAACAAGTCCTTCAACGCCGGGCTGGGGAACGAGTCCTTGTTGAAGATGAAGGGTTTCACAGGCCTCTCGCTGAGAAATGTCTCCACCAACTTGGTCCCGGTCTCCTTCGTCTTCTCCCCGCCCTCGTAGAGAGCCTCAAAGAAGTCGTCATTGTCCTGGTCATTCTCACCCTCGCTGCTGCTGGTGTCCTTGCCTGAGTCCGCTCTTGCCAGAATCCTCTCCACCATAGACATCATCTGCTTCTTCACCTTGGCCTTGATGTCCTCGACGTCATACATGACGTCGTCCTCCACCAGCCTCACCCAGCCCAATTTGAACTTGGGGTGTAGCGCAGCTGCCAGGAGGAAGTCCATATCCTCAAAATGGGGACCAAACCGACGTTTGATCCCATCCCTGACAGCTAATACCAGTGGCTGACACATCTTGACATCGCTGCTTTCCATCTGCTCCTTCAACATTTTGAGAGAGATGGCCAGGGTGGGCAGGAGTGCCCCCATGTACGCCTTGTCTTCCCCTTGCAGGATGTCCAAGGCCTTACAGACCGGCTTCAAAACCTCAAGATACTCTTTGAAGAAGTTGATATCAGCTGAAAAAATAGTTAATATTTTAGTCCTGTACTTAAACTTTTTATATTGTACTTTTTACTTTTTACTTTTTACCTTTTCAAAAAGAAAAGTAAAAAAATCAAATATGTATATTGCTCACCAGACGAGAACGAAGGCACCCCAAGAATGTTGCACGTCTGGTGTAGTCCATGAAGCTTCTCCCTGTCTCCGAAGATGTCGACCAGGCGGGACACCCCGTCGTAGACGGAGTTCCATCTCGTAACGGTGGGGACAGTCAGCTGCATCCCTATCTCGGCCTTGATGGTGTCTGGGGCTTGTGAACTTCTTGACTGCTTGTTCCACAGCTCCGTAGCTTTACCAAATGCGGTCCGGTACGCCTTCCTGTAGGATGGTGAGTTCTTCAGGGCCTTGTCAGTGTCGGAGGTGGCCACTAGGTTCAGGGTGTGGGCGGCGCACCTTGTGTGCTTCGGCAGGACGTATTCAGGATCCTCCGTGGCACCGGCTAAAAAGAAATGTTCAATTTATTCAATAATATATTTGAGTGAAAAGAAAATACCTTACAAGACTTGTAAAAAGTGAAAAAAAAATCAAGAAATAATAAATAATCCATAATTTACCTTCCAAAAGCGATGCCAGATCCTCAACCTGAACGACGTCCTCATCATCGAGCAGCCCCACACCTTCTTCCTCCTCTTCCTGGACCTCCTCAGGCAGCTCCTCCTCCGTTTTGCCAAAGACACTGCACAATGAAACACAATTATTATATTTTTTTATTTTTTTTATTCAATGTTATAGAAAAAATTAAAAATGTAAAGATTTAAAAGTCAAAAAATTTGAATGAAGAAATTTAAAAAAAAAAAAATCTGCTTACTTAAATGCCTTGACGAAATTGCTGCCATTGTCAGTAGTAGTCCTGCAGACCTTGGACTCGATGGCGAAGTCGCAGAGGACCTTGTAGATCTCCTTCGCAAGGACCTCGAAGGTGTGTCGTCCGGTGAGTCGTCTGCACGCCAAGACTGCCTTCTGCCTGAGGAGGGTGGCCTGGTCAATCCAGTGTACAGTCATCCCCATGTACGACCTTAAATAAAATGGAATGCTTTGAATTGAAATGTAGTATTATAATTTATATTTTCACAGCATTGTAATAAATTGATTAAAATAAACTCACAGTTTATTAGTTTCTTTTTGATTGAAGTAAAAAGTAAATTAATTAAAATTTAAACATACTTGTGGGCACATGTCCAAGCGTCTGCCGTAGTAGAGACCGACTGTACAGAGTTGAGGACGTCCCTCAGGTGCTGCCTCTTCTCGTCAAACCTTAAAAAGTTTATTAAAAGACAAAAGTAAAGTAAAAAATTATAATGTCATCGCTCATCACTAAAAGAAAAAGAAAAGAAAATACTGTTATCAAGAATGAATTTAAATAGCCAAACAAAAAATACCTGTCTTCAATACGCCTGGTAAGCGTCCTCCTAGACATAGAGTGTTGGCCAGGGACACAGGTGCTAACAAAGTCCTTCCACGAATCGGAGTCGACGACGTCGAGAGGCAACATGTTGCCCACAAATAAGGTGATCAACTAATTAAAAAGAAATAAAAATTTGTTACGTTTCATCATAACTGACTGACATTTGAGTGTAATTTAATGATTATAAATACTTCTAGACAAAGTTGTAAGATTTTTAATTGAATTTACTGACCTTCTCTTCAAAGAGAGCCTTGGTGACTCTGGACGGTCCAGCCATGGCCTCCCGTATAGTCGGCTGAACCATGGTCCTCTGCCTCTTGTCGTCGGGGCGCTCCTGAGGGTCTCCTCGCCGCTTCTTCTTTTTCTGGAGCTCCACCCCGTCCTTGATGCACTGGTCGAACTGGTTCTGGACGTGAGGGCAGTGGCGGATCTACTATGAAACTAATGAAGCTTAAGCTTCAGGGCCCCTAATCCAGGAGGGGCCCTAAAGCAACTTTTTTTTTAATGAGTGAATTTTTCAACAAAATCGATGGTTTTTTAAGCGTTTGTTATTAAAATAAGGCTATTTTAGTGATATAATCATAAGCCAATGGGTTGAAGTACTTAATAGTGACCTTAGAATCAAAGCTGGGCACTTGCGGTTTTTTTTGCGGTACTGCGGTACTGCGGTACTACCGCACTACCAAACCGGTACCGCATAACGCAGTACCGCAAAGGATCGCTGAAAGTACAGCCTGTACTTTCAGCGATCCTTTGCGGTACTGCGTTATGCGGTACCGGTTTGGTAGTGCGGTAGTACCGCAGTACCGCAGTACCGCAAAAAAAAACGCAAGTGCCCAGCTTTGCTTAGAATATGCTCTAATACCCATTTCATATGGCCTCAAAATGCCCCTGTAATTGGTCAAATTTCAAAATTTTCTCGGGGGCTTGCAGCGCCAGAACCCCCAGCTGTATGGGCTCGCTGAGCTCGCCAGAATCTATTCAAGGGCAAGGGCAGCAAGGCCCTTTGAACCTTGTTGGATGTTGCCCTATTGTTGCTGGTTGCGAAGGGGCCCCCATAACAGTTCAAGCTTCAGGGTCCCAAAAATGTAGGTCCGCCACTGCGTGAGGGTGGCGCCTGGAGACATATCGCTTGAGGTTGTTTTGGCTCTTGTTGCTTGTCGAGAGGATGTTCTTGTTCGGCAGGCACAGCAAGCACTTGTACTCCAGGTTCTGCTCACCCTTGGGGCCCAGGTATTCAAAGTATTTGTCCAGGTACGGCCAGGGATTGCCGGGTTCAGTTCTTCCGCTAGGAGCTCCAGTTGCTTGACTTGAAGTTGAAGCACTAACATCAGTAGATTCTTCGTCTCCTCCAGGTGTTGAAACAAGTTTCAGTTCGGTCTCAGTCTCTTTCTGAGTCTTCTGGAGGAAACGATCCATCTTCTTTAGAACTTCAAATAATCACTAAACACAATAAAATCACTCAAAAAGACCGTCCGGACCGGACCGTCCGGAATTGCTAAAATGGACCGTCGCTCCTCATTTCGGTCCTCACTGAGAAAAGGACCGACTTTCCCGCTCACGGTCCTTAAAAAGGACCGAGTTCCTGGAGTTCGGTCCTTTTGGAACTCGATCCTGCCCACCTTTGTGTATATATATATACAGGGGTTAGACAAAATAATATGAACACCTTGATAAATGGCGGTTTTTATTCTTAATATGGAGTTGGTCCTCCTTTAGCGGCAATAACAGCTGCAATGCGTCGGGGAATTGATTCATACAGCTTTTGGACAGTGGCTAGAGGAATCCTGAACCATTCTTCGAGCAAACCCTGCTCCAGTTCCTCCAAAGACGCCGGCGGTGGGAATCGGCTTCTGACCTGCTGCTCCAACTGACACCACAGATGCTCGATAATGTTAAGATCCGGGGATTGTGGAGGCCAATCCAAGCGTTCTACTTCACTAACATGCTCTTCAAACCAGTTTTTAACGACCCCAGCGGTGTGGATTGGTGCATTATCATCCTGGAAGACGGCGCCGCCATTGGGAAACAGCGTTTGGACCATGGGATGGACCTGGTCAGCCAATATTGACAGATAGACCTGGGCGTTAACCCTACCATGCAGTACTACAGCCGGGCCAAGAGTATTCCACGATATTGCTGCCCAAACCATCACAGATCCGCCTCCATGCTTAACGGTTGGGGTCAGGCAGTCGGGGTCATAAGCATCTTTAGGCTGTCTCCAGACGTAAACTCGACCGGAACATGGAAATAGCGTAAAGGAGGATTCGTCGCAGTAGACTACATTCTTCCACCGGTCCATTGACCAATTCTTATGGTCATTACACCATTTTTGCGCCGCTCAATGTTGATGTGCGAAAGGAAGGGTTTGGCAATTGCAGCCCTCCCATGGTATCCAGCTCCATGGAGCTCGCGACGTACAGTTCTGGTCGATACCGGGCTTGCAAGATGCTGGTTAAGCTCTGCAGTCACTTTTGGAGCTGTGGTCTTATGGTTGTTTGTCACAATGCGCTTTAGCACCCGGCGGTCTCGATCACACAGCTTCTTCTTGCGTCCACTATTGCATTTGTCGGTGCTTGTCTTTCCATGGTTTTGGTATGCAGACATGACCATAGAGACAGTTCTTCTGGATACATTGAACATCTGAGCGGTTTTCGTCACCGATGCACCAGCCATCCGCGCTCCGACAATTTGCCCCCTTTGGAAGTCTGACAGGTCTTTCATAACTGCTAATTCATAATTCACTCAGATCTGTAAAAACAACGTGAGGGTTATAACGACGTATACACTCTCTGTTACGCATTTAAATAGGTTTGCCAGTCATTTGACCGTTTACTTTGTGTCTGAGCAGTCCGTAAAGATAACCGGTGAAATCGGCGGGTGTTCATATTATTTTGTCTAACCCCTGTATATAGTGGTTTTAATTTGCGGTAATTTAGAGTAATTCCAACAATGGTCCAGGGTATTGAAAATTTTGGCTGCGGAAGCCCTGCGGGGACCGCAAACGCGATGGAACAAAAAGTACTCGAATGTTTGTTTGTTTGTCTCATGAACGACCATGAAAGAAACCCATAGGAGAATTTTTTCTCGTGAAGGAAGGCGAGGATGAATCATTTTTTTTTTCCCAAGGAGGAGGGGGGTCCCTCAAGGGGCAAATGCCCTTCATTAAGGACGCTGAGACCCCATAAATGGGGTGAGGAACTTAAGGAAGGGGGTCCCGTCTTAACGGAGGCGAAGGCCTTCAGGGGGCCCCTCCAGGGGCAAGTTTCAAAGCACCCCAAATTTCTCTAACCAAATGCCATCATACTACTGAGGTCCACAGTAGGATTCCTCACCAAATTAGGTTAGGGTAATTTACCTTAGCCTTTGTTAAGCTATGAGTTGATGTTAGGTCTTAGATCACAATGTAGGTCTAATTTAACTTGACCTAGTTTATATGTTAACCTGAAACTGGGGTTCAGAAACAACTGTTAACTTACTGAGTGTTATTAGACAGTGGTGCTAATTTCTTCCTCCTAGAGTCCCTCTTCTTTTTGCTCAATTTTTGAGAGCGTACTTGCTGGTGGAGATCTTTTACTGTCTTTAAGCCCCTTCGTCCGTCATGTCGTTCTTTCCACAAGTTCCTTCTGTTCTTCTTCCGGTTTTTTCCACCAGCGTCCTTTTTGTTTGTTTGTTGATTGATAGTGTCTATCAATACTACCAAGCACGCTCTATCACACAGTATATAAATACTAGTGTGGAGAATAACTCTGGTGAGCAACCAATTAGTTTCATCCACCCAGTTATTGACATAAAAGGAGTTTAATAATTGCTAGATTAACTACCTACCTACTCAGTGGACCATTTCCGTTACCTCCCAACTATCCACATGTATCAGTTTTCCATATACTAGGGGCCCCGGAAGATAAAAATCTTGGTGTCATTGTCACCAATTTTTATGTCTGAGTGTAGACTAGCTAACTATTTGACTGTAAACGCCTGTTAATCCGATTAACAATGACTATCCTCACCTTCTCATGGAGAAGCTGTAGCATTTAATTAGAAGAGAAAATATACATCCATAGGATGAAACTGTTTATGGTGTTTACCATAAGAAAAGGAAAAGTGAAAATTAGAAGATGAAATTACAATTCCCCAGCGTCTATCTTTTGCTGTGAGACTAGTCATGCCTTCAACGCTGTTTGTCGCTGAGGTCTTGTGTCTGTCAATGTTGTAGTAGGATGTGTTGTAGTCGGCTGAACCATGGTCCTCTGCCTCTTGTCGTCGGGGCGCTCCTGAGGGTCTCCTCGCCGCTTCTTCTTTTTCTGGAGCTCCACCCCGTCCTTGATGCACTGGTCGAACTGGTTCTGGACGTGAGGGCAGTGGAAGTTCAGTGTCTCCAGTCATTACAGTCGGTGAAGGGGGCTCTCCAGAGTCTACTGTTTTGGGTCCAGACTCTAGGGGGTACAAAAGAGAAATGTCTCTTGTTGTGTCACCTGTTGAAGTCCTTAATTTGACCACTCTTGTTACGCCGTCTGCCCCTGGTCTGAGTTCTGAAACTTTAGCCAGAGGCCAGTATTGTCTTGGAGTACTGTCATCTATTAGAACAAGGTCCCCTACCTTAATTGTGTCAGACCAATCCTTCTTAGTCATTTGTTTATGTCTCTCCCTTAGACCCATCAAGTACTCAGTTTTCCACTGTTTAATGAAATGAGCTTTAACTCTAGTTAAGTGTTGTAACTTAGTTTGGAGTTCATCATGTTGTTGAGTCCAGTTTGGGTCTTCTGAAGAGTCTATATTGTAGTCCAGCAGGAGACTAACTTGTTCTCCTCGAATCAAATGATTTTGAGTTAATGGTTCCGGGTCGTTAATGTTATCACTCACATAAGTGAGTGGTCTATTGTTGATGATGTTTTGAGAGTTTTCATAGACCTCAGATAATTCAGATCTTGTTGATGTTGAGCCTATTAGATAAAAATGTTCTTTAAGGAAGTTTAGTGTTAAATGAATTTGTACTGTATTCAAACCTCCTACCACTTCAGACTAGTCACTACCTGTAGTTTTAGTGGAGTAAATGTTACTCCTCCACAGGTAGATCTGGAGGGCTTGGAGCTTTGAATCCTGGACTGGTTTTGTTTGGTCTCTGGCCAAGGGAGGCAATAAGACCCTTGTTGTTTGACCCATGGCCAAGGTAGGCCATAATACCCTTGTTGTTTGACCCAAGGCCAAGGTAGACCATAAGACCCTTGTTGTTTGACCCATGGCCAAAGTAGGCCATAAGTCCCTTGTTGTTTGGCCCATGGTCAAGGTAGGCCATAAGACCCTTGTAATAGTTTGGGCATTGGCCAATGTAGGCCATAAGACCCTTGTTAAATAGTTTGGGCTATGGCCAAAGTAGGCCATAAGACCCTTGTTGTTTGGCCCATGGCCAAGATAGGCCATAAGACCCTTCAATATTTGGCCCATGACCAAGTTAAGCCATAAGACCCTTGTTGTTTGGCCTATGGCCAAGGTAGGCCATAAGACCCTTCAATGTTTGACCCATGGCTAAGGTAGGCCATGAAACTATTCACTGTTGTTTAGACTATGGCCACAGTAGGCCATAAGACCCTTTTGAGTAACCCATGCAATCCCGAGTAACCCCAATTAATTCTTGATTATGTTCAGACAGGTTGTGTGTGTTTGTGGCACATGTAAAGAGTACAGTGTGTGTATATATATATATGTATATATATATATATATATATATCCTACAAGTAGGTCTGGAAGGTTTGGGGTTTTGAAGGAATCCAATCCGATTGCAAGGAATACATGTGTTTATTGACGAAATCTGCTCAGTGAGTCTTCCTTAAAAGAAGAATTGGATGATTGGAGTTGTATGTATTTTAAATGCTTGTTTATTAATGTTGTTTTGGAGTTTTGTTAACTATTTATGTTTTAAAGGGATTTTTTGGTGAGTTTATTGAAATGTACTTCATGTTTAAGTCAAAATAGCTTAACTAGGGATTGTAATGAAATATAAGATGAGAAGAAATTATCAGAGATGAGAGATCAAATAAACTGAGTAATCAGACAAACAGCCAAGTTTTAAATTTAGTTAAATCCCCCAAGTATTTAATTAATATCAACATTTAGTCCAATAATTACCCTAAGCCTTGAAAGAGAAAGTAAGTTTGATTCTGGTTAATCTGTATGTGGCACTTAGTTCTAAGCTTATAAAAGAATGGGACTCCTTAAATGTAAATATTTCCTAGTTAAGCCCTAGATTGGAGACCTAATTAGGCAAGTTTGTTACTTTAGGCTTGATTAAGTTAGGTTTAGGCTAGACCATTTAGCCTAATTCTGCAATTTTTGTTAAGTTAAGCTTAAAGTATGTAGATTCCCCACAAGGGTCACCAAAGTGAAAAATGCTCTGTATGAATTGGCCCCCAATTAACCCACCCTTAATAATATATCCAGTCTAACTGCAGAGTAGGTTAAGCCTAGCCTTGTAGGGGTCAGCCTAGAGATTCCGGAAATGGTCCAGAGCGGGCAGAGTAAATTGACGTCCACAGCAGGATTCCTCACCAAATTAGATTAGGGTAACCTTAGCCTTTGTTAAGCTATGAGTTGATGTTAGGTCTTAGACCACAATGTAGGTATAATTTAACTTGACCTAGTTTATATGTTAACCTGAAACTGGGGTTCAGAAACAACTGTTAACTTACTGAGTGTTATTAGACAGTGGTGCTAATTTCTTCCTCCTAGAGTCCCTCTTCTTTTTACTCAGTTTTTGAGAGCGTACTTGCTGGTGGAGATCTTTTATTGTCTTCAAGCCCCTTCGTCCGCCATGCCGTTCTTTCCACAAGTTCTTTCTGTTCTTCTCCCGGTTTTTTCCACCACCGTCCTTTTTGTTTGTTTGTTGATTGATAGTGTCTATCAATACTACCAAGCACGCTCTATCACACAGTATATAAATACTGGTGTGGAGAATAACTCTGGTGAGCAACCAATTGGTTTCATCCACCCAGTTATTGACAAAAGGAGTTTAATAATTGTTAGATTAACTACCTACCTACTCAGTGGACCATTTCCGTTACCTCCCAACTACCCACATGTATCAGTTTACCATAATAGTGGTCTTATGGCCTACCTTGGCCATAGCCCAAACTACTCCGCAAAGGGTTTTATAGCCTACCTTGGTCAGAGCTCAAACTATTACAAGGGTCTTATGGCCTACCTTGGCCAGAGGCCAAACAACACGAAAACAGTACAGGATTCAAAACCCCAACACTCCTGACCTACCTGTAGAAGAGTAACACTTATTCTACCAAAACTATGGATATTGATTAGTCTGAAGTGGTGGGAGGTGTGAACACAGTACAAACTCGTTTACCCAAACAACCAAACATGGAAGTGCTTTTCAATTAACTCACCAACGGAGAAGTCTATTTAAAACATAAACAGTTAACAAAACATGACAAAACTCCAAAACAACATTAGTAAACAAGCATTTAAAAACTGGTGACTTATAAAACTTACACAAATAACACTGGGTTACAAAATTTTAAAAAATTTCTGTTTATTGTGATTTTTCTGTCGTTTCTTAATGATTTCGGGGCGCTGATTCCAAAAATGATATTAGTTTTGCTCTATCATCAACCGTTTCAAAAATATTGGTTATCACACTTTTCATATGGCAAAGTATATAAAGAAGGCTAACATAAATATTTTCTGAAAATAAAAACACTATTGGAAATTAATGTTTATTGAGTCAAAATTGTTTGACAAACCCAAAATGGTGCAAAGGATATAATATATATCATGAGGAGAACCGATAAGAGAATAACAAGCCTCGTTATGCAGTGTGCGTTCCTTAAAAATGCACTGAAGAACGCGACTTCCGCGTATGAACATTCTTATCCTTTCTGATCAGCGACCATACGTAGTCTCCCATCATGGAAGCATCCCAATGGCCCTGGTACCTTTTCTCCATCGTTTGAATATCTTGATGGAATCTTTCGCCATGTTCTTCACTCACATCGCCCAGGTTACCACGAAAAAAGTCTAGATGTGAATGCAGATAGTGTAATTTTAAAAACATACGGCACCCCATTTTCCCATAGCACTTAATCAAGTTTGACACTAACTCCCTATAGTTTGGTGCTTTATAGTTGCCTAAAAACCCACGAACCACATCACGGAAAGCACACCAAGCCTCTTTTTCGATCGGAGTCATCTTGGCTTCAAGGTTCTTTGAATTCAACAGCGCCTTGACTTGTGGTCCTACAAAGATGCCAGCCTTGACTTTGGCCTCAGAGAGTTTAGGGAACATGACCCGAATCTGTTGGAAAACTTCCCCTCCAAAATCTAACCCAGTTACAAACTGCTTAATTAGACTCAACTTAATATGGAGAGGTGGTAGCAGAACTATGTCAGGCTTCACAAGAGGTTCCCTGAGTACATTGTACTTTCCTGGTTGCAGTCCTTCACGTGGAGGCCACTGAACTGTTTTTTAGTGCTCAGTTGAAGCCCTGCTATCCCACAAGCAAAGAAAACATGAATATTTAGTAAACCCTCCTTGTAAACCTAAGACGAAACCAATAATTTTGAAATCACCACATACGTCCCAGTTATATTGTTCATACCTGATTTGAGTGAGCAGTTGTTTGACATTTTTATAGTCCTCTTTCATTTGAACAGAATGTGCAACTGGTATAGATGGATATTTGTTCCCATTGTGGACTAGAACAGCTTTTAAACTCCGAGTTGAACTGTCAATAAACAGGCGCCACTCTGAGGGTATGTGTTAACCCAATAGCTGTGAATAGACCATTAATCTCGCTGCAATAACAGAGAGAGCCATTGACATCGTAGAACCTTGCAAACTCTTCATGCCGCTTTCGGTATACAGTGCTCTTGCAGTCTTCTCCAAGCAAATTCCACTCTTTGAGTCTGGAGGTCAGAAGCTCAAACTCTGATTTCGTCAGACCCAAATCTCTAATTAAGTCGTCCAATTCCTTCTCATTTGGAAAGTGAGGGTTTGTACTGAAAGTTACTGTATATGCTTCATCATGACTGTCCTCACCAGCCGACATCTCAGATGAGCTAGCTACATCCTCATTTTCAACCTGCAAAGCAAAGAAACAAAATATAGGCATAGCAATATACTGTATGTAGAAGAGCAGCAGCACTAAGGAAAATCGACACATAATGACCCACAGTCTGTAAATGCAGAAGGTAAAGTAATGGATAGATACCTGTTCTGGTGGACGTGGTATTGGAAGACCTTCGCCATGTGGTACAGGAGCCATGGACGACGCTATGCTTGGATACTGAAGAGTCTGCCTTCCTTTAACTTTCCTGTACTTAGAAACATCTACCATGCAGTAGTAGCAATCGTCGTGGTGACTCTTTGGTTCTCTCCATATTCTGGGTACCGCAAAGGGCATTGCCTTGCGTACTCCCCGCAGCCACCCTTCAAGTGTGGAGCGGCAGCTTCCACAGATCACATGGGGTGCCCAGGGCTTATATTGGTCACCCATAGGCATACCAAAATAGAGCCGATACGCGATCCAGAACTTGGTGCCTTTCACAATCTTGTACGATACTTGCTTGGGGCCTATGTAATACCCACAAACGTAGCAGAATATATCCGGCGAGTGTTTACAAGCTCTAGTTGCCATTCTCTTTACCAAACTGTACTACATTAATCATAACCTGCAGATATAGAGAGAAGAGTTATTAAATCTGCAACAGATTACAAATTCCAGAAAAAAGATGTATTCACAACCTTGAAATAATGTTCGCAATAAAAAAGGATCGATAACACTCAAATCGTCAGCACAGAGAAGCACAGAAACACAGTACCTCAGTGCTGGTAGCCATCAGACAAACAACCTGCTTTCTTTGTGTGCTCACACTTACTGACTTCTCAGACTCTGCGCTCTTCTTTATATAGCACAGTGGAAGTTTCGGGCAATTTCTAGAGCAAGAAACTGTCAACGAACATCCGGATTGTTCTCAACAATTCCTGATTATTCTGATATTGCTGCGCCCATAATAACATTATACTGGTAAAACATGAAAAATGGATTATCTCTGAAACCATTGATGATACACACAAACCAAGGCCAGATTTGGACTCAGCGCCCACAAATGCATATAAAAACAAAAAATTCTATATAAACAGAATCAGTGTTACACAGTGTAATGAGTAAAGTCAAAATGCTTAATAATTTTACTTTAATTCCATTAATTTCTTATACCTAAGGGAGTCAAACTGATTGACATAACTTTAAACTTGAGAAGGTGGCTTCTTGAACTTCTATATTTAAATAGGTCTTGAGTAACCTTTCTCTTTCTATGTTCCGTTCCTACTTCATTCTTTTTTACTCACTTCACGAGGTTTGAGAAACACTGTTTATCAAAAAATTTAATGTATGAGTATAACACAAATTTTTCTCCGCCTCCCCCCAGTGTATGGAAAAACTATACATGCCTACAATATGGTATCGTATATGGGACCTTTGTTTCTTAATAAAATACAAATTATTAATTTATTGAATTAAATAACTACAAAATTGCCTGGGATTGGCGACAAAGCTTATTGGGAATGGAAATAATTGCTATACATAAAACCCAATATGTAGTCATTGGGCCTGCATAACAACAAGAAAAACGTATTATTTCGTATCAAAACTTTCTATTATTTCTTCTCTCTTCGAGAGAAGAAATAATGAAAACACAAAAATTAGACGTCTGGGGACTTCGTAAAGTAAGCGAAATTTAAGACAAAAGCAATTTAGTTTAGTTACGAGCGTTGCTTTTAGGCAAGAAAGACGTGCTTAATCTTTGTATAAGTTTTGAGTGAATACCTAATAATATAAAACTAATAACACAAAAGGATAGGCCTATTTCTTCAGGTTTTTAAGTATAGTGAATTGCCTATATTAAGCTCCTTTCGCAACTCCATCGCCTACATCGAAAGAGAGGCGCGATAAGCAGCCGCGCGCCCTACAACCAGAAGCGAGGCCCCACGAAATAATAAGGTATGGTAATTTCCTTCTTTACCATTAGGCAGCGCTAAATACTGAAGGCATATGAATTAAACATTAACCAAAAAAAAAAAAACACTACTTAACAAGGTTTTTTGAAGACCTCCACAAACAAAATTTTTTAACAAAAAGACGTCGGGTTTTTGCCGTTCAACTCTGCACCAATATCTGGCGGAAATTTTCACCGAATGAGGTTGACAGCGATCAACCATAACCCTATATATTTTTTTTATAACTCTGAGCCCCCTTCACAGTGACTAGGTCGTTGCACCAAAATGTCCGCCTTTCTACAATTTCAACCTCTCCCACCTCCCTTACGAAGTCCTGGCTCCGGGACTGACTACGCGGAACCTACCTACCAGCCAAGTGTTAATCCGGAAGAATATATATAATTTCATTACTGGGGTCCAGCTCTAATGTGTTATTGTGCAATGTCTATCTTCAGATACTGTTGTTATTTTATTTTATTTGGGTTCAGAATCTCAGCTGAGCCTTGAACGGCCAAGCTCTGAGGGGCCACTTCAACCTAAAGCCCAAGTTAAGCTAGAATAAAACTTACGGACATGGAGGTCCTATTAGGTCCTATCTCAGGGTTGCTGACTTGATGTGGCCCTACCTTGGGCCTCAGTTGCATAAAATTAAGATAAAAAACAAAAGGGGCACTATTTATGGTCTTCTTTCTAAACCTTGCAACAACAACACAACCTGCACCATTGCACGATGCAACAATCTTGTATCTAAACAACCAAATTGAAGACCACGCCCTGTAAGTGCCGCATTCAACAAACGAGTAGAAAGGACGCGCCAGTGACCCAAAAAAATGATGCCACAAGAGCCCAAAACTGCTAGCTCTAAATTAAGTGAATTTTTCGATAACCTTAGAATTATGAGATGGATATATATATATATTATATATATATATATATATATACCTTAACTTAATATATACAAGCAATGCTGCATCAATCAACTTAGTCATCATATCGCCTTGGGATAACAGTGGCTCTTCCTCTTCTAGATTTTCTAACACTCCCCACCGAAGAGGCATTGTTGTCATTACCTTCTGCAAGTTTAGCCAAGCCTTTTCCATGAGGCTGTAACCCAAATGCTTCATCTTGACTATCCGTGTTTTTGTTGATTTCTAAAGCATAGAATTTTTGTATAGGTCTCTTTAATTTTCCTCCTGAAGAACTAATTTGTCTTTGCCAACAACCAATTCTTCAATTATGCCAAGCTTCCAGCATTGCCTTGGTCTTTCATTCCCAATCATTACCACTTCTCCCACCTTGATACAATTTGCATTGGAGCCCTTTACATTGTCTGATGGGTAATAATTGAGTTCTGGCAAGTATTCCATCTGCCACTTCTCCCATAACTGATCTTGTAGCTCTTCAAGGTACTTGAACCTTCTGGTTAACTCTTCTTGACTGCTCTGGATAGATTGTAAATCTTCTGGCAAACTGAGGCTTGATGTTAATCGTTTACCACAAAGAAAATGATTTGGTGTCAATGGCTCTGCATCCTGCATACTGTTATAAACAAAAGTGATAGGCCTGCTATTCACCATTGATTCTACTTCACACAAAACAGTGCAGAATTCTTCTTTGCTCAAATGAGCATTAGCTAAAAGTTACTTTAATGGACACTTTACACTTCTCACTAGCCTTTCCCAAAATCCTCCCCACCATGGTGTTCTCTCAACAATAAACTCCCACTGTACCCCATGGTGTGAAAAGTAGGATTGGAATCCCTCCTCTTTTAGCAAGGCCCAAACTTCTTGAAGTTCCTTTGCAGCCTTTTTGAAGGTTTTTGCATTATCCGATATGATTTTATTTGGGAAACTTTCTGTTCGTCAACCTTTTAAAGGCCAAAAAAAATACATCACTACTTTAGTTGCTTACCAACTCCAAATGGATTGCTCTGGTGGTAGCACATATGAAACTACATATATAACTTTTGTTAGACTCCCCTTGCTCATACACATAGAGTGGACCTGCAAAGTCTCCTCCCGCTACATCAAATGGGGCAGTATAGATACACCGTTCTCTTGGAAGTGGAGCCACCTTTTCATGGTAAGGCTTTGCACTCCAACGTTTGCAAACCACACATCTATGCAAGACCTTTTTTACTACTTGCCTAGTTTTGGGAATCCAAAACGACCTCTATTATCACTTTTTCTAACTCCAGCGTGTAACAACTTATGATGCGTATCCAGGATCAAACGTTCCACAAAGTGCCCCCCAAAAGGTAGCAAAACTGGATGTCTTTTCTCCTCTGGAAGCCCAGAAAACTGTAGTCTACCTCCTACTCTCAATAAATCCTGATCCAAAAACACATCCAAACCCTTGAGAGAAGAATGTGTTGGTAAAACCTGTAATGGACTACTGGTGAACAATTTTCTCTCTTCACCAAATTTTTCCTTCTGCACATATACCACCCAGTATTGTCTGGCTCGCTGAATCTCCTTACTGTTCAGAATTCCTTCCCTTCTTGTTTCTCCCTTAATGTTGTTTGTAAATCTAAATATCTATGCTGTCACTCTTAGCAACCTTTTCAGACTGCTAATGTCCTCAAGCCTCAATATGGGGTCCTGCTGCAAAATTTGACAACTGTTCACAGTGCATTTTCTCAGGGCCGTTTCCTTGCATAAGCAGACTAAGCGGCCGCTTATGGCCCCGCTGCTACTTGGGGGCCCCTAGACAGGCTCCAGGTCATAGCTCAGTGGGCAAGAATAGGAATATAGCTGAAGTTATTATTAATTTTAGTGTTATTACTATTATTATCCTTATTATTATTATTATTATTATTATTATTATTATTATTATTATTATTGTCGTATTAATTAAAGTTTTTGTATGAGACAAATGTGATAAAACCGAGACAAACGAAACGTTTTGGTCGTTATGTGTAAATAACTATTGTGAGATCTTATTTCTATATTATTTAACTTTATTCTTACAAAATGCTTATACTTTCCAAAATGCTTAATTTTTCTAGTATTGTAAAACATTATTATTATTATTACTATCATCATCATCATTATTATCATCATTATTATTATTTGGCAGATTAGTTGTGGTTAACTAGATGTGACTTCGTGAATCTTGGAAAATGAAACGACATTATCCATCAGGAGCTGAAAAACGGAAAAAGAAGAAAATAGAGGAGAAGAAGCTTCCCAGTAGCACAGGTGAGATGTGCCACTTGTATATTCTTATGATTACAGTTCAGGCAACTAGGTTAGGTAGACCATCAAGCTAGGCAAGTGCTCAGGAATCGTGTAGAGTAAGCTAGTCTCTGTAATATTTATATTTCGAAATGTGAAATTTAATGGGTCACATCACCTCAAATTCTGTTCACACAGATCAATTATCAAACAAGATAAGAAAGAGAATTTTAGCAAAATCTAACAGAATATGTAATGTTATGTTCTTCTTAGGAACACTACTGAAATATTTGATAAAGCCATTCTCAGCAAAGCCTGATGAGGATCATGAGCCAACAGCAGGACCATCCTCTATGCAACCTCAAACATCAGTAGAAGTAGAGCCTGATGAACCAACAAGTGGCCCATCTTCTGTTCAGCTTCAAACACCACACACAGGCATTTCTACTGAGCAACAAGAACCAAGATCTGCTCCACTGCTTGATCCGTATGACTGGTCAGTTGTCCTGTCAGATGCCTTGAAGACAGATCTGGTGTCTCGAGGACCATTTCAAATCAGTCCAGATTTCACATTCCCTAAAAGAGAGGATGGTAGAAGCGTTCATCACCATTACATGTACAGAACATTAATTAATGGGGAAAAAACAAAGCGAAGCTGGCTGATGTACTCTAGAAGGAATGATGCTCTTTATTGTTTCTGCTGCATGGTGTTTTCAAGGCAGGGGGGTCTTCCTCTACATTCTACAATCGAGAATGAGCTCATTGGGTCCATTAGTGGGAAGATCTTGGATGCCATTGTTGCAGAAATAAAACAAGCTAAATATTACTCACACATTTTAGACTGCACTCCAGACATAAGCCACCAAGAACAGATGTCAAGTATTATCAGAACTGTTAAAATGGGTGAAGTACCAGAAATAAAAGAATACTTCTTGGGTTTTCTTGAGGCTTCAGAAAGTACAGGCCTGGGTTTATCAGTTCTGATTCTGAAGAGACTAGATGAACTGAATATTCACTTTGATGACTGCAGAGGACAGTCATATGACAACGGAGCGAACATGAAGGGCAAGAACAAAGGTGTTCAGGCAAGGTTATTAGAGAAGAACTGTCGTGCACTCTATGTTCCATGTGGGGCTCACACTCTGAATCTTGTAGTGGCTGATGCAACTAAAGCTTCCACAGATGCCATCAGCTTCTTTGGCAACGTACAAAAATTGCACAACCTTTTTGCAGCAGCTACACAGAGATTGACAATCCTAAAGAAGCACGTGAACATAACACTCAAGTCTTGGAGTGAAACCAGGTGGGAGAGCCGGCTTAAGAGCATTGAGGCTGTGCGATACCAGAGCCACAACATCAGAGAGGCCCTGTTGGAAGTCAGAAACAATGCCACAGATGCCATAGCCAGGACTGAAGCACAAGCACTTGCAGAGGAGGTAGGGTCTTATCGCTTTCAGATTTGCACAGTAGTATGGTATGACATTCTTCATGCAGTTAACCATGTGAGCAAACTTCTGCAGTCTCCTACAATGCAGTTTGATGTGGCAGTCAACCTCCTCGCAAAAACAAAAGACTCACTCACCAGCTACAGAAACACAGGTTTTGTTGCAGTACAAGTCGTAGCTAGGGACATATGTGAGGAAATGAATGTGGAGGCTGTGCTGAAGGAGAAGAGGCTCAGATCCACAAAAAAGCACTTTGCTTACGAAGCTCCTGACGAACCATTTACAGAAGCCTTAAAGAGGCTGGAAGTCAAATTTTTCAATGTGGTGGTGGATTGTGCCATCGGTTCAATAAATGAGAGATTCAAAACATTAGATGATGGGACATATTTGGGGTTCTCCTAAACTTCACCACAATGAACAAGGAAGACTTGTCCTGCAAGTGTGAAAAGCTCTCTAAGATACTGAGCTCTGGAGCTGACTCTGACATTGATGGAAGAGAACTGGCCCTCGAAATTAAGAACTTGCCGACTTTACCTTCACACAACATGACTGCATTGGAGCTTCTCTCCTTCATTCATCAGAAGCAACTGGAGGAACTATACCCCAATCTCTGGGTTGCACTAGAAATCGCCTGCACTCTATCTGTGACAGTAGTGTCGGCCGAGAGGAGCTTCTCTAAGATGAATCTAATCAAGAATTACCTCAGATCATCAATGGGGCAGGATCGCCTCAGTGGCCTTGGCATCATAAGCATCAACCAGGACGTTGGCAGGGAGATTTCATATGATGATGTTATTGATGATTTCGCCCAGTAAAAATCTAGGAGGCAAAAATTTTGAAGATACAAACTGTTTTGTATAACTGTTAGCTATTACACGATTGTATCGTAGAGTTAGTAATTGTTTGGTAGTTGATAATTGCATTATTTTTTATACATAGTTCTGTGTCATTTATTGTAAATAATGTATAATCTAATTTTCAGGAATTTCATGAAGTGTTTTTCTGTTTGTCTTCTGAAAGTACATATTTGTTGTTTTGGGCATAAATGTTTCATTAAAATTTTCATAATTGTGTTTTATTAACACAGCCATTTTTTGTATGTGTGTGCTGAGGTGATGTAGTAAGGCGTGAGTTGGTGGATGGAGGGGTGGGGCCTCAAATGGGTATACTGCTTAGGGCCCCCTTATGGCTAGAAACGGCCCTGCATTTTCTCATCTCACTCACCTATTCTTCTTCAGCCTGGCATTCTCCTACAATAGGCTGATTAGAAGGCCAGTTTCACTTCCAAGTTTTAGCCACTCTGGACCATTCCACCACAAACTTGACTGTGCAAGATCTTTCACTGAAATTCCTCGTGTTGGTAAATCAGCTGTGTTTTGGGTGCCTGGACAATGCTTCCATTGCTTTGGATCTGTGTGTGTTTGAATTTCCTCCACCCTATTGGAGACAAATGGTTTCCATTTCTTTGCCTGGCTTCTTAACCAGTGCCAAATTATAGTGGAGTCTGTCCAATAATAGTTTGGAATTTCATAAAGGCCCAAAGAGTTTTGCACTGTAACTGCAAGCCGACTAGCAATGATTGAACCCATTAATTCCAACCTTGGAATAGAAAGCCTTTTCAACGGTGCTGCTCTGCTCTTTGCAGCAACCAACCTGCAACTTACTTCCTCTTCGAATGTGCCTCTTATATAAATGTAAGTTGCATCGGCTTCCTCACTTGCATCACAAAAGATGTGCACCTCCAAATTATCTGAACTATTGTTCAATTCTCTAAAGTACCATCTTGGGATTTCAATGTCTCCAAGATATGCCAATTCTTTGAACCAATATCCCTTAACCGCCTGAATTATTTTTTCAAGAAAAAAATATTTTTATTGACATTGCTAATAATGCTAATGCTAATAATGCAATGCTAATAATTTTAAATCACAGCGAGAAAATCGTTATCTGGCAACTAAAACTGAGTTGGCTTAAAAAAGCCACCTCGGCATAAGTAAAGAAAATTAAATGGTTTTAGATATGTTTATATGTTAATGTAGGTGTCCGTAAAGGGACACTACGGCGGTCATGCGCGAACTGGCCCCGGCGGCCCACCGGCCCATGGCCGGTTGGCCCTTTCCGTTGGGACCCCTAAATTTGTTCGACGTATTACTATATAAGACCTCAGGGGTGTTCACAGGGGTAAAAAAAAGTGCCAACACGGCAACGTACGTTGGCGACAAAACGGCATTAAAAATTTTTCACTTTTTTTTAATACTAGTAAAATAATTGATATTTAAATTGTTTAGGATTATTAAGTTTAGTTTATTCGTTGATAAATTATGTCCGTTTAAATAATTTTTATTTAAATAAATTTATTATAATATATTTATTTTATTTGTTGAAAATTAATTAACAAATATGTTAAAAATCGCTATGTTGCCAAACGCATTTCTGAGATTTCTAGTATAACCAATCAGCACTCTAGGACACTATTTTTGGCGCGAAAAATAAAAGTAAGTAAATAAAGTAAATATTTTTAAGCGGTGTTGCATTTGTGCTGGCGCGCCGATTTTTTGCTCTTGGTCTTCATAACGTGAGTAATTTACTGAATTTTTATTTAAGTAATTGTTAATTTCTTATATTTTTAAGCTTTAAACACATAAATATCTTAGGAGCTGAATAAAGGACAGCAGGGTCCAGCCAGTTCAGCCTAGACCCCAAGAACCTGCATACCCAAACCTACAATCCACACTCCCAATAATTTCCTCATATGCCTTTTTTCTAAACGCCTTTGAAAACGTTATTCATTGATATTGTGCGCTATATAAATATATATACTGTATTATTATTATCAGAGGCGTAACTAAAAGAAGAAAGGCCTGTGGCCTACTGTTGATAATGGGCCCCTCTGTAATAGTTTAAGTAAGTGACAGTTTAGTTTGGGATTGAAAAAAAGTCTCTTTCTACTTCAACGTTTTCTATGAATTTCATAAGTAACTTTCATATTGTAATGAACAGATATATATATATATATATATATATATATATATATATAATATATATATATATATATATATATATATATATAATGCAAACCCACAAAGAAAAAGAAAATGATTCCAAAGCCTTTCGTGTATTCAGAAGTATACCTCGTCATTCCCTGACTGCGTATTAATTAGATTTGATTTTGGTTGAATTCAAAATTATATTCAAAACTCGCGGGGATTTACAGGTCATGACAAAATTACTAAATTTTTAAAACATCCATTAACACTTTTCGGGGGGCAGAATTTACTGAAACTTTTTGGGAGCCCTCTCAGTGACACCTGGCCGGTGGAAATTTTTGAGCCAGTCCGCGCCTGACGGCGGTTAAGGGATATTTCCACTTTACCACCACATGATCGGGTAACTTTTGGTCCTAACCAAGACCAATTTCCCAGAGGCTCTGAAAACAATTTGTTTACTTTA
The DNA here is from genome assembly GCA_023014485.1 of Bathynomus jamesi. NCBI lineage: Eukaryota > Metazoa > Arthropoda > Malacostraca > Isopoda > Cirolanidae > Bathynomus > Bathynomus jamesi. Next base: position 604,704 of record JAJOZX010000140.1, on the reverse strand, counting down.
TCACAAATGAAGCCAGGAATCCAAGAGGATCAAAGGCCTTCGAAGCCTAACTTAGAGCTGTACGTTTTGTCCACCTTGTCTCATTCTCAGCCAGCTCTACTAAAGATTTCCCATTGAAGGTAAACAAGTCCTCTCCTTGCTGCCAAATAATGCCTAGCACCTTTGTGTCTATTGCCCACAACTCCTTAATACCAGAATCCTCAATACTTTCTGCTGCATCAGGTCCTACACACGACTGACTCATAAACTATTGTAACTGAGAATGATTGGTGTGCCATTTTCTAAGCTCCATGCAGCCTCCCTCATTATAGCTCTAGCCTCCATGAATATCTGTTTAGCCATTCCTGTATTATCCATTGAACACAGCAAATCATCAACATAAAATTTTTGCCTTATGTGTTCAATAGTATTAGGATAGACTTCAGAATATTTCTTAAAATGGTACTGCACAGTAGCTGCCAACAGAAATGGACTAGAGCTGAGGCCAAACAACACTGACTTCATTCTATATGCTTGAACCTTGGGTTCATTTTCCAACAAGACTTTCGTATCCACCCACAGATACCTTACTGCATCTCTGTCCTCTGGTTTTAACTTTATCCGCAAAAATGCTTGCTTCACATCTGCAGTCAATGCTACTCTACTAAACCTGAATCTCAATAACAAGGAAAATAAATCTGCATTTAAATTTGGCCCAACATCCAAACAGTCATTCAAGGACACACCACTTTTGTCCTTGGCTGAGCCATCAAAAACTACCCCTCAGTTTAGTGGTAGTTTTTTCTCGCCATACCACTGCATGGTGTGGCAGATAATGTGCTTCCTGGCTCACCAGCTCACCTTGCACCCTTTCAGCATAGCCCTCCTTTGCATAGCTTAAAATGGCCTCATTGTATTCATCTAACAACTCCTCATTTTTCCTTAGCCTGTGCAATGAAGTCTCCAACCTCCTATTGGCTAGCTGAAGGTTTGAGCTGGGTTTCAAAGAATCTTTCCAAGGGAAGCCAACTTCGTAGCAACCATCTCTAAACCCAATGCCTTTTTCAAATTGCTCTAAAACATCACTGTTCACTATACTTGCCTGTTTCTCCTGTTTGTCCTTTATGCCAATGGATTCAAATTCCCAAAAGGCTTTCAAATGCCTTTCCAAACCATGGCTGTTCTCCTCAATCTTAACAGAAAGAGCTTTAACCTCCATCATTTCATTACAATAACTACCATGCAGCATCCAGCCAAGCTTGCTTTCAGTAGCTCCAGGACCTTGAAATATGCGAACAATGTTACCAGTGATAAAGTCCCAATAATAGTCAGCTCCAATCAGAAGAGTTCTTGTGTTCCTTCAAACTTATTATTGCCCAAATTAATCCCTTTAACTTGCAATTCTTGGACACATGCCATATCTAAACAAGTAGTGACTGGAGCACAAAGTTTCTCAATCACTACAGCTTGGACCTTGATGTAGGACTTTGTGGTGACAACCCCTTAACCAGAACTTCTGCGAAAAATGCTCTGTATGAATTGGTCCACAATTAACCCACCCCTTATATCTCCAGTCTAACTATAGAGTAGATCAAGTCTAGCCTAGAGGGGTCAGCCTAGAGATTCCGGAAATGGTCCAGAGCGGGCAGATAAATTGAGGTCCACAGTAGGATTCCTCACCAATTTAGGTTAGGGCAATCTACCTTCACCTTTGTTAAGCTATGAGTTGATGCTGGGTCTTAGGCCACAATGTAGGCCTAACTTGTCTGACCCAGCTTAATTTAATGTGATTAAATTACTGGGTTAAAAACTCAATTAGTCACTTACTGTTAGTTATTGGAGTCTCTGTTCTCCGGTTGTGTAATTGTCGAGAGCGTACTTGCTGGTGGGATCTTTTTCGTTGTCTGTTCTCGTCCCTTCACCCTTGCGTCCTCTCGCCCCGTTGTTCGTTTTCGTACTCCTTTGTTCTCCTCTTCGCGGGGCTTTTTCCACCAGCGTTCCTTGGTTTATTCCTCGGTTGGTTGAGCGGTAATGTATCTCCATTACCGAGCACGCTCTTCTCACACAGTATATAAATACTAGTGTGGAGAATAACTCTGGTGAGCAACCAATTGGTTTCATCCACCCAGTTATTGACATAAAAGGAATTTAATAATTGTTAGATTACCTACCTACCTACTCAGTGAACCATTTTCGTTACCTCCCAACTACCCACTCATCAGTTTTCCATATACTGGGGGCCCCGGGAGATAAAAATTTTGGTGTCATTGTCACCAATTTTTATGTCTGAGTGTAGACTAGCTAACTATTTAACTGTAAATGCCTGTTAATCTGATTAACAGTGCCTATCCTCACCTTCTCATGGAGAAGGTGTAGCATTTAATTAGAAGAGAAAATATACATCCATAGGATGAAACTGTCTATGGTCTTTACCATAAGAAAAGAAAAAATGAAAGTTAGAAGATAAAATTACAATTCCCCAGCATCTATTTTTGTTGTAAAAATAGTCGCGCCTTTAATGCTGTTTGTCGCTGAGGTCTTGTGTCTGTCAATGTTGTAGTAGGATGCGTTACCACTCCTACTGTCAAAGGAATAGTTACTGGAAGTTCAGTGTCTCCAGTTGTTACTGTCAGTGGAGAAGGTTCTCCAAAGTCCATTGTTTTGGGTCCAGACTCTAAAGGGTACAAAAGATAAATGTCTCTTGTTGTGTCACCCGTTGAAGTCCTTAATTTGACCACTCTTGTTACCCCGTCTGCCCCTGGTCTGAGTTCTGAAACTCTAGCCAGAGGCCAGTATTGTCTTGGAGTACTGTCATGTATGAGAACAAGGTCCCCTACCTTAATTGTGTCAGACCAATCCTTCTTAGTCATTTGTTTATGTCTCTCCCTTAGACCCATCAAGTACTCAGTTTTCCACTGTTTAATGAAATGAGCTTTAACTCTAGTTAAATGTTGTAACTTAGTCTGGAGCTCATCATGTCGTTGAGTCCAGTTTGGGTCTTCTGAAGAGTCTATATTGTAGTCCGGCAGGAGACTAACTTGTTCTCCCCGAATCAAATGATTTGGAGTTAATGGTTCCGGGTCATTAATGTTGTCACTCACATAAGTGAGTGGTCTATTGTTAATGATGTTCTCAATCTCAGCCAGGAGAGTGAGGCAACCCAAATAAGTGTATCTGTTTTTGCCAATTGCTTTCTTCAAGCAATTCTTTACTGTTTGTATATTCCTCTCCCAGATAGAACCATACCAAGGAGAGGCAACCGGAATATACTTCCACTTTATGTTTGAATTTTGTATATATAATGTGTTATTTCATTGCTTAACAAGTCGTGGATGACTTGTTCACCAGCTTTGAAATATGTAGCATTGTCAGTCCAAACTGTCTTTGGTACTGAATGTCGTGCACAGAATCTCTTAAAGACAGCAACAAAAGATTCTGCTGTAAGGTCCTCCACAACATCCAAATAAACAGCTCGTGAGGCAGCACATGTAAACAGTATAATGTACATTTTTTGTTCAGTGTCACCCACCCCTACAGTCAATGCTCCTGTATAGTCAATGCCTACAGTCTCAAAGGGTCTGTTGAGAGTAACTCTCTCCTCTGGCAAAGCAGGAGGATTTGGTTTCCTATAGGGCCTAGCATGAATACGCCTACATGTGACACACTCACTCAGGACTGTTTTAACAGTGATCCTTCCCTTGGGTATCCAATAAGTTTTTCTTAATGTAGTTAGTGTCTGTGGTACCCCCATATGATATACATCATTATGTGTTTTTCTGATGATTAATGTTGTCAAATAGCTAAATCTAGGTAAAAGGATTGGATGTTTGCTTTTGTATGACAGTTTTGATTTGTCTAATCTCCCTTTACACCTTAGAAGGCCTTCCTCATCTCTGAACAAGTTTAGATCCACAACTACTGATGGTACAGGTTCTTTTGTTTGTTTCCCATTAGTTAAGAATTCTAACTCTTTATTGTACTCTTTTTGTTGTGCATGGCCTATCCAGTATTTGGTTGCAACTTCTGTATAATTATGATTGTTTTTATTTAGCTGTTTGTTAATTGTGGCTAAACAGTTGTGAGCAAACCTCAAACAGTAGGCTGTAACCCTGACAAGTTTGTTGAAATCAGAATAAATTTCATAATTAGTGATTGGTTCAACCTTTTCATTTGAAAAGATTAAATTTAATGTCAAGTTAACTTGTTCCACAGGCCATTGGTCTGTATTACATAGCCACTTAGGTCCCATAAACCAAGTTTTGTTTGACTTCAACAACTTGTAGGATAAACCTCTGGTCAGAAAGTCTGCTGGATTTTGTTTAGTTGGAACATAGTGAAAGTTTACTTGTAGGCTTTCATTAGCTTCAGCTATTTCTTTTAGCCTATTTCTTACAAAGATATTCTTACTATTAATGCTATCATTCCGTATCCAGGCAAGACAAATCTGACTGTCAAGCCAGACGTGGATATGAGTTAAGTACACATCATGGTAAGCATCCTTAAGCAATGCAATGGTTTTAATGGCTAATGTAGCAGCCAATAGTTCCAATTGAGGTATGGTTCGGCATGGGCGCCCGCAGGTAGGGGCAAGGGGGGGGGGGCGCTTGCCCCCCCCTGGAAATGCCAAGAAAATATATTAAATATTTTCTAAGAAAATATTTATATCCTAAACTTGCTGAAAAGTATCCAACTGCCTCCTAAAGGATGAAAATTTTTATTTGTGTGCATGATAAAAGGTTGCTACTTTTTTATTTGTTCAGAAGTCCCCCCTTAAAATTATCCCACCAAGTTGGCAGCGCCAACTCAAGCACCTGGCTGCATGCAGTGCGTGGCAGCCATTGTTTTTGATCAGTTTTTTTATTGTTATCATGTGCATTGTATGTATATTAGGATTATAACTTTTAGACTTTTTTTCAAATAAAAGATCTCCTGTATCATAAATCGATGAACTTTTGCTTAAAAACAATGAAAAAGACCCTAATTCCTCTCAGTTTTTAAAAAAGGTCACCCCCCAAATCAAAAGTTTGAATCACCATAACCATATATTTACGTTACTACTCATAAGTATATAAATATATTATTATTAGAGGGCGGACTTTTAGGTTTTAACCTAAAAAATTTTCGAATTTTTCAGTACGCTAATATATCGTGAGATCGCCCGAAAAATCACTTCCGGTGCTCAAATTCGATGACTAATATCAATCCACCCATACAAGAAAATTTTAGAACACACGACATTGTTCTTCATGCACTCGCAAATTGTATAAAAGCACGAAATGAAATCAACCGAATCACTTGTGTCCAGTATTGCGCAATAGTTACTCAACTGTTCAGTTCAACTCAACTTCAGGTAAGCTTTTATTATTTGTAATATGTTCGCTTAATTAAAAAACGTAGCGAAATGTGGAATTCGCTTCTGCACTCTTGAACATTCCAGGACATTTTTAAAATTTATTAACCATAATAATTTGTTGAATTTTTCTTCCATTTTAACACGTAAACAAAAGCGTATCCAGAATGTTTTGTAGAGGGGAGTCAAACTCAAAAAATATATAGAGCCCAAAATATTTGGTGATAAATATTTTCGTGAGACGTTCTATGGATGTTCTAAAAATATTTTCCAAAATTTTATCACCTAAAAAATAAATATTTGGTCATATTTTTTCACCTAAAAATCCGCCCTCTAATTATTATATTATTTCTATATATTATATTAATATTATATATATATAATATATATATAAACAAACAAACAAATCAACTTAATACCTTTTTATATCTGTTTCAGAAGCAATATAATGTCACACAAGAAAAGTGATACTACCATACAGAAGAACAAGGATATCTGGACCAATAATCTGGTGAGATTCCAGCAGTCACATAGAAGAAGAGGAAGTGTCCCTTTAGAAGAATCTTCACTAGAAGAAAAATGCAGAATGCCACTCCAAATCCAAATCATTGGACGGTACCAGTTTCTTGGAACAGAAATCAAAGGAAGAAAGGAGCGAATAGTGGAAATTTCCAAAGAAGTTACAAAATTATGGAAGAATAAATTGAATTTTCCGCATGTGTCAGATCAAGTAATACGAGCAAAGCTTGACAAGGTGATGAAGACTTATGATGAATGTGTCAGGAGGGGAAAATATGATGCCCTGAATGAACTTTTTGATATCACTAAAGTAAATGGCCAATGGTTATCCTCGGAAGACAAACGACTGTACCACCTTCAAGTGGAAAGCAAAGGAGAAGTGGGGTACTCTACAGGTCAAGTTGCAAGTGAAGAAACGATTCACCCTTCAAAGAGACGAAAATTGCCTGCTGAATCAGCATCAACATCTTGCAATCATGTATCTGGTGGTAGTGGTACTGAATCTGAAGAGAGCGAGCATGAAGATGAAGATGAGAGTATTACTCCACCAACCAGAAGACATAACAAAAGTAAAGTTGCAACCAACTTGGTGATATCCACAGGAGTATCAACAAGTAAAGCCGCTAAAATATGCAAACAGTTGTCACTTGATGGTATTGACATTCCAACACCAAGTCAAGCAGCAATTTACAAGTCAGCATACAAAGAGGCTGCTAAATTGAAGGAGGAAATGATTGAAAATTTACAGATGGAAGAGTGGTCTTTACATTTTGATGGAAAGCGCATTGAGGAAAATAAGTATCAAGTAGTGGTACTTAAAAATGAAAGAACCGAAGTAAAATTGGATGCATTGCGTCTGAAAGATGGCAAGGCTGAAACTATTGCTGAAGGAATTGCAAAAGTTATTGATGAATACACCTTATGGAATGCAATAAAGATGATCGTTGCTCATACAACAAGTGTTAACATTGGGAAAAAGAGTGGAGTTGTTGTCAAATTGCAACGAATGTTCTCAGAGAAGGGTATCTGCAAACCACAATTTATCAGTTGTCAGCATCACATTCTGGACAGGATTCTCCGTTTGGTAATGGACGAAGATCTTGGTGCTAACACCAGTTCTCCAAACATCGAATATCCATTTGTATCCCAACTGGTGAAGAATTATGAGGAACTAAAGGCACAGTTTGTTAATGGAACAGAAGAGGTCCTCCAGAAATCAGGATGGAGAGATGATATTAAGTTTTTGTACCATCTAACACGGGTGTTTAGATTCTTTGAAGAAAAAGGGAATTTTCCTTTGATTAACTTTCAGAAAATTCCAAACATCAGCAATGCGAGGTGGCATTCAAGAGCCATTCTAGCTATCCTTGCATTTATTCTTATACCTACAACAAGGAAGACTTTGGAGAAGGTATGCAGATTCATTTCATACAACTGGGCAGAATATTGGTTTACTAATCAGATGTACAATGAAAATGACTTCAAGAACTTGTCAGAAATATTGAAACCTTACAAAAAAACATTGAACTCATTGGAAAATCACTGGAAGCAGGAGCCATCCCCACTCAAGATACCAAGAAGTAATCAGTGTGCAGAACGTGCAATCAAAGTTATGCAGGAACTGTATGCTGCCTGCAGAAACAAAAACAAACTGCAACTTCGGTTTATTCTAAGCAATAAGCAGTAATAAGTTATATGTACAAGTATTATAACGATTATGTTGTGAGTTCTTTTATTATATTACATGGAATATGCAATAAAGTTACGTATGCAATAATCGATTTTTTGATTTCTGGGTGACCTTTTCTAAAAAGATATTAAAATGAAAGTTCATTTCTTTGTTTTTAGGCAAAAGTTCATTGAATTAAAGTACAGGAATATTAGGTTGTAAAAACGTTATAACCCTAATGTATATACAATATATATTTGCATTTTCCATTACAGAAAATGCAACACTAAACTTGCTTAGAATTAACCTGCTGGTTCCTAAGGGGTCAAAAGTTTTTTGCTTGCTCCGGTCCCTACCTTTTAATACATTAAATTTTGCCCCCGCTTGGAAAAAATCCTGCGGGCGCCCATGTGGTTCGGGTAGGTTTGAGAGGTGCAACTTTCCCTTTTGCATAAATTAGATGACTTTCTGTAGGGCTTACAAGATACGCACAGCACCCATAAGCTTGTGTGCTTGCATCAGCAAACACATGAAGTCTCTGGGGCTTATCCCTAAACCCACAGCACCTTTGAATTTTAATGTTCTGCATTTTTGTTAAATCAGCAGCTAACTTCTTCCAAGATTTTTGATTTTCATTTGTTATTGGATCATCCCACCCAACATTTGTCTTCCAAATTTCTTGGAGGAGAATCTTTGATTTTATTGTTGAAGGCAGGAATAGACCCATAGGATCAAAAATTTTGGAAGCCTCTGATAATATTTGTCTTTTAGTATTTGCTTCCTCATCAAGTTTAAAACCTTTAGTACAGATTGAATCATGACTGTTAGAAGTTGCATCCAAATACCAGTTCATACCTAAAGTTTTAACTCTGTCTGATGGCTCAGTAAGACCATTATTATCCTTTAAAATCTCTTTGTTTAAATCCTCATCATTTGAAATCCACTCTCTAAGTTCAAAGTTACCTTGTTGCATAATGTTTTGAGAGTGTTCATAGACTTCAGATAATTCAGATTTTGTTGTTGTTGAGCCTATTAGATTGTCTACGTAAAAATGTTCCTTAAGGAAGTTCAATGTTAAAGAGTTATTAAACTGGTTCAAATGATGTCCAATTGTCAATGCTAATAGGCTAGGTGAGCAATTGGCTCCAAACAACACAACATTAAATCTATAGGTTATGAACCCTTTATTCAAATCAAATGGATCCTTGAACCATAAGAACCTAAGTTGGTTCTTATCATATTCATTTTTAAGATTTATTCTCAAAAATGCCTTTGAAATGTCACTTTGTACGGCATATTTGTCTAACCTGAACCTCAGTAAGATCTTCACAAGGTCAGAAATGAGATTAGGACCCTCAATCAAGCAATCATTCAAACTGTGTTTATCACTGTCTTTGAGGCTACAGTTATATACTACTCTGAGTTTTGTTGTTGGGGCATCTTGTCGATAAACCCCCCTGTGGGTTAAATAATGACAACCATCTTTTTTAAAAGGGTTATTTGTTACTTCTTCAATGAAGCCTTTCTGTAGCTGTTCTTTGAAGACATCATTATATGATGGAATATTATTATCTTGTTTGAGTTTTTTCATTACTTTATATAAATGTCCTTTAGCTACTTTGAGATTGTCTCTTAAAGTTGGACAATTTATTTTCCAAGGTAACTCAACAAAATAACTATTGTCTTTGCACTGAATGGTGTCTTCAAATCTTTCTACCATTAACTGATCTTCTGAAGTTTGATTTGTGTCATGTATACCCACAGATTCTAGCAACCATAAAGTTTGAATTGCCTCATCCAAAGTTTCATTTGATAATGATGAATTAATGTTCTCAGTTGAGATAATATTATTCAAAGTGTTGCTATTCTTACAGGTGTTATGTAGGACTGAGTTGAGGCACATAGAATTTGTTGGTCATGAACTATTTTGGTTTAGGTCTAGGTTGTATTTGGATAGATCACCCAAAGGGGCTATCCCTGATGGAGTCTGAATAGCTATACCATTACCTATCTCTACTATGCCTCTATGAATAAGATTAATATAATCTGCCCCCATTAGCATTTCAATGTTAGCTACTGTGTTGTTAGTGATATGTCTATCAGCTATTTTGTAGTGTTTTCCCAAATGATTTATGGTTTGTTCTAGTTTGGGTATAACCAGTTTGTTTTGTCCTACTTTAGAAATAATAACTGCTTCAATTTTCTCTAATTTATTTTCTAAATGTAGTTCCAGGTCAATTGTCTTATAACTATTTTTGTCCGAGTTATCCTTAACAAAGGATGCAATATTGAGTTTTTGTTCATTCGGGTTTGGTGTCAAACCCAATTTATTAACTACATTTTGTGAAACAAATGTTTGTTGAGAACAACAGTCTATAAGACATCTCACTGGAGTAGTGCTACCCTCACTATTCACTAAGTCCAAAGTAATAGTTGGTAAAAGAATCTCAGTGTTTCTTGTTACATTGTTTGAACAAGCAGAATGTCCCATGAAAGTGGCATTTTCTTTGTTACCTTTGTTTGGGGGAGGTATCTTTTGAGTTTGAGTACTATTGTTTGGACACTTTGGTGAATCACACATTGATGAGACATGTCGTAAACTTTTACAAAACTTACACTTGAATCTTAACCTAGATTTACAGTCTTTCTTATAATGTCCCTGGCCAGTACACTTTTTACACAGGTTCAACTGTTCACATCTTTTAGCTCTTTGGTTAAAGTCTGAATATTTGTCACACCCAGTACTACTGTGTTCATTACTTGCACAAAATTTGCAATGTGGTGTGTAAGTTGAGGCAGCAGTTACATTAAAGTTCTGTAATGTAGGTGTTCGTGTATTATAGTTGGTCACATTTGATTCTACAGTATCAAGTTTTGTCTGTTTGGCTGTAGCTAGTTGGTCTCTGGGAACAGTCTTTGGTTTATCCATAGTCTGGGTCTTATGTGTTGGAAAATCTCTCAATTTGTAATTAGTTAGGATATTGGGGAAGTGTTTTCTTATATCTTCCAGATTAGGATAATTTTCTCCCGTCTTTAGAATTAAAATATCTTTAACCCTCAAAGGAAGGCACCTAAGTACTATGCCTTGTATAATCCAAGATGAAGCTTTAATATCTATCTCATTGCTAACCAGTTGTCCTATAATAGCTTCTAATTTTGTATAAAAATTTTCCATATCACTATGGTTATCTTTTATGGGTGCAAATTCAAAAATTTGTTGAGATAATTCATATACAATCTCATCTTTATTAATGTAATTACGTTTTAAGAGATCAATAGCTACTTCATATGAATTCCCTACGGCTGGTAAATAGGCTATCAGGTTATAGGCTGGGCCTTTAAGGGAACTAGTTAAGTAACTAAACTTTTCAACAGTTGAAATATAAGGTTTATTACCTATTAAATTCTCAAATTTGTCAATGAAAGATGGGAATTGTACCGTGTCCCCTTCAAATGTTGGTACTAGCAAAATGGGTAACTGAGCCCTCAATTCTTGTGACTCAGGATTTTGCATGCCACTTAAATTTTGTTGAAGGTTAGCTCTACTTTGATTAAAATCAGAATTAGGTTTTTTTGGTGTTAAGTCAGTCAAACGAGACCGTAGTCTCCTTATTTGCTGTTCAATTGAGATTACCTGATCATCATCATCAGCGTAAAGGTCTATCAATTGTTCTTCAGCCATTTCGGATTCAACTAACTCTGAAATACTCTCATTAATGGCTATTATTTCCTTCTTTTTAGTTTCCAATTTAAGAATTACACTCTCTATATTTTCCTGACCTGGTTGTGTAATATTGTTAAAAGTGTTCACAGCCTTTGTAACAGCTCCCAACTTTGCCCCCCTTTTCTTTTTTAACTTTTTCAATTCCGCACTGTCCATGTCTAAGTCAAAATTGTTTAACTGGGGATCGTAATGAAATAGAGGACAAGAAGAAATTACCAGAGAAGAGAGAGCACAGACAAAACAGTCAAGTTTAAATTTGGTTTAATCCCCCCCAAGTACTTGTGTGTCACTCAGGTCTAAGCTTATAAGAGAATGAGACTCCTTAAATGTAAATGTTTCCTAGTTAGGCCCTAGGTTGTAGACCTAATTAGGCTTGATTAGGTTAGGCTTAGGCTTAGGCTTAGGCTAGACCATTTAGCCTAATTCTGCAATTTTTTGTTTAGTAAGGTTAGGGTTTGTAAATTCCCCACACACGGACCACCAATGCGAAAAATGCTCTGTATGAATTGGTCCGCAATTAACCCACCCCTTATATCTCCAGTCTAACTATAGAGTAGAACAAGTCTAGCCTAGAGGGGTCAGCCTAGAGATTCCGGAAATGGTCCAGAGCGGGCAGATAAATTGAGGTCCACAGTAGGATTCCTCACCAATTTAGGTTAGGGCAATCTACCTTCACCTTTGTTAAGCTATGAGTTGATGCTGGGTCTTAGGCCACAATGTAGGCCTAACTTGTCTGACCCAGCTTAATTTAATGTGATTAAATTACTGGGTTAAAAACTCAATTAGTCACTTACTGTTAGTTATTGGAGTCTCTGTTCTCCGGTTGTGTAATTGTCGAGAGCGTACTTGCTGGTGGGATCTTTTTCGTTGTCTGTTCTCGTCCCTTCACCCTTGCGTCCTCTCGCCCCGTTGTTCGTTTTCGTACTCCTTTGTTCTCCTCTTGGCGGGGCTTTTTCCACCAGCGTTCCTTGGTTTATTCCTCGGTTGGTTGAGCGGTAATGTATCTCCATTACCGAGCACGCTCTTCTCACACAGTATATAAATACTAGTGTGGAGAATAACTCTGGTGAGCAACCAATTGGTTTCATCCACCCAGTTATTGACATAAAAGGAATTTAATAATTGTTAGATTAACTACCTACCTACTCAGTGAACCATTTTCGTTACCTCCCAACTACCCACTCATCAGTTTTCCATAACTTCTACCTTCTTAGCTTTGGTTCGGGTTTGAACTAAACCCCCAAACCCAGAAATTCTTAGATTTTCCCTCTTAAGTTCTTTAAACTTAAAATTTCTGGAAATTCTGGTCTTAATAAAGCTACACTGGCTACCACTATCAAACAACACTCTTACAGTAGCTTCTCTGTTAAAAAAAAGTGGTTAGAAATAACCGCATATATTTCCAAATAAAATATAAACAAAATAAATATAGAATAAAAATAACAACCTTCGTTTCTAAGCAACTAGTGAAGTTGGGTTTCCCTAATTGACATAAAGAAGAAAGAAAAAAGTTTCTGAGACAAAGAAAAACGGAGCTTTATCCATTCTTGAAAAATTTTGACTGCATGAAGCGGTCTAGTTTTTTCGGAAAGTAAAATTCTCGTGGTTCCCCAACTAACCGGGCAACTTAAAGTCAACCTTTAAACCTCACAACCTTTAAATCTTATCCTTAATAACCACTGCAATTAAACAAAAACCCTGTTTAACTAAATAGAGGCCTATCAGAACTAGGTGTAAGTAAGTTAATTAAAGAAAATAACTAAGGTAAGAGAAAAACTAGGTACCTAGAAGAAACTCGAACCGGGCTACAACTGCCCTAACTCAATAATTAAATGGCTGTTATAGCCCCTATTAAAACCTAAAGGCAATATAGCCCTAACTTAACTTGAGTAAAACCTTCAAAACCTTAAACCTTAAACCTTTAAAAACAAAAAATTAAGGGCAATACAGCCCTAGCCTAACTTAACCTGCAAAACCTAGGTCTGGGAAATAGCCCCTACAAATAAATAACCTAGCAGTGTGTTAAATAATAACTTAAAATTTAACAAATAAAATTCAAACCTGGAAACTAAATGAAACTTATGGATTAGTTAGAAACAGAAAGGGTAACGTTCAACTGGCAACTTCATTTTTGGTAAGTCTAAATTAATTTTAATGAATTTAGCTTCACCATAGTTAGTAATCTGGCTGCTGACCAAATTTTAACCTGAAAACCACTGCAACCTACAGTGAAAAAGTCTGTAGCTATGTTGACAGTGTCTAAATAGGCCATTATTATTTCTATAATTACTGTGTCTATTTAAAGTAAACTTAACTTTAATATTACACCTAAATAAAAATAATCTCTCTCAAGCTAAATAATAAATTCTTCAATAAATTTTTCAATATTCTCCATCATTCCCAATTAATAATGCTGCAGCTGTTTGCAATAATCCCCCTTTACTTTTACTCCCTTTCATAGCAGTGGCATGTGCCACTGATGTTTCTACGGGTCAATCCCAGAATAGGCACCTGATGTACCTCAATCCCAGATGAAGCACCTGCGTTCAACCTCAATCCCAGAATAGGCCCCTTGCAAGGAATTAAATAAAAAAAACCTGATGATTACAAAATTTAATGTTCATACAAAGTTTATTACAAATGTAATAAAGGCAAAGTTATAAAAGGTTTAAAGTGGTTTAATGAATAAAGAAAAATTTTAGATATTATAAATTCCTGCAATATGAGCCCGAATGTTTCTGAATCCATCTGAAGCAAATCTATCTTGCCACATAAATTGGTATAGATATAGGTCAGGCTAGGTTAGGCTAGGTTAGGCTAGGTTAGGTTAGGTTAGGTTAGGTTAGGTTAGAGTTGATTTTTTCAAATATTGATAAAAACAATGAAATTATATCTCTAAAAACTGTTTATATTTTTTTCTCCTCAATCCCAGATTAAGCACCTGTGTTTTGCCTCAATCCCAGATTAAGCACCTAAAAATGATTTCAGGTGCCTATTCTGGGATTGATCCGTTTCTACTTCTGGGGTAGGCCTACTTGGAGTGTTTTCACACAATAATGGCTCATGCCGGCCATGGCATTTTTTGCACAAAATTTTAAACTTACAAAACCTTTCTCTGTGACCTTTCAAAAATCATTTAAAACATGCTGTGGACTTAGTTACCCTGTCCTTTCTCTCCTCAACAGGTAAAACCTCAGCCACCTCACATTTACAGTATATGGCTTGTGGTTGCCTTCGCAAAATATGCATTTCTTGATTCCCTTTAATTTATTCTCAGAGGATGCATGTAGAGCTGACACTGTATCTGGGATATTCCTTTTTGCAGAAACTTTGGTGCTGTGCCTGCCTTTGTCCCCTTGTTTAACATCCCACTATGCAAACTCATTTCCCTCTCGTCTTGCTAATTCTGTAGTGTCCCGTGCTTAATTCAAGCAAAATTGAACCAGACAAATCAATTTAGACTCCAGTATACTGACCAACATTATACCATACTTTTCCATTCCTACACCCAAGTTGTTCAGGGACCTCGTTCTAACTTCAAATGCAACATATAACTGCTGTAACTCCTTAACATTATTAGGATTATTAACAGGAGGTATAGCTAAAAGTTCACGGAGGTGGCTTTTAATTAAGATCTCTGGCTTACCAAACCGTTTCTTTAATATATCCCAAACCACAATATAATTAGCCTCTGTTAATACTAATCTTGCTATTGTCTTTGCTGCCTCCCCTTCCAAGAGGGACTGCAAATGATTAAACTTCTCCACAGCACTTAACACTTGACTAGAATAAACTGCTGATTGAAAACTGTCTGCACATCCTTGCCATTCCTGAATACTCCCAGAAAATATTTCGAGTACAAGCTTCGGTAATTGAACTGCAAATCTGTTAACCTTAACTTCACGAACACTGTTTGTTGAGAGCTATGTTTCATTATTAGACCTGGTCTCTAACTGTACTGAGCTGCTAAACTCTTTTGCTTTGTGGCATGCTTTAATTATGTTATCAGTAATCTCTTCAAAGTAAATTATGTCATTTTCTATTTCATCCTCTTCTATAAGAGCCTCAATTTTAACATTTCGGCACTACTTCGCTTAGAGCAACCTTTTTAGTTTCTAATATGGAAAGCTGTGCAGTCACTAAGCTTAAATCCTATTGCTCTATGGCAGAATCTATTGTGGCAGTGACCTTTGTAATTAGACCTTTGTAGGCGCTTCTCCTTTTTCTAAACTTGTTCAATTCAGCTGCACTCATCTTCAATGCAAACAACAATTGGGTTCAATGCCAAATAAGCTGAATTGGTGAAAATACTTAACCAAACTGATCAAACTCAAATTTTGCCTTTTTTCAAACTGAATTGCTTGGTTGGGGTACTGACCAACCACCAGTATAGAATACCAAATTTTTCACCCAAATAACTGGCGCACTGAAGTCTGCAACCTTCGCCTACGAACAATAAAACCAAAATTAACCAAACCGGTAAAAATGAAGGCCCAAAACAACGACAGACTAGCGGCCAAGTTTCGCAATTGGTCGACCAAACTGTCTACCCTGGGACCTTAACTCAATTATGCTCAACCCGTCCAGGCCTAACTTGGGCTACAATTTGCACGATCAGAACTTTGTCGAAAAATAGTCACTGATTCAGTCTTGGGCTAGAATCCGGTTCGAAGGACCATGTTATTTTGGTTCAGAATCCCAGCTGAGCCTTGAACGGCCAAGCTATGAGGGGCCACTTCAACCTACAGCCCAAGTTAAGCTAGACTAAAACTTACGGACTTGGAGGTCCTATTAGGTCCTACCTTAGGGTTGCTGACTCGATGTGGGCCTACCTTAGGCCTCAGTACCATAAAATTAAGAAAAAACAAAAGGGGCTGTTCAGCCACTGAAGGTAAAAGTGAGTATACACCAATATTAGGCTTTATTCAGTCAAATCACAACTATTGTATTCAAAATCGTATTCATGATTACACATTCATAATAGCAAATAATAATACCTGAAACAAAAGAAAACAGTACTTTAGTTCAAAGAAAGCGGACAAATTATACAATTCAAAGTTAGATAGCATAACATTTTTCCTCCCATGAACATAAAGAAAGTGAACTTAAAATCGTATTCATGATCAAACATCCATAATAGCAAATAATAATACCTGAAACAAAAGAGAATAGTACTTTAGTTCAAAGAAAGCGTACAAATTAAACAATTCAAAATTAGATAGCATAACATTAAACCATTATAAATTATAAAATTAAATTAAATTAAAAATTATAAATTGAGTCGTTCAACGGCCTTGCGCGGTCTTGAAGAACGTCGCAATTTAGTAGTGGATTCCGATGGTGAATAAATTTCGACAGCACTACGTCGATCCGCTTGGGGCTGCCGTTCATCATCGGTGGGCAGCAGAGACGAAGTGTCGGCAGCCATTGGCGTATCCTTCAATAAGACGTGAAGATCATCCCTACGGTCATCAACATCACGAGCTGGCACCGCCCCGTGATCATCAAAAGTGGAAGACTCCGTCCCTCGATCACCAGCCGGAGTAAGATCTTTTGTAGAGACAGCGTCTTCTTTGCCACCAGGAAACTTGACATGTGCATAGTACGGATTAGATTCTATTAGTTCAACTGGTTCTACTAGTGGATCATATTTGGAGTGGCGAATATGGCGCTTTAGAAGAACAGTTCCTAGAGAGGACAGCCAAGAAGGAAGAGCTGATCCAGACGAGGTTTTACGCGTATACGAGAACAATCGTTCGTGCGGTGTTTCATTAGTAGCGGTACAAAGAAGTGACCTGATTGAGTGAAGTGCGTCAGGTAGAACGGACTCCCATTGTCGTTCGTCCAGACCTCGAGTTTTACATGCGAGAACCACAGTTTTCCAAATTATGCCGTTGTAACGTTCGCACTGCGAGTTTCCTTCAGGATGGTAAGGCGTAGTGCGACTAGTAGATATACCGTGGCTTGTTAGAAATCATCTCAGTTCGGACGACATGACTGACGCTCCTCGATCAGAATGTATGTATGATGGCATTCCAAACATAGAAAATAAGTGAGTCAAACATTTAATCATCGTGGAAGCGCTCGTGTCACGACACGGGTATGCAAACAGAAACCGAGAATTTTCGTCAACGATAGTCAGTATGTAGGTGTTTGAAGAAGCGGAGGAGCGAGGAATCGGGCCTTTGAAATCGATGTTTAATCTCTCAAAGGGAGACATAGCCTTTATCAGATTGGTGTCTTTCGGCTTGTAGTAGCGCGGTTT
Source organism: Bathynomus jamesi (assembly GCA_023014485.1). Classification (NCBI taxonomy): domain Eukaryota; kingdom Metazoa; phylum Arthropoda; class Malacostraca; order Isopoda; family Cirolanidae; genus Bathynomus; species Bathynomus jamesi. Next base: position 587,198 of record JAJOZX010000140.1, on the reverse strand, counting down.
GCATTCGGCGGATTGAGCAACGTTCAGTGACTCTGCGTATATCTTCAACTGAGTACGGAAGAGTTCTGACTTTGACAAAATGAAGCATTCGTCGAACCCCAAGATGGAGCAAAGCCTTATATAATTCTTCATTGGTCGTACTAGAGTCGAAGAGCACTGAGCTCGAGAGAGAGTGTCGGCTTGTAAATTTTTAACCCGGTCGAAATTTGATCGTGTAAGAGAGTGCCGATAGTTCAATTCTCCAGCGAAGTATTTTGTCATTCTTTATTCGGCCCGCAGCTTTCTGGTTAAACCTAAATGGAACACTGCGCTGATCGGTTACTAAATAGAAATGCTTCGATAAGAAATGTTTCCACTTTCGTAAAGATTCAACAATCGCGTATGCCTCCTTCTCTACAATGTGAAGACGCTTTTCGGATAGGTTCAATGATCGGGAAAAGAAAACTAGTATTTTCAATTAGAGGTCTGATCTTCTGCGAGTACTTACGTACAGAGGCGGCAGAACGACATGATTTAATGGGGTGCGCCATTTTGGGGTGGGCCCCGAATTTTTTTAAACTTGTAATGTCAAATGCATTGTTTTAAGCAATTTGTCACATAAAAGACAAATATATAGCATATTTTTATTAGATCAAATATATAGCATATATTTATATCAGATATTAAGATGTTATAACTAGTTGGAAATTATAATGACAGAGACAAATAAATAAAAAATATATAGCGAGAGAGAGCGAAAGATATATACTGTATATATATATATATACATATATATATATATATATATATATATATATAATATATATATATATATATATATATATATATATATATATGTTAAACACAGACCGTGCATGGAACAAGGAACTCTTCTGGGAAAATCCACTATAGTCCGAATAAGTAATGGTAAATGACAAATACCATAGTTTTTCTTTTTCATGATGCTAGCCCGACGTGGGCAACGGGTCTCTCGCAAAGAGATCCCATAAATATAGCTTCCCTCACCAGCTATCTGCAAAGCAGACAGGATCCAGCTTTGGGACATGGATCCTGTCTGCTTTGCAGATAGCTGGTGAGGGAAGCTATATTTATGGGATCTCTTTGCGAGAGACCCGTTGCCCACGTCGGGCTAGCATCATGAAAAAGAAAAACTATGGTATTTGTCATTTACCATTACTTATTCGGACTATAGTGGATTTTCCCAGAAGAGTTCCTTGTTCCATGCACGGTCTGTGTTTAACATATAAATTTCTCAGGGGACCATTCTGAGTTTGTGTGTATATATATATATATATATGATGAATAAAACCACGAAGGGAAAAGAAACACAAAGGGGTGCTCAAGCGCTTTCGTCTAATGACATCCTCAGGAACACTGAGTGTTCCTGAGGATAAAAAATACCCACGTGCAATTTTTTGAAGATTCATGCATATTCGAGTGAGCACCAGCAATTTGAAAAATAGCGATTTTGCTTATACGGCATACGCGCCTATATATGAGATTACACAAGTTCACAACCATCATAAGGGATATTAACACAAATCATTTGCCTGTCTTAATTAAAAGCTGTTATCACTAACACAAAAAAGTTATTCTTATTCTCTCATGGTACATTAAGGGGTTTTATCATATATTCACAAGGTATTATTTCTCTAGAGCAAGAAACCATGATTTCTGTTCGGAAACAGATGATCGTTTGCGCTGATTAGGAACGCGGAGTCTGTCATTTTCAACTACTTGAAGGACTTCTTGAAAGCGCTCCTCATCCCTGGCAACATTAAGAAAGTCATGGCAAAGTTTTACACCACGCTCTGCAGCCTCATTGACGACCTGAAGCTTGTCCACAACCCGTTTCATGTTCAGGTAGTCGTCATGATCCGCCCATTCACTGGCTGGACTGTGGAGAAACTGATAGGGCATGCCTAAAATGGTGAAGAACCGGCTTGAGTCAGGCCCAATTAGGTCCACCAGGGCAGTGCCACTTTCTGGGACAGGGGGAAGATATGGCTTTCCATAGCCCCCATGATTGAGCCCCACTCTCTTAGTAACTTCAGTGCCTTCATGGCAAAGAAGGGCCTTCCTCATCTCCTCTTTTGTCCTTTCTTGTACTTGGGACGAGAACAAAGCCAGTGGGGCCAACTCCTCAGTTAGGTACCAAGTGTGTCTACCGAGTGCCACACGTGCTTTGTCAACTATTGTGGCGTCATATGGGGCAAATTCAGCCAAGGTTTCGACCAAATTCAAGTCATTCAGTGGCGCACTTGCTGGAACGGGGCAAACAATCCACCATGGGACATAAACAGCGACTGTGAACACAGCAAACCGTTCTAACTTGCTGATTTGACTTTTAGTCACAACCTCGGCTTTGGGAAACTGCTCTTTGATCTGGCCTGACAAAAGAACAATCTTGAGGGTATAGAGCAGTTTAGCCATCCACCTTGCTTTGTGAAGTGCGCCGGGGTAGACCATTGTGAAGTTCACTGGCTCGGATCCTTTAGTTACAAACAGCAGACAAAGCTCTACCAGCTCCTTGTAGTCGCCACGTGTAAATGGTTGGGCTAGAGATTCACGGAAGAAGTCAGCCATCTCCGGCTGGCGCTCCTCAAACACTCCAGGCATTGCGGGGTAGTAGTATTTCTTTTTTTCATTGTACGCCAGTTGAGAGAAATGGTTCTTGAACCTAGAAATGCAATTATTGGGATTATTGTATTTCGTACTAATCTATAATATTGTTTTAGGGGTATTAAGATTGATATGATCGATCATTTGCTTGGTGTTAGTATATCTTACAGTATAAGTCTAATAAAAGAAATTCCACTAAATTTGTTCATTAGATAATAATATTCCTTGTTATTTTGTAAAGCTTATGACTCACCTCTGGAAAACCATTATGTTTGGACTTGAAGAGCCCTCCACTTTCAAGCAATCCCAGCAAACACCTAGGATGACTTCGCCCACATGCCTGCGACAGGCGCACCAGAATACGGCACGCTCTAATTCCTTTTGGAGGGAGACGCAAGCAGCTGTTTTTTGTCCTGAAAAAAAAATGTAATTGTAGTTTAAGGCCACCATTTCAGGCACGTGCTTTTTGCAGATTTCTGTTAAATCATTCACTGTATTTTGGTATTAATGTCGTGATAAATTCACGCTGATGTTTGAAATAGGTTTACCTGTATTGGATGAAGTTGTGTCGAAAACCATACCAACGACATTCTGTTCACACTCCCAATCGACCAGAAGTTGTTTGGTTGCTGTTGATATCAAGTCTCCTTGAACCAGGCCAGCTTTTTGAGTCAAATGCGGAAGAGGTGGGACTCCAAGAAGCTTTGTGCCATTGACACCAGACACAAGAATGGGCAGGCGGTCATCAGTGCCTTTGGAATCCAGCGTGTCCATAAGTTTACCATCCCAGTGCACCAGTACTTTGTCTGATGGTTGCCATTCATCCATGATTTTTAAACTTATTTCTGACACGATGGAAGCTCGGTATCGGTGGGCCGTCCTTGCATTTAGACTCAGCTTTGATGTATCTCCACCACATGCAGATACAAGGGAGTACACAATTGCACTCAGCTGGGTCGGCGAGATGTTGTTTCGAACACTGCATGAAACAAGTTCTGCCGACTTCAGAATATCATGGGGCACAAAAATTGAAACTCCCTCTTTCACTGTTCTCCGATGTTTTCTCTTTGGTTCAGCAGTGCTGGCCTCATCAATGTCATCGTCCTCATTAGAGCTAATAGGTGAATCAATATCAGCCTGTACATTCTCAGCATGATCACATTGCTCTCTCTCTTGTCGCTTCTCTTCTCGCATCTGCCTTTTCTGTCGTTTCTGAACCTTTTCTGTGAGTACTTTGTTTACCCCAGAGTAGGTAGCTACTCTGTCACTTAGCATGCTTTTCATAAAGAGTATGTCAGTATCGATGGCATCTTGTTCTGCCTGAGTTTTCCCCTTTTTCGCAGCCGCCATGTCTTTCAACACTGTGTTCTTATAAAATTTCATCGTCAGGCTCAATTCTGATTTGAACTTCATAATTCCAGGATCATCGGCCCGTCTTCTATCCTCATTCTTTTTCATAAGCATCATGTAGTCTTTGTCATAGTAAGTTTTAATCACTCGGCCAATATTGTTCCTGCCTGTAATGGTCGGGACATTAGGCCTGTTCAAAAATCAACTTTTTCTTATTTCCATAGGTTTCTGTACATTTTCCCATGCTTTTTAACCTGAAAAAGCCGAAAATCACAACTATTTTGACCTAGGATGTTGGGAAGCATTGCCGCATGGAGCTTTAAATTTTCTGCCTTGAAATCGGCCAAAGCGCCAATTCCGGGGTCCCTTGAATTATGTTTTGCACTTTAACTTTTGATCTAAACAAGATAGAGCAACAAATTAGGTATCAAATGAAAGAGCATAAAATTAATAAATAATAATAATAATAATAATAAAATAAATAATAATTAATAATAATAATAATAATAATTATCTATCATTTTTCAGGAAACAACAGAAACTCAATCAGAATCTAGAAAACCATCTACAAGTTACAACTTCACAATGGCATTAAGCAAGGAGCTGAGGGAGCTCCGTGGGCGCACAGTTGATATCTCAGAACCTCCACGTACTGTCCACAGGCAGGTGTCAACTGGGCCATCTACCAGATCTCTCTCTGAAACTTTCCTGGTTGGATACCCTTCAGCTTTTATCAGTGGTTCCCAGCTTCCCACCAACAGACAGGCGTTCCAGTATTTCCTTAATCTTCAGAATTTACCGGAAAATGCAGGGAGGCCCATGGTTCAAGACCTTGCATATGAAACAGTTGAATCTATCATCCCATTCTGGCAGATGGCTAGGATCAAGACAATGACCAAGTACAACGCAATGAAGCTCTTCATGAAACTAAATGAGAAACATCGTGCTCTGGTGAAAAGCAAAGGAAGAGCAAGTAACCCTGGAGGAAAAAGAGGAGCATTTGTGCTGGAATTAGACAGCCTGTTCGATATAGGAGCTCCAGATGCAATCCAGGAAATACAGAACAACAGACTGTTATCCAGAGAGAAGAAAGATGAGGATATCAGGTTCTACGAAGACCAAAAGACTGAGAGGAAAGGTCATATGTCTAGTCATGACAAGATTTTTGAGACAAGATCCCTGCAGCAAGCAGCGAGGAATGAAAGACTGCAGCATAGACAAGAACAAGATAAAACTAATTACTTTGAACGTTACAAAAAGTTTTAGGTTTTACTCCATTGCGATATTTAGCATGTACTTAACAATTACTGTCTTAACATGTTGTACTATTTTACAGCTGCAGCAGAACAAGAGGCAGTTGTTCATGTGGATGACATTACCTGGGGTGACTCAACTGACAACGACGCTAACACAGAGGACATGGATTACCATCAGCCTCGTCCTGGATGTTCTCACCATCAAGACACTGTGACTAGTGTGACTTTGACGTTTCCAAGGAAGGTCATGGAATGTGATGTCATCTGCAATACAGCTGATCGTCTTGGTTTATCAGACAACCAAGTTACTGCCATGGTTTCTGCCACCTTGAAAGCTGGAGGGGCTGATCTGGATAACTTCGTCATCTCAACCTCAACAACACGTCGTAACAGAATGCTGTCCAGGTATAATATCAGCCAGAGTCACATGTCCAAGTTTTGTGAAAACCCCCCACAGTACGCTGCCTTACACTGGGATGGAAAGTTGCTCAAAGATGTCTTGGGCAGTGAACCTGGAAGTACCTCAGAGACTTTAGCTGTGCTAGTGTCTGGTCCACCTTCATACACTGAAGGAAAGTTATTGGGAGTACCTGTCATCGACAATTCTTCTGGCACAGCTCAGGCTGAGGCTTCAATGGATTTACTGGAGACATGGGAACTTACGGATAATGTTACTGCCCTTGTTTTTGACACTACATCCAGTAACAGTGGAGTTCACAGAGGAGCTGCCAAACTGCTAGAGAAAATGCTGAACAAAAAGATGTTTCATCTGGCCTATCAACAGCAAATGGCTGAAGGAAAAGAAGAAGAACAGTGAAGAAATACTCCAAGACATTCTAACAGCAGAAAGGCTTCCAAGAGCCGACTACAGGGAAATGGCTGAACTGACAGTCATTGTTCTTGGAGGAACGCCTCCTCGAGGTATTCACTGGAGTCGACCAGGCGCCATTCATCAGGCCAGATGGATGGCCAGAAACCTGTACTCCATGAAAATGCTGATGTTTGCAGATCAACTTGAGTACGACGAAGAGACTGTATCAAAGCTGGAAAGACTCAACACCTTCCTTGCGCTGTTCTACACTCCTGTATGGATGATGTCAATGTCTGCTGCAGATGCTCCCGTGAATGATCTAAGTCTAATCCAGGACATGTTGAAGTACAAGAAAACTGACCCAGAGCTTGCTGATGCAGTACTTAATAAGATGGAAAACCACAAATGGTACCTGACGCAGGAAGTCGTGCCATTTGCCCTGTTCAGCAGTAGATTGAGTGACACATTGAAGCACGACATTGCTGCCCAGTTACATGCCACTGAGAAGCCAGGCAGCTTCAGAACAGGAAAGCCTCTATTCCAGAGAGTCACAGCTAAGACCACCCTGGTTGATCTCATTGGCCCAGAATCACATTTCCTGCTGGACACACTGAACATTGGATCCGAGTGGCTTCTGGAACCTGTCACGTCTTGGCCACAGAAGGAGGACTACAGAAAAGCGTTGGACTATGTTAAGAATCTGAAAGCGGTGAATGACATTGCTGAACGTGGTGTCAAGATGATGAGCGACTTTGCAAATGTCATAACAACAGATGCCAAGCAAAGGGACTATCTCCTTCAAGCTGTGGAGTTCAACAGACGCCGCTTTGACAGCTTCAAGAAACAAACTCTCAACAACTGACTTTGTAAATGTCATTATGAAATTAATCATCATGTAATGCTTTCACTTCTTGATCGATTAGACTTGTGACAAAATGTTAATCTCAAATTTGTGTCATGAATAAGGCGCCTTATCTGCCTTGAGTGTGAGAAAACGAATTTTGTGATATTTCTGAAATCTTTGTATGTACCAATGTGCCATTTCTTGTTCCAAGATTATCATAATTGTATAAGTTAGAAAGAGGATTAAAAACACTTTAATTTGGTGCCTATTTTGTTGCTCTATCTTGTTTAGATAAAAAGTTAGTGCAAAACATGATTCAAGGGACCCCGGAACTGGTGCTTTTGGCCGATTTCAAGGCAGAAAACTTAAAGCTCCATGCGGCAATGCTTTCCAACAACCTAGGTCAAAATGGTTGTGATTTTCGGCCTTTTCAGGTCAAAAGGCATGGGAAAAAGTACAGAAACCTATGAAAATAAGAAAAAGTTGATTTTTGAACAGGGCTATCGGGACATTCGCCTTCTGGTAATGCAAAAGCACATTGTCAATGGTGGCAGATAAAACCTGGTCCCAATGCATATCCCGAAGGTTTGCTAACAGACATAGTAAGACCTGCCTATTAGTTGGCAGTTTGCAGCCCTTTATTTCCTTTTCTTCTTCTCGGGGTACGGTGCCCAATAACATTCTGACATACTCATCATCTTGCCGTGTATCCATGATTAAATTCTCTATTCACAACATCAAATCACTGTCAAGGGAAAAGAAAGGAGCATCATTAAAATTAAATGCAATAAAATAATACGTGGAAAATTTGTGGGTCAGCGTTCCAGACCCGGAAATGAAAATCTGATAAAATGTGCTATTTTCACACTTATTTATGAAGTTCATAAGCTGAAATAGCAATACTTGCTGGTACGACGGTGCTAGCTCAAACATGCACCGATCTCCAAGAAAATTTACAGGGGTGTTTCCTAGATAAATACACAACACTAAACCTTTGAACAGCATTGTAGGACCATTTTTTGATTTTTCGAGGGCAACGGTCACACCCTAATATATATATATATATATATATATATATATATATATATATAATATATATATATCCATTTAATGTTATGTCCATTTAATGTTAATTGTATTGGAAACCATCCAGGTTTTATCCAACAAAATTGATAATTGATATTATCTGAAAAGAAAAGAGAAAGTAATTAATAAGAGAAAAGTAATTAAAATAAGAGAAGAGAAAGTAATTAAATACACAAAAATTCACAACAATCCAAATCCACACCATTATAAAATGAACATGAAACACAACGAAAAGTGGAAATAAATTACTACATCATGCAATGCAACGCACGCAGCGTTGTAGTAACAAAACAAACACCCAAATCAGCACCACAGCATTCAGCTGCAGCACAAAGAAACGGCACTATTTCACGGACAATTTACACCGACGAGTGATTCAAACGCCCAATGATGTAGTTGTAAAACCGCACCGCTATTGGCTAATTTCACGGCCACACGTGGTTGGTACGCGTTGTCAATGTTTTTGCGAACATACCGTCGTTGAATTTAGAAACAGACTGATACATTGAGGTGATGCGTGTGTATATATATATGTATATAGTCTAAAATCACTAAAGGGAAAAATCACTAAAAGAAAGCTGAATGGCAACACGAAGGGATAAACAGAGCAACGGGGCTGTTCGTTGGTTTTTGGCTGGACTAGAGCATGGTTATTCATATATGACTAAATCGTTGGTGCTAAGTTTAATTTGATGATGTTTCTAAGGTGACAAATGGGGTAGAAAGTTGTCAATAAATAATAATAGTTAGGGGTAATGTCTATAGCTTCTAAATTAGTAAAGTTAGAGAGTTTAGGTAGACTGCTTTGTGGAATGCAGGAAATCTATAGTAGGCCCTAAAGAATATCTAATTCAACGCACCGGTAAGTGCCTTTCTTTGTTGTTTGGAAACCTAGTAACTTAGCGGGGTCACTAACCCCAAGCTATTACCTTTGGCGACGAGGATGGGATTCAATTTGGCTCATTGGATTCAATTTGGCTCATTGGATTCAATTTGGCTCATTGGATTCAATTTGGCTCATTGGATTCAATTTGGTTCATTGGATTAAATTTGGTTCATTGGATTTAATTTGGCTCAGTGGATTAATTTGGCTTATTGGGTTCAAGTGGTTGTTTGGAAAATTGGATGTAGCCTAGTGGGTCGTCCGATTTGGTTGGCTTGTGTGGGTAAGCTACCGTACTATAGCTTAGGTCCCGCCGGCCTAATTCTAATACTAATACTAATTCCTACTCAGCCCTAACTCTAATACTAATTCCTTCTCAGCCCTAACTCTAATACAATTTACTATTCAGTCCTAACTGGGGAGTAACTAGATCAAATTTAAACCAAATCTAACCTACTTCACGTTATTTGGCCTAAATCGGTTTTGTTCTAGCATGTCGGTGATTGGCCATATAAGCCCCTACGAAGACTCTGGGGAGGACTTCGAAGCTTATGCCACTAGGGTGAGGTTGTTTTTCGAGGCAAATTCCATTCATGATGCTAAGAAAGTACCTACCTTTTTAACTATAATAGGCCTTAAAACATTTGGCTTAGTTATGGACCTAGTTGCTCCTATAGCACCGGAAACTTGCACCTATAGTGAATTGGTACAGGCCCTAACCGATCACTACAAACCCCGAGTAGTTCTCATCTATGAACGTTTCAAATTTTATTCGAGGCATCAGACGGTGAATGAAAGCATTGCAGAGTTTGTTGCAGGAATAAAAGCCCATAGCCGTACTTGTAAATTTGGGGACAAATTAGACGAAATGCTAAGAGATAGGTTTTTGTAACGGGTCTCAAAGAGGAGTCTACCCAGAGAGCCCTATTAGCTATACAGGACCTAACTTTTAGTCAGGCTGTAGAAAAAGCTGCGGCTAGAGAAGCAGCTGCTAAGGATGTTAGAGCTTTTGGCAGTCACAGTAGTAAAGCTCAACACGTAAATAGCTGTAAATCTTCTAGGCCTGACAGACCTAATGAGCCTACTAGACAGACAAATAAAAGGTATGCGGCAAATACGACTAAACCTACTAATTCAAACGCTAAACAGGAGGAAAAGCCTTCCAAGCCATGTACTGGGTGTGGAAAACACCATTGGAAGAAGGACTGCCCTTTTAAAGAAGCAGTTTGCCGAAACTGTAGTAAAATAGGCCACATAGCTAAAGTTTGTTTTTCAAAGAAAACAAGGGGTGAAAATTCTAATTATAACATTTCTAGTGTAAATCCTCAAAAGGGAAATACTTCGAACATTGGAGTGGAGTACCTATTTTATGAGCAGCAAAGTGGTGATAATACAGGCCCATATATTGTAGAGGTAGGCCTAAATGGAATTACAGTTCCTCTAGAACTAGATACAGGTGCTGCCCGAACTGTCATGTCCAAAACAGTTTTTGACAAAACTTTCAAAAATACACCTAAACTACATGCATCTAAAACAATACAAAAAATATGGGGACATACAAATACCTATTTGTGGAGAAGCATCCATCACAGTTACACTCAACAAGAAAACTTTGTCTCATCCCTTAACTCTTTTAGTGGTGGATGAGCAAGGGCCTACTCTACTAGGCCGTGATTGGATTGATGCTTTGAAAATGCCGATTGACAAAATTTTGCCAAAGGGTCAGGCAGATGTGCATACACTCTCATATCCGTCTGACATAGACTCATTGTTAAGGGAGTTTTCTTCTGTTTTTGGGCCTGAAGTAGGCAACCTAAAAGGCCATCAGGTCTGTATAGAAGTAGATCCTAATGTAACTCCGAAATTTTGTAAGGCTCGTTCAATTGCGCATGCACTGCGGGAGAAGGTAGATTTAGAAATTGACAGGCTGCTCAAAGATAAAATTATCGAACCAGTCACACACGCTAAGTGGGCTGCCCCAGTAGTTCCTGTACTAAAACCTGACAAGTCCGTGCGGTTATGTGGGGATTACCGTTTAACAGCAAATAGAGCAGTCCTTCTAGATTGCTACCCTATACCCAAGCCGATGAATTATTTAGCTCTCTTGCTGGGGGTAAATATTTCACAAAACTAGATATGTCCCAAGCCTATGCTCAACTAAGTTTAGATGAAAATTCTAAAGAACTAACTATCATAAATACGCACCGAGGCCTATATAAGTACAATAGGCTATGCTATGGAATAGCATCGGCTCCGGGTATTTTTCAGAGGACAATGGACCAAGTTCTAGGTCACATTCCGGGGTACTTTGTTTTCTAGATGATGTCCTCATTTCAGGTTCGTCTAAAAAAGAACACCTAACTAGATTAACCACAGTTCTAAAAAGACTCCGGGATGCCGGACTTAAGCTAAAGAAAGAAAAGTGTTCGTGGGTCACTAACGAGGTTTCATATTTAGGGTTCCGCATAGATGCCTCAGGCATTCATCCAACGGTGGATAAACTAGAAGCAATAAAAAATGCACCACCTCCACAAAACATCACAGTTACAAGCTTATTTAGGTCTCCTAAACTTTTATAGGAAATTTTTGCCTAATGCATCGACTTTCCTTGAACCCCTAAATAAGCTATTACGATCGGGGAACAGTGGAGATAGGAGAAAACCCAACAGGAAGCATTTGAGGCTTCCAAGGACGTACTACTAAAGTCCACTCTCCTAGTGCATTATGATCCTAAACTTCCTCTCATAGTTTCAGCAGATAGCAGTTCTTATGGAATTGGGGCAGTGTTATCTCACCACATTGATGGTGTAGATAGGCCTATCTGTTTTGCTTCTAGAACACTAACTGAGACTGAAAGACGATATGCACAACTTGAACGTGAAGCCTTAGCCTTAGTATTTGCAGTAAAAAAATTTCATTTCTATCTATGGGGTCATGAATTTAAACTAATTACTGACCATAAGCCTCTTTTAGGTTTATTTTCACCTAATAAAAATATTCCAGTTATGGCCTCAGGTAGGATTCAACGATGGGCACTGATTCTACAAGCCTATAAATTTGACTTAGTACATCGGTCAGGCAAACTTCTAGGTACGGCTGATGCGCTAAGTAGGTTGCCTTTAGAAAATCCAAATGAATGTGTACCTATACCTACAGAATGGGTTCACTTGGTGGAGTTTTTGGAATCCACTCCAGTATCTGCGGTACAAATAGAGCAGTGGACAAAATCAGACCCTATTCTGTCTAGGGTCATCCATTACTGCTCAGTTGGTTGGCCTACTAAGGTTGAGAGTGAATTACAGCCTTTTTATCAACGTCAGTCTGGACTCTCGATCCAAAATGGCTGTCTCTTATGGGGCCACAGAGTGATAATTCCGAATGAAGGCAGGTCGAATTTAGTGAAGGAACTTCACGCTGAACACATGGGTGCAACAAAAATGAAAGAGCTGGCGAGAGCTTATTTCTGGTGGCCCGGTTTAGATGGAGAACTCGAATCATTGGTTCGTTCCTGTCAAAGCTGCCTAGAGAACAGAGATCTCCCAAGGAAAAGTCCACTTCATCCTTGGGAATGGCCTACTATACCTTGGCATAGGATCCATGTTGACTATGCAGGTCCTATAAATAATATCTATTTCCTAGTCATTGTGGACGCCTACTCTAAGTGGGTGGAAATTTTTCCAACCACTTCCACGACTTCGGGTGTTACTATTCGCTTACTCCGTTCGTGTTTCGCTCGATGGGGTTTACCCGTAGTCCTGGTTTCCGACAATGGTACTTGTTTTACCAGTGAGGAATTTCGTTCTTTTGTCCACCTAAATGGCATTAGACATGTCCGGTCTAGTGTTTTTCACCCGTCTACTAACGGTCTCGCGGAAAACATGGTCCGTACTTTCAAGTCGGCCTTGCGTCATTCTCGTGGGGAGGAAATGCAAGTGGTGTTGGATAAATTTTTGTTTAAATATCGACTAACACCTCACACAACGACGGGGGTGTCTCCTTCTAAACTTATGATTGGCCGGGGAATTCGTTCAGTTTTCGATTTGTTACGTCCAAACGAAACGTTACAACGACGAGTTTTACGCCATCAGGAAAAACAGAAGTTGTACCACGACACAAAAAAGGGAGAGTTATAGAAGCGCAACCTAATGATCCAGTTATGATTCGCAACTATGGGGCTGGACCAAAATGGGTTCCTGCAACTGTGCAGGAGAGAACGGGCCCTGTTTCCTTCAAGTGCCAACTAGAAGATGGTCGTTCTATTAAACGCCATCAGGACCAGATATGGGAACGTGAATTGCAGAATGACCGGAGTCTTCCGGAAGAGAGAACCGATCCTCTGGAAAATGGTTCAATTCGCCCGCCTATGCATGTTGCACCTATTCCTACTACATCAACCCCGCTCCGCAGGTCGTCTAGGGTCTCTCACCCCCTGACAGACTAAACTTGTAGGGGAGGAGTGAGGTGGTGACGTGTGTGTGTATATATGTATATAGTCTAAAGTCACTAAAGGGAAAAATCACTAAAAGAAAGCTGAATGGCAACACGAAGGGATAAACAGAGCAACGGGCTGTTCGGGTTTTTGGCTGGACTAGAGCATGGTTATTCATATCTGACTAAATCGTTGGTGCTAAGTTTAATTTGGTGATGTTTCTAAGGAGACAAATGGGGTAGAAAGTTGTCAGTAAATAATAATAGTTAGGGGTAATGTCTATAGCTTCTAAATTAGTAAAGTTAGAGAGTTTAGGTAGACTGCTTTGTGGGACGCAGGAAATCTATGGTAGGCCCTAAAGAATATCTAATTCAACGCACCAGTAAGTGCCTTTGTTTGTTGTTTAGAAACCTAGTAACTTAACGCACTAACCCGAAGCTATTACATACATATATAAATATATGCCCATAAGTCGCCGAAAATATTAACTGAGCAAGGGGGTGCGCGGCGCGCCAGCGCGCAATAGGTTCCGCCGCCCCTACTTACGTATCCACTTTACGTAGTAGGCGAAAAAGCCAACAAGTCGTTGAAGCGACTTATTATTTTAAGGAATTGGCAGCTCCTGTAGAGGACGGAGACGATCAGGATCAGGACGCAACTCTCTGTGAGAAATGAGATAGCCGAGAAAATTGATTGAAGTCAATGAGAATTTGCATTTATTTCTGTTTAATGTCAGGTTAGAACGATCTGCGGCTTCCCAAAAGCGTCGAAAATTTACATCATGTTCTTCCTTAGTAGCTCCGCATACAGTCAAGTCGTCAAGGTAGGCATATGTATTTCTTAAGCCACTGGAGGACATAAACTCGTTCATGACCCTTTGAAACGCTACAACTCCATTTGTAACTCCCATCGGTACGCGTTTGAACTGATAAAGACTACCTGCAGCTTCAAAAGCTGTGTACGGTCTCTCCGATGCGTCGATACAGACTTGATAGTAATGAGAGGTCAATCACGCTGAAAAACTTATTCTTTGCTACTTTGTTTACGAGGTCTTCGATTCGCGGTAGAGGATATGCATTAGGGTGTGTCAATTTTGTCAATTTTTTTCAAATCAATTTTGGTAGTGAAAATATAGTGTCTTTTCATGTCAAAACTTGAAATTGGCCAACCAAAATGACATAAAATAACCCTTACCTACATCAATTTTACCTCAAAGTTTCAGAAATTGACTCTTTTACTAAATAATAGGACATAAATTGATTAACTATTCATCTGTCACAGAATTATCCCACTGATCGCATATGGAGTGTTTTCAAGGTCATATAGTTGTTGTACAATGTACAAGTCACAACATGAATAGAACTGTCCCTCACTCTCAGTCCTCAGTTGCCTCTTAGATGTCATAGACGGTGGTTTGCTGTTATTGCTCTTGTACCTACTTCATGGTTATTCTACTAGACGAATACTACAGTTTAACTGTAAGTATGGATTACTGATTATTACAATTATTTATTATTATCATATTCTTCTGTCTAATTATGTTGTAATCCCATGAAATATTTTTTTATTGAATTTTAGAACATCGAATGACTAAACTTTGAAACATCGTAATTGATATAAAATACTTAAATGTTTTTCTTTCTTTTCAGATATTCCTAAGATGCCAAAATTGAAGACAAGAGGTCAGTCGTCATGCCACTTGAGCCTGTTAGTCGGTACAGGCAAGGAGCTTCCCGTATCAGAACTACCAACAGTGCGAGACATGCTGAGACTATGGTTACTCCTTCGTGAACAAAATACAAAGGATAGAAGGAACTACACAGAGAAAGAGCTCATAAGGGACATGATTCCCCCTCTTCTGCATCAGTGGAAAAAAGCTAATGTGTTATTCAAGCCACCTGTACTCAATCAGTATAGAACTATTGAGCTAAAATTAACAAAGCTGAGGCACAAAGCAGTTGAGACATCACTTGGTAAAGGAAAACTAGCAAAGAAAATTAAATTTCTGCACACACTTGATACTCTTCTTGACATTTTTAACTGCCAGTGTCCTATAGAGTTGTGTTCTGAAGCCAATTGTTCTCCCGCACGCAGAAGAGAACCTCACCCTCACATTGATTGTCGCTGTCCTCGTGAGAAGAAGATCCCTGTTTTGGAGCTGGCTCTCATAAAGGCGCAGAGAACAAAGGCAGGAGGCCAAGGAAGTATGCAGATTGGTTCGGCAGATTATTCAGAAACCAAAAAACAGATTATTATTGCTAAGAAAAAAGAGAAAATCCGAGAGAGGGAAGAAAGGAAGAAAAAGAAGAGTGAAGAAGCCACCCAAAGAGATGAAGAGCTCTATCAAGAGGTTTCTCACTTCTTTGAAAGCTCTTCAGATGAACAGAAAGAAGCAACATCAGATGATAGCTCCAAAATGCCATCTGAACCTTCGCCGAAGAGAATGAAATACAACACTAAAGACATCTCAAACATTGCCCTTGCCAGTATTCGCCACCATACGGGGCTACGAGAGACTGCAGAGATTGCCACTGCCGCTTGGATAGATGCAGGCCTCATCAGCCGAGAGGATACATCCTTAGTGATAGATCATAATAAGATAAGAAGAGTACAAGAAAAAATAATGAAGGAAATATCTGATCAGCATGAAAAAGATTTGAAGGAGGAAGGTCTCTCTTGCCTTTTGTTTGATGGAAGAAGAGATGACACAAAAGTTCTCCTAGAGGTAGAGGGAATGGACAGAAAGTTTCCCGGTCTCATCAAAGAAGAACACTACTTTGTGTGTTCCAAACCTGGTGGCCGCTATTTGTTTCACTTTGTTCCTGAAGCAGAAGTAGAAGGCAAGAAACATGCAGAGGCAATTGCTGATCAAATAATATGTTGGCTTCAGGGCCGGATTAAGACCTTTAGAGGCCCTAAGCACTTAAAAGATTTTGGTGCCCCATATATATGTAATTCAAAATATAAACAAAAATAAACCATAAAATAAAATTTTATTTTTTGAAATGAAACAAAACTTACAGTAAGATGGAAAATAATGTTTATTTTTGTATACTTCCACTTCATTTATATTTGAAAAGTTTTCTCCTACTTTTTTTAATTGCAAAGTCTTTGATCAGTTCCTCAAAACTAATCTTACGTAACACATCTGCTTCTATACTTAGTAGAGATAAGGCATCCAGCCTGCCTTGTTGCATAGTTGTTCTGTTGGTATTTTTAATATACTTCAACTGAGAAAATGAACGCTCAGCTGAGCAATTTGTGACCATTAACGTTAAAAATATACGAAAGGCAATTTCTACATTTGGGAAGGCACACTCAATATTGTCTTCTACAATTATTTTATAAAGTTCAGCATGACTGAATCTTGTTTTTACATTTACTATAGCACACGAAAATATTTAATCTATATGTATTTTTAATATGGCGCTCAAAGATTTGATATAAACAAAATAATAACGCAAAGCGTAAAGTGTGTGATTACAACAAAATATATTTATTCTCTCAAAAGGGTTGTTGTTCACTACAAATTCAAACAATGAAAAAAAATAAATACTATATATGAATATATAAAATTCAGTTTTCAACAGCTTATAGGCTATAAGCCGCGATTATAATAGTATAATAAATCCATGGTAAATCCGACAATGGAAAATTTCTGTGGTGCCCCCCTTCCCTTGATGCCCTAAGCACGGGCTTATTTTGCTTAATGGTTAATCCGGCCCTGGTTGGCTTCAAGAAAGCAAGAAAGAAGACTTGACAGTTCACTGCAGGCCGTTGGTGGAGACTCAACTGCGGTGAACACTAGATGGCAGGGCGGTGTTATGACGCATTTAGAGAAAAAAATTGGAAGAAGGCTTGTTTGGACTGTGTGTGATTTGCACACAAGGGAACTACCTCTTCGTCGTCTCATCCAGGAACTTGATGGTCCTACAAAGAGCAACAACAAGTGGTCAGGCCCCCTTGACAACATGCTAGATGAAGCAACGGAATTAGAAATAAATACAAAATTTCCAAAGGTCGAAGTAGGCCCTCCCCTTCCAGTGTTGTCTGAAGAAGTTATGAAAGACCTCAGCACGGATCAATCTTACGCTTATCGTATTGTTGAAGCAATCAGATCAGGAGAGTTGCCTCAAAATCTGGCTCTCTTGGAGATTGGACCCGTAAGTCACAGTCGTTGGTTAACTACAGCGATTCGTTTCTGCAGGATTTGGGTTTCCAAACATGCACTGAAGGGCAAAATGCTACAGAATTTGATGTTGATTGTTGAATTTATTATTGGGTTTTATCTTCCTCACTGGTTCAATGTAAAACTTAATCCAATGTGGATGGAGGGGCCCAACCACATCGTTTCAATTACAGCTACTGAGAACCCAAAGGAAAGTAGTGGTGGACATCGTGTTACCTGTGGTGAGAAGGTCCGCTTGGTATGCTAGGCCAGAGGCAGTTTTGCAAGGAATACTCTGCAGCCAATGTACCAAAGAGCGAACTGAGGCTGTGGAAATCATTCTAAAGCTTAGAGGAACATCACTAGATGATGACCAGCTGGGAGACTGCTCTGTTCAGACAAGGAAGGTACCTCCGATAAACGTCAATGCCACGAAATTGTCAGAATTAGTTAACTTGAGTTCGAAAGTTTTGGAGCCACCACTGACAACATGTATAACAAACAAAGATTTAACACAACTTAAAGAGGCCCCAATGCAAGTGCCAAAGTGGCCTTCTCACTCACAATGTGGAGAGATGTGTGAAAATGGTCACAGAAGCAGCTAGTCAAGTTTACAGTCACGAGAGGCGAGAAGGCTACATCAAAGCGCAAGTAGCAAGCCGAATGCTGATGTCAAGGAACCGCAGCAAAAAGGACATGACTGCATTGGTTACTTTCAAATAAAGACTCTGAATGATATCTTATTGCCACTTCAAATGTTGATAGGATGTTTGCGCACATTTGTTATTTTGTTAAGAATTTACGTAAAAATGGAATTTTTGAATTAAAATTGATGTAGGTAGGAGTTATTTTTTATTGTTTTTGAAGCAAGGATATTATTTTGTATGCCAAATGATTACATTAAATTGGTACCAAATGACATGATTTTCAATTTAGTCATTTCACCCGCAAAATTGACACCCTAATACGCATCCAATTGCGTGAAACGATTTATAGTTTGTGAAAAGTCGATAACCATGCGTTTTTTTCGAGACTCACTGGATGTAACTACTACCTGAGCACGCCAAGGGGAGGTGCTAGGCTCAATGACGCCTTCGAGACGTAATTTGTGTACCTCGTTCTTAATAAATTTCTCATCGTCCGGACTAAACCGGCGACTTTTTGTAGTAATAGGTCGACAATCAGAAGTCGGGTTATTTAAGAGAGCTGGATTCGGAGCCTTGAGTTGAGCAAGACTACATACGTTTAAGCAGGGACGTTTCTAGCCATTAGGGGGCCCTAAGCAGTATACCCATTTGAGGCCCCACCCCTCCATCTTCCAACTCACGCCTTACTACATCACCTCAGCACACACATACAAAAAATGGCTGTGTTAATAAAAAACAATTATGAAACAATTTTAATGAAACATTTATGTCCAAAACAACAAATATGTACTTTCAGAAGACAAACAGAAAAAATACTCTTCATGAAATACCTGAAAATTAGATTATACATTATTTACAATAAATGACACAGAACTACAGTATTTATAAAAAAATAATGAAATTTTCAACTACCAAACAATTACTAACTCTACGATACAATCGTATAATAGCTAACAGTTATACAGAACAGTTTGTATCTTCAAAATTTTTGCCTCCTAGATTTTTTCTGGGCGAAATCATCAATAACATCATCATACGAAATCTCCATGCCAACGTCCTGGTTGATGCTTATGATGCCAAGGCCACTGAGGTAGAGGTAGAGTGCAGACGATGTTTAGTGCAACCCAGAGATTGGGGTATAGTTCCTCCAGTTGCTTCTGATGAATGAAGGAGAGAAGCTCCAATGCAGTCATGTTGTGTGAAGGTAAAGTCGGCAAGTTCTTAATTTCGAGGGCCAGTTCTCTTCCATCAATGTCAGAGTCAGCTCCAGAGCTCAGTATCTTAGAGAGCTTTTCACACTTGCAGGACAAGTCTTCCTTGTTCATTGTGGTGAAGTTTAGGAGAACCACAAATATGTCTCTCACATCATCTAATGTTTTGAATCTCTCATTTATTGACCGGATGGCACAATCCACCACCACATTGAAATATTTTACTTCCAGCCTGGTTCGTCAGGAGCTTCGTAAGCAAAGTGCTTTTTTGTGGATCTGAGCCCTTTCTCCTTCAGCACAGCCTCCACATTCATTTCCTCACATATGTCCCTAGCTACGACTTGTGCTGCGACAAAACCTGTGTTTCTGTAGCTGGTGAGTGAGTCTTTTGTTTTTGCGAGGAGGTTGACTGCCACATCAAACTGCATTGTAGGAGACTGCAGAAGTTTGCTCACATGGTTAACTGCATGAAGAATGTCATACCATACTACTGTGCAAATCTGAAAGCGATAAGACCCTACCTCCTCTGTAAGTACTTGTGCTTTAGTCCTGGCTATGACATCTGTGGCATTGTTTCTGACTTCCAACAGGGCCTCTCTGATATCGCACAGGGCCTCTCTGGTATCGCACAGCCTCAATGCTCTTAAGCCGGCTCTCCCACCTGGCTTCACTCCAAGACTTGAGTGTTATGTTCACGTGCTTCTTTAGGGTTGTCCATCTCTGTGTAGCTGCTGCAAAAAGGTTGTACAATTTTTGTACGTTGCCAAAGAAGCTGATGGCATCTGTGGAAGCTTTAGCTGCATCAGCCACTACAAGATTCAGAGTGTGAGCCCCACATGGAACATAGAGTGCACGACAGTTCTTCTCTAATAACCTTGCCTGAACACCTTTGTTCTTGCCCTTCATGTTCACTCCGTTGTCATATGACTGTCCTCTGCAGTCATCAAAGTGAATATTCAGTTCATCTAGTCTCTTCAGAATCAGAACTGATAAACCCAGGCCTGTACTTTCTGAAGCCTCAAGAAAGCCCAAGACGTATTCTTTTATTTCTGGTACTCCACCCATTTTAACAGTTCTGATAATAATCGACATCTGTTCTTGGTGGCTTATATCTGGAGTGCAGTCTAAAATGAGAGTAATATTTAGCTTGTTTTATTTCTGCAACAATGGCATCCAAGATCTTCCCACTAATGGCCCTAATGAGCTCATTTTGAATGATGTTTCCTAGGTAATTTGAATGACTATATTGGCCACTTTCGACTCTGCTGATGTGTTGTTTCATCACTGGATCAAATTTGGCAAGCAGCTCAACCTCCTTCGAGAAGTTGCCATTGTCTCGATTGTAGAATGTAGAGGAAGACCCCCTGAAAGCAAGGTTTTTCTCTGCCAGTGATTGGATTATACTTACAAGACGTGTGAGAACATCTCGCCAGCGTCTTCGCTCTATCTCCATTAATGACATTTCAGTTTGGTCAATGGTCCTCCCAGTTTTTAGCCGCAGTTCCAGATCCTTCCATGTTGTTGTTGTTGTTGTTGTTGTTGTTGTTGTTTAGCCGATCAGCCCACCCTGATCGAGCAAGCCGGCGGAACGCAGGTAACCGATCGCCTTCTCCGGAGTGGACCAGAGGTTCAGCGCACTAGTGATGTTGTCTTGTGTTCGTTGTTGTGCTAGAGCGGTACAGTCTGTCATAATGTGTTCAATTGTTTGTGGTGTGTCCTGGCGCAGGTGGCAGGTGTCGTCTATGGACAGAGCTGGGCAATAAATACATTGAATGTATTTAAATACTAAATACTAAATACATGGGAGAAATGTACTTAAATACTAAATACTAAATACATTTTACGAATGTATTTAGATACTAAATACAAAATACATCAATTGTATTTAAATACATTTGTAAATACATTTTAAATACATACAAATTATAACATATGCATTCACTAATTCATGTTTTGATAAATTTCTACTTTAGGGGACACGGTGAATTTCGAAATAAATACACCACTCGATAGATCAGACGATTTTAAAAGCTTTTTCATCAATGAATTTTCCATCGCAAATTGGATTGATTGCAACGAGTTAGTTACACAGGCCCACTTACGGAAGAGCCGTTTTGTACGATTATTCGGTCAATTTCAAGATATTTTTTGATGTCTAAAAAAACACTTACCTTCAGATGAGTGTACAGATTCGTTGTAGCATTGCTTGCAGCAGAGACTTCGTGTTTACACAGCAAGCAGGTGCACTTTACCTTATTACCGTCTTTAGATTTAATTTTAAAGTATTTTCCATCAAACAGAGGGTGCACTAAATTGTTATCTGCAGATATATCACTGTTTGATTCACCGGATTTGCTTGTTGAAGCCATGACACGCACACGATAAAGAAATCAACCGCTTTCGACTAAGAGTGGCACACAACTGATTGAACTGACACGTTGAAACATGAACCATGCTGTACTACACTGTCGACGCGTCGTACTGTGCTAGTACAGAACGTGTATTAAACCAGTAAAAGTATTTACATTTTTATATTTTGAGTATTTAAATACATTGTATTTAAAT
The DNA here is from genome assembly GCA_023014485.1 of Bathynomus jamesi. Taxonomy (NCBI): domain Eukaryota; kingdom Metazoa; phylum Arthropoda; class Malacostraca; order Isopoda; family Cirolanidae; genus Bathynomus; species Bathynomus jamesi. The sequence continues at coordinate 565,326 of JAJOZX010000140.1, read as the reverse complement.
ACTCATTAAAGTATTTAAATACTATATTTAAATACATGAAAAACAATGTATTTATAAATACAGTTCTAAATACACAAATGTATTTAAATACGTATTTAAATACAAATGTATTTAAATACTGCCCAGCTCTGTCTATGGAGTTGTCTAGTCTGTGTTTATATGTCCGTAAGTTGGGGTGATGTCCACATCGGAATCGTAATAAGTTAACTCGATCCGATCTGCTCAGGCTGATCTCTGACCTGTTAATGGGTGTCGGCTTCGCACCTAGGACCGCATTCGGACCGAGTCGTGTCACTGCTTTATGGGTTAGGTGTGTGTGTATGTGTTTCCTGTACTGTGTGATGTCTGTGGGGCGTGGTATGGAATGGAGTATTTGGTTATAATGTCTCTCTGGTGTTACCTTAATGGTGCGAGGTGTCGGTGCATGATTGTACATGTAGTGGCAAGGGTGTTGTGGTTAGTTGTCGCTGCTGCCGTAAATTGTGTTCCCCTCATGTCTAAATATTCGCTAACTTTCAGTATTTTTGTTTCTGTCTGTAAGGTGTTTGTGTGTGTTTGAGATAATGGGTGCCCAGCATGGGCTAGCATAGTCCATAACTGAGCGAATATATTGTTGTATATGAGTGATGTTGTTTCCTGCTGGTGTCCAAAGTTTGTGCCTGTTAGTACCCTAAGCGTTGTTAAGTCTTGACGTACATTTGTTTTAATGTCCTGAATGTGGTCACAAAAGCCTGAGCAGCCAGGTTCGATGATGCCAAAGACACGGTAGTGAAAGTAGACGTACTAGTAAGTTGAGGCTAGGCACCGGGCTTTGGCAGATGAAATTTTCCGAGCTACCCGTTCAATCAATTCTCTGACAGCGTAGCCATTGACAAGAGCATTAATGGTAGATGACGAAAATTGACTCGAAGCAGAGGTAGCTGAAGCCAGACTGAGTGAAGACGGCAAACGTACAGCGGCTGAAGACGACGACGGAGTTGAATTTGATCGGCAGACTTTAGCCCGTGACCAATCTTTTTGCATTTTACGGCACTCCGCTTCTCGGGCGGGGACATGATGAACGAGGATGACGCCTCTGACCACAGAAAAAACAAGATTGGCTCCTGTTTATAGCGAACAGATGCAACAGTATCAGAAGAGTCCTGATTAGAGCTTACTTCGGGTTCGCTGGTCACGGCTTCAATTCCCGCCGCTACGGGGCGTATGGCATGTGATATGATTCAGCATTTTTCTGGGCTTGTTCTAGAGCGCGAGCTGTTGAATGGCAGTCTCCAGTGTTAGCGTCTTATTTTCAAGTAATCGAGTTCTGATGTTATTGCACCGAATACCACGAATGAAGGAATCTTGCACGAAAGATGACCTATTTTTCATCAGCAGTTACTGCTTTGAATTCACAATCAACTGCCAAACGTTCAGCACTTGAATGAATTCGTCCAGTTTCTTCGGGCTCTGATAACCAGAGCTGGGCAATAATACATTGAATGTATTTAAATACTAAATCTAAATACATGTGAGAAATGTATTTAAATACTAAATACTAAATACATTTTACGAATGTATTTAGATACTAAATACAAAATACATCAATTGTATTTAAATACATTTGTAAATACATTTTAAATACATACAAATTTTAACATATGCATTCACTAATTCATGAGTAACAACAATACTAAAATGCTTGATAAAGGATAAAGAAATAGTACAATCTAATTTCCGATTATATATTTCCCTTTTTAGAACAAAACAAAAACAAAAGAACTTAGAACTTACGATGTTCAACCAGTGACATATTATACTCATTATATCATTGCAAAATGGTAACAATTAATGAGTAGATGAGACATAAACGTAAACATAAGACGTAACATAAACATAAGGCACCTTACGAATTCTCTTTTATTTCACGGTTGCTGCGAACCAAAACCAATTCACCGGATTTGCTTGTTGAAGCCATGACACGCACACGATAAAGAAATCAACCGCTTTCGACTAAGAGTGGCACACAACTGATTGAACTGACACGTTGAAACATGAACCATGCTGTACTACACTGTCGACGGGTGCGTCGTACTGTGAGTACAGAACGTGTATTAAACCAGTAAAAGTATTTACATTTTATATTTGGAGTATTTAAATTACATTGTATTTAAATACTCATTAAAGTATTTAAATACTATATTTAAATACATGAAAAACAATGTATTTATAAATACAGTTCTAAATACACAAATGTATTTAAATACGTATTTAAATACAAATGTATTTAAATACTGCCCAGCTCTGTCTATGGAGTTGTCTAGTCTGGTTTATATGTCCGTAAGTTGGGGTGATGTCCACAATCGGAATCGTAATAAGTTAACTCGATCCGATCTGCTCAGGCTGATCTCTGACCTGTTAATGGTGTCGGCTTCGCACCTAGTACCGCATTCGGACCGAGTCGTGTCACTGCTTTATGGGTTAGGTGTGTGTGTATGTTGTTTCCTGTACTGTGTGATGTCTGTGGGGCGTGGTATGGAATGGAGTATTTGGTTATAATGTCTCTCTGGTGTTACCTTAATGGTGCGAGGTCTCGGTGCATGATTGTAATGTAGTGGCAAGGGTTGTTGTGGGTTAGTTGTCGCTGCTGCCGTAAATTGGTTCCCCTCATGTCTAAATATTTCGCTAACTTTCAGTATTTTTGTTGGTTTGCAGGTGTTTCTATTGGTGTTGTTTGAGTGCATCCTGGATGATACGAAAGTGCGGTTGTTTTGTATTGTCTGTAAGGTGTTTGTGTGTGTTTGAGATAATGGGTGCCCAGCATGGGCTAGCATAGTCCATAACTGAGCGAATATATTGTTTGTATATGAGTGATGTTGTTTCCTGCTGGTGTCCAAAGTTTGTGCCTGTTAGTACCCTAAGCGTGTTAAGTCTTGACGTACATTTGTTTTTAATGTCCTGAATGTGGTTCACAAAAGCCTGAGCAGCCAGGTTCGATGATGCCAAAGACACGGTAGTGAAAGTAGGACGTACTAGTAAGTTGAGGCTAGGCACCGGGCTTTGGCAGATGAAATTTTCCGAGCTACCCGTTCAATCAATGCTCTGACAGCGTAGCCATTGACAAGAGCATTAATGGTAGATGACGAAAATTGACTCGAAGCAGAGTAGGCTGAAGCCAGACTGAGTGAAGACGGCAAACGTACAGCGGCTGAAGACGACGACGGAGTTGAATTTGATCGGCAGACTTTAGCCCAGTGACCAATCTTTTTGCATTTACGGCACTCCGCTTCTCGGGCGGGACATGATGAACGAGGATGACGCCTCTGACCACAGAAAAAACAAGATTGGCTCCTGTTATTATAGCGAACAGATGCAACAGTATCAGAAGAGTCCTGATTAGAGCTTACTTCGGGTTCGCTGGTCACGGCTTCAATTCCCGCCGCTACGGGTGCGTATGGCATGTGATATGATTCAGCATTTTTCTGGGCTTGTTCTAGAGCGCGAGCTTGTTGAATGGCAGTCTCCAGTGTTAGCGTCTTATTTTCAAGTAATCGAGTTCTGATGTTATTGCACCGAATACCACGAATGAAGGAATCTTTCACGAAAGATGACCTATTTTCATCAGCAGTTACTGCTTTGAAGTCACAATCAACTGCCAAACGATTCAGCACTTGAATGAATTCGTCCAGTTTCTTCGGGCTTCTGATAACCAGAGCTGGGCAATAAATACATTGAATGTATTTAAATACTAAATACTAAATACATGTGAGAAATGTATTTAAATACTAAATACTAAATACATTTTACGAATGTATTTAGATACTAAATACAAAATACATCAATTGTATTTAAATACATTTGTAAATACATTTTAAATACATACAAATTTTAACATATGCATTCACTAATTCATGAGTAACAACAATATAAAATGCTTGATAAAGGATAAAGAAATAGTACAATCTAATTTCCGATTATATATTTCCCTTTTTAGAACAAAACAAAACAAAAGAACTTAGAACTTACGATGTTCAACCAGTGACATATTATACTCATTATATCATTGCAAAATGAGTAACAATTAATGAGTAGATGAGACATAAACGTAAACATAAGACGTAAACATAAACATAAGGCACCTTACGAATTCTCTTTTATTTCACGGTTGCTGCGAACCAAAACCAATTCACCGGATTTGCTTGTGAAGCCATGACACGCACACGATAAAGAAATCAACCGCTTTCGACTAAGAGTGGCACACAACTGATTGAACTGACACGTTGAAACATGAACCATGCTGTACTACACTGTCGACGCGTCGTACTGTGCTAGTACAGAACGTGTATTAAACCAGTAAAAGTATTTACATTTTTATATTTTGAGTATTTAAATACATTGTATTTAAATACTCATTAAAGTATTTAAATACTATATTTAAATACATGAAAAACAATGTATTTATAAATACAGTTCTAAATACACAAATGTATTTAAATACGTATTTAAATACAAATGTATTTAAATACTGCCCAGCTCTGTCTATGGAGTTGTCTAGTCTGTGTTTATATGTCCGTAAGTTGGGGTGATGTCCACATCGGAATCGTAATAAGTTAACTCGATCCGATCTGCTCAGGCTGATCTCTGACCTGTTAATGGGTGTCGGCTTCGCACCTAGGACCGCATTCGGACCGAGTCGTGTCACTGCTTTATGGGTTAGGTGTGTGTGTATGTGTTTCCTGTACTGTGTGATGTCTGTGGGGCGTGGTATGGAATGGAGTATTTGGTTATAATGTCTCTCTGGTGTTACCTTAATGGTGCGAGGTGTCGGTGCATGATTGTACATGTAGTGGCAAGGGTGTTGTGGGTTAGTTGTCGCTGCTGCCGTAAATTGTGTTCCCCTCATGTCTAAATATTCGCTAACTTTCAGTATTTTTGTTTCTGTGTGCAGGTGTTCTATTGGTGTTGTTTGAGTGCATCCTGTGATGATACGAAGTGCGTTGTTTTGTATTGTCTGTAAGGTGTTTGTGTGTGTTTGAGATAATGGGTGCCCAGCATGGGCTAGCATAGTCCATAACTGAGCGAATATATTGTTTGTATATGAGTGATGTTGTTTCCTGCTGGTGTCCAAAGTTTGTGCCTGTTAGTACCCTAAGCGTGTTAAGTCTTGACGTACATTTGTTTTTAATGTCCTGAATGTGGTTCACAAAAGCCTGAGCAGCCAGGTTCGATGATGCCAAAGACACGGTAGTGAAAGTAGGACGTACTAGTAAGTTGAGGCTAGGCACCGGGCTTTGGCAGATGAAATTTTCCGAGCTACCCGTTCAATCAATGCTCTGACAGCGTAGCCATTGACAAGAGCATTAATGGTAGATGACGAAAATTGACTCGAAGCAGAGTAGGCTGAAGCCAGACTGAGTGAAGACGGCAAACGTACAGCGGCTGAAGACGACGACGGAGTTGAATTTGATCGGCAGACTTTAGCCCAGTGACCAATCTTTTTGCATTTACGGCACTCCGCTTCTCGGGCGGGACATGATGAACGAGGATGACGCCTCTGACCACAGAAAAAACAAGATTGGCTCCTGTTATTATAGCGAACAGATGCAACAGTATCAGAAGAGTCCTGATTAGAGCTTACTTCGGGTTCGCTGGTCACGGCTTCAATTCCCGCCGCTACGGGTGCGTATGGCATGTGATATGATTCAGCATTTTTCTGGGCTTGTTCTAGAGCGCGAGCTTGTTGAATGGCAGTCTCCAGTGTTAGCGTCTTATTTTCAAGTAATCGAGTTCTGATGTTATTGCACCGAATACCACGAATGAAGGAATCTTTCACGAAAGATGACCTATTTTCATCAGCAGTTACTGCTTTGAAGTCACAATCAACTGCCAAACGATTCAGCACTTGAATGAATTCGTCCAGTTTCTTCGGGCTTCTGATAACCAGAGCTGGGCAATAAATACATTGAATGTATTTAAATACTAAATACTAAATACATGTGAGAAATGTATTTAAATACTAAATACTAAATACATTTTACGAATGTATTTAGATACTAAATACAAAATACATCAATTGTATTTAAATACATTTGTAAATACATTTTAAATACATACAAATTTTAACATATGCATTCACTAATTCATGAGTAACAACAATATAAAATGCTTGATAAAGGATAAAGAAATAGTACAATCTAATTTCCGATTATATATTTCCCTTTTTAGAACAAAACAAAACAAAAGAACTTAGAACTTACGATGTTCAACCAGTGACATATTATACTCATTATATCATTGCAAAATGAGTAACAATTAATGAGTAGATGAGACATAAACGTAAACATAAGACGTAAACATAAACATAAGGCACCTTACGAATTCTCTTTTATTTCACGGTTGCTGCGAACTAAAACCAATTCACCGGATTTGCTTGTTGAAGCCATGACACGCACACGATAAAGAAATCAACCGCTTTCGACTAAGAGTGGCACACAACTGATTGAACTGACACGTTGAAACATGAACCATGCTGTACTACACTGTCGACGCGTCGTACTGTGCTAGTACAGAACGTGTATTAAACCAGTAAAAGTATTTACATTTTTATATTTTGAGTATTTAAATACATTGTATTTAAATACTCATTAAAGTATTTAAATACTATATTTAAATACATGAAAAACAATGTATTTATAAATACAGTTCTAAATACACAAATGTATTTAAATACGTATTTAAATACAAATGTATTTAAATACTGCCCAGCTCTGCTGATAACGGGTAGACAACAGGTGCCGAGCGTAAACTTCATTGTACGGTTTTACATAGGCGGCTTCCAACAGACTGATGGCCGAGTCATAAGTCGTGCAATCCTGGATCACATCAACGGCGTTAGGACCAATATGCAGAAACAGAATTTCCAGTTTATCAGGATTATGGTCTTCGATCATTGACAGAAAGTACCTGAATCCTCGGATCCAGAACTTCCACAGTTTGCTGCTCTGAGGCACGTTAGGCAGTACGTCAAATTTGTCTGGTCTAATGATCCTGTCCATGATAGTGATTGACTGAATAAATTTAAACTATTTATGTTCTTTCTAAACCTTGCAACAACAACACAACCTGCACCATTACACGATACAATATTCTTGTATCTAAACAACCAAACTGAATTGCAAGAGAGCTCGGCAATTATTGAATGTTTCATCAATACTGAAATTAATATCCAAAATACATTTTTCTAATGTATTTTGGTGTGTTCTGTTCGAATATGACATTCATATGTTGCGCAAATGAACCGAAACAAAGTTATGAAACATTAGTTTTCCTATGTTTTGGTTCATTTTCGCTAGAAATGAAGGTCACATATGCACCAAACACATCAAAATACATTATAAAAATGTATTTTGGATATTTGGATATTAACAAAAACCAAATGGGCTAGGAATATATATATATATATATATATATATATATATATATATATATATATAATCTAACTTTAACACGTGTGTTCTCCGATTGCGTGTGCTAACCGGGGGGCTTCGCCCCATGATAATATATACGTACTAAACTTGGTAATTATTGAATGTCAAGGTGTTATTATTTTTTTTTATTGGGTTCAAAATCCCAGCTGAGCCGTGAACGGCCAAGCTCTGAAGGGCCAGTTTAACCTACAGCCCAAGTTAAGCTAGAATTAAAAACTTACGGACTTGGAGGTCCTATTAGGTCATACCTCAGGGTTGCTGACTCGATGTGGGCCTACCTTAGGCCTCAGTTGCATGAATTTAAGCTAAAAAACAAAAGGGGCACTATTTATGGTCTTCTTTCTAACCCTTGCAACGACAACACAACCTGCACTATTGCACGATGCAACAATGTTAAATCTAAACAACCAAACTGAATTGCAAGAGAGCTCTCTATAAGACCACACCCTGTAAGTACGGCATTCCACAGAGTAGAAAAGACGCGCGGCGCCCCAAAAAATGATGCCACAAGAGTGCCCAAACAATGATGCCACAAGGGCCCAAAAATGCTAGCTCTAAATTAAGTGAATTTTTCACTAACCTTACAATTATGAAATGGAGAGATATATAATATATATATATATATTATATATATATATATATATATATATATTATATATATATATATATATATACCTTAACTTAATATATACAAGCAATGCTGCATCAATCAGCTTAGTCATCATATCGCCTTGGGACAACAATGGTTCTTCCTCTTCTAGATTTTCTAACACTCCCCACCGAAGAGGCATTGTTGTCATTACCTTCTGCAAGGTTAGCCAAGCCTTCTCCATGAGGCTGTAACTCAAATGTTTCATCTTGACTATCCGTGTTTTTGCTGATTTCTAAAGCATAGAGTTTTTGTATAGGTCCCTTTAATTTTCCTCCTGAAGTCTTTACCAGTGCAGACCTAACTAAATAATCTTTGCCAACAAACAACTCTTCAATTATGCCAAGCTTCCAGCATTGCCTTGGTCTTTCAACCCCAATCATTACCACTTCTCCCACCTTGATACAATTTGCATTGGAGCCCTTTACATTGCCTGATGGGTAATAATTGAGTTCTGGCAAGTATTCCATCTGCCACCTCTTCCATAACTAATCTTGTAGCTCTTCAAGGTACCTGAACTTCTGGTTAACTCTCCTTGAGTGCTTTGGATAGGCTGCAAGTCTTCTGGCACACTGGGGCTTGATGTTAATCGTTTACCACAAAGAAAATGATTTGGTGTCAATGGCTCTGCATCCTGCATACTGTTATAAACAAAAGTGATAGGCCTACTGTTCACCATTGCTTCTACTTCACATAAAACAGTGCAGAATTCTTCTTTGCTCAAATGAGCATTAGCTAAAAGTTTCTTTAATGGACACTTTACACTTCTCACTAGCCTTTCCCAAAATCATCCCCACCATGGTGCTCTCTCAACAATAAACTCCCACTATACCCCTTGGTGTGAAAAGTAGGATTGGAATCCTTCCTCTTTTAGCAAGGACCAAACTTCTTGGAGTTCCTTTGCAGCCTTCTTGAAGGTTTTTGCATTATCCGATATGATTTTATTTGGGAAACCCCTTCTGTTCACAAACCTTTTAAAGGCCAAAAGAAATACATCACTACTTAAGTTGCTTACCAACTCCAAATGGATTGTTCTGGTGGTAGCACATGTGAAAAGACATATATAACCTTTGTTAGACTCCCCTTGCTCATACACATAGACTGGACCTGCGAAGTCTACTCCCACTACATCAAATGGGGCAGTATAGACACACCGTTCTCTTGGAACTGAAGCCACCTTTTCATAATAAGGCTTTGCACTCCAACGCTTGCAAACCACACATTTATGCAAGACCTTTTTTACTACTTGTCTAATTTTGGGAATCCAAAACTGTTGTCTGATCTATATTATCACTTCTCTAACTCTAGCATGCAATAACTTATGATGCGTATCCAGGATCAAAAGGTCCACACAGTGCCCCCCAAGAAGGTAGCAAAATTGGATGTCTTTTCTCCTCTGGAAGCCCAGAAAACTGTAGTCTACCTCCTACTCTCAATAAATCCTGATCCAAAAACACATCCAAACCCTTGAGAGCAGAATGTGTTGGTAGAACCTGTAATGGACGGCTGGTGAGCAATTCCCTCTCTTCACCAAATTTTTCCTTCTGCACATATACCACCCAGTATTTCCTGGCTTGCAGAATCTCCTTACTGTTCAGAATTCCTTCCCTTCTTGTTCCTCCCTTAATATTGTTCGTAAATCTATATACCCATGCTGTCACTCTTAACAACCTTTTCAGACTGCTAATGTCCTTAAGCCTTAATATGGGGTCCTGCTGCATAACTTGACAACTGTTCACAGTGCATTTTCTCATCTCACTCACCCATGCTTCTTCATCCTGGCATTCTCCTACAATAGGCTGATTAGAAGGCCAGTTTTCACTTCCAAGTTTTAGCCACTCTGGCCCATTCCACCACAAACTTGACTGTGCAAGATCTTTCACTGAAATTCCTCGTGTAGGTAAATCAACGGGGTTTTGGGTGCCTGGACAATGCTTCCATTGCTTGGGATCTGTGTGCGCTTGAATTTCCTCCACCCTATTGGCAACAAATGGTTTCCATTTCCTTGCCTGGCTTCTTAACCAGTGCCAAACTATAGTGGAGTCTCTCCAATAATAGCTTGGAATTTCATAGAGGGCCAAAGACTTTTGCACTGTAACTGCAAGCCGACTAACAATAACTGCACCCATCAATTCCACCTTAGAACAGAAAGCCTTTTCAAAGGTGCTACTCTGCTCTTTGCAGCGACGAACCTGCAACTTACTTCCTTTTGCAATGTGCCTTTTATATAAATACAAGTTGCATAGGCTTCCTCACTTGCATCACAAAAGATGTGCAGTAGGGTTAGGCCTGTTCAAAAATCAACTTTTTCTTATTTTCATAGGTTTCTGTACATTTTCCCATGCTTTTTGACCTGAGAAAGCCGAAAATCACAACTATTTTGACCTAGGATGTTGGGAAGCATTGCCGCATGGAGCTTTAAATTTTCTGCCTTGAAATCGGCCAAAGCGCCAATTCCGGGGTCCCTTGAATTATGTTTTGCACTTTAACTTTTGATCTAAACAAGATAGAGCAACAAATTAGGTATCAAATGAAAGAGCATAAAATTAATAAATAATAATAATAATAATAATAATAATAAATAAATAATAATTAATAATAATAATAATAATAATAATAATCTATCATTTTTCAGGAAACAACAGAAACTCAATCAGAATCTAGAAAAACATCTACAAGTTACAACTTAACAATGGCATTAAGCAAGGAACTGAGGGAGCTCCGTGGGCGCACAGTTGATATCTCAGAACCTCCACGTACTGTCCACAGGCAGGTGTCAACTGGGCCATCTACCAGATCTCTCACTGAAACTTTCCTGGTTGGATACCCTTCAGCTTTTATCAGTGGTTCCCAGCTTCCCACCAACAGACAGGCGTTCCAGTATTTCCTTAATCTTTAGAATTTACCGGAAAATGCAGGGAGGCCCATGGTTCAAGACCTTGCATATGAAACAGTTGAATCTATCATCCCATTCTGGCAGATGGCTAGGATCAAGACAATGACCAAGTACAACGCAATGAAGCTCTTCATGAAACTACATGAGAAACATCGTGCTCTGGTGAAAAGCAAAGGAAGAGCAAGTAACCCTGGAGGAAAAAGAGGAGCATTTGTGCTGGAATTAGACAGCCTGTTCGATATAGGAGCTCCAGATGCAATCCAGGAAATACAGAACAACAGACTGTTATCCAGAGAGAAGAAAGATGAGGATATCAGGTTCTACGAAGACCAAAAGACTGAGAGGAAAGGTCATATGTCTGGTCATGACAAGATTTTTGAGACAAGATCCCTGCAGCAAGCAGCGAGGAATGAAAGACTGCAGCATAGACAAGAACAAGGTAAAACTAATTACTTTGAACGTTACAAAAAGTTTTAAGTTTTACTCCATTGCGATATTTAGCATGTACTTAACAATTACTGTCTTAACATGTTGTACTATTTTACAGCTGCAGCAGAACAAGAGGCAGTTGTTCATGTGGATGACATTACCTGGGGTGACTCAACTGACAACGACGCTAACACAGAGGACATGGATTACCATCAGCCTCGTCCTGGATGTTCTCACCATCAAGACACTGTGACTAGTGTGACTTTGACGTTTCCAAGGAAGGTCATGGAATGTGATGTCATCTGCAATACAGCTGATCGTCTTGGTTTATCAGACAATCAAGTTACTGCCATGGTTTCTGCCACCTTGAAAGCTGGAGGGGCTGATCTGGATAACTTCGTCATCTCAACCTCAACAACACGTCGCAACAGAATGCTGTCCAGGTATAATATCAGCCAGAGTCACATGTCCAAGTTTTGTGAAAACCCCCCACAGTACGCTGCCTTACACTGGGATGGAAAGTTGCTCAAAGATGTCTTGGGCAGTGAACCTGGAAGTACCTCAGAGACTTTAGCTGTGCTAGTGTCTGGTCCACCTTCATACACTGAAGGAAAGTTATTGGGAGTACCTGTCATCGACAATTCTTCTGGCACAGCTCAGGCTGAGGCTTCAATGGATTTACTGGAGACATGGGAACTTACGGATAATGTTACTGCCCTTGTTTTTGACACTACATCCAGTAACAGTGGAGTTCACAGAGGAGCTGCCAAACTGCTAGAGAAAATGCTGAACAAAAAGGTGTTTTATCTGGCCTGTCGACATCACATCCTGGAAATCCTAGTAGGAGCAGTTTGGGAGAAGCTGTTTGGGAAGGTGAAGGGGCCAGATAATCCCTGGTTTGAGCATCTGAAGGATGTTTGGACGGACTTGTCCAAGGAAAACCCAAAGATGCTGGCTATCAACAGCAAATGGCTGAAGGAAAAGAAGAAGAACAGTGAAGAAATACTCCAAGACATTCTAACAGCAGAAAGGCTTCCAAGAGCCGACTACAGGGAAATGGCTGAACTGAGTCATTGTTCTTGGAGGAACGCCTCCTCGAGGTATTCACTGGAGTCGACCAGGCGCCATTCATCAGGCCAGATGGATGGCCAGAAACCTGTACTCCATGAAAATGCTGATGTTTGCAGATCAACTTGAGTACGCGAAGACACTGTATCAAAGCTGGAAAGACTCAACACCTTCCTTGCGCTGTTCTACACTCCTGTATGGATGATGTCAATGTCTGCTGCAGATGCTCCCGTGAATGATCTAAGTCTAATCCAGGACATGTTGAAGTACAAGAAAACTGACCCAGAGCTTGCTGATGCAGTACTTAATAAGATGGAAAACCACAAATGGTACCTGACGCAGGAAGTCGTGCCTTTTGCCCTGTTCAGCAGTAGATTGAGTGACACATTGAAGCACGACATTGCTGCCCAGTTACATGCCACTGAGAAGCCAGACAGCTTCAGAACAGGAAAGCCTCTATTCCAGAGAGTCACAGCTAAGACCACCCTGGTTGATCTCATTGGCCCAGAATCACATTTCCTGCTGGACACACTGAACATTGGATCCGAGTGGCTTCTGGAACCTGTCACGTCTTGGCCACAGAATGAGGACTACAGAAAAGCGTTGGACTATATTAAGAATCTGAAAGCGGTGAATGACATTGCTGAACGTGGTGTCAAGATGATGAGCGACTTTGCAAATGTCATAACAACAGATGCCAAGCAAAGGGACTATCTCCTTCAAGCTGTGGAGTTCAACAGACGCCGCTTTGACAGCTTCAAGAAACAAACTCTCAACAACTGACTGTGTAAATGTCATTATGAAATTAATCATCATGTAATGGTTTCACTTCTTGATCGATTAGACTTGTGACAAAATGTTAATCTCAAATTTGTGTCATGAATAAGGCGCCTTGTCTGCCTTGAGTGTGAGAAAACGAATTTTGTGATATTTCTGAAATCTTTGTATGTACCAATGTGCCATTTCTTGTTCCAAGACTATCATAATTGTATAAGTTAGAAAGAGGATTAAAAACACTTTAATTTGGTGCCTATTTTGTTGCTCTATCTTGTTTAGATAAAAGGTTATAGTGCAAAACATGATTCAAGGGACCCCGGAACTAGTGCTTTTGGCCGATTTCAAGGCAGAAAACTTAAAGCTCCATGCGGCAATGCTTCCCAACAACCTAGGTCAAAATGGTTGTGATTTTCGGTCTTTTGAGGTCAAAAAGCATGGGAAAAAGTACAGAAACCTATGAAAATAAGAAAAAGTTGATTTTTGAACAGGGCTACAGTATGGTGGCCCACTTTTCAATTTTTTTTTAAAAGTATAGGTGATCGTGGTTTTTCCCATTATTTGGCACTATACTAGCACATTGGTACCATTTTTACAAAAATTGATCAATATTTAGGGGTCTCGCATCGATCTTGAAATTACTAGTTTTTTTTTAAAATGCGTACTTTTTAACTTTTTACTGAATCAAGATTAATCATTAAGTAGGAATGTTTTCTGAATCCTCTTGATGAGAGAAGTCGTTTGGTGTGCCTTCCAATGTCATACGACTAACGGTTTAAAAGTTGTGCCTGTATACAGGTAATACCAATGTGCTAGTATAGTGCCAAATAATGGGAAAAACCACGATCACCTATACTTTTCAAAAAAATCAGCAAATAGCAGACAAATAAGGAAGAAAGAAACAATAACTTAAACAATCACTTTTGCACTGTATTGACCACTATCACACGTCACTGGCTGCAACGTTGTCCCTCTGTGCTGTCATCGTGGCGAGTGATGACTTCTTGAAGTCGCCGAGCTCTTTCCGGTTCTTTTCCACCACTTGCCAAAGATCCTGCAGCTGTGCTTCGTCCTTTGTGACCGTGTTCGCATAGTCTTGTATCAGTTGGACTCCTCTTTCAGCGACGTCATTGGTGACCTGGAGATTAGAGATCACATCCTTCAGACGACAAAAGTCCTCGTTCTCGTCCCACTTATCAGTTGGCAGGGTGAGCCACGAAGACCCATACATCTTCAGACCTGCAAATAAGAACCAGGAGGACTCGTCGATCAGGTCGGGGAGTAGCGTCATCTCGTCGACTGAGACGTTCTCGTATGTGAAGTCTTTGGGTACAGGGAGGTGGGACAGCTTCTCTGCCATCTGTTGCTTCACAGTGCCATCCACCTTGTTGCTGCATAGAGCGAAGATGACGGTCTGCGACCTCAGATACCAGAAGTGCCGCCTCATCACTGCCAGTGACGCTTCTGCCACCTCGCGGTCCACTGCCCTATACCTCAGAAAACGCTGGTATAGTACCAGGTCATTCAACGGCGCATCAGCTGCTACAGGGGCCGCCAACCAAGCTGGTACGTACAGAAGAGCGATGAACACCACGATCCTGTGCAGTTTGTCGACCAGCTCGGCGTCGAGCTCCAGCTGCCTACTGAACATCAGCAGTTTTGTGTAGTAGATGACCTGAAACAGAATAGGCACCATTGTAAGTAAGACAGGTTTATTGTTACCAATTACTTTGTTTGCGTTATAATGAAATGTTTATCTTTGAATAACATTTAAACTTATCTCTAGATTATTTTTGTTTGAAAATACTAACTTTAGCCATCCATCTTGCGTGGTGGTAGGCTCCTGGGCGCATGAGGTGAATGCCACGGCGTGGTTGTGTCCCGAGTACCAGGAGCGTGATCTCTGCCACTTCCTGGTAATCGTCTCTGACGAAACCAGAAGCTGTGCTCAGGAAGCTGACCGCCGCGTCCCGGAGTTCTATTAGCCACGTACTCTCCGCCAGATTCTCGACCTGCAGCTTGCAGTAGGTCGAGAGATCGAGCCCGTCCCATCTTCAAAAATAATAAACAAGAAAATTGTGTGAGAAAACTCTGAAGTTCCGGTTTGGCTTGCTGTTTTATAAACTAGTGGAATATCATGTGTGTCCTAACTTTACCTTGCACAAAAAATGAACTAACCTTCTCTTCAACTGCTGAAACAAAGGATCAGTTGGTGCCGTAGTCCTTCCGAGCAGGGTGACGGCTACTGCCCCCACGATAAGCTCTAGGACGTGATGACGGCATCCCAGCTGGAGTAGCGGTCGCCCGAGCATGTTTTCCAGCCGGACAACTGCACCTTGCACCCTCCCCGTGTTGGTGGAAGTGGTGTCGAAGCAGAGTCCGATGACGCTCTCTCCTCACATCCCCAATCTTCGAGAGCATGTATGGTTGCCCGCGCCTGCGACAGTCCGGTGCCGTCAGCAACAGCTGGGACTGACAGCAACTTTCCTTCTGTGCAATGAGGAGCCCCGGAGATGAGAATTGCTTGGCGGTGCTCCGCCGTTCCAAGGAAGTTCTGAAACACATGCCATATATTTCAATTTCATGGTTGTAAAGTAATCTATTTTTGTTCACATTCAGTTCTCTTTTTAATTGACATTATGCTTCATGAATCTCATTACTAAATTGATAGCTATGAAAACTTAATCAACTGACCTTGACCATTTTGCCATCCCAGTGGACAACAGTGTGCCTCGGTGGCGTGAAGGAGTCCTTCACAGCCGTCGCCACTTCACGGCGATGTGACACTCTTCCCCGGCGAGCCGTTTCTTTCGAGATGCTGAACTGATTGAGGTCTGCTGGTGGATCCGCCGAACGTGTGATAGCAGCCACAATGTTTACTACCTATGTAGAGAATGGAAAGTGGAAAGGAAACTGTCAAGAATACATGTGGGTTACGGGACACTTTAAAACTGACGCTATCGATGAATACTATACACAATACGCACCTGATTATTGGACATGCGGAAACGATCAGCCACTTCCATGACAGCAGGTGCATTAAGGATGCGGCGAGGAAGATTGACAGACACACTTGGCTCTTTCGGCAGAGGGAACGCTAGTTCTGTCTCCGACTCTCCTGACATGCCAGTATCATCATTCTCCATGGCCTCATCTCCGGTTTCGTATGCGCACTTTGAGGTTTGCGGCTCCTGGCGAGGACGTTTTCTTCCTTCCTGTAGCTTTCTTTTTACAGCGAAAACTTTATCGTTCCCGCTCATCGTTGCCACCCGAGGAACACTTTGATCGAGGTAGAAGTCAATGTCTTCTTTCTTGTCCTTGTCGGACAGCAGTTGATTCTTCTTTATATCTTCGACAGCGTCAGATGCTCCGATATCCCACAGCTTGTTCACTAGGGCGGCTCGTTTTTACACTTTTTTCGATATT
This sequence comes from Bathynomus jamesi, assembly GCA_023014485.1. Taxonomy (NCBI): domain Eukaryota; kingdom Metazoa; phylum Arthropoda; class Malacostraca; order Isopoda; family Cirolanidae; genus Bathynomus; species Bathynomus jamesi. The sequence continues at coordinate 548,618 of JAJOZX010000140.1, read as the reverse complement.
TGATTGGGGGTAGTGCGGAAAAGTTGCGATTTGGAGAGAAAATAAAGTGTGTAAAATTTTTTTGATCTACGTCATTACCTTCCGGTGGCAGCGAGTCCTTAAAAATCGAAAAATAGGCCTAAAACACACAAAAATACGATATTTGAAAAAATATTCATAATTATATTTGTGAGTATTTTTGAACGGGGTAGATTGGAAAATGGTTTTAAAGACTTACAAAATAAACAATAAAAATTTCAGCACAATCTGTTAATAACTTCCGGTGGCGTCTTAGCCGTTAAAATATCCAAAATATTGATTTAAAGCAAGTTTTAACAAGATGTTATACAAATGTTAATTCCGGTATATTTCTGTGCAAACAACCCTGAGAACACTATTATAGGCTTGAATAAATTAATAGCAGTCATTGAACAATGAACATTATATAAAATGCACACTGTGCATTGCACACTGCACACTGCTACATCCCCCCCGTTCCCTACCCTATATAAGCTGGGAAAGGAAGCGACGTTGTCAGTTGTTGTGTGTCACGTGTGGCGAGAGGTTGTGTTATAACTTGTTCATCAACCGTGGTATATCACCATTTACCCGCAGTTAGTTGGTAAATATCGTAAATAGATTTATAATGTCTGAAAAGAAACCTTCAAAAGTAACCAGAACGTTAGCAAAATGCCATAGCATCGGTCAACCAGCAGATTTTGTTAATAATGTTCTACCTACTTATGGAGATGTGCTAAGAGCTTATCTCTGGCACCGGAACAACAGAAAAACGACAGGCCAAGATCCTCCATTCCAGATTATTGCCAATGACATCATTTCCAAACTTCAAGAGATATGGCTCACAGCTTCAATCCCAACTTTATCAAGGAAAAGAATACATGATATGCTCAAAAACTATCATAATAAGTACAAGACCTTACTTAAAACAGGTAAACTAAAAAGGAATTCTGAAAGTTACAAAAGTAAATTGAAGTCATTTCAGGAACATTCGGAACAACTATTTGATATTGCTTCTTGTAAATGTGGTAATTGGAATTCTTGTTTTTGCTGTAAAGAAAAAAAAGTGCCCCCAAATGAAAGAACATTTTTAGAAGATCAGCGTACATTAAGAAAGATGGCTATTGGATCTGTTGACAAAAGGGCAACAGAAGAAAATTTGAAACGAATAAACAGAAGATTGCGAGATCAATTGTCAAGATCAGACGGTGGAGAGTGCAGCAGTTTTCAATCAATCCAAGAAATCTCATCTGAAAGTTCAACATCAAACAGCACAGAAAATTCCGATTTTGAAGCAGAGCTACTGGAAAGACTAACGAGAAGTTTGCGTAAAAGCAAAAAAGTTATAAAAGAACTACCTTCATTAGGATCTGTTTGTGACAGAACCGGTGTTTCAAACCGTGTTGCCGCTCTTCTAGCAAGCTCCGTTTTGCAAGATGTTGGAATTATTACAGAAAAAGATCAAGATGCAGTAATTGATAGACACAAAATCAGTCGACAACGATCAAAATCTCGACAGACTGTGACAGAAAGTAGCGTTCTCTCTTATCCTCTTGAGAGTATTTATTTTGATGGCCGTAAAGACAGCACTCTAATTCAAACGCAGAAAGGAGCAAAAAAATCACTGGACATAAGAATGGAAGAACACATTACTGTGTTGCAAAAACCAGGTGCTCAATTTATTGGACACATCACTCCTGCTTCAGGGTCTGCTCATAGTATAGCTACAGCAATTATTAATTATCTAAAAGAAAGAAACATAGACACTACTAATGTGAAAGCAATTGGATGCGATGGAACAGTGGTAAATACAGGATGTAAAAATGGTGTTATTTCTGGTATAGAAATGAGTCTTGGAAGGCCTCTTCAGTGGTGTATCTGCTTACTTCATGGCAATGAGCTTCCCCTACGCCATCTTTTCAGTGCACTTGATGGTAAAACATCCGGACCCAAAGGCTACACTGGAGAAATTGGGAAGCAGCTAAATGAATGTGAAAAACTCCCTATTGCAAACTTCGATGCTGTCTGTAACGAAGATTTTGATAAGTTCCCTAGTTTTACTGATTTAAGTACAGATCAGAAATATCTACTTGATATTTGCAAAGCTGTAGCAGCGGGAACTTGTACGGAGTCTTTAGCTAATCGCAATCCTGGTAAGATGGCTCACTCCAGGTGGGTTACGACAGCTAACAGAATTCTACGGCTCTATGTCGCAACTGAAGACCCATCAGAAAAATTAAAGAAAATTGTTCTGTTCATCATGCGAGTTTATGGCCCAATGTGGTTTAGAATAAAAAGTGAACCGTCAATCAAACATGCAGCAGAACATATGCATGAAACAATCACTCAAGTGAGAACCCTAGACTCGGAAACTCAGGAGATTGTTAAGCCGGTCATTCAAAGAAACGGGTATTTCTGTCACCCGGAAAATATTTTGTTAAATATGATCATCGATGACAGAAGCCATATCGGCGAACTTGGATGGCGCAGAATCTTGAAAGCCAGAAGTAATGAGGAGGAGGAAATTACAAGGTTCAAAATTCCAACAATCAACTTTAACGCAGAAAGTTACTACAATTTGATCGATTGGCAGCAAACGATTACAGAACCGCCATTAACTAAAGACATTCCATCAGATGTAATCTCCAATCTGATACAATCAAAAGAAACATACCAAAATATTTCAGACTTTCCTCCACATACGCAAGCAGTAGAGCGTCATATTAAGTTAGTGACGGAAGCAGCAGAGAAGGTTTGTGGAGAGAAAAATAGAGACGGCTATATTCGTAATACGTTGATGTCCAGGAAAAAAATGCCAAAGTTTGAGCATAAGAAAGATTATGTTCCTTAAGTATCTCCATTTCAATGGTAGGGTGGTTGGGAAGGAGTTAGGGAGGAACTCGTATTACAGCCACCTCCACGTGGTGAGATCTGGGTTATTTCTGTTAAATAATATATTTAACACAAATAAGCAAAGAGCTGTAAACAAGTAATTATTAAAATACTATTATTTAGTTATTATCACTATTCTTCAATATTCAAAAATACTCACAAATATAATTCTGAATATTTTTTTTCAAATATCGTATTTTTATGTGTTTTTAGGCCTATTTTTCGATTTTTAAGGACTCGCTGCCACCGGAAGGTATTGACGTAGATCAAAAAAATTTTACACACTTTATTTTCTCTCCAAATCGCAACTTTTCCGCACTACCCCCAATCAAATATCGAAAAAAGTGTAAAAACGAGCCGCCCTATTGTCCACACTGTCCGAAAACTTCTGCCGTTTTTTTCCGGCGTCAGTTTCTCGTTTTCTGCTCTTTTGGAGTAAGTGCCACTCTTTCCACAATGCCTCTAGCTTCCGTTCGCAGTTGAGCTTTGTGATTGTTTTAATGCGGGCCATGTTCCAAAACTTTAAGACGTTGTTTACGGTTTCTTTGAATGCGTCTTTCCTGTTAGCAGTGTACTGGATAACACTGAAGAAGTATTGCAAAACCTGCCGTGTTGTTGGCAATTTGCTACCACTGATGGAGGACGACGGTTGGCCAACTAAAAAAATTTCCGAGGCCGATCTTAGAGAAGGTAGCGATGTTATTTTCGCCTTTCCTTTTGATGACTCTCTATTTGTAGCTTCAAGAGTTCTTCCAGTTATGGTTGCCATCGATTTGTCCATGACAAAGGATGAGGAACTCAGACAGAATTTCAAAATGTTATGATCTGCAAAAAAAGAAATAGGTTAGGTACCTGGCACAGGCATAGTGCATTTTCTAATTACCTATATACATTATACATTCCGCCCGGGTATGGTGACTCATTTTTTTGAAAAGTATAGGTGATCGTGGTTTTTCCCATTATTTGGCACTATACTAGCACATTGGTATTACCTGTATACAGGCACAACTTTTAAACCGTTAGTCGTATGACATTGGCAGGCACACCAAACGACTTCTCTCATTAAGAGTATTCAGAAAACATCCCTACTTAATGATTTATCTTGATTCAGTAAAAAGTTAAAAAGTACGCATTTAAAAAAAAAAATTAGTAATTTCAAGGTCGATGCGAGACCCCTAAATATTGATCAATTTTTGTAAAAATGGTACCAATATGCTAGTGTAGTGCCAAATAATGGGAAAAACCACGATCACCTATACTTTTCAGAAAAATTGAAAAGTGGGCCACCCTAATGTGCAGCTCCAAATTGTCTGGACTATTGTTCAACTCTCCAAAGTACCACCTTGGGATTTCAATGTCTCCAAGATGTGCCAATTCTTTGAACCAATATTTCCACCTTACCACCATATGATCAGGTAACTCTTGGTCCCAACCAAGTCCAATTTCCCAGAGGCTCTGAAACTGTTATTTTATTTATTTGTTGGGTTCAAAATCCCAGCTGAGCCGTGAACGGCCAAATTCTAAAGGGCCAGTTCTATCTGAAGCCCAAGTTAAGCTAAATTAAAACTTACGGATTTGAGATCCTATTAGGTCCTACCTCAGGGTAACCTCAGGGTTGCTGACTCGATGCGGGCCCACTTTAGACCTTTGTTACATGAATTTTAATGTAAACAAAAAGGGTACTATTTATGGTCTTCTTTCTCAACCTTGCAACAACAACGCAACCTGGACTATTGCACGGTGCAACAATCTTGTATCTAAACAACCAAACTGAATTGCAAGAGAGCTCTCTACAAGACCACACCCTGTACGTACGACCAGTGGCGGTCCTAGCTTACATGACGCCCTGGGCGAACCTCACCTTCAGCGCCCCCCCCCCCTGTTCGCCAACACACACATTCGAATCCCCCCAAAATAAAGGACAGACATAACTCTTTCACAAAATAACTTTTTATTGGACTAATTGTTGGAACTTCAGAACCAAAACAAAGACTCAAATTTCTGAATTTTACAAATCCTTCATCACGTAAATAGAATAACTCACTTAAGAGAATGTAATTATGATACTATGAACAGGAAAAATACAAATTAAATTGCACAACTGCCATAAATAAACTAGAGAATCAAATTTCTAAATTGTACAAATGCTCTATCACATAAATAGAATAAGACACTTAAGAGAGGGTAATTATTATGCTACACTTTGAACAAGAAACAAAATAAATTGCACCACAGCACAACTGCCATCTAAAGCCTGACTCTTCTTACCTTCCTTGATGCAAAGTCATGAATTAAATCATCATATGAAATCTGCTCAGCAATTGTATGATTTATACTGATGATGGCCAGACCGGTAAGGCGTTCCTGTGACATAGTTGACCTCAGGTAGGATTTGATGAGCTTCAGCTTTGAAAAGCTCCTCTCTGCTTCAGCAACAGTGACTGGAAGAGTAAGACCAATTCTGAGAGCAGTCCACAAATTTGGATATATTTCAGAGAGCTCCCTTTCATGGATAAATGTCAGCAGTTCAAGCAAGGATATGGTCTTTGATGGCAAGTCAGGCAAGTTCTTCAGCTCCTGTGCAAGCTCTCTGCCATCCAAGTCAGATTGTCCCTTAAAGTGTAGTGTAGTACTAAGGTTCACACATTGTTCTGTCAGCTCCTCAAATGTGAGATTTTGGAAATGTGTCAGCACTCCAAACTTCTCTCCCACAATTTCCAACGTGGAAAATCTTTCCTGAATGGCTGATGTTGCAGCATCAACCACTGCATTGAAAAATGTCACCTCCAGCTTCTTCAAAGCATCAATCAAGGGCTCATCAGATGCTTCATAGGAGAAGTGCCGCTTTGTGGACCTCAGCCGTTTTTGTTTTAACACAGCCTCCACATTCATTTGTTCACAGATATCTGTGGCTGCCATTTGTGCAGCCACAAAACCTGTTGCCCTGTAATTGCGGAGACCTCTCTCTGTTTTTTTTTAGGAGATTTACTGCAACATCAACGTGCATGCTAGGAGACTGCATCTGCTTGCTCACATGCTGAATTTGGCACAACAGGTCATGCCACACCACTGAACAAATGGCGAAGCGGTATGACCCAACCTCCTCTGACAGAGATTGAGCCTCGACCTTTATTACAGAGTCTTTGGTGTGGTCCCTCACCTCGATCAGTGCATCTCTCACTGCAGCTGCCTGATATCTCAGGGGCTCCACACTCTTGATCTTGCTTTCCCACCTTGTATCAGACCACATCTTCAATGTGATGTTCACATGTTTTTTCAAAATGGCCCATCGTTGTGTGGAGGCTGAAAACAAGTTGTAAAGCTTCCTCAAGATGCCAAAGTAACTTGTGGCATCAATAGATCCCTTAGCAGCATCGGCCACAAGCAAATTCAGAGAATGAGCCCCACATGGAACAAACAGAGCTCTGGGATTAATTTCTAGGAGCCTGGATTGAACACCCTTGTTTTTTCCACTCATGTTGGCCCCGTTGTCGTATGATTGTCCTCTACAGTCATTGAAAGGAACTTTTAGCTCCTCCAGTCTCTTCAGAATCAGAGATGCCAAATGTTGACCAGTGGACTCCTCTGCCTCCAAAAACCCCATGAAATGTTCCTTTATATGGGACTTCCCCTCCAGTGACACAACCCGAATCACAACTGACAACTGTTCAGTGTGGCTGATATCTGGAGTGCAATCTAGAATTATTGAAAAAAACTTTGATTGTTTGATGTCGCTCACCATTGCTGAAATGGTCTTGCTGCTCGACAAATCAATGAGTTCGTTTTGTATGTGGTGGCCGAGGTAGCTGGTGTGACTGGAGGTCCCTTTTTGGACACGGTTAATGTGCTCTTGCATTATAGGATCAAATTGTGCCATCAGTTCAACTTCTTTCAGAAAATTGCCATTTGATGGTGAGAACAATTTTTCTGTATGTCCCCTTAGTGCCAAATTCCTAACTGCCAGAGAATGCACAATAGCAGTGAGACGTGTCAGCACCGCTCTCCATCTCAACTTCTCAGCCTCCAGAAGTGCCATCTCCTGCTTGTCAATGGTCTCCCCCTTTCTCATCCTCACTGCCAGTTCTTTCCAGATTTTCATAGAATTTAGGTGTTCTGAACTGTTGTCATGTGATGTGAGCAATGAGCTTGCATGCTTCCAGTCCGAGAGTCCCAAACTTGTTAAATTTATTTTCCTCTTGGAAAATAATGTACAACAGAAACAGAAAAGGCTGTTGTTTTTTAAGGAATAGACCAACCAACTTCTGGTTATATTTTCCCCACTAACCAATGACTTCCTGAAGTATTGATGGTGGAAACTTCTTCCGTCACTGTCGTTTCTAGGGAATACAAAGTCAGATGGTACTTGACTTGGTCCCCTGGAAACCAGTTGTGTCCGAATTCTCTCAGTCAGAACTGAAGGCCAGTTAGCAGGGTCGGTGGACAGAGACTCATCCTCAGGAGGCGATTCTGCTCCAGGCCTTTCTAATAGAAAGAACAAGAGCATTACTCATTAGTATACACACCTAAGTTAGATAACACATTATTCACAGCACTTTGTTATGGTGGTGGTGTTATGGAATTATGGTGGTGAAACACCACACATACCCAGTAACCCAGACCCAGTGATAATAACATTATAATTTATAACTGTTTGCAAAATGCTTTGCAGGGATGCACACACATACACATACACACACACGCACACACTCACAGACATATGTGCACACAAACTCACCTGAAGAGTCCTGCCGGGGAGAAGTAGAAGCAAATGGGTCTTCATCCTCAGGATCAGACTGCATTTGTGGAGACATATGTGAGGCTGAGGAGGTAGATGGCTCCTCAGCCTCAATAATGGCAGAAGTAGACGGCTTCTCATCCTGGCTAGTGGCAGAGGGTGTTCCAAAATATTTCAAAAGTGCCCCTGCAAATAGTAAAATAGAACATAACAGACCAATGCATGAATAGGCTAGTACAATTAATTTAACATGTTATTAAGCACAATTTATTAAACTTTTAGAATAGGAAACAAATGAATAATACAACCTCCTTGGTTAATGGCTAATTATATACATAATAGTACACTTCAAATGACTCAGAAAGCTATATCACAAAATAGGAGTGCAATATAGCAGTGAAGAGTAGATGACATAGCTCTATACCTTTATCTTTTGCTCGTTTCTCCTCTTCTTCTTTCCTCTTTTTTCTAAACTGAGCACCTGATAGCTTTGACCTCTTCTTATCCATTTGCGGTTATTTGACAGACCTTAGTGGCTTAGTGTGAAGATTCGTTCTGTAATAAATAATATACATTTCACTATTTAACCAAACCCAGAAAAATAACATTACATATGTTAAAGTATGGGCCTTTATTCCCAATAATATTAATCTGGAAGCATTTTGCATTGTTTAGGTCTTTTATGGGAAGGTTTATGGAAAATGCAATAGATGGTTTTTTATTAATAAAAATATATTTATTGATCTTTTATTATTTATTTTATTTTATTTTTTATTTTTATTTATTTCTTTATTTATTTATTCTTATTTTTATTTTTATTTTTTTTGCAGGCGCTCATGCCGCCCCTCCACAAATGCCGCCCTGTGCGGCTGCCCATATTGCCCATATGAGGAACCGCCACTGCGTACGACATCCCACAAACGAGTAGAAAGAACGCGCAGCGCCCCAAAATGATGCCAACAGTGTGACCAAACAATGATGCCACAAGAGCTCAAAAATGCTAGCTCTAAATTAAGTTAATTTTTCACTAACCTTACAATTATGAGATGGATATATATACACCTTAACTTAATATATACAAGCAATGCTGCATCAATCAGCTTAGTCATCATATCGCCTTGGGACAACAATGGTTCTTCCTCTTCTAGATTTTCTAACAGAAACCAAGTTTTTTACTTTATCACAAATGGAGCCAGGAATCCAAGAGGATCAAAGACCTTTGAAGCCAAACTAAGAGCTGTGCGTTTTGTCCACCTTGTCTCATTCTCAGCCAGATCTACTAAAGATTTCCCATTGAAGGTACACAAATCCTCTCCTTGCTGCCAAACAATGCCTAGCACTTTTGCGTCTATTGCCCACAACTCCTTAATACCAGAATCCTCAATAATTTCTGCTGCATCAGGTACTACACAGGACTGACTCATAAACTCTTGTAATTTAGAATGATTGGTCTGCCATTTTCTAAGCTCCATGCCAGCCTCCCTCATTATAGCTCTAGCCTCCATGAATATCTGTTTAGCCATTTCTGTATTATCCACGGAACACAGCAAATCATCAACCTAAAAATTTTTCCTTGTGTTCAATAGTGTTAAGGTAGACTTCAGAATATTTCTTAAAATGGTACTGCATAGTAGCTGCCAACAGAAATGGACTAGAGCTGAGGCCAAACAACACTGACTTCATTCTATATGCTTGAACCTTAGGTTCATTTTCCAACAAGTCTTTCGTATCCACCCACAGATACCTTACTGCATCTCTGTCCTCTGGTTTTAACTTTATCCGCAAAAAGGCTTGCTTCACATCTGCAGTCAATGCTACTCTACCAAACCTGAATCTCAGTAACAAGGAAAATAAATCTGCATTTAAATTTGGCCCAGCATCCAAACAGTCATTCAAGGACACACCACTTTTGTCCTTGGCTGAGCCATCAAAATCTACCCTCAGTTTGGTGGTAGTTTTGTCTCGCCGTACCACTGCATGGTGTGGCAGATAATGTGCCTCCTGGCTCACCAGCTCACCTTGCACCCTTTGAGCATAGCCCTCCCTTACATAGTTTAGGATGGCCTCATTGTATTCATTTAACAACTCCTCATTTTTTCTTAGCCTGTACAATGAAGTCTCCAACCTCCGATTAGCTAACTGAAGGTTTGAACCGGGTTTGCAAGAACCCTTCCAAGGGAGGCCAACTTCATAGCAACCATCTCTAAACCCAATCCCTTTTTCAAATTGCTCTAAAACATCACTGTTCACTGTACTTGCTTGTTTGTCCTTTGTGCCAATGGATTCAAGTTCCCAAAAGGCTTTCAAATGTCTTTCCAAACCATGGCTGTTCTCCTCAATCTTAACAAAAAGAGCTTTAACCTCCATTTCATTGCAATAGCTACCATGTAGCATCCAGCCTAGCTTACTTTCAATAGCTACCGGGACTCGAGATGTGCGGACAATATTACCAATGATGAAGTCCCAATAATAGTCAGCTCCAATCAAAAGATTAATATCTTCTGTTCCTTCAAACTTATTATTGCCCAAATTAATTCCTTTAACTTGCAATTCTTGGACACATGCCATATCTAAACAAGTAGTGACTGGAGCACAAAGTTCCTCAATCTCTAATGCTTGGACTTTGATAGTGGGACTTCGTGGTAACAACCCCTTAACCAGAACTTCTACCTTCTTAACTTTGGTTCGGTTTTGAACGGAACCCCCAAACCCAGAAATTCTTACTGTAAATTTTCCCTCTTAAGTTCTTTAAACTTCAATTTTCTGGAAATTCTGGTCTTAATAAAGCTACACTGGCTACCACTATCAAACAACTCTCTTACAGTAGCTTCTCCATCATTCCCAATTAATAAGGCTGCAGTTGTTTGCAATAATCCCCCTTTACTTTTACTCCCTTTCATAGCAGTAGCATGTGCCACTGATGTCTCTACTTCTGGGGTAGGCCTACTAGGAGTGTTTTCACACAATAATGGCTGATGCCTGCCATGACATTTTTTGCACAAAATTTTAAACTTACAAAACCTTGCCCTGTGACCTTTCTAAAAACATTTAAAACATGCTGTGGACTTAGTTACCCTGTCTTTTCTCTCCTCAACAGGTAAAGCCTCAGCTACCTCACATTTATATGACTTGTGGTTGCCTTCGCAAAATATGCATTCCTTGATTCCCTTTAATTTATTCTCAGAGGATGTGTAGAGCTGACACTCTACCTGGGCTATTCCTTTTTGTAGAAACTTTGGTGCTGTGCCTGCCTTTATCCCCTTGTTTAACATCCCGCTATGCAAACTCAATTCCCTCTCGTCTTGCTAATTATGTGCCTAAAAGACTTAACACTTGCTGAAGGGGGATGTACACATGTTCTGTAGAGTGTCCCCTACTTAATTCAAGCAAAATTGAGCTAGGCAATTTAGACTCCAGTATAGTGACCAACATTATACCATACCTTTCCATTCTTACACCCAAGTTGTCCAGGGACCTAGTTCTAACTTCAAATTCATCATATAACTGCCGTAACTCCTTGACAATATTGGGATTATTAACAGGAGGTATAGCTAAAAGTTCACGGAGGTGGCTTTTAATTAAAATCTCTGGCTTACCAAACCGTTTCTTTAATATATCCCAAGCCACATTATAATTAGCCTCTGTTAATGCTAATCCTGCTATTGGCTTTGCTGCCTTCCTTTCCAACAGGGACTGCAAATAATTAAACTTCTCCACCGCACTTAACCCTTGACTAGAATGAACTGCTGATTGAAAACTGTTTGCCCATCCTTGCCATTCCTGAATACTCCCAGAAAATGTTTTGAGTACAAGCCTCGGTAATTGAACTGCAGATCTGTTAACCTTAACTTCACAAACACCATTTGTTGAGTGTTGTGTTTCATTATTAGACCTGGTCTCTAACTGTACTGAGCTGCTAAACTCTTTTGCTCGGTGGTTTACTTTAATTATATTATCAATAATCTCTTCAAAGTAAATTATGTTATTTTCTATTTCATCCTCTTCTATAAGAACCTCAATTTCAACATTTACTTCACACTTAGAGCAACCTTTTTAGTTTCTAATATGGAAAGCTGCGCAGTCACTAAGCTTAAATCCTCTTGCTCTATGGCAGAATCTATAGTGGCAATGACCTTTGTAATTAGACCTTTGTAGGCGCTTCTCCTTTTTTTAAACTTGTTCAATTCAGCTGCACTCATCTTCAATGCAAACAACAATTGGGCTCAATGCCAAATAAGCTGAATTGGCAAAAATACTTAACCAAACTGATCAAACGCAAATTTAGCTTTTTTCAAATAAACTGAATTGCTGAGTGGGGTACTGACCAACCACCAGTATGGAATATGGCCAAGTTTCGCAATTGGACGACCACACTTTCTACCCTGGGACCTTAACTCAATAATAAACAAAAATTAACCAAAGACTCATTACATTCCTCTCTTCTTTTATAATACGTGATACTTTGCACGGTAAGAAACAAAATGACAAGTTCAAGATATTTTGGAAGAAAGAAGAGTCTACAAGTTTAGGCGTTGAGCTGGGTATCTGATTCGAGTGCTTCTTCTCAGAGGGGGACTCGTCTCGGAGGTTACTGACACAGGTGGGCCTCTCTCGACTTCGACTGGAGTCGCTTCGACGGGAGCTGTTGGGACCGTGTGTCGGCGGATCTCAGCGGGTTCTGAGTCGTCCGTTAGCGGGGTGGAATTGATTGGCGGACTGGGTACGGGGGGTTCATAGTGATTCGTGTCATCCGTATTGCTACGTCCCGCCGGTGCCAGGTCCCTGATGGATACGGTATCTTCTCTCCCATTCGGATGCCGTATAAACGCGTAGTTGGGGTTTGCCTCAATTAACTCAACTTCCTCGACGAGGGGGTCGTTCTTGGATCGGCGAATGAATTGGCGAAGGAGTACAGTTCCCGGAGAAGACAGCCACGTCGGTAGTGCAGAACCGGTAGAAGTACGCCGCGGGTGCGTGAATAGACGCTCGTGAGGAGTTTCGTTCGTGGCCGTACACAGCAGCGATCTAATCGAGTGCAGCGCGTCTGGTAGGAAGGACTCCCATTGCGACATCGGCAACCCGCGATCTTCTATGGCTAGTTTGATGGTGTTCATGATGATTCCATTGTAACGTTCGCATTGCCCGTTTCCTTGGGGGTGATACGGCGTTGTGCGACTAGTCGTGATACCATGTTTAGTTAGGAACAGTTTTAGTTCCGAAGACATAAACGATGTCCCTCGATCTGTGTGGATGTAAGAGGGAGTTCCGAAGGTAGAAAATAACTCGTTGAGACGGGCGATAACGGTTGACGTGTTCGTATCACGGCACGGGAAGGCAAAAGGAAAGCGTGAATACTCGTCGATTACTGTTAGGATGTAAGGTCGCGAAGTTGCGCTCGGAAGCGGGCCTTTAAAGTCGATGTTAAGTCGGTCAAACGGGGACATGGCCCATATTAAGTGACTAACTTCTGGTTTATAGTACTGTGGCTTACATTTAGCGCATGTTTGGCATTCCGACGTAACTCGTTTGATGTCATCCACTGAGAATGGTAGGTTCCTAGCTCTCACAAAATGAGTCATTCGGCGGACTCCTTGGTGTATCAGATTAACATGCAGCTGGGCGAGGGATATTCTTGGAGTAGCAGCGCAAAAGGATCGCGACAATGCGTCTGCGGCTCGGTTCTCGGGGCCCGGTCTGTATTTTATTGTGAATGAGTAGCCGGCTAGTTCTACACGCCAACGGAGAATCTTATCGTTCTTAATACGACCAGTAGCTTTTCCATCGAACATGAAAGATACGCTCCGCTGGTCGGTGACGACAGTAAAGTGTAGATAAGCTAAGAAGTGCTTCCACTTGCGAATGGATTCGATTACAGCGTATGCCTCCTTTTCAACGATGTGATGGCGACGTTCTGTGTTATTCAGAGCGCGAGAAAAGAACGCCACCGGGCGGCCGTTCTGGGTGAGGGTGGCTCCGATTGCTGAAGAGGAAGCGTCCGTCTCCACAGTGAACGGCAGTTCTTCATCGATTGAACCGACGACAGCTTTCGAGATATCATCTTTGAGTGTTTGGATCGTTGATACTTCCTCGCGAGTTAATGGGAATGATGAAACGTTGAGCAGAGGTTTGATCTTGAGGGAATAGTTCTGAATCCATTTAGCATAGTATGCGAATAGTCCGATTACGCGTTGTAGAGACGACTTGTTGCGAGGAGTTTGAAGTTCTTGTAGTGGCCGGAGGCGTTCGGGATCGGGCCGCAATACGCCATGAGAGATAGAATATCCGAGCAGGTGCACTGATGTCATCGAAAGCTTGCATTTTTCCTTGTTTAGACTCAGATTTACTCGTTTAGCGGCTTCCCAGAAATGTCGAAGGTTCTCATCGTGCTCTTCCCAAGTGGTTCCGCAGATGGTGAGATCGTCGAGGTAGGCGTATGTTGATGATAAGTTGTTCGAGGATATGAATTCGTTCATGACGCGCTGGAAGGCCGCGGCTCCGTTAGTTACTCCCATAGGGATCCTTCTGAATTGGTATAGATTTCCGTCAGCCTCGAATGCTGTGAAAGGTCGTTCAGACGGATCGATTTCTACCTGGTAGTATGCGCTTGACAGATCAATTACGCTGTAGTATTTGTGTTGTGAGACTTTGTTGGCTATATCATCGATTCGCGGAAGAGGATATGCATCTAGCATGGTAAATCGGTTGACGGTTTGAGAGAAATCGATTACCATGCGTTTTTTTTTTGTTTCGGTAGATGTGATGACTACTTGAGCACGCCAGGGTGAGTTACTGGGTTCAATTATCTCATCCCTGAGTAGCTTTTCGATTTCTTTCCCAATGAAAATTTTGTCCTCAGAGCAAAATCGTCTGGACTTCGTGGCGATGGGACGACAATCGGCAGTTAAGTTGCCGAATAGTGGTGGGGCTGAAATTCTTGATCAAGTAAGGCCGCATATATGGAGTGCTGGCTCCGGACCTCCGAAATTGATGTTCAATTCCTTGTGTCTGATTAAGAATGGGGTACCGAGTATTATATCAGCGCACAGATCCGACAAGACGGATAGTTCGAGCTTTTCGTAGTCGCGGTCTCCCATCGTAACCTTCACTGTACATCGACCTGAGATGGCTGCGGATAGATTAGGCGAAGCCATTGATACGACGCCCGAGTGCGGAAGAATGGGCAGCTCTAAGTGTTTGGCTAGATCCTCACGAATGAAGTTGTCCGAGCTGCCAGTATCCAACAAGGCGAAACACGAACGGCCGTTGACGAGGATATCGACTGTTGAGTTGGTAGGCATGGAGGAGCTACACGATAGAGTGGTACTAATGGTCGCTAATGCTGCGGCTGAATGAGACGCTGTGGTTTTATCCTGTTTTTGACGTGCCGAGGAAGTACTTGAGCGGCAGACTTTGGCCCAGTGGCCGGTCTTTTCACATTTCGCACAGATAGAATCCTTTGCCGGACACCTGCTTCGTGGGTGGCGTCGAGACCCGCAGAAGAAGCACAGAGCGGCTTTGTTGTCGAAATTCGTAGCTGCTGAAGAGTTTGGGAGATCGTCTCCTTGGACGCAGGCAGGCCGGGCAGAGTCAGTAGTCGACGACGGTTCGTGGCGAGAGCCAGTGGCTGCAACAGCACCGTAATGAGTGAGGTACGATTCTGAGTTTTTCTGGGCCTGATCTAATGTTCGAGCCTGGACGATAGCCTTTTCCAGTGAGAGTGTGTCATTTTCGAGTAAGCGGGTGCGGATGGCGCTATCTCTAATTCCTCGGATGAAAGCGTATCTCACAGATGAACTCCTGTTTTCGTCGGCGGAAACCGATTTGAAGTTGCAGTCATTGGCTAGTTGTTGAAGAATTTGCAAGTACTCATCGAGGGTTTCCTCGGGCTTTTGGTGACGGGTGGACAACAGGTGGCGAGCGCATACCTCGTTTGGCTTCTTGACGTAGGTGGCCTCTAAGGCTGCCATGGCATTCTCATAAGTAGAGCAGTCTTGAATGATATCAGCGACATCGGGACCGATATGTATGAATAGAACCTCCAATTTATTGGGGTTGTGTTCGGCGATAGTACTCAAGAAATATTTGAATCCGCGCGACCATAATTTCCATAGTTTCCCAGCTTGGGGAGAATTCGGAGAAGTAATAAATTTATCCGGGCGAATCACCTTCTCCATGATATAGTAAGATTACTGGATGAATATTTGCTTGCTGTATCTGAAAGGCCGACTGAATGGCTGATTGAAATGTTGAATAAATTGTGGTGCCGCGTTTGTTAGCGGGCTAAAGATAAAGTAAAGGCCAATTTGAGACTTTATTCAACATAAACATAGCATAGATCTGAAACACAGAAAACAATAATTAGTAAAGACTTGTTACACAGAAAACAATAATTAGTAAAGACTCATTACACCGGTAAAAATGTAGGCCAAAAACAACGACAGACGAGTGGCCAAGTTTCGCAACTGGGCGACCAAACTTTCTACCCTGGGACCTTAACTCAATTATGCTTAACCCGTCTAGGCCTAACTTGGGCTATAATTTGCACAATCAGAACTTTGCCGAAAAATAGTCACTGACTCAGTCTTGGGCTAGAATCCGGTTCTGAAGGACCATGTTATTTTTTTTTTTTAATGGGTTCAATCCCAGCTGAGCCGTGAACGGCCAAGCTCTGAAGGGCCAGTTCAACCTACAGCCCAAGTTAAGCTAGAATTAAAAACTTCCGGACTTGGAGGTCCTATTAGGTCCTACCTCAGGGTTGCTGACTCGATGTGGGCCTACCTTAGGCCTCAGTTGCATGAATTTAAGATAAAAAACAAAAGGGGCACTATTTATGGTCTTCTTTCTAAACCTTGCAACGACAACACAACGTGCACTATTGCACGATGCAACAATGTTGTATCTAAACAATCAAACTGAATTGCAAGAGGGCTCTCTATAAGACCACACCTTGTAAGTACGGCATTCCACAGAGTAGAAAAGACGCGCGGCGCCCCAAAAAATGATGCCACAAGAGTGCCCAAACAATGATGCCACAAGGGCCCAAAAATGCTAGCTCTAAATTAAGTGAATTTTTCACTAACCTTACAATTATGAGATGGATATATATATACACCTTAACTTAATATATACAAGCAATGCTGCATTAATCAGCTTAGTCATCAAATCGCCTTGGGACAACAATGGTTCTTCCTCTTCTAGATTTTCTAACACAAAGTCACTGTTGGTGAAACATTCAATAATTACCTCGAGCTCTCTATAAGACCACTCCCTGTAAGTGCCGCATTCAACAAACGAGTAGAAAGGACGCGCCAGTGCCCCCCCCCCCCCACCACCACCAAAAAAAAATGATGCCACAAGAGCCCAAAACTGCTAGCTCTAAATTAAGTGAATTTTTCACTAACCTTAGAATTATGAGATGGATATATATTAGGGTGATGCAAAATAACTTATCATTTCAAAAACTTGAAGACACCCTCTACTTTTATTTAATTTAGTGTAAAAACTGAACATGCAAAATTTCAGCACAATTGAAGACATTTTAGAGGTTGCTACCATCCATTGAACATTTTGTATATTGTTATTTTTCAGTTTGTATTTATTGTACATTTATTTATTTTGCAGATTTCATCAAAAATGGTAGTCAGCAACATATAGCAGTCATAACAGACTCTGAACCTCTTTCTGTAAACCTTCTCATCCCTTTCATTGCTATAGACGCCGTGGCCGAACATTCTAGAATCATTTCTTTGCTGTGACGTCACTGTGGCGGCCGCGTCAGTGTAAGTGCGGCGTCACTGACTCAGTATCTTTGCTGCCTTCGCTGAGAGTGGTTGTATAGCAGTTGCTGAGTTGCACTCATGGAGCGGCATACGCGTCACAAAACAGTTGTTTGGCTCATAGGACATCCTATAGAGTCCTTCAAAGAAACCCAGCTTCCATCTAAAAGGGAAACATTAGCATTGTTTATGAACTACAAGATCAATAAAAAGCAACAGGTGAAAACAGCGGCTTTGTTGACTGCTAGAGATGTTATGGATGTGTGGGAAAAGCACGCATCCCAGTGTTGAAATGTCATGTCGTGGAGAGAGTAAAGAAACTTTTCAACGAGTGGGAGAAACTAAAGAAGAACAGAAATAATAAGAAGAAGCAATCACCTGCACTACTTCAAAAACAAGAGAGCTGGCAAAATGACTTGCAAGATCTGTTTGACATTGCACATGCAAGTGCTCTTGACATGATAAAGATAGATGAAGATCGTGAGTTTTTGATGCTGCAACGACAAAAAGGAAGAAAAGGCAAAATGTCTGGAGTGGATAAAATTTTTTCACAAATGGAAGAGATTGCTAGAGAAAAGGAAACATTGCTTGAAAAGAAAAGAAAGAGGGAAACAGCCGTTTTCGAAGCAGCAGTGCTCTCAAGTTCAAGTCCTTCAAGTTTGAATGAAGATAGTTCAAAATCAGAAGAAGAATTTGTTGCTGACCCTCAGCAGCCATCAACTTCGAGACAAAGTAGATCAAAGTCTAAGAGTGCAAAGCTTATGGATTCTTCAATGCTTGTATCTCTTGATGCTGCAAAAGTAAGTGATAGAGCTGCTTCGGAAATCTTGATCCCAACAATCAATGCTCTTGGGCAAAACCCTGACGAATACAGTGTTAGCTATTCATCGATACGGAGAGCAAGACAAAGGAACCGCAAGACAATGGCAGAAAATTTGAAGCAGGATTTCGAAACAAATTGCCCTCTCCAAATACATTGGGACGGCAAACTACTGGAAGATATTACTGGTCATGAAAATGTTGATCGACTGCCAGTTCTAATTTCCGGCCAAGGAGTTGATCAGCTTCTTGGTATTCCCAAACTTGCCAGAGGAACTGGTCAAAACATTGCAGATGCTGTCCATCAGTTAGTATTGGAGTGGAATATATCTGACCAAGTGAAGGGCATGTGTTTTGACACCACTGCCTCCAACACAGGTTCTAAGAGTGGTGCTTGTATGTTACTAGAGCAAAGATTGGATAAAGATATGCTGTGGCTGGCTTGCCGACATCATATTTTCGAAATAGTGTTAGAAGCTGCAGTTTCTGTCTCCTTGCCATCTTCTAGTGGCCCTGACATACAACTGTTTAAGAGATTCAAAGCAAAGTGGGTGGAAATTGACAAGAACAATTACCAAACAGCAACAGATTACCCTAACATTGCAGAGAAAATCTCAGATGCTGAAGAACTCATTCAATTTGCTCAAGCTCAGCTTGATGAACAGCAGCCTCGTGATGACTACAAGGAATTGCTCGAGCTAACGCTCATTTTCATCGGTAGTGCCCCCAAGTCAGGAATCAGCTTTAAAGCACCCGGAGCTTATCACAGAGCACGATGGATGGGCAAGCTAATTTACTGCATTAAAATTTGGATGTTTAAATCTCAGTTTAAACTAACTGAGAGAGAGGAAAAAGGACTGAGAGATGTTTGCTGCTTTTCAGCTGCGATATACATCAGATCGTGGTACCTGGCACCCATACCCTCATGCGCCCCCTGTTCAGATTTGCATTTTGTGCAAAGTCTGCAGCTCTACAAGCAAAAGGATGACAAAATTGCAAGTGCTGCACTCAATAAGTTTTTGAGACATTTGTGGTACCTCTCTGAGGAGCTTGTGGCGCTTGCATTTTTGATTCAGCTGTTTCGCATGAGACAAAAAACAAAATGAAGCATGCTCTGCAGAAACCAGTTGACTCAAAACCGAGCAAACGAGCATCAATAAATCCTGAATCAGCTGGGCAGAAACAACTGCAGGATTTCGTTACTGCGAACACAAAAAGATTCTTTGAAATCCTAGAGGTGCCTTGCACTTTTCTTGAAAAAGATGCTGAAGAATGGAATGATGATGAAAGTTATGCGAATGCAAGAGATATCGCATATGGACTCAAAGTGGTAAACGACATTGCGGAAAGAGGTGTACGACTGATGGAGGAATACAACAACTGATAACCAATGATGAAGAGCAGAAACAATACCTTCTTCAAATTGTTAAAAGTTACAGGTCGTCACTCTCAAACAAAAACAAGAAAACATTACTCTTGCTTCACAAAAAACGAAAATAAACATACATAAGTGGTTATGATATGCCTACTGGGGAAACTTCCACATAAAAAAAAGTTAACGCGCTATACGCTGTACCTCAGAGGGTGGTGCGGAAATCAGCGTGCCTATTATTTACTATTTTATGAGCTCACTACGTACTATAGTCTAGAATGTCATCGTTTTTTTTCAAACTAGGTTAACTAGGTACATATCAAACCGGCTCCGGCGAAAATATCAACAAAACAATATTTTTGAGCACAAACTGATATACAGTACATTTATTTTTAAAGCTTGGTAGCAACCTCTAATTTTCTCTTTTTCAACCCCAAATTTCGCATACAATGCTTTCTTAGGAATATGAATAAAATAGGAGGGTGTCTCCCTGAAAATTGAAAAAAAAAAAATTTGACCCCTTTTTTGCATCACCCTAATATATATATACAGTATATATACACCTTAACTTAATATATACAAGCAATGCTGCATCAATCAACTTAGTCATCATATCGCCTTGGAACAACAATGGTTCTGCCTCTTCTAGATTTTCTAACAACTGTGTAACCCTCACCTACATGGCAGTCTTGGATCAGACAACTGCTGGTTTGCAATGCCTTCTTTTTATAATGAAGCAAAGATTGTATATGCATATTAAGTTAAGTATTATAATAAGATTGTATTTGTATGTTAAGTTAAATGGCTATGCTGGCGTTATTTTTATACTTTTATGTCGGGTTAAGTGGCTATGCTGGCCTTATTTTTGTACTTGTATGCAGTGATGGGTATCGATACATGAAAATCGCTAAAGCGATACCGATACATCGATGCATGAAGAACGTTTTAGGCGATACCGATACGCCGATACTTTCTAGATGTCTTAAGCGATACCGATACCGATACATGCATCGCCGATACATGTATCGCCGGTACATTTTTATAATTATTCATTTAATATGTAGGTATTAGATATTATTGTTTATACTAGTAATTTGTACGCACTGTAAGTAAAATCAACGACATTTTAATGGGTTTTATAGATGTAAATAAAAACAATTGCTTTATTTAATGAAAGTATGTTTTAATTTTGTAGGATACATGAATGACTGAAAATATTACACTAACAATTAAAAGTAATTACTATTACCCTTCAAAAATACCAGCTGGCTAAACATCTGGTCAGACAGTCTATTCCTTTTTGGAGCGTGAATGTGACCAGCCAAACTAAACAACCGTTCTACAGGAGCAGAGGATGGTAGTGTTGTGTTATACTTCAGGAAGACCCGTAGAATTCCTGGGTACTGCCTCAGAGATTGGAGAGAATGACTTCCGTCACCCAGATACTGTAAAACTTCCATCTCAGTGGAATCTTGGGTTGCAGAGACATTAGTGGAAGCAGACTCATAACAGAAGAAATCATCTGCACTTCCGTCAGATGCAGCATCACTTAGTTGTTGCTGGGGGGTCTGCTCGCTGAGGCTCTTAACAGCATTAACCAACATTTCTTGAACCCTCTTTTTGACAATGTTAGTATTAAATTTGCTTTTTATTGTCATCCACTTTAACTTGAACAGAGGATTTGAAGACGATGCCAGTAACATCTATTTAAATATTTAAAAATTCTTATTAATGTATCGATGTATCGAAGTATCGATTTTTTTCGATACGTTTAAGAAAATTGACCTTAGCGATATCGATAAATCGATACTTTTGTCAAGTAGCTAAAGCGATACCGATACCGATACAAAAGTATCGATCGATACGTATCGGCGATACATGTATCTAGATACTGCCCATCACTGCTTGTATGTTAGGTTAAGTGGGTATGGATTGTGAATGATCTGTAATAAAGATGGGTTTTTTTTTTTATGCCAAAATGGGGGATAAAGAAAAGCCTACTACAGAGTCTTCCCATGTCATTCAAAATTAAATCTACAACATACTACAACTATTTACTACGTACCAAAGATTTATCTTGTGGGAAGCAATGGAAAATTATATTGCCCAGGTTTTTTTTTATCTGGGCGTTATTTACATATACATTTAATTTCGAAAATATAAAGCTAAACTTAGGAGCTCTTTCAGACCGACGTCAACCACCCCCAAACTACATGAAACACATTGGCCAACATTTTCGTCAGTAGTATTTGCATTTTGTATATCTCACTTCAGAGAGTGCTGTGAGTCAATTTTTGTAATTTGGAACATTTATTAATGAAATGAAACTTTATGATAAGACTCCCTAGTAGGCTTTGTACATAGTCAAGAGTTACTGAGCAGCCAAGCAGCTGCTTGCAGGCTTTGTCGGATTTCTTCGCAGGTCGCCGAAAATACCAGAAGCCCAACACTGTGTATATATTTACACTGTGCTGAGACTATTTATGTATGGACTATGGTTCGGCTACATTGAGTCAGAAAAGAAGATATTTACCTTGTAAAACTTTTAGGTCCTCTGTGCGATGATTCCTCATTTCACCGAGGGTGGGCTTATTGCCTCTCCTTTCGAGTTGACATGGTGAAGTAGAGAATTGGTTTCTTGTGCTTTCCACTTCATATAGCGAGGTACTTCCAGCTCAAATGGCGTTGTTCTGAGCGAGGCATCTAATTTACTTTGGAAATTTTCCACCACTACACTACCCGTGTTTCGTATTTCCTTGTGCAGCTGATTAACAAGTCATTACATTATATTATATTTGGAAAACATGAAACCACTTGTGCTTATCGAGGTTATGGAAGCCATAAGCTGCAGTTTACATTACATTTCATTTGGAAAACATAGAACATGATGATAGGATGCTTGAAAAAGATCAGGATATTGTTGGTATTTTTAATGAGGTTAATATGTTTTAAATGACATGGGCTGGACCTGTAAATCAAAATAACTTTGTTTTTAATTCTTTAGATCCTGTAAATTCAGGCATTCTTGATCATATTCATATAAAGAAGGATAATGTTAGGCAAGTGATTCATACATTATTTAGTTAAGTAAAGCTGCTGGACCTGATCATATATTTACTATGATTCTCGGAGAAGGGGAAGAAAAGGTAATTACTGAATGGGTAATTAGGTAAATATGGATATTACGGCCTCCACCCAATTTTGATGCCAAAATACATTTTCCTAGTAGTGTATGAAGTGCTTTGTTCAAATCTGGCCTTCATTTTATGTGGAAATGAACCAATCAAAAGTTATGAGACTTTGAAGTGTTGATATATTTTGGTTCATTTCCCCATAAAATGAAGGCCAGATTTTAACATTGCACATCAAATACTACTAGAAAAATGCATTTCAGTGTCCAAATTGCTAGAGAACCTAACCTACCTAACCAACCTAACCTACCTAACCAACCTAACCTAACCTACCTAACCAACCTAACCTACCTAACCTAACCCTAATATTAGGTTAGGTAGGTTAGGTTAGGGATAAATTTATAGTATTATACCCATCTCCCTTTGGAGGTGAAATTTGTTTTTCCTATGGTTTTTGATGTGTTTTGAGTGAATCTGACCTTCAACGCCGTCGGAAATGACTCTTTTTTTAGATAACCCCCTCCCCCCAGCCGGCAATCGAAAATGAGTCATTTCCGACGGTTTTGAAGGTCAGATTCGTTCAAAACATCAAAAACCATAGGAAAAACATAAATTTCACCTTCAAAATTGACCTAACCTATCCTGACCTAACCTATCCTGACCTAACCTATCCTGACCTAACCTATCCTGACCTAACCTATCCTGACCTAACCTATCCTGACCTAACCTATCCTGACCTAACCTATCCTGACCTAACCTATCCTGACCTAACCTATCCTGACCTGACCTATCCTGACTAGTGTTGCAAAAAAAACTTTTTTTTAAATCGTTTTTTTTTTTTTTTTTTTTTTTTTTTTTTTATAAAATTGGTATATAGATATTATCCCTTCTTTATTTTGAAACAAAAGTACACGTATGTTGTTCTCATTGTAACTGATTTCAAGGAGTAACGAAAACAAAAAAGGTTTAAATCCCATTTTTCATTATTTTTCCTTTTAATAAAGGTTGACACTGCCCCTAAAAGACTCCAGACACAAGCCTAATTATAAAATCCATTGTAAATTTATATTAATTAACTAAAAAAAATATACTTTCAATATTTTTTTCATCATCATTCATCATTTGAGGAGTCATAGAGAGTCATTCATCATACATTGAGTTTTCAGACTCTGAATAGAACATTTCATTCTCTTCATGATCATACTCTCTGCTTGATGATGGCCATTCTTGTGCTTGGAGAGTTGTCTGGGACATGTTTTGCTTCTGCTGAGCACCTGCTTCAGATTCATGGTCTTGTGGTTCATTGTGATCACCCAAAGCATGGTTATGAGCGATGAAAACTAGCTTAGATGCTCTATCAGTTGTCAGTCAGTTCCGTTTGACTGAGTGGATCCATGAGTGGCGACTGAAAGAGCGTTCCACAGCTGCACTAGTTGGGGGCAGGTTGAGAATATTTGCTGCAACCTTGGAGAGCTGGGTCGAACCACAAATTCCATTCCACCAGCTTGTTGGATTCGCCTGTGCAGCTGCCTTCCAGACAAAAGGCTTTGCAAAGATATTCTCTTTTGATCGGTAGTCAGCTAACTCTCCCAATGTCTTGCTATCATCCACAGATGGAACAGCTACAGATATCTCTTGTATGACTTCCATGGCATCCACCTGAAATACAATTTGTAACACATTAAATATAAAATAATATCAAATAATAGATAATGAATGTCTGCAAAATAAGAACATAAATCAATATTCGGTGCTAGTTGTAAAATCAACAACTTACTATTTCTTCTCCAGAGATGTGGCATCCTTTGTAGCGAGGATCAGAAGATTTGCTGCCAGGTGGATACTTCTAAGAAGAAACTTTCTCCGTTTAGGAATAATTCCCTTAAAACAATCTTCTTCGCTCTTCAGAATTGGGCTCGAGGAGAGATTCTTCTCGAAGGATGGTTGAAGGTCATTAAATATCTTTGGTACAATAGAGAGGTATTTGTTGTCCCCTTCTACTGCAGTGATAGCATCAGAAACTGGCTTCAACAACTTCAAAGATCCATCCAGTTTATCCCAGAAGACTTCAGTATATATACACTAGTATATATACACTAGTATATATACACAACAGAATTAGCTAATATAAAAAAAAATAAGAAAAAGTGTTGTTTTTTTTGTTGGTGTTTTTTAAAAAAAAAACCTTGGTTTTTTTTGGTTGCAACACTAATCCTGACCTATCCTGACCTAACCTATCCTGACCTAACCTATCCTGACCTAACCTATCCTAACCTATCCTGACCTAACCTATCCTGACCTAACCTATCCTGACCTAACCTATCCTGACCTAACCTATCCTGACCTAACCTATCCTGACCTAACCTATCCTGACCTAACCTATCCTGACCTAACCTATCCTAACCTATCCTGACCTAACCTATCCTGACCTGACCTATCCTATCCTATCTTAAATCACTTAGTCGTGTAGGCAGCCCAGGAATCACTATAAATCACAGAGCCAGGCCTAATGTACTTCTGAATGAGTGGAATGAGTATTCCATTCCGGTACGAAAGTAATTCAAATTCAAAATGGATGGAGCGCAGTGATTGGGCAGACATGTAACGAACACACAAACGAACGTACAAACACAAACGAGCGTACGAACACACAAACGAGCGTACGAACACACAAACGAGCGTACGAACACACAAACGAGCGTACGAACACACAAACGAGCGTACGAACACACAAACGAGCGTACGAACACACAAACGAGCGTACGAACACACAAACGAGCGTACGAACACACAAACGAACGTACGAACACACAAACGAACGTACGAACACACAAACGAACGTACGAACACACAACGAACGTACGAACACACAAACGAACGTACGAACACACAAACGAACACACAAACGAACGTACGACAACCACAACGAACGTACGAACACACAAACGAACGTACGAATACACAAACGAACGTACGAACACACAAACGAGCGTACGAACACACAAACGAGCGTACGAACACACAAACGAGCGTACGAACACACAAACGAGCGTACGAACACACAAACGAACGTACGAACACACAAACGAACGTACGAACACACAAACGAACGTACGAACACACAAACGAACGTACGAACACACAAACGAACGTACGAACACACACTAGATACACACCAAAAAAGCGTTTATATCTCAAAAACGAAGCATTTGCGACGGAAACGCTATAGAAGAAAAGTGTCTTAGAATTAAAAAATCTACCCAATGAATATATAATAATTGCTGGATGTTAGACGGGTGTAATACTATAATAATACCAGGTTGGTTAGGTTCTCTAGCAATTTGGACACTGGAATGCATTTTTCTAGTAGTATTTGATGTGCAATGTTAAAATCTGGCCTTCATTTTATGGGGAAATGTTCAACCAAAATATGTTAAAACTTCGAAGTCTCATAACTTTTGATTGGTTCATTTCCACATAAAATGAAGGCCAGATTTGAACAAAGCACATCATGCACTACTAGGAAAATGTATTTTGGCATCAAAATTGGGTAGAGGCCATAATATCCATATTTACCGGGTAATTATTCATTTTTATATCCAGTCTGTTGTTATGATGAGAACAAACTTTTCTGTTCAATTTTGAGGTGTTTTGCACGAATCTGCCATCCATTTCCTGTGCAAATGCATAGTTTTCGAGATATTTCATCAGGAAACGGATGGCAGTTTCATACAAAACACCTCAAAATTAACCAGAAAAGTTTGCACTCGTCATTAGGACTGATCAGTTTGTGATGCGTGATCTTTATAGGGGCGGAGCCCCCATACCCCCAAGACCTAAATTATACACAATACCTTACATTATTGCGGAGGGTAGAGTTCTGCAATTGCAGTCAGGAAGTGATGCAATTTTGTGGACTCATTGGTATGTTCTGCTAGGAACAAGTACTCCGCAAAATATTTCCAGTAATGAGGGCATTTGGGTAAATTTATAGTTTCAATCATAACTCGTTTTGAAAAATAAAAATTAGGTTTTCCGGTTGTTTCTGATGTGATTCATCTGAAAATGACATTCATTTCCGTCGCAAATTACTCGTTTTTGTGACCCCCCCCCCCACACACACAATATGGGGGAATGCATGGGAAATCAGGGTTTTTGGGTGAGGGGGATCAAAAATGAGTGAATTGCGACGGAAATGAATGTTATTTTTAGATGAATCACATCAGAAACCAACGGAAAACCTAGGAACCAAACCTGGTAAATTTGCAGTTTTGGCCCTAATTCATTTTGAACATGAAATTTTTTTGCTGTTTTTTGATGCAATTCATTTGAATTTGGCATCTGTTTCCATTGCAAATCACTCGTTTTTGATATCCCCCCCCCCCCCCCCCCCCCCCCCAATATCAAAAGTAAAAAATGAGTGATTTGCGGTGGAAATGGATGTCAAATTTGAGTGAATCACCTCAAAAAACATAGGAAAAACAAGTTTCATAACCCAACCCAACTCAATCCAATCCACTGGATTGAGTTGGGCTGGGTTATGACGGAATGATAAGATAAACGATTCCTTCAGAATCAGTTCCACGAAACGATTCTTTCAGAATCCGGCTATAAATTAGGTTAAAAAATAAATTGTTAAACTAATAAGAATATCATGACTTAACCTAACCAATCATCAAGGGTGTACAGTTGCCCTAACCGGGCATTCAGTTGATCTAACCAGGCATTCAATTAACCTAATGAGTCAGTTATTCTTAAAAAATTTATGAATCACTTCAAACGGAGTAAGAGCACAACCTTCTCCCACTTTACCCATGGCTAGACTGAGACAATATGGTGGACCAAAAATTATTATATTTATTATCTCTGTTATTATCCATTTGCGACGGAAGTGGTATTAGAAAAAGTTGTCTGAAATGAAGAGCTACAGCTAAACAACACATCAAATATGCAGTAATCAAGTTGTGATTGAAACTATAATAATACTGGCATTTGTTCCCAGCACGTAAAACCCACGATTTCACGTCCTTCCACAGGCGTTCAATGTTTTGTGTGTGGATACTATTGTCATGGAGATCCACAAAATTTTCACTGTGGTTAACTCGCTTATGTGTGTAACCAAGCTCACTGATACGATCACATTTAAGATTTGGTTAATATTCGTCTTTGAACCCGCTCATGCGCGGTTAAAACTGTACAATATATTGAATTGTCATTCAAGACTAAGAAAATATATCGGGTGTGGCAAAAATAACGCCCTTTTTAGTTTATTCTCTTTTATTGAAGGAAATAAATCAATTACAGCATTTTAAGAGATAATAAGGTTTTTAAGAAAAATACAGCATTTTAAGAAAAATAATAAGTACTTTCTCAGTAAAAACTAAAAAATAACTATGAAGATAAACTATAACTATAACTATAAACTAAGCACACCGGACAAAAAATTAGTCACCCCTAATAGCACCGATAGTAGGAAGTTCAAAGTCACACAGAGGGCGCTGATGTAGCATTGGTAAGTGACAAGTAGCGGTGATGTAGCACACAGGATCAGATCTGTTTCGTGAGGTGGTGAAGAACAAAGTGTGTGTTGGATATAGTCTGCAAAATGGGTCGTGAGGCAGACGTTACTCAGTGGCAAAAAGGAGCCATCGTGTTTGGCAGAGCCCACGGACACAAAATGTCTGAAGTAGCCCAATTTGTTGGTGTGTCAACGCGTACTGTCCAGGGAGTTTACAAAGAGTGGTGTAGTTCGCAATCAACTGACAATCAACGGCGTAACTGTGGCCGGAAAACAATTCTCGACAATAGGGGCCGCCGCCATGTTTCTCGTCTAGTAACTGCAAATCGTTTTCAAACCAGAGAACAATTGCTCCAAGAAACCAATGAGGTTCTCCAGTGACCAATTTCCGAATGGACATTGCGACGAGAACTGCATGCGATGGACATCTGGAGCAGGGTACCACGGAAGAGGCCGCTGTTAACAGCAAGTCACAAATTGGCACGTTATAAATGGGCTCAGAGGCATAAAAACTGAACTGTGGCAGATTGGAAACGTGTAATTTGGTCCGATGAGTCCCGTTTTTGTTTGTTCTCCAATGATGGTGTGGAGGGTGAACCCTTTCCCCTTTTAGTTCTCAGCCCTTTCCCCCTGGCCTTGATTATTATTATTTATATATTAAATTTCTTTGATTTTTGAATGAAATATTTGTTATAGAAAGGATTTTAATGGTTCTCTCTCTCTTTCCAGCAAACAAATAATGAATAAGAATGATAACTGTTATAAGAAATTAGAAAGATAGTAGTAAACTATTAAGCATTAAGATAATAAATAATAAACATTAAGTACTAAATTATTAATATTAGCAAACAAATAAATAAAGAAATAATGTTATAAGATATGTTAATGTTAATATTTTAATGAATGAAAAGACTAAACAATAAGTTATATAAAGAAATGTTAAACTTGTAAACAAGGAATGAGGAATAAAACAGTTTTATTAAATTAGTATGGGAAAAAGAGTGAGAGTTGGACAGTTGCTTGTTAAACCCTGTTAGTAAATGAATAATAAAGTACTAAATTGTTAACATTTTAAACAAACAAACAAACAAATGAAAAGAAGAATAAACAAATTTAGTAAAAGAGACGCTTCTGAGGTTTAAAAGTGTCGGCGTGTGTGTGTCAAAACTCGAGTTTTGAGAAGTGGAGGGAACCAATTGGCGTGTGTGTGTCAAAACTCGAGTTTTGAGAAGTGGAGGGAACCAATTGGCG
This sequence comes from Bathynomus jamesi, assembly GCA_023014485.1. Taxonomy (NCBI): domain Eukaryota; kingdom Metazoa; phylum Arthropoda; class Malacostraca; order Isopoda; family Cirolanidae; genus Bathynomus; species Bathynomus jamesi. The sequence continues at coordinate 519,127 of JAJOZX010000140.1, read as the reverse complement.
CATGTGTGGAAATATAAATAATAAAAAATATAGTTTAAGAGGGTAATTTGACAAGAGAAAATAAAGAACATAACAGAGGAAACTAAAGTCAGGCTGGATTTGTCTGAGGCTGAAGACCGTTATTGGACCAAGGGAACTTTAAGTTCTGTTAGGAAGGGGATGCCGGAGATAGTGAACCACTAACAGAAGGAAGCTATTCTGGCAAGTAAGAAACTGTTGGTGGCGGGAGCCAGCAGTCGTGGAATCGGAGGTCTGGGCAGTGAGCCTGGATCCAACAACCCTTCAAGGTAAGCAGCCTGGTTTCATGGAGTTCTTAAACCTAAGAAAAAATTCTTATTCGTGGTGCGGCCGTTAGGTTACTCCGAATCCCACCACAATGGGAGGCGACGAGTACATCGCAGGTCCAATGAAGCCTTTAATCCTGAATGCGTCGAAGGTGTTGTTCAGGCTGGAAACAGAAAGTGAAGCGCAGGAATAGACACCCACAGACTCTGGCGGAACTTCGGGACCGGCTGATGAACGAGTGGCAGCAAATCGATGTTCAGTACATGCACAACCTCGTAGAGTCTCTGCCTCGCCGGATTCGTGCGGTTATCAAGGCCAGAGGCGCCGTCACACGTTATTAGGTACAGTCTGAGAGGGGTGACTAATTTTTTGTCCGGTGTGCTTATAAAGATACAATTATTAAAAGGGCGTTACTTTTGCCGCACCTGGTATATCTTATCTTGTGTAGATTTGTATAAAATGTGTTTTTTTATTAAAATATATTTCCTATTTTTCTTGTTTTTCAATATATATATATATATATATATATATATATATATATATATATATATATATATACATATACGGTATATATATATATATATATATATAGGGTGAACCAAATGTAGGTGGACAGTAAATGATAACGTTTATTTTGAGAATACATATTTAATTTTTTTGTATACTATAATACAAAATAAAATTTAAATAAATTTAGTTATAATATTTAATATAATAAAACACAAACACCATAGTTATAATGAACACCATAGTTATAATATAATATAACACAAACCGTATTCAACCTACTGTCCACCTACTTTTGGTTCACCGTGTATATATATATATATTAGGGTGGTCCTTAAAATTCAAAGTTGGGAAGTTTCAGCTCCCACCCCCAGAAATCATTCGAATGGTTGAGAAAACTCTCTAGTTGAATTTCTTATTAAATCGGACAACGTTTACCCCTCCCTCATCGACCTTGAACTTTTACCCCCGGAGTTGTTGCCCCGTTGCAGTTGTTGCCCGGTTAGCGATCCTGGGTCTGTAGGGTTCGCTTCCGAGAGTCCGGAAACTGGCAGCGGTGGCGAGCGACGACTTGCAGGAGAAACTGTAGTTGCTCCTCGTCGTGGGTCAGCGTCCGGTTGTACTCTTGGACGAGGGCAACTCCTCGCTCGGCATGGTCGTTGATTACGGCGAGCCCTCCCACACGTGCCGCCGCTGTCTTGAAGTCTTCCCGCTTCGGCCAGGTCTCCGGGTCGACCTCGAGGAAGCCATCCTCCAGTCAAAGTTTCTCGAAGAAACCTCGTGTGTTGGACGATGCCAGGTCTTCCAACTGAAGCCCGGCGAGTACTCGGTTTGGCAGTGTGGGCCGCTTCGCCGGGGACTCCTCACCGACCCAGTCGTGGAGAGAGGCGATGATCTTCCTCTTCTGATCGACGGCGATCCCCGGATCGAACAGTGCCAGCGCCACCAGCTCCTCCGACAGGTACCAGAGGTGGTTCTGGAACTTGGTCAGCGCTGCCTTGGCCACCGCAGGGTTGATGTCAGAGTAGTCCAGCAGGTCCTTGAGGAGGGCGAAGTCATTTTGGGGGGCAGTTGCGGCGATCGGAGCCTCCGTCCACGCCTTGGCGTAGACCCGACAGACGAAGATGCAGATGCTCCGGAGGCCACTCTCCTCCCTTGCCGTGAGTTTGAACTGCTGTTGGAACATCCAGACCTTCAAGGCGTAGATTGCCTTCGCCATCCAGCGGGCGTGGTGAATTGGCCCGGGAGTTCGGAAGCGCACTCCTCGCGGGGGGACGTGACCGACGAAGAGGAGGGTGAGCTCAAGCAGCTCACGGTAATCGTCGCGCAGGTCCTTGCGCTCGACTATCGCCTTCTCAAACCACTCCGTGTCGACAGTGGTGAGCAGAGGAGCGACATTGGGGTGTGCAGCGCCAGACTCGTACTGGCTTCTGTCCAGGAAATCCCAGCACTCCTGAAAACGCTTGAAGAGGGTCACGTCAGGACCGGATGTGGGGCCCATCACAGCCGTGAACGCCGCACCGAGGAGGAGTTCCAGCACATGATGGCGGCACGCGAAGTAGAGCAAGTCTTTCGCGAGGTGTTGCTCGATGAGGACGCACGCTCCGTTGTTCTGGCCGGTGTTCGAGGCGGTGGTATCGAATGACAAGCCACTCACTTGCTCAGTGAGCTCCCACTCCTCCAACGCGTTGAGGACGGCCTTGGCCATCTCAGAGCCCGTTCCACTTGGCAGCTTCGGGACGCCCAGGAGCTGCACCGCGCCATTACCAGAGACCAAGATGGGAAGCCGATTGACTTGCTCCTTGCTTGTCAAGTCCTGCATGAGCTTGCCGGCCCTCAGCTTTTCCTTGAGCACCACGTTGAGCCTGGAGCGGTGCCTGCGCCGGTGTCGGCGGATGGAGCTGCGGTTGATATTGAGCTCTGCGACGTCGTGCCCAAGCGACCGGGCAACCTCTGTCAGGACGTAGACAGCTCCTCGGTCGGTTACCTTCGTGCGATCCAGCGACGACGCCACAGCCGCCGAAACGATGTTCGTCGTGCCCCGCCTGGAGCGCTTTGGAGCCCGAGGGCTCCCTTCTTCTCCATGGTCGTCGCTCTCCGCTGCGCTTGCGGCACCACTGGAAGAGGACGAAGACCACTCGAGCTCCACTCGGGCCGTAGATGTCGTCGCTTCTTCCTCGGCTCGCTGCCTCCGTCGGTCTTCTTCCCCTTGGCGTTGAGATGCGCGGGCATCGACAGCGGCTAGCGTCGAGTCGACGGACCCCAGCTTGCCGCGCCGACGGGGTTCGCGCTGAGCGAGGAGGAACGCCTTGTCCTCCTCGTTCTTGAGCAGCTCCATGGCGTTAGCGGCAGCGACGTCGAACAGGTTCATCATCCGCTCGCTGAACTCGTCCTCCCGCTTCGCTTGAGCGCCAGCTCGCCCCTTGTTCCTCTTCACATCGTTGAACTCCTCAATCTTGGTGACGATGTGGTCCTTCCGGCGGATGGGGATTCGCGCCTTGGACCACACCTCGGTGGCGGCCTCTCGAAGTGACTTCTTCTGGACGTCGATCCTGTAGACCGTCAGGGCCAAGACCTCTTTTTGCGAAGGAAGTTGCGACCCGGCGATCGATTCCTGCGGGGCAATCATGTAGCGCAGCTTCGCTGCCATGATCCAGGTTATCTACTTAAAGGTTGAAGGAGTTATTCACTATTCAGTTTAAATTATAATCATTAGAATTTACAGTTTTACACACATTAGTTATCCAACCACTGACGGGTAGCTTGACTTATGGTTAAAGGAGTTATTCAGTTTAAATTATAATCATTAGAATTTACAGTTTTACACACATTAGTTATCCAACCACTGAAAATCTGGAAAGAATGAAGAATGAAAAAAACAAACATTACAAATTATGTAACATTTACTTGAAAGTCAAAAAATTAGCTTAATGGTAATGCTCAATGAGGGAGGGGTAAACGTTGTCCGATTAAAAAAATAAATCACCTAGAGAGTTTTCTCGACCATTCGAACGATTTCCGTGGGTGGGAGCTGAAAAATGTTCAACTTGAAATTTCACCCCCTAAGCAAGGACCACCCTAATATATATATATATATATAATATATATTATATATATATATATATATATATATATATACTATTTGGTGAATATTTCCTATTTTTGGTGATTCTGGCTACTTCTGCGTAATTCAATTTGTCCTGTTTTACAATTAAATCATTTTTAGCAATTGTTGGTCTGTTCAGTTTGGTGTTTTTGTGACCAGAAGTATGATGTGTCAGTTTTGCATATTCGACTTTGAAGATGTAATCTGCCATATTGCCCTTGATGAAGACAAGAGTTTAGACCTTTTTTTTCAATCACAGAATAATTAAGACATCTGTGACCTGCCCTAAATGCAATAGTGCTTATATTTCAAGAAAAGACCAGGTCTTTAGGTGCTGTAAATTGAATACAGGAAAATTCACCGATGACAATTCATTGACGGGCAATTCATTGACGGGCAATTCATTGACGGGCAATAATTCAGTGAATAAATATGATCTAAGTCGTAAGCAATTGATTTATTAAGTTTTTTTACAGAAATATAAAAATTTTAAAATTTTATTCGAGGGTTATAAAAATTTATTTAACATTTAAAAGCATTCTAAAAGGAGATGTTGTGAGCTATTCCTCTTAAGAAAGAAATGATACACTGGTTTGGCTTGTAATCTTCAACAAGTCTTATTCTTTCGGCATCGCGATATTTTCTTCTCTTTTTAGGAGGCTCTTGGACTCCTATATACTATTCAATTTTGGCTTCATTTAACGTTTGCTCCCGTTTAATGCATTCTATAAATTTCCAAATGTTCGGATGATAGGCAGTCAGCTGCTCTTCAAACGCCCTATGCCACCCTTCAACATTATTATTTGTCTTAGGCAAGTTATGCAAGACAGCCTCGTAAACATTCCACATTTTGTGTTGAAATTGAGGGGGTCGATGTCGGTGCCTCTGATCTGGATGTCCTATCCAAGTGTCTTCGAAATAGTCCATGACTTCTTGCGCCTCAGGAGGAAAAATATTATTATCACACAATGTTTCAAATGCCTCAATGACTATGCGTAGGCACAAATGCTAATGCAGAAAGCATACGCAGACTTAAAGCAAATTCTGCATCCATTTCATACCTTTGCTTTAAGCCATGTGCTTGAATTGTACGCATGACACATTGGGAAAAGTTGAAAAAGCAGCCTCGCTGCTTGGTGTTGGGAAAAACATGCTTACAAGCTTTAATCATTGCTTTCTCATAATCTGTCGTTATTGATAACACTCAGAGCTGGGCAATAAATACATTGAATGTATTTAAATACTAAATACGTGGGAGAAATATATTTAAATACTAAATACTAAATACATTTTACGAATGTATTTAGATACTAAATACAAAATACATCAATTGTATTTAAATACATTTGTAAATACATTTTAAATACATACAAATTTTAACATATGCATTCACTAATTCATGAGTAACAACAATATAAAATGCTTGATAAAGGATGAGTGTACAGATTCGTTGTAGCATTGCTTGCAGCAGAGACCATGTTTACACAGCAAGCAGGTGCACTTTACCTTATTACTGTCTTTAGATTTAATTTTAAAGTATTTTCCATCAAACAGAGGGTGCACTAAATTGTTATCTGCAGATACAGTATATCACTGTTTGATTCACCGGATTTGCTTGTTGAAGCCATGACACGCACACGATAAAGAAATCAACCGCTTTCGACTAAGAGTGGCACACAACTGATTGAACTGACACGTTGAAACATGAACCATGCTGTACTACACACACTGTCGACGCGTCGTACTGTGCTAGTACAGAACGTGTATTAAACCAGTAAAAGTATTTACATTTTTATATTTTGAGTATTTAAATACTCATTAAAGTATTTAAATACTGTATTTAAATACATGAAAAACAATGTATTTATAAATACAGTTCTAAATACACAAATGTATTTAAATACTGCCCAGCTCTGATAACACTGGTATGCATCAATTTTGCTGTCAAGGGTTTTGTAAGTGATTCTTATAGAGTTTTTCCTGCTGATTTTGAATCTGCAATCCATTTTTCTCAATCAGCTCAGGTTATCCGGCTATGGCCTCATAAGTAAAATAGAATTTTTCGTGATTTTGTCAAAGCGGAATTGGAACAGTAACATCTATCATCACTTGTTTCACTTGTATAATATCTTTTTTTACTTTTCAGGCATATAAATAAAATATTTCATAATGAATAGAGCGTGTAAAAATGATCCCAATAGATTCTGCTACATATGTGGGATGGTTACCATGCCAAATAACCAGTCCCAAATCACTAAATTTGTGAAGACAATGTATAGAGCATACTTTGGAATTAAGCTAGGGGACCAGGACAAAAATTTCACCCCTCATATGTGCTGCAAGACGTGCATTGAAAATTTGAGAAGATGGAGCAAAGGCAGAGCGAAATCTTTGCCTTTTGGAATTCCCATGATTTGGAGAGAAGGAAAGGATCACGTGACAGATTGCTATTTCTGCATAACAAACCTCCAAGGTGGGCTTATAAATTTATTTTTCTTAAATATTTTGAAATCCTCGTATGAAACTTGACATAATATTCACCATAATGTAATATTCACCATATATAGCATAATATTCACCATAATGGTAATCATACATTTACATATACATATTGTTATAGAAAATACATTTACACATACATATTGTTATACAAGTTACATTTATATATACAATGATTGTATATTTTCTTTCTTTTCATTCATATTGTCCCCGAAGGGACAATATGAATGAAAAAGAAAGAAAATATACAGACTCCATCGATCTATTTCATATCTTACAGACCGCAGCCTTCCCTCACGAGCCGCCACTGTTTGAATGCTTCTTCTATTTCATATGCAAGTTTTATATCCATGTTTCTGTGTTTCTATTTTCAGGAGTTAACAAGAAGAATAAACACATTGTTGTATACCCTGACATTCCTTCTGCTATGAGACCTGTACCCCATGGTCCTGGAATTCCAATACCCGACCCACCTCAAACCCTGGACTTCGATGATTCTGATGATGAATCAATGACCAATGCCAATGACCAGTCCCAGTCGTATATACCTCAAAATACCGCTTCAAATGAGCCGAGGCCTCTCAACCAGGCCAAACTTAATGATCTTACCAGGGATTTAGGACTTTCCAAATTAGCTGCCGAGATCTTGGGCTCACGACTTCGAGAGGACAACTTGCTGGCTCCGGGAACAACATTCTCCTGGTATAGGAAATGAGAGGAAGAATTCCGCAAGTTTTTTGCAGTGCACGAAAATACCTCTGCCTTAGTGTACTGCTGCAATGTTGAGGGGCTAATCGAATCCTTGGGCCTGCCATATAACGCATCAGAATGGAGGCTATTTATAGACTCGTCTAAACGAAGTTTGAAAGCAGTACTTCTCAACATTGGGAATAGGGTTGCATCAGTCCCTGTAGCACATTCCCTACAACTTACTGAGAGCTACGATAACATGAAAATTTTACTGGATGCTCTCATATACGACCAACATAACTGGAGGATCTGTGGAGATTTGAAGGTAATACTAATATCATAAGTAAACTATTGCTATTGACTATGTTGTTTTTCCAAAGGTTATTTGAGAGCGTATAAGAACACTTAACTTCCCCACAGAAGTGATACAGTCCAATGCATAGATGTTTTTATCTGATAGAACAAATTCTCTAAATTCTTTAAATATTTTCATTTTTTTTCAGATTGTGGCATTTGTATTGGGAATGCAAGGGGGATACACGAAATACCCATGTTTCCTCTGCAAATGGGATAGCCGAGCAGATGAGAAGCACTATGCACAGCGTGAATGGGCATCCAGAGAGAATTTTGAACCTGGGTCGCATAATGTCATTTCAGTGCCCCTTGTACCACCAACAAAAATTTTGCTCCCACCACTTCATATTAAGCTGGGCTTGATGAAAAATTTCATCAAATCAATGAATAAGGAGGGTTCAGCATTCCGATATTTCGAGAGTAAATTTCCTCATATATCTGATGCTAAACTAAATGCTAGGGTTTTTGATGGTCCTCAAATTCGAACTTTGATCAAGGATACTCAGTTTGAAAACGCAATGACTCCAACTGAGAAGAATGCCTGGCAGGCATTCAAATCAGTTGTCACTGATTTTCTTGGCAAGTGTAGAAGTCCAGAATACGAGTCCGTTGTCGAAAACTTGATGGAAGCTTTCAAAGCTCATGGGTCGTGCATGTCCATAAAAATGCACTTTTTGTGGTCTCACTTGGACTATTTTCCTGAAAATTGCGGGGATTATAGCGAGGAACAGGGTGAATGATTTCACCAAGATATCAAAATAATGGAAGAGAGGTACCAGGGAAACTGGGATATCAATATGCTGGCGGACTATTGCTAGTGTTTGAAGCGAGACGTGCCCGAAGAAAAACACAGACGGAAAGCCAAAAAAAATTCATTCCTTCCTCAATAAACTTTTTTCCATATTCATTGTATGAATAAAAGTATTTATTCACACAGTTTTCATTTTTCACGAGTGTTCTTATAATATTACTCGTATCTACAGTGTTTAAGCTAAAAAAATCAATAAATTTGGGGATAAAATTGGGCTTATAATAAATGGCCAATAGAGAAAAAACCTGACCTGATTGAGGAAAACCAATGTCATTTTCGAATTCAGCATGGTCGAATTATATAATATGAGTTGAAAAAACCCTCACAGCAGACAAAAAAATTTCATATGCATACCAGTGTAATGGGATCGATGAAGGCTCAAAGTTCTTTATCTTTTCCAAAAAAAAGTCCTATAGGTTTCCTCTGATTTGTCTGGTAGCAACGGATACACTAATGGAATTGAAAGGTTTTCTTCTAAGCTATGCAGTGTGTACAATTGGTAGAATAATAAAGGCGCTGCTTTAAATGTTCCATCGGCGTTCCAGTGTTTGCTTTTAAATAACAATTGGAGATTTCATTTTGTGGCAAAGACTATAATGCGGTTTTCAATATTCCCTGAATCAAAATATAAAAAATCTTCTCCATTGGGCAATTTTGTATAATCCATAGGAAAATTTGTCTTTGCGATGAGGTGGAAGGGCCAGTCCTGAGGTTTTTTTGCATCTAATGTTTCTCATTGTCCTTTTCATGCTTTCTGTACTTGGAAGTTTTCCGACTGCTGCTTGACTGCATCCAGCAAAAGCATCAGATATCATATGAGGGGAGTAAGTTGTTTTTTTAGTTTTCTGACGAACCTTCTCACAAATTCTTGATGCTTCAACACTCGCTGCATCTGTAGTGTGATTGTGCTTTTTCGAATGTTTAATTATATCATCACCAACCGTAGTCACTCGAGCCCGACACTTAGTTTTCCGATAATGCTCACATTTCCAGTGTATTTTCTCTTTATTTTGATTTTCTTTGTAGAATAAATGCCCACTAATGTATAGTTTTTCTTTTCTTTCTCTGACTCAGTGAATTGTAGCGCCATACTAAAGGGTACTGGACGATGAATGATTTACTGAAAAGAAAAGACCATCATTTTAGACAACGTGTATATCCATGAAATTTAAATTATCCTACACATATCCAATGATAAAAAGATAGTTTAGAAGTAATACAAGTCTTACATTATAAAAAGGGAATAAAATCTCAGTTAAAAAAAAGTAAAGTAACTGCAGCAAAAAGTAAAAACACAAAAAATAAAACAAAATTAAAATATATCAAAAAGAAAATAAATCAAAATAAGTATCACAGTAAATTACTTGTGGAGTGGAGCTTCGACTCAAACTGAACTAAACTTAATTTCATTGTAAGTTGGTAATGTTGGTAGGTAAAATTAAGCATTGCCAGTTGGTAGGTTTTTACATTTTGTGTCATACGGTGTCGGGGAGTCATTCATCGGTGAATTGTTTGTCAATGAATTGTCCATCGGTGAATTAATTGTCAGTGAATTGTCTTCGGTGATTTGTCATTGATGAATTTTCCGCGCACTAAAAAAATCCAACCAAATATTAAGCTGGGTTCAATGATTATTAGCAACGGTTGGCATGCCTATGATCATATTGGTGAGCTTGGTTAAATGCATAAGCAAATTAACCATAGTGAAAATTTTGTGGATCCCCACGACAATAGTATCCATACACAAAACATTGAATGCCTGTGGAAGGACATGAAATCGTGGGTTTTATGTGCTGGGAACAAATGTCCTCATTACTGGAAATATTTTGCGCAGTATTTGTTCCTAGCAGAATATACTGATGAGTCCACAAAATTGCATTACTTCCTGACTGCAATTGCAGAACTCTACCCTCTGCAATAAGGTAAGGTATTGTGTATAATTTAGGTCTTGGGGGGGGGGGAGGTACGGGGGCGGAGCCCCTGTAAAGATCACGCATCAGAAGCTGATCAGTCCTAATGACAAGTGCAAACTTTTTTGGTTAATTTTGAGGTGTTTTGTACGAAACTGCCATCTATTTCCTGTGCAAATGCATAGTTTTCGAGATGATGGTATCTCGAAAACTATGCATTTGCAGAGGAAATGGATAGCAGATTCGTGCAAAACACCTCAAAATTGACCAGAAAAGTTTCTCATCATAAAAACAAACTGGGTGTAAAAACGAATAATTACCTAGGATTTTTTTTATGGCACCTTAAGACCTTCTGGTCTTTTCTTAAAATACAAGCACAATTGCATTTAGGGCAGGTCATGGATGTCTTAATTATTCCGTGACTGGAAAAAAAGGTCTAAACTCTTGTCTTCATCAAGGGCAATATGGCAGATTGTCTTCAAAATCAAATATGCAAAACTGACACATCATACTTTGGTCATAAAAACACCGAACTGAACAGACCAACAATTGTTAAAAATGATTTAATTGTAAACCAGGACAAATTGAATTACGCAGAAGTAGCCAGAATCACCAAAAATAGGAAATATTCACCAAATAGTCGATATATATATATATATATATATATTGAAAAAAAACAAAAAATAGGAAATATATTTTAATAAAAAAAATATTTTATACAAATCTGCACAAGATAAGACATTTTCTTAGTCAGTTTTGAATAGCAATTCAATGTATTGTACTGTTTTAACCGCACGTGAGCGGGTTCAAAGATGAATATTAACCATTGAATGTTTCACCAACACTGAAATTAATATCCAAAATACATTTTTCTAATGTATTTTGGGGTGTTCTGTTCAAATATGACCTTCATATCTTGCGTAAATGAACTGAAACAAAGATATGAAACTTGGTGAAACATTCAATAATAACTGAGGAAAGCTTATCTGAGGTACTAACTATTTGGTTTGCTAGTCAATTAATTATGCAGAAGTACCAGATGAATTTATCTTGAAGCGCTTCTGCCTCAAGATTCGCTACTCCCATGAAGTTTGCTCACTGCCTCCTGAGGTGGGGCCACAACGTAGTTCCCACCCTTCTTTTCTCTTGCTCCTGCCATACAATTTGGTCCACTATTGAATTTGTGAGGGCTGGTCTGGCAGAGGAATACTATTTCCAAATGTTTTTTTAAAGTATCTACTCGGACTGCACTTATATCACTAAGGTACTGAGGCAAGGAGTATATAGTTTGTAGATCTCTCTGTAGCTCTACACAGTCTTCTTTTTCTGAAATTGGTCTTAGTATTCTGGTATTATCTGCGAATGACAGGAGAGAGCTTCCTTGGTTACAGTTTATATTGTTTAGCATTATAATGAATAGAATTGGTCCCAATACTGTCACAAATTCCGAGTTCTTTTAGTTTATGGAGTAATATTCCATGGTCAACCTTGTCAAAAGTTTTTGCAAAGTCTAGATAGATGACATCAACATTGTGGTTTTTGGTAAAACTTTACAAGACACCCGCATTGCCATGAAACATGCTACAGTAACGAAACACATATCAATCAATAGAGCAGAAAAATTGGTGCAAGTAGCTATGTATCATTTTGAAAATATTAGAAAATAACAAAGTTATGACAGTATGAAGATGTTACTAGGCCTATCATAGCTTACACCATTTGGATCTTCTGTTTCATGTACTGTTTCTGATTTTGTTGAAAATAAGATACTTAATGTAGGTTAACTGAATGCCTGGTTAGGTCAAATGTATGCCCTTGAAGATTGGTTAGGTTAAATTATGATATTTTTGTTAAAACTAACGAAAATATCACGACAACCTAATCAATCATCAAGGGCATACAGTTGACCTAACTGGGCATTCAGTTAACCTAACTGGGCATTCAGTTAACCTACATTAAATATCTTATTTTCAACAAAATCAGAAACAGTACATGAAATGGAAAAGATCCAAATGGTGTAAGCTATGATAGGCCTAGTAACATCTTCATAGTATCATAACTTTGTTATTTTCAAAATGATAAATAGCTACTTGCACCATTTTTTCTGTTCTATCGATTGATATATGTTTCGCTACTGTAGCATTCGCTCAATAGTAACTTATGTTCAACGCAAAATTTAAATAGCTCCTTATCCTTAGAGCAAAACTTATCAAAAAATGCAGTAACTGACATGTCACAACAATCCATCTTTACACCTCAACAACAAAACACAAACTGACCAGATCTGACCTAATGGAGTAATTGAATGGTGTGGCAACTAAGGGGTTGCCAAATGTCGCTAGATATACCAATAATTGCTAAAAATAATGGCAGATGTCGCTACATATATATCAAATTGTCGCTAAATGTCACTAAAAATGACATTGCTTCAAAGTATCATAACTTTATTTTCTAATATTTTCAAAATGATACATAGCTGCTTGCACCATTTTTTTGCTCTTTTTTCTGCTCTATCTTTTCTTTCATTACTGTAGCATGTTTCATGGCAATGTGAGTGTCTTATAAAGTTTTACCTTGTTTTCTCCCAAATATTGTAGGATTGTGTTGCAATGGTCTATAAGTTCAGTAAGGCAGGATCTCTCTTGTCTGAAGCTATGTTGAAAGTCTTCTAAAGAGATGTTAATTTTCTATAAAATTGACTATGTGGCTTTTCAAGACTCTCAAATATTTTGATAATATGGGAAGTCAAGGATATGGGTCTATAGTTCTTGGCTTCCTGCATCCTTTACAGATTGGGGTAATATTTGCTTGTTTCATGATTGGTGGTATTCTACTGGTGTCTAGTGGGGATCTCCTCTAGTGGTTATTTGTATATCTTCCAATAATGGTCTGTCTTAGTCATTTTCTTCTCTATCAAACATGTTGTAGTTTTTATTTTCTTAGCTACTACAGGGGTACTTCAGCTTAAAGCATATTGAGATTGTAGAATGTTTGCCATTTCCTGTGGATTAGCTATGAGAGTTAGTCCATCTTTAGCAAGCAATGGGCAATGCTCGTTTTGATAGCTGCTTTGTGTTTAGCATAGCTAAAGAAGAATTTGCCATTTTCTTTTATAGTGCCAATAGCTTTGTGTTCATTATCAATATTCTCTCTCTTGGTTGACTCCTTTATTTCAAGTTCTAACTAGGGGCTGACTGATAGTGTTCCCAACTTTCCCAAACTTTAACAAATAGCGACATGAATGGCAAAAAGCTAATGTAGTACCCATTTACAAAAAGGGTAGTAAGGAGGAGGTTAGAAGTTATAGGTCTGTTATGTTATAATGTTTCAGACCAACAAAGACCCTAGGATCCACTCATGGCTGGTCTACCTAACTGTGTTCGTAATTGTGTATTGTGCATGTCCTCCATGGTGGCAGAGGGGACCTACAATTTTATGTGGGTTCTGAACCACAAAGCCTTAATTTTACTACCTTAAACTATACCCAATCTATCAACATATGCGTCTAGTCGATTTTTAAACATGTTTATAGATGTGCTACTAATTACTTCTACTGGCAAACTATTCCAGTTATTTACTATTCTATGCGTAAAAAGTTTTTGGCAACTGCTGTCTCGAACCTTCTACTTGTCAACTTACACCCGTTATTTCTAGTCATATTATATTGAGATATTTTGAAAAAGCTATATCCACATTATCAAACCCATTCATAATTTTGAAAACCTGGATTAGATCACCCCTCAGCCTCCTAGTCTCAAGTGTAGTCAATTTTAACTTCCTAAGCCTATCCTTGTACAACTTTGACCTAAGCAACGGAATAATCTTAGTTGCTCGTCTTTGAACTCTTTCGATTTTGTCTATATCTTTGTGCATATGCGGATTCCAAAATTGGATTGTGTACTCTAAATGGGGTCCAACTAATGATTTATAAAGAGGAACTATAATATCACGTGATTTGTACTCAAAATTCCGAGCTATAAAACCTAACACTTTGTTCACTTTATTGACTGCTGCTGTACTTTGTTTCGCTACTTTTAAGTCACCAGTGACTATAACTCCTAAATCTTTTCCCTGCTCTATGCTTGTTAACTCCTTCCCTGACATACTATACGAAAAATTACCGTTACGCGAACCTATATGTAAAATTTTGCACTTCAACGTTAAATCTCATTTGCCATGTGACTGTGACCAATCAACGATTTCATTCAGATCTTCCTGGATTTTACCTCTATCTTCGTCATTGATCGCCCTACCACCCAGCTTCATGTCATCCGCAAACTTTAAAACTGTACTGACTAGGCCGACATCTAAATCATTAATATATATAAGAAAAAGCAAGGGGGCCCAATACAGAACCCTGAGGAATGCCACTTGCTACATTAGCCCAACATGACTCTGCTCCATCAATGACCACCCTCTGTTTCCTACCTTGCAACCACTTTTCTATCCAATTTATTACTACACCCCTGATTCCATGAGCCTTAGTTTTTTTCAGTGAGTCTTTTGTGTGGTACGGTGTCAAATGCTTTTTGAAAATCTAAAAGTACTACATCAACCACCTGATGACTATCGTAAATGTCAACCACGCTTTGAAAAAAATTCTAAAAGATTAGTTAAGCAAGATTTGTTTCGCCTAAAACCGTGCTGCGTATTTCTAAGTTATGCAATTCTAAGTGTTTGACTATACAATCCCTAATTATTGATTCCAGTAGCTTACCTACAACAGATGTTAAACTGATTGGCCTATAATTTCCCACCACACCTTTATCGCCTTTCTTAAAGATAGGTGTTACATTTGCTAACTTGAAATTATCTGGTACACACCCCTCAGAAATAGACTCATTAAAAATCTTTGTTAGTGCACCACAATGCTATCTTCTAATTCTTTTAGTTGTATGGGATATATGGAATCCAGCCCTGGTGATTTACACGTTTTCATTTTATCAATATAGCGCATTACCTCCCCTTCACTAACCACAATATTATCCAAAATATTACCATTATCAAAAGGTATTATGTCTATGACTGTAGGGATATTCGTTACATCTTCTATAGTAAAAACTGACGTAAAAAATTCGTTTAGCAAGGTAGCCATTTCCTTGTTTTCAGAAACTAGATCTCCATTAACATTTTTCAAAGGCCCCAAGACACTTTTTACTGGATTTCTATTGTTGACGTATTGAAAGAATCGCTTGGGGTTTTCTTTACCATCACGAGCTATGGAGATTTCAAATTCGTGCTTGGACTTTTTTATTACACTTTTCGCTTCACACCTCAGAGATATGTAGTTGTTTCGTAACCACAAATTGTCTTTATCACACTTATGTAGCCTATAAGCCCTATCTCTACTCTTTATAATGTCTCCCACTCTAGAAGTAAACCACAAGGGCTTGTTGTTTACTTTTACTTTTGCACGCTTAATTTTGTATGGTACACATTTCTCATTTATAGTCTAAACACTTTCAAACGATTCCCACATTAGTTTTGCATTGGAGTTCCCCATTACGTTTTCCCAATTGACATGTGACAATTTATTTCAAAATTTACAAAAATGTACTTGCTAGAAGTTAGGAATTTTAGTTGAGTTAGCTGGTTTTGAGTGACTTAAATGAGAGGACAAACTCTATCATATTGTGATTGCTATTGCTTAATGGTTCTATTACTTGAAGATCAGTAATTAGCCTGTCATCCATAGGTCATTACTAAATCTAAAATACTGTCCAACCTTATAGGTTCCCCAATCTTTTGAATAAGAAAGCTATCCTCGAGAAAATTGCACGTTGGTGCAATTAAAGTCACCCATAACTAAAGCCTGCTCACTACCTATTATTCTCTTTAGTTCATGATATAACACTTCATCTGTATAAGCTGTTTGATTAGGGGGCCTATATATAACCGCAACAAGTTTAAAATCGTTCAATTTAAGTTCTGCTATAGTTGAATCTATCAGTTCTGGAATTGTGTACTTTAATTCTATAATGTTCGCAATATTATCTTTGATGTGCAACATAACACTGCCTCCTTGCCTACCTATTCTGTTTTTAACAAAGTCTATAACCTCTAATTTGATACTCCCCTACAAAGTCACGTATATCAGTGGTAAGCCACGATTCACTTATCGCAGTTAAATCATAGTCTTTACAAGCAATTAAAGAAAAAATTTGTTTATTTTATTTCGTAGGCTACGAGCATTTAAGGATAGAACCTTCAAATTGTTTGTAATTGTGACACCTTCATGAGCGTAGGGGAAATTTGTGGAATTTATGCTGGGACCATTTGAGTTAAGGCAGCCTGAAAAGAAGACAGTATTATGAAATAGTCTTCCTAAATGCGCATCTCCAACGTCATTAAGATGAAGTCCATCTCTGAGGAACAAGTCCTTCCTGCTGTAGAAACTGTTCCAAAAAATCGCAAAATGCACTCCTTCCAGCTGGCAAAGAGACTTTAGGTTATTGTTAATATAGGTTGCCTTGCTGTAGAAATCGTTACATTGGATAATTCGAGGAAGTATACTTGTTAAAACAATCTTATTAGTGTTTTCCTTTAGTCGCTCTAGTAAGTCCCTGTACCTAGCCAGCAGTTCTTCCAATCTAGAATTTAAAACATTATTAGTACTGACATGAATAACATACGTTGTGTCCTCGGCAGTACCGTCTGTAAAATGGTCAACACTATTAGTTATATCCTCCACCCTTGCACCAGGGTAGCAGTAGCTAATGGCGCCTATGACGAGGGTTTCTCCCACAGAATTCCTCGAGCTGCCCTCAAACAATGGAATTGCCAAAGAGTCATATTTACAGTTCATCAGCATCTTCGAAACCTAAAACAGAAAACTTATTGTTTATTATTACTGGTAGACAAGTCTTAGGTTTTCTCAATGGGGCTCCATTACACACTCGAATGAAGGGTTGGGAACTAGGGGAAGAGAGAGGGCTATTAGTACTATTTATATTATTAGTAGAAACTGAGGCAGGAGGGGTTGTAACTGGAGTCTCACGGGATTCTAATTTTTCCGTCAGGAGCATCACGCTTTCTTCAAGCCTCACTCTGGCCTCCTCCTCACATTCTAACTTGTTCCTCAGCACTTCCATGCTTGAGCACCACCTGCAAACTAACTGTTCATTATTATTAGCCATTGTAAATGCTTAAGCAGCAAATTTCCCTTCACAGTGACTGCAAGTACTTGACTGGGGTGCCATGCTTTTAATTAGTTAAAAAACAAAAAATGAGCATTTAGATATTAATAAATTATAACGTAGGTCTACCACATGCTTATTGTGCCATCACCTGCGCAAACCCGCAAAAATGTTCTTGAAACACAGAAACAGGTTCTTGTAACACAAATTTATACTAAATGAATGTATAATTAAGCTACTGACAAAGATCTGTAAAAGAAAAAGTATTAATAATACTTATCTGTCCGCTATTTGACTGACTTTTTTCTTTCTGTTTTTCCTTTTTCCCACGGTGGGTGACCACACACTACTTGGTCCCCCGAAGGAAGGGAAAAAATGAACCTGATGAAATCTCGCTTCTGATAGATTTGAAAAACAAAAAAGGCAAACCAAGGGAATTTCAACCTTATGAAACCTCATGTACTACTAGATTCGGGGAAACAAACAAGGCAATCCACGTGCACTAGCTAGCCTTGGTTTAATCAAATAATATAGTAATGAATAAAGTCAATAAATGAAATATATTCGCTAATGAATGATTAGTAACACGAAGTAATTTAGTTAAGAATGCACCAAACACTATATTTTTATTTTTTTTAAAGATACTTCAACGAAAACCACTTATTCAGTTGGTAACACTGGACACTTGATAAAACACACCTGTTCACAAGGAAAGACTGATCACGAATGGAAAGACTGGTAGGGAAGATACTAGAAAGAATTATAAAGAATAATATTCAAGATAATTTGGAGATTTTTAATCTTATTTCAAGTTCACAACATGGATTTAGATCAGAAGGTCTTGTCTAATCTCTTAGACTTTTTAGTTTGTAACTGATCAGGTAGATAATGGAAATGATGTAGATGTTATTTATTTGGGTGGACACTGGAATAACACACACCATTTTTTTAAAAATTCCCTGACATACAGTTGACCTAATCGGGCCTCAGTGGCATGGTGGGACTCTCATTGCTGCTAGGGCCAGAGACCATTTTGGCGCCCTCTTGAAATGATTTGAAATTTTTAATTGTAGCATTTTTTGACTGTTTTGAGCTTGAGACGTATTTGTTTACATTTTTTGTTTTGAACATTATAAACAGGACCAAACTTAGATTTTTTCGGTTAATAAATTTATAGAAATATATATATAGGTTGTTTGTATACAGAAAATATTATTATTACAAACTTCTTACAACAATAGAAAGCATAGCACATGTGTGTGTCATGTATGGGAAAATAAATACTTAACGTCTCTACTACATAATTAGAGCTTTTGAGAGAAATTTAGATGATTGACCAAATTGAACAATTAGCTGGTCTGTGCCTAGTTTCTTTGCTATATTTTATTCGACTGACATCAGCATTGTACCCAGCAGCATCTCATGCGACATGGAATTCCTTATGCGCATTTTGATTTGCTTCAATGCTGAAAAGGATCTCTCAGCCATTGCTGATGTAGCGGGAATTGCCATTAATATGCCATATGCTTTTGAAGAGTTGGATAGACTTCAATAAAACCCATATCATGATTGAGTACAGTGTAGGCACTGTAAATTGTTTTTGTGTTCGATAATAAAGGGAATATGGAACCGAGGCTATAGAGCTCCAAGGCACATTCGTGACTATTGATGATGTAATTACTGCAAAATTCATTGGTCTCATTCTCCAATGTAGAAATTTGAGCACCAATATTAGAGAAATTTGTTGGACAAAATTTTTGTATTGAGTTCAGTACACTTCGATTTGAAGAAAATCAATCGTTCATTGCCGAGTTAATTTTGTCTAGAACAGTATAAAATGTTTCGCATGTCCATTTTGCCTGACTATTTTCAATGATTTCAGTATCATTCTCATTGATCTGTCTCTTCTTTTTATGTGCATGTATGACTGGCCACTGTGCTTTATTGTTGATTTCTTTGACAGCAGCAATAACAGTAGCTGGGTCATTGTGAATCTTCTGTAGCTGCTGCATCGAAGCTGAGACCATATCAAGTGCTCTGACAACATCCACATTGACTGTCTGTAGATAGCGACTGAGTAGGTCTATTATCATGAATATTTTATGAAACAGGCAAGCTGTTGCCAGATATGCTCAACTCTGAACAATGTGAAGTAGACCAGCTGCTTCCAAACGCTGTTTCTAATTAAACTCTTGAGATGTGGTGATCTTATTCAAGGTTTCACATATCGATGTGTATCTAGATATGAATACATCTAGAGAAAATTCACGAGCTGTCCAGTGTATTGTGTTCAGTCTCTTCAATGTTTTAACTTCCAAACCTGATTCCTTGTGTATATCTTCAAAAAGTGAATGTATGTGATTAGATTGTGTAAACATAACATATAATGTCTCCAGTGTTCCAAAAAGAGTGACAGCATCAACAGACACTGAGAAAACATCTGAAAGTATCAAATTGAGGATGTGGATGTGTGCATTGCAGTGCACATATATAACTTGCTCACTGATATCACGTCCAATTAGTGCCTGTAATCCGCCATAGCACACACTCATGTTCGCAGCACCATCATATGACTCGGCAACAAGAGTCGAGTCTCATAACAGTCAACATTACGGTCAGAAAAAGCAAACTTTACCAAACTCAGAAGCATTTCTGATGTAATATTTGAAGCATGTTGTAGGCACAGCAAATGCTCACAAACACTACCATCCACAGCAACACGAACACAAATACTAACGTGTTCTTGATGTGATACATCAGGAGATGTCTCATCAATGATAGACCATGCAACAGCTTTTTTTATTTTCTTTACAATTTCAATTGTTATTTCTTTCCAATTATATCAATTATCTTCCTTTGAGTATCATTACTCAAAAGAGTTAATTTGGAACCACAGCCCTGATTCTCAGTTTCCTGCTATTGATGAAGAACCTTTTCTATCTGCTCTCTCGTACTTGAATCATACACAGCAAGAAAATTGAGCAATTCCAAAAAATTTCCTCTGTTCTCATCTGAATCCATTGATTCTCTATGACCTATGAATGCCAAAGATTGTATACCAAGGTAATGTATAGCATTGACAACCCTATGCACAAATGTCATGTTCTTTATAATTGCAGCTTTTCTCAAATTTTCCTCAGACTCACTTTGCTTCAACAATGCACTGGAGATTGAACTCTGTCTCAGAAACATCAATCTGGCAACAACAGCCATTCTATGACTATTTGAAGTTTCATGTTTCCTTACTCCTTCCTATTGATGCTTCTAATCAGAAGAACCAGCATTTGTAAATGAATTTCCTTGTTTAGACTGTTGATTTTCTCCTTGCAGACAGTTATCAGTAAACTGTATACATGTGATACAAAAGTAGGACAACCAATGGTGAACTAGCTTGTTGGTATTGTAAAAAACACCATGTGAACAATGATGTTTGCAACCACCAATGACATTTCCTCTTTTTGAAAGGTACTTATCATCTGGTTGATTAGGTCCATAGCTCAGCACGTGTCGTTTTACATCAGCACTATACCCGAGATTGAGAAAAAAATAAATTGCCTTTATTTATTTTATGGCTAAGATAGGTAGAACTTAAATAGCAAAAATAACCTTTATTTATGCACATTATAATTTTTAGGAATTATATTTTAATATTAGTGAATGATAAAAATAAAATCACCTGTGCTTAAAATTTATTAGTGCTGTAGGATCAATTTTATCAGATTTGAAAATAGATTCATCTGTTGTATCAACAGCTTTTTGACTAGACTTGATCGACTCTGGTTGATTAGGTACACAACTTGGTGCATGTACTGCATGTTGTTTTTCTTTGTCATCACCATCATCATCAGAGCTGGAATGGTTAATATACATATTTTATAGTTAAGGAAAAAATAACACGAGACTGTTATGCATTGCTATTTTCAGTTACAGTGACAGATGTGGCTGACTCAGCAAATTGACCAGACTGAGGTTTTTTGGTAACAGTGATGTGATCTATCTCATCAGAGTCATCACTATGACTAGATTGCAATGTTTCAGCTTCAGTGAAAGATGTGCTTGTTTCAACAACTTGACTAGAATTGAGTGTTTTAGCTACCGTAACAGCTGACAGTGTTTCAGTGGCAGGTGTCACTTGACTAGGCTCAGTTATATTTAAAAATGCCTGCATCCCTTGCCTGAGTGTGTCTTCTTCCTGTGTGCGCTGTTTCTTAGCAGCTCTGTTTTGAGCACCATATTTTTTATTTCTCTCTCTATCCATTGCATATGGACTAGATTCTATGTTTCAATCAATTAGTTTATTTTGGTTTTTGACAGTTTATAATACCAAAAACAAGAAGAAAAATATTTGATGCTGAAATTTTATCTGTGAAATCGAATGTAGTTATATTTTCTTATAAAATATATTTATAAAATAAATATAGGCAATATTTATTTTATTAATTTAAAAATAAATAAATATAGCCAAGGGTTAAAAAAATGAAATTTGTGACTCAAGCAAGACTATAGTATGCATTTTTGACAGCATGCAAAATCAAACTTTAATTCTTGATATTATGTGTGTGTATATATATATATATATATATATATATATATATATATATATATATATATATATAAACGTAAAGAACGACGCTTGTATAGGAGAATGTTCTGCGCAAGATGAGAGAGAGAGAACGAAACAAATGAAAAAATGAGGTAACCACCCGGGAATCGAACCCGGGATCTTCCGATTGCTGGTCAGATATGATAACCATTACACCATGGGCCTCACTCAATCAAATGCCGTAATTCTTCTACATACGCGCAGAAACCAATGCTCCAAGGGGGCACCTCCCGCATGCCATACATTATATACATTTAAACTGCAAACACGCAGTATAATTAACGTAAAGAACGACGCTTGTAGCGTCGTTCTTTACGTTAATTATACTGCGTGTTTGCAGTTTAAATGTGTGTATATATATATATATATATATATATATATATATATATATATATATATATGATACACACAGGCTGTGCATGGAACAAGGAACTCTTCTAGGAAAATTAAATCTACTATAGTCTGAATAAGTAATGTTAAATGACAAATACTATAGTTTTTTCTTTTTCATGATGCTAGCCCAACGTGGGCAATGGGTCACTCGCAAAGAGGTCCCAAAAATATAGCTTCCCTCACCAGCTCTATCTGCAAAGCAGATGGGATCCAGCTTTGGGACAGGATCTAGGGTTTAAAGCAGCCTAGCCCAGCTACATTTAGAACCTCAATATAAGTAAAAGACTCGCTGCCTTCACATCAGACTGAATACATCAAAGAAAAAGGGGTAACTATTATATTTTTAGCCAGAAACCAAAACTTAACAATTATGTAAAGCAATAATATTCCATAAACAACTAAATAACACACTAAATATAGTACACTGACATTAAAAGAGCATGAAATGACACAATCTCACTCAGTAAAAGACACACTGTGACTGAGCTTGTTGACCTGTATGGGCAGTGTTCAGGCGCAGACTGGCTCAAAAATTTCCACCAGCCAGGTGTCACTGAGAGGGCCCCCAAAAAAGTGTTCTCGATGTTTTAAAAATCTAGTAATTTTGTCATGACCTGTAAATCCCACGAGTTTTTAATATAATTTTGAACTCAATCAAATCTAATTAATACGTAGTCAGGGAATGATGAGGTGTACTTCTGAATACATGAAAGGCGTTGGAATCATTTTTCTCTTTCCTTGTGGGTTTGGGTTTGCATTATATATATATTATATATATATATATATATATATATATATATATGTTCATTACAATATATAAGTTACTCATGAAAATCATTGAAAACATTGAAGTAGAAAGAGACTTTTTTTCAATCCCAAACTAAACTGTCACTTACTTGAACTATTACAGACAGGGCCCATTATCAACAGTAGACCACAGGCCTTTCTTCTTTTAGTTACACCTCTGATAATAGTAATATATATATTTATATAGCGCACAATATCAATGAATAACATTTTCAAAGGCATTTAGAAAAAAGGTATATGAGGAAATTATTGGTGGTGTGGATTGTAGGTTTGGGTATGCAGGTTCTTGGGATCTAGGCTGAACTGGCTGGGCCCTGCTGGCCTTTATTCAGCTCCTAAGATATTTGTGTGTTTAAAGCTTAAAAATATAAAAAATTAACAATTACTTAAATAAAAATTCAGTAAATTACTCGCATTATAAAGACCAAGAGCAAAAAATTGGTGGGCCAGCACAAATGCAACAATGCTTAAAAAATATTTACTTTATTTACTTAATTTTATTTTTCACACCAAAAATTGTGTCCTAGAGTGCTGATTGGTTATACTAGAAATCTCAGAAATGCATTTGGCAACGTAGCTATTTTTAACATATTTATTTAAGTAATTTTTGACAAATAAAATAAATATATTATAATAAATTTATTTACCGTAGATAAAAAATTATTTAGATAAAAATTTATTTAAATGGACGTAATTTATCAACGAATGAACTAAAGTTAATAATCCTAAAAAATTTAAATGCCATTTTGTTGCCAATGTACGTAGCTGTGTTGGCACTTTTTTTACCCCTGTGAACACCCCTGAGGTCTTATATAGTAATATGTCAAGCAAATTTAGGCTGCCAGGGCCAGTCTGTGCCTGGCAGTGTTGCAGATGCCATGGCCAGTCTGCGCCTGGCAGTGTTGCAGATGCCATGTGACAAAATCATGAATTTGCGGAGTCCGTCGTGAATTTACCAAAACATGATGGTAAAATGGGTCATCATGAATTTGCAAAATTGTGAATAGAGAGCCTCATGAACAATGAGGGCCTATTGTATTGAAAATTTCATAAAAATCTGACCATAAACAAAGAAATTACACCGGGGGTGCTTTTGCTTTAGGTGTGCTGAAATGGATATCACATTTGTGCAAAACAACTTAAAATTGACCAGAAAAATTTGTTCTTGTCATTTTCATTTAAACTAATGAAAATATCATGACAACCTAACCAATCATCAAGTGCATTCAACTAACCTATGTGTAGTGTTCCCAAATTAAAGGCCCGACAAGGGACCTCAACCCTGAAGGAAAATAGCTTCGTTGTCACGAGGCCAAAACTTTTCAACCAGCTTCCTAAGGACCTCAGAAACATAACAGGGGTCAAAGTTGAAGTCTTCAAGAAAAGACTGGATGCCTGGCTTAGGACAGTACCAGATGAGCCAGGCGTGCCTGGCTATGTACGGTGGAGAGTGCAAGAAAGCAACTCACTCCTCCACCACGCCAGACCTAGAGGCGGGGCCACCAGCTTGACCTCCGTGTGAAGAGAGACCAACGCACGAAACAACATCAGGTTCAAAGGTAAGGTATAGGGGCATTCCAGGACAAATCGCCCAAAAATTTAAAAATTTGTCCCCACTCCAACCCGAATTTTAATGAAAATTGACATATGGGGTTCTTCTGGGTGCTGATTTCACTGGTTCAAATAAAAAAGTTCTATGACCCAGTTTTTGAGATATGGGCCCCCAAAATCTTGGGGGCCCCACTTTACCACCTAACTTTAATGGGCAATAACTCCCAAACATCTTGTTGTAGACATATAAAATTATACATTTTTAAAATCAGCATGAACAGATCTATTAAATGATACCACATTCAAATGTGTAGACGTGTGCCGTGGTTTTTTCCATACACGGCGTCTGGTCTCCTCATCACTATGACTACTCTCATCATCATTTTCACTTGGTTCAGGTACATATTCTTTGTCAATGTCACTATCATACATGACCTCATATTCTAGGTCATCTTCATTCTCTTCATCATCAGTTTCACTATAATCAGGTAATTTCCCAGTTGTGTTCATAATTCTTTGAAGCTCATCACTTGCGTAATACTTCACCTGTTTATTAGACATGATTCTTGCAATAGTAATAGCACTTTAGTACACCTAGAATGTCATAATCAATGCCTGTAAAGAAAAATAACGTAAATAGCAAACCAGAATATGTACACCACTGCAAACCTTGGGAGATTTCCACCCGCTAATAATTGCACCTTGTATCACAAACGTCGGGTGAAAATCACCCAAAATGTACTCTACAGGAAAAATCAAGCGAGCGACACTTAAACCACTACCTCTCTCGACCATGGCTAAACACGCACTGCAGCTACTGGGCAAGGCAGGTGGCTGCCACCACTCCCCACAACATGGTTACGTGATCAAAATATCGTGGGGTGATTTTCACCCGAGGTTTGTGTTCTAGGGTTAATGCCATTGTGAAGTTGTAACTTGTAGATGGTTTTCTAGATTCTGATTGAGTTTCTGTTGTTTCCTGAAAAATGATAGATAATTATTATTATTATTATTAATTATTATTTATTTATTATTATTATTATTATTATTATTATTTATTAATTTTATGCTCTTTCATTTGATACCTAATTTGTTGCTCTATCTTGTTTAGATCAAAAGTTAAAGTGCAAAACATAATTCAAGGGACCCCGGAATTGGCACTTTGGCCGATTTCAAGGCAGAAAATTTAAAGCTCCATGCGGCAATGCTTCCCAACATCCTAGGTCAAAATAGTTGTGATTTTCGGCTTTTTCAGGTCAAAAAGCATGGGAAAATGTACAGAAACCTATGAAAATAAGAAAAAGTTGATTTTTGAACAGGCCTAGCGTCCTATACACTGAAGGTCATAATATTACCTTTATATGGGTTAGAAGAACTAATGGATTTTTACAGAAATTCATCATCTCTTAGTCCCTCCTGACTGTGTATTGGTTTGGCCAATTTTACACATAGTTTCTACTCTTCCCAACTCACTGATAACAAGAAAAACAGTATGTATTGCATAATGATTTACTTTTATGTTTCATAACATATAGTATAGTCTCCCGTATACTTAATACTATTTTCTTATAATGAGTATGGGTGAAAGAAAATGTATCACCATACTTTTGATGGAGGGCTTTAACAAAAGTCAGCCTTGCTGGTAGAAAATTAGACATTTTCTGACAACTAGGCAATTGGTCATAATTGTTTTCCTGAAAAAAGGCCTTGAAAATAGGGGTGTGTCTTATACACCGAAAAATATGGTAATTGAAATATCTCCAAATTAATTGATTAACTTCAATTCATTTTCCTATAAAAATGCTGTTTTTATCTTCAAGTGAAATGTAATAGGCTAAGAGATGAAAGGTTTGAGAACTCATCTTCTGTCAAGTTAACAAGCATGTTTAATTTGTAAGTGAAGTATATATTTTATATCTAATTTGACTATTGTTGGTAAGGAATCTGGATTATGTTCAATGTCAATAGTGTACAATATAAAACATCTGTCCTTAATAGGAAGGTTCTCAAACACCTCTCTTCTCACAATCTTCTTTCAAATCATCAGTATGGATTCTGCAAGGGACGCTCTACTGGCAATCTTCTTGCATATCTCTCTCACTCTTACAGGGTTCCCACAGATATTTAAGAAAAAAAATTCAGGGCATTTTTTAAATTTTCCAGGACTTTATCATATTTTTTTTTTTTAAATTTTCATAAAGAATTCATGAATTTATAATTTATATAGATGCATAATGCAAGAAAATCCTTTTCTTGAGTGAAAACAGTTGCTGTTACAGAGCTTATCTTCCTCCATACTTCAAATAACTTGCAATTTTGTGGTCTCTCCGGCCACCCCAGTTCTGGTAAAGGAATATAGATTATGTTCGTTGCTGATTGATGAATGAAAATAGATAAAATAGCAATTAAATGAATATGTAATTACAAATTAAAAGTATATAGCAAAATGGTTATATACCTTATTAACATTAATAATTGCACATACATAGGTGAGCACACAAAATCCCTTATTTTTACCAAATACCTATGTTAAAATAAAATTGCATATATTGTAATAAAAATAAAATTGCACACACCGAAATAAAAATAAAATTGCACATACTGTACACAAGGTACCTACCTATGTAAAGTTGTCATTATTAACCAGATTTCTTATTTCAGCAATTCAGAAAATAGATAATAGTGTGTATAGCTCTTCTTAGGAGCATTGAGGGTACATAGGGTGGTGTTACTTTAAATTCATTAACTGCAAGTAGATGATGTATGAAATGGAGCTCAGAAAAAAATTCAAATGAATATCTCTGAAATCAAAATTTTATTTCATATTCAAAAGCAAACTTTTATTTCTGTTGAACTAAAATCAATGTAAGGAAATGTGACAATCTGTAAATTATTTTACAGAACAAACGATTTGTAATGTAATATGATTCAGTGAGAAGATAATTTTTTGGCATTTTTTACACCAAAAAAAATTCCCACCACCTGGATGTTTTCATTCTCAATGGGATTGCTCACTGGTAAATTTGTAATTTGTTCTGTAGTATCACATTCAGTCAGGATAATATTTTCACTTTGGGAACTTTGCCCTTCACTAGTATCAATTCTCTGCCGCTTAATTGGCACAAAAAATGAAGTACTTTTCTTCATTAATTCTGAAAAGATAGAACACTCAAGTTAATAACACGAAAATAATACACCTATACATGAACTAAGACTAGCACAAGCACAATCCACATAACCAACAATATGCTGGTCTGTGTTGACAGCCAGTGGCTATGCTGGTAGCTATGCATTCCACCAACGCACCACATATAAACTCACAAACAACATCACTTTAGCTTTGCTAGACTCAAATACCCTTGTTTATATTAAATTTTTGCTGACTACGCTGCTCTTCTTTTGACGTTCAGCAGCATCTTATACAAAATTATATTATTAAACAAAAAAGCAAAAAAATGAAAACCTTTCAAAAAATATTTTTTGAGAAATTTCGGAGGGGGGGCCACGTGCCCCTCTGCCCCCCCCCCCCCGGATACAGTCCTGCATACATACATATAATAATAGAGTACACCAGTGTACCTAAATATGCTAAAAAAAAATTTTTGATTCAGGAGTTTTCCAGGACTATCTAATTTATAACAATTTTTAAGGACTTTTCCAGGGCTGAGAGAACCCTACTCTTAGTCATCCTCCTTTTGGGATTTTGGTGAAACTTTTGCTATTGCACTAGACATATCAAAGCTTTTGATAGAGTCTGGCACAAATCTTTAATTTTGAAACTGCTCTCCTTTGGTTTCTATCCTTCTCTCTGTGCCTTCATCTCTAATTTCCTTTCTGGTCAATCCATAGCTGCAGTTGTAGATGGCCACTGTTCCTCTCCTAAAGCTATTAACAGTGGTGTTCCTCAGGGTTCTGCCCTGTCACCCACTCTTTTCCTTTTATTTATTAATAATCTTTTAATTCACACTTCCTGTCCTATTCACTCCTACGCCAATGATTCCACTATTCACTTCTTCACCCACTTCCCAACATCCCTTACAGTAGTTGCTTCATGATTCACGTGGGATGGCTATGGGGCACCTGACCTCTGATCTTTCTGCTATGCGCCTTAGTGGTGTAGTGGTTAGCATCACTGACTATGAATCCATTAGTCCTGGGTTTGAGACCCAGTGACAGCAGCTGGCATGCAGCAAAACCCAGCTGTTCATCATTCCACATAAAGTGGTTGGTAGATAAATGGGTACCCTACCTTGAGTGGCCTACTGGTTAAGATGCTGGGCTGCTGGTGGGGTGTGGTTTGGATTCCACATTAAACTGCATTTATTCTAGAAGAATAACATGTTTGAATTTATTTGAATTAAATTTAATATTATTTTCATCAGCCCAGTTGAAAAGAGACATCTTGCCGCCTTGTAAAATTTTGTGATCCCCTTTAGTTGTTGTTAATCTGTAAAAATAATTAAAGTTTGTTACGTAAAGAAAAATTATTGACAATCTGAAATTAAATGGAGAAATTATGAAAGCGAATTGCTAGTGATTACATTAAATTATTGGGATATAGCATGGGTTAGATGGTTGTTAATTTGAAAATTCTAAATTTAAATAGGTATTTTAGGTTATCTTTCTTTGAAGTAATTCTTTATGAGATTTAGATACTTTTGGTACGTCTTCTTTTACTAAATTGTACACACTCCTATTTCTTGTCATTACATCGACTTTTCTGATGATGCTTGAAAATCTTGTCAAAATATCTGGATGTTGGGATAGAAAAACGAAGGATTGGGACCATGAGGGTGTAAGAATGACACCTTCACCTCTCTGGATTCTGTTGATTTTTCCAAAACATATGATAACCACCAGTGGTCCTAATCATCTATAGTAACAAAACCATTTATATAATTCTCTTCTATCATTTTCCTCTTCCTCGGTTACTTTTACGGTTGTTGACTCATTAGATGCCAAATATCTTTTAACAGTAATTGATGAAAGTGAAACAGGTTTGACATGGTGCAATTTTAGAGTTCTGGAAATGGTTTTGACTTTGAATTTTGGGCTTTTTAAAATTATTCTTCTCTTTGATGGTCTTCAATTAAAAATTTAAAATATATGTTTTTAATGTTACAGTTAGCAAATTCAAACAAATTTCAAGGTGTTATTATTTGGTTATCATATGGTCTTTGGAGGCTTGTTTTTGCAGCTAGTCTTTTAATAGTGCCCCCAATCCATCGCATGGTCCTTTTCCATGACTTGTAGTGAAAAAATTCCAATCCGCCTCCAAATTAAAATCCTTTTTATGGTAACAGGTTAAGGAAATTTATAATTTTTGTATTGGGCAGCACATCTGTCCAAAAAATAAAAAAAAATTTTATGAATGGAATTTTTTCTTCTATAAATTTACATAGGTGGCGTTGAAAAAGGTGAGCTGCAACAACATTGTGGTCATTACATTCTGAAATATTACAAAATTTAAGTTCTTTAGATTTCCTTGGGCTTTGAAATATAGAATGAACGGATGAATAGTAGTCATTTGGTTGTTCCAATGGAACGACTGAACTTCATCTTGGAGAATAGCTGAATAATTTTCTCAGAAGTTGCATACAGCCAAAACTTCATCATTTTCCAATGATGTTTTCTTATCCTGATAGTAGTTTGATTGTATATTTGTTAGGAAATCATGGATCTGAAAGTATGTAAATTAGAATTTAGAAGGGCTTGTAGATACTGTATATTATTTTTTTGTTAAAAACTAATTAAAATTCAGCCTTTTATTTCATTGGATTTTTCAAATGATATGCTAGTACAAAGTTATTTTGTCAATAAGATATATTTTTATATGATTTTGTAATAATTATACATCATATGTTCAATAAGTGTTATTAAATTATTGTTGTTATTACCTGATACTGTTTTGATTTTTCACAAAATTCTTCTTTGTAATCATCTGTAGACAACTGCATCAATTCTAAATTTGACACTATCAGTGTTGGCCCATTTTTTAAATTGAATGTTGTTAACATAATTTTCATCAAATAACATTTGAGCCGAGTGGTTAAATAGGTGGTATCACCACAGAGATGACATTCCATTAGGCAACATACTTGCGAGGGAGGATTGCACATTAGGGAAGGTAACAATTGGCAGATGTGACTGATTTTAGGCTGTAATTTCATCAATTTTTGCCCCAATGAACATAAGTTTTAGGTTTTGGTGGATAACACAAACGCATACTGAGTGTGTACCAAATCCGCCGCAATTACACATTGTTTAGGCCTTAACGAGGCAAATTTACTAAATCCAATTTTCATCCTTGGGTATTTATTTTTAAAGGCCTCATATGCCTCTTTTAAGTTACAGAGAAGGAGGTGCTTCTGCTTATGTTCCCTTTGACCTTGTTCATTAATAAGTCACAAAATCTTTTTTACCCGGCATTAATCTACTGATGTTTTCATTTAAATAACATTTTTAACTGAATCTTCTATTCCCATTTCCAGAACTTTCCCAGATTTTGGATTGGTTCTGACAAAATTCCAGAACTTTCTACCATTTTCTTAGCAATGCATGCAGTTTGCTTGGTAGTATTGAATTCTTGGCATATTTTTCTTATATTCCAGCTTTGAGCAGAGCTGTTAAAATTTTAATTTTTTTCACTTCTTTTAGTGCTTGAATCATTAATTTTTCTTTTAGCTGGTCTAAAATTTCTTTATAATCTTTTTCTTCCTGTGATGTTTCTTCCTCTTCAACTATAGTTTTCCCACTAGCAGCTTCTATTTTTCTTTTGAATGTATCTTTAATTTGTTTAAATTTTTTCAGTCCATATGCCTTTTGAGTTTCTAATTTTGTTTTTTAACTGGACTCTCTCCTATTTCTTTTAATGAACTATTCAGCGTCACTAATTCAAAATTTACTGTTAGAGACACTGAACTTGAGCCTGACCCTGATGACACAAGTTCAAGTGGTCTTTCGGATATGACAGAGCCAGAGGGATGAGATGAGTCACTGTCTGAATTTTCAGTATTTTCTTTTAATATTTTATCAACAAAAATTCTGCATGGATTACATAGTCTATGATTTGCAGTTAAGTGAAGATCAGGCCACTTAACGATTATTTCAGGTGGAACTACTCTTAGTTGCTTAGTTCGCCATTTCCCTTGATGCTCATTGAAAGGATCAGCACATTTTCTTTTTAAATTAATCGAATCCATTTCAAAATTTCCTAATTGAAATAGAATAGGTACCTGGCTAGGAATTTCTGAATATATTAAATATAGATGATTTATTTTATAGTTTCCTGAAGGATCTGAACAAAAGAAAAAAGTACATGTACACATAAAACAGTTATTTGTACTAGGAGTTAATGTTTGCATACAAATAACAGATAAAAAATAGGTATACTATAGGACGTGTCAAATTTACAGCTCTCAATTAGTTCTTTATTTGTCATAGTGCTATACTTTCAAAAATAAAAGTTACTCCACATCATTCCATAGGAATAGCAACGATTTTTCATTTTGTCAATTTTTTTTATTTTTTTTTAAATTCATCACACTGAAAGTGCTATATATTTCAAGATAGACAAAAGATTCTACTCCTTTCAAGCTTTAAATGACACCAAAATGAAGTAAATCGGTCCAGTAGAAGCCGAGATATGACAATTTAGATATATTAAATTTTAAAAAAAATCTGGTCAAAAGGTCAACATTCGTGACCTCATATCTCGGCACCCTGAGGTCACAGAGGTCTGAAATTTTGGTTATCTACATTTCTCATAAGGGTCCTTAAGTGCACTAAGTATAAACAAAATTGGAGATGGTTGACATTTTTTTTGCCCTTATGTGTCTGATTTGACATGGAATGACCCAGGCTTGGAATGTGGATCCAATCCAGTGGGAGCTATGCAGGCTATTGAGCTTGTGTCAACCACTGTGGGCCACTGGGATCTGCCCTGGATCAGGCTGGTGACCCTAACCCAGTGGTCGGCAAACAGGGGTAAATTACCCCAAATGGGGTAAAGTTAAAAAATTTTGGGGGAATGCGTGCGGTATGATATGAGACACACCATATGCAACAATTTTAAGAGCATTTGGCTTGTTTTTGTTTACTTTGAAGTCTGGGGATAATTTCATTTTACTCAAATAGATTTTTGGGTAATACCCAAAAAAGTTCCCCGACCCATGCCCTAACCCTACTAACTAGCCAGTGTATAAAGAATTGAAACTTGGGTCATAAGGGGGGGCGGTCAAGTTTGGAGGGTAGCTAGGCTGGGATAGGGGTTAACATTCTGTGCTTTTCCGGTACTTGTCTCCCACTTGCTTTCTATCCTTTCTGCCAAATCTCACTAAGTGTTATTAGTTTTCCAGAGGTTTGGTTAGTTGTGATTCACTGCAAGTCTTTTTGTTATGTTTATACTGTCACACTGAATAATTGTTTATTTCAGATATAATAAAGAGAAAACAAACAGAGTAGTTTACTTCTATTAGGTCTACCTTTGAATTCCAGCCCTTTCTTGGACTCTGAGTGGTTGGCTAGAAGTGCTACCTTATTCCTGTCAAGGAAACCAAATGAAAGAAAAGAATGGGCCAAATCCTCACTCTAAATCCTCACTCAACAGCACCATTACTAGCAGGCTTAAGTGGACTAGAATAAACATGCATAATCCCATAGCAATCAAGGAACTCTTGGAACTCCTCCAAATGGAATTCAGGCCCATTGTCTGTCAGGAGCCTCTGAGGAATTCTTAGCAAGTTGGGGAAAATATCAAGCGCCATCAACTGGATAATGGTAGACCTTTTTGTTCTTATGGGCAAGCCACAACCCACTTGCTAAAATGGTCAACCATCACCAGACAACCAAGGTACCTTTGCCGGTGTGTGGGAAAACCACAATATTGGCAGCCACTAATTCAAGAGAATGTTCAGTTTTTATCTTCAAGGTTGGTGGGATGATAGGCTGACAAGCTACTTTATACAACTGACAGGTGTCACAGGTAATACAGATGTCACTAACTACTTTATACAAATCCAGGTGCCATACAAACAATCGCAGAGCTTCCACCAACTTATTACACCCAATATGTGCCATTTCCATGTGGAAACTGAGGGCCATATCCACGAGCAATGTGAAGGTACTACACAGCTAATATACCCAGTCCTACTTTGATGTACTATCACCCCACTCCTTAACTGTAATTCCCTCCAGTTCTGCTTAAACTGCCTCAAGGCAGGTTTGCCCTCTGGTAGGGGCTTTGACTGGGCCAATAGTCCATGCACCTGTCACAATAATTGGTTCCATTTTTGCATTAGAATCACTGATTCTGAGTCAAGCAACTCTCAGTTCACTATCTACTTCTTGCCTTCCTCAAATACTATACCCAACTCTGGCTCCTCTGCTTCTGTGTCTGTGTCTGGTACCTCTTCCTCCATGCATGTTGCCTCATCTAGTGCCTCTACTCCAAAACAATCCACTAACTCTGGGTCTCCATATGGCCATTCAGCTACATCAAACTTCATTTCAATGTCAGCCATAATTAGATAGTTTGAACCTAACAAGAAACAGTACGGGAGACTATTCTCTGGGGCTATTGCAAAAGGTAGTTGGATCTTTTCATCTCTACCCTGAATAGTCAATTTTACCAGTCCTAAACAAGGTACCAATTTCACACCAATCCCAGTCAAGATTATCTGGCAAGACTTTACTGATATTTCTTCCTCTTCACTCACTTTTAAACTCTTGACCACTGACTTGGATACTAAGCTAATTGCTGCTCCTGAATCCAACATAGCACAGTAATTGACTGCACCCAACTTTACCCAAGTCCAAGCAACTGGTCCTCCCTAGTGTCCACAAATTACCCTTTCACCCTGGCTTCCAGATCTGGATTCTGCAGTAGCAAATCCTCTTCACACTGTTTTATATCACTTCTTTCTGAGCACTACCTCATGGCCCATTTCCTGCTCCATAATGTCCACCTGTTCCACCATCAACTCTGCTGGCTCAACAAACCACTTCTGTTCTATCAGTAGATTGTAGTGTACTCCAGATATACACTGCAAATGAACCCTTCTTTCTGGGTATCAGGAATAGTTACATCCATAACGTACACAACTGGCTTTTCACCATAGTGAACCCAAACCCTCGAGGAATAACAATGGCTTGCAGCTAACAGTACTTCTGGAGTTACCAATACTCCAGGTTGTCTCATCATTTTTAGTTCTTTCACGCGGCGGGCATTATTTGAAAGGCAATACCTCTTGGGAGAGGTGATCAATTCATCCATCAGCTCTCTCCGTAATTCCAATGGTTGCTGTGGAGGATTCCAAGGTAGCCCATGCTTGTAATAATGATCCTGCAACACTTGTACTAGGCTAATAAACAATGAATCACCACCTCCATCAACTTTCATGAGTACTCGCATTCCAGGTGGCAAGTGATTAGTGAGGTGTTCTATCTTCTCCAGTTGGTCACTCCCAGCAGGTGTTATTCATGACAATGCATCTGCAGCTCCATTCTCAGTCCCAGGGTGATATCAAATTTCAAACTCAAAGTCTGCAAGATCTTCATAAGTTCAGGCCAATCTACTATCAACGATCTTCATGTTGCTCAGGTATTCCAATGGTTGATGGTCATATACAGTACAAAGGGCACACTATATAGAAATGGGCGAAATGTCTTTACACCCCATCTTAGGGCTGCCAACTCCCGTTCTATAACTGAGTACATTCCCTGGGCATTGGAAAAGGTCATTGATGCATAGGCAATCACCTTAAAATCACCATTCTGTCGTCCTAAACAAGCACCAGCACCAACTCCGTAAGCATCCACATACAGTTCCAATTTTCAGCTTCAGGTCTGTAACCTGGATATGACAGTTGCACTTCCTTAACCAAGGCCTCTTTCACTGCCATAAAAGCCTTGCCCATCTCCGGTGTCCATTTCAATCTTTGTCTTGATCTAACCTCCGTTAAACGAGACAAAGGACTTATCACTGAACAATCTGGTACAAACTTTCTCTGGAAATTCACTAAACCAAAAAATTCCCTCATCTGTCGAACAGTTTCTGGTTTTGGAAACTCGTGCACCTTCTGCATATAATCAGGGGATTTCCGCAAACCTTCTCTCCCAACCAGGTGTCTGAAAAATGCAACCTCAGGTTGGAACCACTGACATTTCACAGGTTTGATCTTTATGCCAGACTTCTCCAGAGTATACAGGACTTTATCTACCAGTTGAAGATGTTCTTCGAATGACTCGCCCATTATTAGGATATCATCAATGTAGATGATAACTCTACTCAGAAAACCATGTAACACTTCTCATACCATCTGTTGGAAACTAGCAGGAGCATTCTTTAATCCAAAACTCAGTCACTTAAACTGCCAATGCCCTCTGGTGATTGAAAAAGCAGTGCTCTCTTGGCTCTCTTCAGCAATTGGCATTTGATAATAACCTTGTACCATGTCTAGGGAAGTGAAGTAACAGGTTCCATGAAGACTAAAAACTGTATCTGTTAAGTTGGGCATTGGAAATCAGTCTGGTATGGTCACTTCATTCAATTTTCGATAGTCAATGCACATTCTAATTGAACCATCCTTCTTCCAGATAGGGACAACAGGCGAACTCCATGGGGAAATGCTAGGTTCTCTGATATCAAGCAACAGTAATTCCTGGCACTGGGCTTCCACCACTTCTGCAACTGGTTCTGGGAATCTACAGGGTTGTTGTTGGATAGGGGTATCATTATACAACTCTATCCGATCCGGTGTGGTACACAATTCACAAAACCTACATCATCATCCCACTGACTCAACACTTTCTCCTGGCAAGCCAACATTTGTAAAACCTTCTCCCTCTCTTCTAACTTCAACTCTGGTGACATGGTTATTTCAGTCCATAGGCATTCTTCTGTCCAACCTGGTTGTTCAGCTTGGGCTCCAGTCATGAACACCTCAATTGTCTCACTTTCAGCCACTGGAAAGTCCAGTTCTTCTTCATAGACTATTGATCTTATAGTCCCTGTCCATTCACCCGCCTTGATTCTCTGTGCTTCTGGGGTGAGCTTCATTACCAACACTTCTGTCATCCCAGCCAATCCATCCACTAACCCAGGGTGACCATACACTTTCCCCTGGAGTCGGGGGTCTCCATCATTATCCTCAAAACAGTACTCGTCTTCCTTCACCTTTGATTACATTCAAGCAAACAAACTGTATAGGAACTTGGTGATATTTGCAGGTACTTAATTTCACATCTGTTGATGCATAACAGGGAACATTCTGGATCACCCTTTTACATGGTGCATTCTCACTCAAGTAAATTTCCTCCATATGCCCATCTTTATAAGCTTGCGTTATCCTCTTCCTTTTCACATTAACTCAGAGACTGTTTTCAACAAGAAAATTCATTCCCAATACAACTGGGAACTTCGACCTTTTGACCCTCTGCAAACAGAACATCTCCACTCCATGAATTGATAATCCCAGCGTAATCACCCCCAGTGGTTTAACATGGTTGTTCACTCCAATCCCTCGAATCCTCAGGTTACAGCTCTGCATCTCTGGAGTTAACTCCAGTTCCTCTACCACTGAGTGATCCAGGATTCCAACTGTAGCTCCAGAATCAAGTACTGCCAAGGAGTTCTCCGAATGTTCAATTCATATATCCACCTTCAGAAAAGATTGAGGTGCTAACTGTCCAGACATCTCATCCAACCCATCAGTGTCAAAGACATTACTATTTACCAAATACATTTCGGGAGCATCAGCCTCA
This sequence comes from Bathynomus jamesi, assembly GCA_023014485.1. Taxonomy (NCBI): domain Eukaryota; kingdom Metazoa; phylum Arthropoda; class Malacostraca; order Isopoda; family Cirolanidae; genus Bathynomus; species Bathynomus jamesi. Next base: position 481,713 of record JAJOZX010000140.1, on the reverse strand, counting down.
GGTTCATTGTTCTGGTCAGGGGGTCACTCCCTATCAGGCTCTTCAGGAATATTTACACTCCCATCCAGACCAAATGGACCTGGACACCCTAGGTTATTACTAGCAGGTTCGCAACTAACTGGGGACCTATCAGGACAATCAGTACCTGGATTCACAAGCAATGATTCATTCCTACCACCAGAAAATGGGACTAGCTCTGTTGCCTCATGGGTAAATCCAGGATAAATAGACAGGTAGAAGTGCTGATATAACACTAATACATTTTCAATATGCACGAAACTTGGTCTGAGGGTGTTTTTTAGTGAAAAAAACAAATTCCCAAATTTTTTTGAAAATTGGTGAAATAGGTCAAAATTTAGGGTCAGGTCAAATTTTGGCCAAATCGTGACCTAAGAATTTTTTAGATCCCTATATCTCGGCTTCTAATTGTTGTAGCTTAATAAACTTTATATGGATGGAAGCGGAATGAGCTCTAATTTCCAAAAATGGTATGTACTTTCATTTGGATAATTTAATAAAAAAACACTTAATTTTGAAAAAACAAAACATTTCAGGATTTGACATTGAAGGGATCAATTTTTTAAAAATTTTTATTGAAGAAAAAATGTTGCCTGAGCAAATATCTACCATAATCAGCAATAAAAAGTTAGCGTACAGGCCATTATATAGCTTAAAACTTAATTTTATTAAAGCTGGCTTTTCATTTTTTTCAGAATTTCATCATCAAAAATTTATTTAATGAAACTAAACATATTAAATAGTAGGATAACAATATAATAAGGATATACTTACGTAGCGTTTGTAATTATTAATTGTAATTTAAATACATATCTACTCCCTACATTCAAAAGGGTGTCAGGAAATGATTGCCCCCCCCCCCCCCGTACAGAAGAAACTGAAAGGAATAGAAAAAAACAGACAAAACCACGCGAAAGAGCGTTTAATTTTGAATAAAAAACACTTGTTTTGATATCGGGTGTTGCCCCCATTTGCAGCTCTGACGGCCATTAATCGATGGGGGTATGATCCCAGAAGTGTCTCAAAGAGATTGGTATCATGACTCATTTCTTCAAGGACTTCGTTGATCTTTGCAGTCATAATTTCTGTTGAATACCGATTCTGAATGGGTTGTTCCAGCATTAAGGACTCCACCCGATCCTTCATGATGGATCCCACATGTTCACAGACATTAAGATCGGGAGAATTGCCAGGCCATTCATTATTTCCAAAAAAATCAATGTTATTGTCCTTAAGCAGTTGTTGAGTCGCAAGTGCTTTCATACAGGGGGCTTTGTCGTGAAGAAAGGTTGCCTGTTCAACATCCAAAACACACTCGGGGTCTTTCAAAAATGGAATTACATGTTGGGCTAAAATTACATTTCGAAAATAAGGCCTATCCCAACTGGTTCCTCTTGGTTTGATAACCCAGATGAGCTTCCGAATAGAGAACATAATGAAAACACCCACACATGCTGGATTTTTTACTATTTCTCGATACTTCTGGTTGTCTAGGACTTCATCAGGAGTTGTTGCCAAAACCCGATCATTCTGAAAATTTGGTTTTCTGGAGACATAAATGAAGAATTCATCGCTGACAACCAAGTGAAGAAAATTGTCTTCTGTCCATTCCTCAAGATAATCACAAAACCATAGCCGATCTTCAATATTAAGATCACTCTTCCGTGGCTTAGCTATTTCATGCCAAGCACTCAAGCCTTGGCAAACTCAAAATTGATGCACAAGTTGCTGATTGACTATCTTACCACGATGGATAAGTATCTCTTTCGCTACCTCAGAGCAGCTCTTCTTTCGGCGCTGTGATGCAGCAAGCACAATGTCTTTCGATTCTTGAGATAATTTCTCCGGTCTTCCTCCTCGAAATTCTGTTTCACAATCTTCAGGATTCTTATTCCAATTCCTTTTGACAAAGTCTTCTGATCTTTTTAATATCTCAGCCACCCAGTGTCGAGTTATGAAAGTTGCACCAGCTTCCTTTGCTTCACGAAATGTGACAGCTTGAATGCGGTCAAGAACTTGCTTTTTCTCTGAATCGTTCAAAATAGATGATGCCATGGTTTCTGTCGGGAAAAAAATGGTAAGAATTAAAATCACAGGAATAGAATATAATGGTTTTTATTCAGATTTTAATGCTCTTTCAAGTGGTCTTGCTGGTTTTTATCTATCTCTTCTAGTTTTTGCTCTACAGGGGGGGGGCAATCATTTCCTGACACCCCTGTACATACATGCTAAGTGCTAACTAACTTCATACATATATGCTAATTTGTTTTAAATTTTCTTAAGAAATTTTCTAAATCTTGAGCTGGAAAGACATACTGTATCCTTATTCCACCTCTTAAACTTGACTCAACTTTTCCAAATATATTCTTGGGGGGAACAGGGCAAATATCATCATCTGCAGGAAAAATGTATGAGGGTGCTATTCCTGAAGGATAAAGAAATTTAATCAAATAATAGTCATATTCTGCATCATATGACTTAACCAGTCCTAACCACAATTCTTTTTCATACACAACTAACAAAAGAGCCTACTTCTATTTCTTTATTGCTTAACTCTCCTTCGATATCACCAGCTTCTCCATCATGATCTACTTCTTCTCCACTAACAATTTTTCTTATTTCTTCTGACTGAAGACTATTAGATAACGAACATACTTTTAAAGTGTTTGCTAACAAAGGGATAAATCTATGTAATTTTTGGGTACCTTTAATTGGGATAATCGGTAAATTGAGACGCTCTTGTTGGGAATTTTCTATTTCTGTAACTTCATTTTTGGATACATAAAAAAAAATTATTCTCTTCTGCTGATGTTCGTACAGATTCCGTTATTCCAGGTTGACTTCTTATTAAGGTGTAGCAATTGCTACACAATAGCTGATCCTTTTGAAGAACTCTATAACTTACATAAGCCATAAGTTGCGTAACTTTTTTAATATTATTGAAAATTCTTTTTTTGTTTTTTTAAATGATCACAACAATATAATTTCTTATTTTTTGGCATTTCTTTAAGTTATTTAGGTACACCTGTATCTTTCAATATATAGTTATTAAAATCTGAAAATAGAAAAATAACTAAAAAATGAAGAAAGCCAGCATTAATAAAATTAAGTTTTAAGCTATTTAATGGCCTATAAGCTAACTTTTTATTGCTGATTATGGTAGATCTTTGCTCAGGCAACATTTTTTCTTCAATAAAATTTTTTTAAAAATTGATCCCTTCAATGTTAAATCGTGAAATGTTTTTTTTTTTTAAATTAAGTGTTTTTTTATTAAATTATCCAAATAAAAGTACCATTTTTGGAAACTAGAGCTCATTCCGCTTCCATCCATATAAAGTTTATTAAGCTACGACAATTAGAAGCTGAGATATAGGGATTTAAAACATTTTTAGGTCACAATTTGGCCAAAATTTGACCTGACCTTAAATTTTGACCTATTTGACCAATTTTAAAAAAAAATTGGGAATTTGTTTTTCACTAAAAAATGCCCCCCAGACCAAGTTTTATGCAAATTGAAGACATGACCATGTGGTTTATCTGTCTATTTAACCTGGATTTACCCTCATATCCCTGGGGGACAAAAGGAACTGCACTCACATTCATTCTCACATACAAAACAGGGTTAACATACTCTGGATCTACCCCCATCTGTACTTCCTCCATAAATTCTTGTTCTGGTATTGGGCCACTAGTTAGGGGTAATATTTGTCTTGCTAGGAGCTCTGGGGGTTCCACTCTGGCCTCAGAGCTCACTGGTTTAAAAGCCTCAGTTCTTGATTTGGCTCATTCCCTCATGGGCTGGTCTGGTTAGGCCCAGGAAATGGTTCCCTTGAGATGGTAGGACTCGGTGCTCTTGAACTGGGCCTTCTCTGCTGGCGTGAGCGCTGGTTATGACCATACCCATTAGGTGGGTAAGGGCATTGTGACACCCAATGATCCCGCTCACCACACCGCAAACACACTCCTAAACACCGATGGCAATCCAGTTCTAGGTGATCTCTCCCTCCACAGTAATTACAGCTCACCCAGGGACGATCAGATGGTGGTGGTGGAGGGATGGTTAGATGGCTGGCTGGCCCTGAACCCTGCTGCAGGGCCAACAACTGAGGGTGAGACTGGTGATTTTGTTGGTTCAGGTTCTGTCGGGGCTGATATTGATCACTAGATGACCTTGTATTCTGGACACCTGGTGGTGGTGGTGGTGGTTGGGGTACCAAAGGAGACATTCCTATGTTCCAGGCCTCCTGCGGGCTGGGTAGAGGTCTAGATAAGGTTAAAGATTTCACTGGAGGTTCCCTCTCACTAGCTGCCAATTCTCTCACTGCTGGCCAGTTCAACTGGGTCCCAGCTCCACGTGTCAGTCATGCCGTGGCCAGGGCAACTTTAACCTTTTCGGAAAATGCATCAGGAACAGTGTTAATAAATTTCGAAATCAGTTCTTGGCAATTATCCACTTCTACTCCTGGCATTGCAGTCATCCACACAGTTTCTAACCTGGCTGCATACTGGTATAAGGTCTCACTGGGTTGTAATTGAGCAGTAGTAAATGCCTCTCACTTGTTTCTCGTCATGGTAGAATAGAGTTCTCTGTAGTAAATCTGCGGTCTTTTCCTGACAGCTTCATATGGCATCCCTGGTCAGTCAATTAAATCAAAGCCCTCTCCCATCTGTCCCATAAGACTCTCGCAATGCCACTTTCCAGTAGTTGTGTCCTCCTGCCACTGTATTCTCAGCATAATCCTCAAACTCCTTCCTAAATTCTGCGGATGTTCTCCCATCTGATATATCAAATGGCAATGGTTGAGGAAAGTGGCACCCATCTAGTTTCTCTAGGGTGTTAGCAAGGCATTCCAGGAGATTCTCTATTGCCAGTGTTGGCAGTGGTTAGGGCCCCTTTCTGCTGTAAACATCACTGGTTCATCCTCCCCATTTGTCTCCCCAAGCTCTCACTGAAACTTCATAGGAGGTCTCTGGTTGACTGTTGGTCTGGGCTTCCTTCCTGAGGCCTGAGAGGTAGGGGTTGATTTGGCCCACCTTTGGGCTCCTGGTAGTCTGTTCAGTTCTTCGGCTTCTGTCCCAGATGAATCACTCTCCTGTGAGGGACCTATCATTCTCTTTTCTCCCCAGTTCATAGCAGGGCAATCAGTTCCACTTTCTGTTCGAAACCTGGACTGTTCAGGGCTGCTCACTTGTTCTAACCAGGTGGCTACTGTCAGTGCCAATCTTCTGAGAGCATATACATCCTGGTCAGAGGTTGTACCAGCAGTTGTAGACTGGTAATTTAAAAGTTGATCCTCAATATCTCTGAGTGGGGTGGGGATTGGGTGGCGGATGCCACTGCTCTTTCACCAAGCTGTCCACTAACTTCTTCAGGAACATCCATACTCTGGGTCATCTCTGGATTAGACATTCTCCCCTGTTCCCCTTTTAAACTTGACGATCTCCAACCAATCTCTCAACTTATCCCACTGGGGATGCCAAATAGTATGCTGCAGTGGCTGTGTAGGCTGTAGTCCCTAAGTATCTGTATTGTCGAACCACCCAGCACCTTTTCATGTTTCTGGGTTCGGGATAGTCAAGAGACTGGGCAAAGATGTAATCATCTCTGGTATCTAGGAATGCCTCTCTTGTCAGTGGTTTATTTCCAGGAGATTATTCAGGTCCGACTCGCACATTAACTGTAAAGGACTTCCCCCAGTTCAGGTGTCTAAATCTGACTCTCCAATGAGTAGGAGAACCAACCACTCAGAGTCCAAGAAAGGGCTGGAATTCAAAGGTAGACCTAATAGAAGTAAACTACTGTTTGTTTTTCTCTTTATTATATCTGAAATAAACAATTATTCTGTGTGACAGTATAAACATAACAAAAAGACTGGCAGTGAATCACAATTAACCAAACCTCTGGAAAACTAATAACACTTAGTGAGATTTGGCAGAAAGGATAGAAAGCAAGTGGGAGACAAGTACCAGAAAAGACTTGCACAGAATGTTAACCCCCTGTCCCAGCCTAGCTACCCTCCAAACTTGCCCCCCCCCCCCTTATGACCCAAGTTTCAATTTCTTTATACACTGGCTAGTTAGTAGGGTTAGGGTCACTGGCCTGATTCCAGGGCAGATCCCAGTGGCCCACAGTGGTTGACACAAGCTCACAAAGCTGGGCACTTGCGGTTTTTTTTGCGGTACTACCGCACTACCAAACCGGTACCGCATAACGCAGTACTGCAAAGGATCGCTGAAAGTACAGGCTGTACTTTCAGCGATCCTTTGCGGTACCAGTTTGGTAGTGCGGTAGTACCGTAGTACCGCAGTACCGCAAAAAAAACCGCAAGTGCCCAGCTTTGCAAGCTCAATGGCCTGCATAGCTCCCACTGGTCATTCCATGTCAAATCAGACACACAAGGGCAAAAAAAATGTCAACCATCTCTGATTTTTGTTTATACTTAGTACAATTAAGGACCCTTATGAGAAATGTAGATAACCAAAATTTCAGACCTCTGTGACCTCAGGGTGCCGAAATATGAGGTCACGTATGTTGACCTTTTGACCAGATTTTTTTGAAATTTAATATATCTAAATTGTCATATCTCGGCTTCTACTAGACTGATTTACTTAATTTTGGTGTCATTTTAAAGCTTGAAAGGAGTAGAATCCTTTGTCTATCTTGAAATATATCCCATAAATGATTCACAAAAAAGTTATAGAAGTTGGAAATATTTGAACTTTAGTAAAAAAAAATAGTCTGATTTTTTTTTTAATTTTTGTCCCAAGATACCTCTTTCCAAGCACAATATTTTGTAAAAATTTAATTATTCTCTGGCAAATACTTTAGAAAATATAGCACTTTCAGTGTGACAAATTCATACACCATTCAATAGCTTAAATCTAAAATTTTAGCTTCCTCAGTCAAAAACTTTTAATTTTATGGTCGCTTAAATGGCCCCCACCTTCGACAAAAAATGCCCATGTTGGGCTTGATCGGCCAATGCCTTCATTTTGAGAGGCCTTGAAAAGTGTCTTCTAATAGGAGTAGAAGCTTCAAATTTGTCATGCCAATACAACTTCTGGTGGGCTTTTCAATTTTGCAAGCAAAAAGGCTGTGGAACAAATAGTTTCTAAGTTACAAGGGCTTAAATATGGCTCCATTTTGAAGCTTGCATCAATTCCTCCCACTTTTACGACTCTACCATTTTCAAAAGTTTTAGTTCTACATCAATCACAGCTGTTTTAATACTCCTAATAGTCTCTATGGGTTGTAAATTTATGAGTGAAATAAAAAAATAACCAAAAAAGGATTTATTTCTATTTTTAAAAATTTCCAAAAGTTGATATTTTCACAAAATTTGCAAAATTAACATCAACTTTGGGGCTTAATATAAAGGTGTCCGAAATTAGTCAGGGAGTTGATACTTCTAGTAAAGAAAGATACATATGTGTAAAAAAACATATATTAAGGAATAGATCTCAACTCAACTCCTTCATATAGTTTTGGTGATTCAAAGAAAAGTGCTTTTTGTGAAAAATCTCAAATTTTTGCAAAATTTGTAAATTTTTAAATTTCTATTTATGACATTGAATTGTAATTTTACTTCCATTTTATTACTTAAGTTGATTTACAATTGTAATAATATGTAAATAAGTCTAAAACATACAAGAAATTTAATATGTCTGTCAAAACAACCAGCGACTCGAAGGGCTCTGGGTAGCTCATTTCGCTTTGTATATTCTTATAAATGTAAAACATGATGGTTAATCATTAATGTCCAGGCCTATTTTATAGATCATGATCTTTTATTTTCAGAAAATTTAACTAGAGCAATTAACTTAATTTTACTGCCTGTAATAATGGCTTATTCTAATCAAGAATCAAAGTGCAGCTTTGGTATGTACTTGGATGATCCATGTCATGAACACAGACTCACCAGGAAGGTGGGTATGTATACCTTACATGAGCTGACAGATGAAACAAGGAAACTGCTATTGTGGAGAACAAAAGCAACTGTAATCAACCCAAATAGTGCTACTGTATGCTACCACCATGAAAAAATGTTTGGAATGCATTACCAACAAATGCAACGTAGCTGCCAAGATCCATGGAGAAATCATCGAAAGAAGATAACAAGTAAGTAAATATAGGTACTAATATATTTATATTTCATAAAGAAGTTTATATTGTAAATTGTAACCTAAATTAGCTATTTAATTTTAATAGGGTAGGCTATATACTGTGCTACTGAATGCATATGTTTTGAATATTTTATACGAATAGCCTATAACCAAATGTTGAGGTTTTAAAATTATTTTCCAATGTGTTTAGAGTTTACATTACCCTACTTTATTTGCAGAATCACTACAAATTATTGACAAAGACATAGCAACTAGACTGAATCTGATACCAGGACAGAAACTTTGCTCAACATGCTTCTCTAGAGCCAAGACGATTGAAGATGAAAAAGACTCAGGTAGTGATGAATATGTTCCAGAAGAAATAGTTAAGGAGACATTTGACGAAATGTTAGTTCACTAGAATGCTCACCCATTAAGTATGTAAGAGCAAGAGATCGAAAGTTTTACGCGAAAAGGAAACTCAAGCAAATTGAAACATCAACAAAATCAAAGCTGTCAAAAGTACTTCATATGAAGCCTAGCATTTTGGATGAGGAAGCGGAGAAACCTATAGAGAGTGAGGAAGAAAAGTGTTATCAGCATATGATAGAGGAACTGAAAGAAAAGTGTAAAACTAGTACCAGACAAGAAAAGATACAAATTCTAACACACCTTCCAATTGGTAAAACCTGGTCCAGAGAAAGAATTATGAAAGAATTTGAAGTGTCAGCCAGAATGGTTAATGCTGTGAGGGCCTTAAAGAGAAAAGAAGGTATCCTTCCTCTAATGAGAAATAAAAAGAGTAGCAAGGGTATAAGCGATGAAATAAAGGAAAGAGTGATAGAATTTTTCCAAAACAATGAATATACTAGAGAATGCCCTGGTAAAAAAGACTACAAATCAATAAAAACACCACAAGGGAAGGTTCACAAGCAGAAAATACTGTTGTTGACAAATATCAGAGAATTATATACGCTTCACAAAAATAAATAGCCAAATGACAAAATCTTGAAATCAAAGTTTTTTGAACTGAGACCAAAATGGTGTAAGGGTGTAGGGAGTAAAGGATCACACAATGTATGCATTTGTGAAATACACCAGAACTTTAAACTTTTATGTGAATCACTCCCCATCAAAGTAGAATTAAGAGAGTTACTAAGGAAAATAGTCTGCAACACTGAAACCAGAAACTGCATGATTAATAACTGCAAAACATGTCCTGGTTTAAATGAATTACGGGATTGGCTTCTTACCATTTTTGAAAACAATGATTATGACATGGATGATGAGGTTTCCTTTAAGCAGTGACTTCATACAGACCATACCCAACTGGTCACAATGACAAAAAGTGTTTCGAATGTAGTAGAAGACATATGTGAAAGTGCAAAAAAGTTGAAAGTACACCATTTCATAGCAAAAGCCCAATCAAAATATTTGTCTGACTGTAAAGAAAACCTCAATGATTCTACAGCATTAGTGCTTGTTGACTTCTCTGAAAACTATAGTTTTATAATTGAGGATGCCATACAAGGGCATCACTGGGACAATACCCAGGCTACCTTGCATCCGGTAGTCTGCTATCAAAAAGTTGATGATGAACTAAAAGTTACAAATTTTTGTGTAATATCAGATTCACTTACACACAACACAACTGCAGTTCATTCTTTTTTATGTGAAGCCTTGAAATTACTTAAAAGTCAGAATCCTAAACTAAAACATATTTGTTACTTTAGTGATGGCGCAGCAAGTCAATATAAAAACTATAAAAACATCAGTAATTCAGTGTTACATGAAAAAGATTTCCAACTAACATGTGAATGGAACTTTTTTGCCACCTCTCACGGAAAGAGCCCCTGTGATGGTATTGGTGGCACCGTCAAAAGGTTAGTTGCCCGGGCAAGTCTACAAGCAACAAGTAAAGGTCACATCACCAATCCAAAAGAGATGTTCGATTGGTGCAAATCTAATATTAATGGTATACAATTTCTGTACATTGATTCAGCTAAAATTGAGGAAAATGCTAATTTATTTGAGTTAGAAAAAAGGTATTCCTTAATTAAGACAATCCCAGGAACCCGTTCATATCACTGCTTTAGACCTTCATCAACAGGCATTAAACTGTACAAAATTTCTAGTGATGAAAATTTCTTTAACGTACAACTTTCCTTCCTCAATGCTACACAAGAAAATGTGGCTTACCAATATATACCTGGTACATATGTGGCCTGTTTCTATGAAGGTGACTGGTTTGTTGGAAACATAGTTGAAGTGTGTGATACTGAGAAGGATCTATTAGTAAATTTCATGAAAAAGAATCCTTTTAAATGGCCTGAACAAGAGGATGTTTGCTGGATTCCATTCCAACATGTTTTGTGTTCAATTGAACCACCTACAGTTGCTGGGAAAATGGGGAGACAGTACAAGTTATCAAATGATTGTTTATCTAAAATTGAGGAGTATTTTAAAAAAAGCCTAAGTAACTGCAGACCTGTATCAAGCTGAATAATAAATTGCCAATTTATGGCTGTGAGGCCATGGAGTGTTGAAGACAATCAGACTTAAAGCCTGAGTACAATAATAAATTCCTGAGTCAGTGTCTAAACATAAGAGTTATTAGCTATATATAAGTTTACATACGAATTTACATAAAACAACACACATTAAAAAAAATATGAAGTTATAGCCAATAATTCACATGCTTAAAAACTCAGGAATTCATTATTGTATATAGCTAAGTACTGTACACTTGTATTAAGGGAAGTAATACAACAAAGCTACTTAAATTTAAGGTTTTGTACTGAAAATGGTGGTTACTGCTAGTTTATCTGTACTAACTGCATAATTTAAATTACTAGGAAGTGCTCAAAGAGCAGTAGAACACGGTTCTACATGATTTACTTAGGTAGATCCAAGTATTGAGCCTACAAGCTGGTCCATCTGTTGTGTTAACTGCAAATGTAGTAATAATCTAGGTGTGTATATATTGTCTTTTTTATGAGTAAAACTTATTTAGATAATTTAACATTTGTGAATTAACTTACCAAGTAATAAAATGGAAGTAAAATTAAAATTCAATATTGTAAAAAGAAATTTAAACATTTCAAAATTTTGAAAAAATTTAGAATTTTTCACAAAAAGTACTTTTCTTTGAATAGCCAAAACTATATGAAGGAGTTGAGTTGAGATCTATTCCTTAATATATGGTTTTGTACACATATGTATCTTTCTTTACTAGAAGTATCAACTCCCTGACTAATTTCGGACACCTTTATATTAAGCCCCAAAGTTGATGTTAATTTTGCAAATTTTGTGAAAATATCAACTTTTGGAAATTTTTAAAAATAGAAATAAATCCTTTTTTGGTTATTTTTTTATTTCACTCATAAATTTACAACCCATAGAGACTATTAGGAGTATTAAAACAGCTGTGATTGATGTAGAACTAAAACTTTTGAAAATGGTAGAGTCGTAAAAGTGGGAGGAATTGATGCAAGCTTCAAAATGGAGCCATGTTTAAGCCCTTGTAACTCAGAAACTATTTGTTCCACAGCCATTTTGCTTGCAAAATTGGAAAGCCCACCAGAAGTTGTATTGGCATGACAAATTTGAAGCTTCTACTCCTATTAGAAGACATTTTTCAAGGCCTCTCAAAATGAAGGCATTGGCCGATCAAGCCCAACAGGGGCATTTTTTTGTCAAAGGTTGGGGGCCATTTAAGTGACCATAAAATTAAAAGTTTTTGACTGAGGAAGCTAAAATTTTAGATTTAAGCTAATGAATGGTGTATGAATCAACCCTGAAAATTTGAAGAAAATCGGAGATGGTCACCCGATCAACTTTCTGAAATCTGTACCAGTTGAGCTGGAATAACTATAGCACTGTGACAAATAAAAGAACTAATTGAGAGCTGTATATCTGACACATCCTATTAGGTATACCTATTTTTGTATCTGTTATTTGTATGCAAACATTAACTCCTAGTACAAATAACTGTTTTATGTGTACATGTACTTTTTCTGTTTTTCAGATCTCTCAGGAAACTATAAAATAAATCATCTATATGTAATATATTCAGAAATTCCTAGCCAGGTACCTATTCTATTTCAATTAGGAAATTTTGAAATGGATTCGCTTAATTTAAAAAGAAAATGTGCTCATCCTTTCGATGAGCATCAAGGGAAATGGCGAACTAAGCAACTAAGAGTAGTTCCACCCGAAATAATCATTAAGCAGCCTATGAAAATAAAAACCCACTCTAATAGACAGAGTTTATTTCCACGACAGTTTCGACGCCCAATGGTATCCTCCTCGGGTGGATACAGAAACACGAATGAACCAAAACAAGAGGGAAAAACAGTCCAGGGACCGACCGTTAAGAAATTTGCACCTAGGTTAGATCCCATTCTCCCGACACTGGAAGGGCATTTTCATTAAGTACATTCGCGCAAATTTAAAACTCTCTTCCTGTTCTAAACATACAGATTCTATTACATTTTTTTTTTTACATAATTATTACCTTTATTATTAAATTTATTACATTTAATATTGCATAATTATTTATTACAGAAATTATAAATTTATTATTACATTGGTTATTACATTGTTGTTTATTATACAGAACTTATAAACCGAAAAATGAATGAAAAAAGCCGATTAGGAAACAATCCAGAGACCATTGAGAAATTCGCACATAGGTTAGATACCGTTCTCCCGACACTGGAAGGGCATTTTATTACAGGGTCCACTTATAAGTACATTCCCACAAATTAAAACTATCTTCTTGTTCTATACATACAGATTCTAATATTTTGACATAATTACTGCATTTATTATTACATTTACATTTTTTAACATTTATTATTATTACCTTTACCCTAATTATTAAATTTATAATATTACTTTTATTACATCTGTTGCATTTATATTTATTTCCACATTTATTACTTCCATTATTACATTTACTAAAAGCGAGTAAGGAAACATTCCAATCCAGAGACATTTAAGAAATTCACACTTAGGTTCGAACATGTTCCCACGACTCCGTAAGGGATTTTTTGACCAAGAATCTCATTAAAGGGTCTAACTTATAAGTACCTTTGCACAAATTAAAATTATCTACTTTTTCTATACACACAGATTCTATTATTTTTCTTTTGACATAATTATTACATTTATAAAGTACCTTACTTGATTCCCAATGTATAGCATGATTATTTTGGCTGGCGTGATAAAAAATGGCATTATTAGTATTACAACTTCTGAAGGCATATTTGTGTTCTTTAATACAGTGGAACCTTGCTTAACGAGCATAATTCGTTCCTGAATTGTGCTCGTTAAACAAGGCAATTTTTTCCATAGGAATCAATGTAAAATATGATAATGCGTTCCATGCTTAAAAAATACTTAAAATAATATTTATAATGATATTTAAAGGCGTTTTTTAAATTATTATTGCATGAAATGAAAAGATTATTAATAAAAATTAACCCAAAAGAGAATGTAAATAATTAGTAAACGGTGAAATTTATAAATAACTTACGAAGAGAGAAGGTGCTCCTGACGCACGCAAAGGAAATGAAGAGACAGGGGAGGAGGAGAGGGTTATTGAGGGGAAGGAGGAGAATCGTCTTCGTTCAATGCAATAACATTCTCGACGAGCTCACAGTCACTAGCTTTAAATTTTTTAGAGGCACTTTCACTTTCTTTTGGATCCTTTTTCACGAGGAAACTGTCTAGAGTCATTTGTTTTTGTCTACGCTTTAAATTTTGACGAAAATGCGTGATAACATTATCATTAAATAAATTTGTAGATCGCATAGTCACTGCCTTATTAGGATGATGCTTTTCAACGTATGATACAACAGATTCCCAAGATCTCAGCATCTCCCTTATTGCACTGGAGGGTTGTTCTGCTACGGGCATTTCTTCGTCCTCCCCTGACAAATTCTCCCCCACAATTTCTTGCTCGTTAAGCAAAGTGTCGCTCGTTATGCAAGGTAATTTCCCCCCATTCTTTTGGCTCGTTATACGAATTTCTCGTTATACGAGGCACTCGTTAAGCAAGGTTCCACTGTACATGTTTCAATATTTCTTCCAGTTTCTCCCACGTATACTAAATCACAACTTTTACAGGGAATGTTGTAGACACAGGCTTGTTCCTCTTTTGCCACGTTATTCCTAACCAATTTACTTTTCATGGTAGACGAATATTTGAACGCCAAAGCAAACTTAAAATCTTTCGTCAACGGTTTTACTCTTTCTAAGCCGGCAATGTAAGGCAAACTCTCATATTGTTTTTGGTTAACTGAAGGTTCCCGAGGGGCATAAAAAGATTTTCTGGCTTTAAAATACGCCTTTCTGATAAACCACTCAGGATATCCTGAGTGGTTTATCAGAAAGGCATATTTTAAAGCCAGAAAATCTTTTTATGCCACTCAGGAACCTTCAGTTAACCAAAAACAATATGTGAGTTTGCCTTACATTGCCGGCTTAGAAAGAGTAAAACCGTTGATGAAAGATTTTAAGTTTGCTTTGGCATTCAAATATTCGTCTACCATGAAAAGTAAATTGGTTAGTCCTGAATAACGTGGCAAAAGAGGAACAAGCCTGTGTCTACAACATTCCCTGTAAAAGTTGTGATTTAGTATACGTGGGAGAAACTGGAAGAAATATTGAAACATGTATTAAAGAACACAAATATGCCTTCAGAAGTTGTAATACTAATAATGCCATTTTTTATCACGCCAGCCAAAATAATCATGCTATACATTGGGAATCAAGTAAGGTACTTTATAAATGTAATAATTATGTCAAAAGAAAAATAATAGAATCTGTGTGTATAGAAAAAGTAGATAATTTTAATTTGTGCGAAGGTACTTATAAGTTAGACCCTTTAATGAGATTCTTGGTCAAAAAATCCCTTACGGAGTCGTGGGAACATGTTCGAACCTAAGTGTGAATTTCTTAAATGTCTCTGGATTGGAATGTTTCCTTACTCGCTTTTAGTAAATGTAATAATGGAAGTAATAAATGTGGAAATAAATATAAATGCAACAGATGTAATAATAAAGGTAATATTATAAATTTAATAATTAGGGTAAAGGTAATAATAATAAATGTTAAAAATGTAAATGTAATAATAAATGCAGTAATTATGTCAACATATTAGAATCTGTATGTATAGAACAAGAAGATAGTTTTAATTTGTGGGAATGTACTTATAAGTGGACCCTGTAATAAAATGCCCTTCCAGTGTCGGGAGAACGGTATCTACCTAGGTGCGAATTTCTCAATGGTCTCTGGATTGTTTCCTAATTCGGCTTTTTTCATTCATTTTTCGGTTTATAAGTTCTGTTATAATAAAACAACAATGTATAACCAATGTAATAATAAATTTATAATTTCTGTAATAAATAATTATGCAATATTAAATGTAATAAATTTAATAATAAAGGTAATAATTATGTAAAAAAAAAATGTAATAGAATCTGTATGTTTAGAAACAGGAAGATAGTTTTTTAAATTTGCGCGAATGTACTTAATGAAAATTGCCCTCTCTGGTGTCGGGAGAATGGGATCTAACCTAGGTGCAAATTTCTTAACGGTCGGTCCCCGTGTTTTTTTCCCTCTTGTTTTGGTTTCATTCGTGTTTCTGTATCCCACCCGAGGAGGATGCCATGGGCGTCGAAACGTCGTGGAAAAAACTCTGTCTATTAGAGTGGGGTTTTTATTTTCATATTTTGACCTTCACGTAGAAAAAAGTGAAGTTTGCATTTATTAAGCAGCCTGATCTTCAATTAACTGCAAATCATAGACTATGTAATCCATGCAGAATTTTTGTTGATAAAATATTAAAAGAAAATACTGAAAATTCAGACAGTGACTCATCTCATCCCTCTGGCTCTGTCATATCCAAAAGACCACTTGAACTTGTGTCATCAGGGTCAGGCTCAAGTTCAGCATCTCTAACAGTAAATTTTGAATTAGCGACGCTCAATAGTTCATTAAAAGAAATAGGAGAGAGTCCAGTTAAAAAACAAAAATTAGAAACTCAAAAGGCATATGGACTGAAAAAATTTAAACAAGTTAAAGATACATTCAAAAGAAAAATAGAAGCTGCTAGTGGGAAAACTATAGTTGAAGAGGAAGAAACATCACAGGAAGAAAAAGATTATAAAGAAATTTTAGACCAGCTAAAAGAAAAATTTAATGATTCAAGCACTAAAAGAAGTGAAAAAATTAAAATTTTAACAGTTCTGCTCAAAAGCTGGAATATAAGAAAAATATGCCAAGAATTCAATACTACCAAGCAAACTGCATGCATTGCTAAGAAAATGGTAGAAAGTTCTGGAATTTTGTCAGAACCAAATCCGAAATCTGGGAAAGTTCTGGAAATAGGAATAGAAGATTCATCCCTCTGGCTCTGTCATATCCAAAAGACCACTTGAACTTGTGTCATCAGGGTCAGGCTCAAGTTCAGCATCTCTAACAGTAAATTTTGAATTAGCGACGCTCAATAGTTCATTAAAAGAAATAGGAGAGAGTCCAGTTAAAAAACAAAAATTAGAAACTCAAAAGGCATATGGACTGAAAAAATTTAAACAAGTTAAAGATACATTCAAAAGAAAAATAGAAGCTGCTAGTGGGAAAACTATAGTTGAAGAGGAAGAAACATCACAGGAAGAAAAAGATTATAAAGAAATTTTAGACCAGCTAAAAGAAAAATTTAATGATTCAAGCACTAAAAGAAGTGAAAAAATTAAAATTTTAACAGTTCTGCTCAAAAGCTGGAATATAAGAAAAATATGCCAAGAATTCAATACTACCAAGCAAACTGCATGCATTGCTAAGAAAATGGTAGAAAGTTCTGGAATTTTGTCAGAACCAAATCCGAAATCTGGGAAAGTTCTGGAAATAGGAATAGAAGATTCAGTTAAAAAATTTTATTTAAATGAAAACATAAGTAGATTAATGCTGGGTAAAAAAGATTTTGTGACTGTTATTAATGAACAAAGTCAAAGGGAACATAAGCAGAAGCACCATCTCCTCTGTAACTTAAAAGAGGTATATGAGGCCTTTAAAAATAAATACCCAAGGATGAAAATTGGATTTAGTAAATTTGCCTCGTTAAGGCCTAAACAATGTGTAATTGCGGGCGAATCTGGTACGCACTCAGTATGCGTTTGTGTTATCCACCAAAACCTAAAACTTATGTTCATTGGGGCAAAAATTGATAAAATTACAGCCTAAAATCAGTCACATCTGCCAATTGTTACCTTCCCTAATGTGCAATCCTCCCTTGCAAGTATGTTGCCTAATGGAATGTCATCTCTGTGGTGATACCACCTATTTAACCACTAGGCTCCAAACGTTATTTGATGAAAATTATGTTGACAACATTCAATTAAAAAAATGGGCCAACACTGATAGGTCAAATTTAGAATTGATGCAGTTGTCTACAGATGATTACATAGAAGAATTTTGTGAAAAATTGAAGCAGTATCAGGTAATAATAACAATAATTTAATAACACTTATTGAACATATGATGTATAATTATTACAAAATCATATAAAAATAATATATCTTGTTGACAAAATAACCTTGTACTAGAATACCATTTGAAAAATCCAATGAAATAAAAGGCTGAATTTTAATTAGTTTAAAAAAAAAAATAATATATCTACAAGCCCTTCTAAATTCTAATTTACATACTTTCAGATCCATGATTTCCTAACAAATATGCAATCAAACTACTATCAGGATAAGAAAATAACATTGGAAAATGATGAAGTTTTGGCTGTATGCGACTTCTCAGAAAATTATTCAGCTATTCTCCAAGATGAAGTTCAGTCCTTCTATTGGAACAACCAAATGACTACTATTCATCCGTTCATTCTATATTTCAAGGCCCAAGGAAATCTAAAGAACTTAAATTTTGTAATTATTTCAGAATGTAATGACCACAATGTTGTTGCGGCTCACCTTTTTCAATGCCCCCTATGTAAATTTATAGAAGAAAAAATTCCATTCATAAAATTTTTTTTATTTTTCGGCGGATGTGCTGCCCAATACAAAAATTATAAAAAATTCCTTAACCTCTGTTACCATAAAAAGGATTTTAATTTGGAGGCAGATTGGAATTTTTTCACTACAAGTCATGGAAAACCATGCGATGGATTGGGGGGCACTATTAAAAGATTAGCTGCAAAAGCAAGCCTCCAAAGACCATATGATAACCAAATAATAACACCCTGAAATTTGTTTGAATTTGCTAACTGTAACATTAAAAACAAATTTTAAATTTTTAACAATTGAAGACCATGAAAGAGAAGAATAATTTTAAAAAGACCGAAATTCAAAAGTCAAAACCATTTTGAGTACTCTAAAATTGCACCATGTCAAACCTGTTTCACTTTCATCAATTACTGTTAAAAGATATTCGGCATCTAATGAGTCAACAATCGTAAAAGTAACCGAGGAAGAGGAAATGATAGAAGAAAATTATATAAATGGTTTTGTTGCTATAGATTATGATGACCACTGGTGGTTATCATGTTTTGGAAAAATCAACAGAATCCAGAGAGGTGAAGGTGTCATTCTTACACCCTCATGGTCCCAATCCTTCGTTTTTCTATCCCCAACATCCAGATATTTTGACAAGATTTTCAAGCATCATCAGAAAAGTCGATGTAATGACAAGAAATAGGAGTGTGTACAATTTAGTAAAAGAAGACGTACCAAAAGTATCTAAATCTCATAAAGAATTACTTCAAAGAAAGATAACCTAAAATACCTATTTAAATTTAGAATTTTCAAATTAACAACCATCTAACCCATGCTATATCCCAATAATTTAATGTAATCACTAGCAATTCGCTTTCATAATTTCTCCATTTAATTTCAGATTGTCAATAATTTTTCTTTACGTAACAAACTTTAATTATTTTTACAGATTAACAACAACTAAAGGGGATCACAAAATTTTACAAGATGGCAAGATGTCTCTTTTCAACTGGGCTGATGAAAATAATATTAAATTCAATTCAAATAAATTCAAACATGTTATTCTTCTAGAATAAATGCTAAAATTACTAGAAAGTACCACACACAAAACAAATTAATTAGTTTTTATATATGTCTGGAAAATTTTAGAAAAAATCTCCCCTACATAGACAAAAATAGGTACACCTATAGGTGCCAAATTTAAAGCTCCAAATTAGTTATTTTATTTGTCATAATGCTGTACAGTTGTCCCTTGACATTCGCGACTTTGACTATCCGCGAGGTCCTCCATTATCGTGTTCATTATCGTGTGTTTGGTGACATAATGGTGATTCCCCAACTGAGGCTGACACTGGACAATTTAGCCGAAGGGTTTTGCATGTTCAAACGAACCCTAGACTACTACCTAGTCAGGGCGGGTCATACTCAGGTGACAACATGAATCTGAATGAAATCCTACCATCAGGGGTGTCTAAATTATGTGTTTTTACATGGGGAATTCAAATATGAGCGTCTTTTTCGGATAGGATATAACTAACCTACATCATTTTGTATTTCTAAATTGCCAATTTTACCCTTTTGAACCCCTTTATAATATATTAAAAGATATAAGGTAAATCATTTATATTGACAAGGCAAAATCAACTTTATATATATTTATTAATAGGTGAACTGCATGTATATCACTGGATATAATTACAAAGATCATTCTCCTGACATCTTGAACTTTGCCAGGTTGCACAAATCCTGCTTTGACTCAGACTTGGACATCAGCTTCCTGCTGGTCTCCTGAGCCCTGATCCCTCCATCCCTCTTTTCCTGTGAGAAGTACTTAGCAGAAGCCTCAGTCACCATTTTAACAACCCTCTCAATGCTTTGTGTGTGGCAAGGCCAGTTGCGCACCTCCATGGGGGTGTTGAAGAAGTTTTTCACCTCTGAGGTGCTTAGAGAGCAGGTGAGAGGTGGCTCTGACACACCTTCTGACCAGCTGATCAAGTCAGCAATGCTGGAAGCATCACAATTGATGTCAGGTGTCCTTCTGCTCCTAACAGAGGAGTCCCCCAGCTGAGTGTCTGGGTCCCCCCCTCCCCTGATGGCCAGGATTCTCTCTACCCCTTCAATCCTCTCCTTCTGATCCTCAGAGCAGAGTAGTGTTTGGAGGATGACTTCACTGTGGGCATACCAAGCAGATCTTCTCACAGTTGGCATCACAATATCCAGCACCTCCTTTCTCTGGGACTTGAGGCAGTCCAGCTGAAAGAGGATGTGCCTAGGCCCTTCGATCCAGGAGTGCTTGACCTTCACGTTGAACCAACATAGGTAATACACTCCAATGATGAATTCCACAATGAATTGCAGAATCTTCAGGTTCTTTCCTTTAAGTCCGTGCTTTGACACCCAGAGCCTGAGAAGTCTGTTCGCTGTGGTGAGCCAGCAGCTGTGGTTTACTGGTCCTATCTCTAACAGAGCCAGCCCTGCAGGAAGTACTCCATCCCTGACTGCACAGACAATTTTATAGCCATAGTATTGATCAGTTGAGAGATCTTGAATGACCTTGTCAGGAAGCTTGATCAGTGGAGGGCCAACAGAGATTCGGGTGAAGTTTGGATTGATATCAAAGTCTGTAGCAGAATCAAGGAGCTTTCCTATTGGCCCGGATAATTTTTTCTCTGACAGAGTAGGGCCATCAAGGTCAACAATGAGATGGCGCAGGGGAAGTTCAACAGTGTGCAGGTTGCACACCAACCAGACCAGCTTTCTCCCCAGGTGCAGCTCCAGCTTCCGCATTACTCCAGCTTTCACACCAGTGTTGACATTTGTTGAGTCTCCTCCAATGGCCAACAAGGTCTTATCATAACCCTCTCTTTCAGCCAGGCAAACAGGACCTTAGCAATCTTCTCCGCATGTGACTCCTCTTTAGTTGCTTTCTCTGGGGTAAAGTGGAACAGATAGTAGCTGCCAGGCTTACTAACAACACTATAGTGTTCTTCCTTGATCTTTGCGGGAAAAGAATGGTCACTGCCCTCAGCTTCCATCATCACATTGGTCAGGTCAATCCGCCCATCAAAGAGGATGCAAGAGATCCCCCCCTCCTCCCTGCACTTCTTCTCGAACTGTTCCCCCAGCTCTCTCATCAACTTCCCCTGTGCTCTCTTGACCTTGCTCTTATCAATCACTTTACTTGTATTGTCTTCTGTGATGATTCCTGCGTCAATCAGAGCTGCTGTTGCTATCGCTGCAGTTGGCCTCAGCCCTATGCCATGCCAGAAAACCGTCAAAATATTTCATATACCAAACTGTATGATAATTACAATTAAGTGGAATGGCACACCTTTTTATTTGAGTATTTAAATATTATTATTATTATATGAATTACATTATATGTGTTTATATGAATTAGTTAGAACAATGCTCTATGAGAGATAACGTGAGCAGCCATGATAGAAAATGTGAGAAGACATATTCTCGGGTAACTACAATAGTAAAATAATCAACAATTTAATAATAACACAGGCCTGCAAAATTGAGGGTCCTAAAAACTTTTTTGAAATTGTATGCTGGTTTTATAGGAATTTGGGGTGCTAAATCCAAAAATGGCCTCAGATTTGCTCCATCACGTATAGTTTTTTCACAATTTGCTATGACGTTTTTATGTTGTAATATGTTACTGAATAAAATAAGTAGTGAAGAATTACCACATGAAACCTATTTCCTGGCCAATTCTGAATATATTTATTTAAAAAAACTATAAAACTTGGTTACTTACATCTTTACTTAGTGGAAAGGCTTAGTAGTCCCATTTTCTTTTGCCAGTGAAGCTGCGTCTGTTGCATTTCCTTTTGTGCGCTGCTTCCGGATTTTCACGATGCAGCATCCAGCAATAATTCCCCATCATATTAACGTTCTACCGGCCTTGGTATCTCTTTTCCATCTCCTTAATGTCTTGATGGAAACATTCTCCCTGTTCCTCACTTACTGCACCTAGATTTTCTAAGAAAAAGTATAAGTGTGCATTCAAGAAATGAATTTTGATACTCATTGAGCATCCCAAAGCTTTGAATTTCTCCAGCATGTTTTCAACAATGAGTGCATATTCAGGGTCCTTATTATTCCCAAGGAACTTAGTAACCACACTTTTGAAGGAATTCCAAGCCTCTTTTTTTACTTCAGTCATCGTAAACAAGAAGTTTTCATCTGACAGCAGTCTTCTAAGTTCTAATGTTTGGGCCTACAAAAATACCTTCTTTTAATTTTGCTTCTGATAGGTTAGGGAACTTCTTGCAGAGGTACTTAAGCATTCTCCACTTTTTTCTAATGCCTTAACAAACTGTTTCATAAGGCCTAGTTTTATATGAAGAGGTGGTAGAAGTACTTTCTTTGGGTCAACAAGATTTTTACGCAAAATATTCTTGCTTCCAGGTTCTAGAGATCATCTTTGTGGCCAGTGTTTTTGCTCCTAGTGTTGACTCTTTGCTCTGCTATCCCATTCACAAAGGAAACATGGGAACTTAGTATATCCTCCCTGCTGCCCCAGAACCATGCACAATACCTTAAGGTCTCCACAAATCATCCAGTGATGATCATAATATTTTATCTTTGTAAGAACCAATTCCAAATTCTCATAACTTTCTTGGAGATGAACCGAGTGACCAACAGGTACAGAGGCATACTTGTTCCCATTGTGCAAAAGAACAGCTTTTAGACTTCTTTTAGAAGAGTCGATGAAAAGTCTCCATTCATCCGCTTTGTACTCAATGTCAAATGCCTGTACCAAACCATCAATATCACTACAGTAAACTAAATTGCCCTCATGTGAAAAGTAGTGAATAAACTCCTTTTCTCTTCTTCTATACAAATATATCGATGTTCCAGCTGATAATAAATTTCTTTCTTTTAATCTGGAGCCTAAGAGTTCAGCAGATTCCTTGGATAATCCCAAATCTCTCACTAAATTGTTTAGTTCAGATTGAGTGAACAACTGGGGGTCTTGATGTCCTATATCAGGATCAAGTAAAGATAATCCCTCCCAACAGAAAAAGGAGGGACTATCTTTACTTGATCATTTTTTGGGAGGGATCATCTTTACTTGGTAAAGTTGGTAATACCGCAATACCGCTTTACCGCAATACCGCTTTAATTAAAGTCTTTGGATCAAGTAAAGTTAAGCACCCCCAACCTTTTTTAGTTAGCTTTATAAGGCTAACTAACGAAAATATCACGACAACCTAACCAATCGTCAAGGGCGTACAGTTGACCTAATGATTGGTTAGGTTAAGTCGTGATATTTTCATTAATTAGCCTTATAAAGCTAACTAAAAAAGGTTGAGGGTGCTTATCTTTATTTGATCCATTGTAATAAATGAATTTTAATAAATTTTGTTTTCAAATAAATCATTTTTTAAAAAAAGATTCTCTTAATTTTTATCCTTATGTCAGACTGCTTCACTTTACTTTACTTTCTGGGAGGGATTATCTTTACTTGGTCATTTTTGGGAGGGATTTGCTTTACTAGTGTGACCTGGGAGGGATTATCTTTACTTGATCCCTATATCACACTGAAATTCTTCATGATCAGTATCTGAACCAGAATTACTAGGCAAATCTTCCAATGTTTCTGGTGGAAGCGGAACTGGAACTTCTGGCCCATGAGGAACAGGTCAAAAAGCTGATGGAAGATTTGGATAGAATATGGCTTTCTTATTTTTTGAGTTATAGCCTTTAACATCACAAGAGCAAAAATAGCAGTCATCACAGTGATTTTTTGGCTCCCTCCATACCATTGGCACACCAAATCTGAATGCTTTATTTTTGCCTTTACACCATTTTCTTAGATCCTCTACGCAAATAAAACAAACTTTGTGTGGTGCCCATGGTTTGTCTTGGTCTCCTAGTTTCATTCCAAAGTAGGCATGGTACACTTGCCTAATAAAATGTGTTATGTTTCTTTGATGTTTCTTGATCACAAATTCCCCGCATATGTAGCAGAAGCTGTCGGGACTGTTGACACATCCACGGCTAGCCATGATTCACAACTTACTACAGTACCCAGAACACAATAAGAGTCGTGAATTTAATTTATCCTAGAAAGAATAAGAAAGGGGTTACAGTCTTCTAATAGGCTTTCTTAACACTATCAAAACACGCTATTTCGCTGACAAAAAACAGCTCAAAATCACTGAAAAAATTCGCTTCGGATGAATCATTGTGCACACATCATGAAATCTGAGTAACAATTGACTCATACGGCTTGGCAACCTAGTATTTATAGTCTCTTAGAAGTTTCTAGTAATTTCCAGAAATCTGGCATTTTCTCAGTCGCTTCACAAAAAAATCAAATTTGTGAAATAACTTTGTGTGGTATGACATTTTTATTGTGTTTTTCGAATTCAGCACACAAAAATACATTGTAAACAGCTAAAATTATGAAAAAAGTTTTTTCATCGCAGGCCTGTGTAATCAACTGCAAAATGATGTAGGTTAGGGTTATCAGAATTAAATATTTTCTTCAGAATTGTGTTCTATACACCAAAATATGTCATTTGAACACCCCTCTCCATTGATTTAAAAAAATGCATAGTATGACCCGCCCTACTACTACTATGACATTGACCCTTCGATGCTTCGGTCAATGAAATTGAAAAATGGAGTGGAGGCAGCACTGACACCTTATAGAAGCATCTTTGATGAAATGAAAAGAAAAAAGAAGCAAATGGAGATCACAATGTATTTCATTTTATTTATGTACAGAATCTAACTGATTTTTTATTTACAGAAATGTCATAAAAGTAGCTAACTAAAATGAATAGTATTCACAATAAAAACATATTTTAAAACATTTAAAACAACTAAAATACTCTAAAATTGTTACCGATATGTTCACGTAAACTCGCATATCAAATTGTATAAGCCTTATGGTATTATATAGGGGGGGGGGGGCATCAAGTATTTGCGAAAATTTGACATTTGCGACCGCATTTGGAACGTAACCCTCACGAATGTCAAGGGACAACTGTAAATACTTTCAAAAAAAAAAAAGTTACTCCACATCATTTTTCATAGGAATAGCAATGATTTTTCATTTTCTGTCATTTTTTTATACTTTTTTTAAAATTTGTCACACTGAAAGAGCTATATTTTCTCAAGTATTTGCCAGAGAATAATGAAATTTTTACACACTGTTGTACTTGGATAGAGGTACCTTGGGACAAAAAATTTAAAAAATCGGAGACAATATTTTTTTTTTATTTAAGTTCAAATATTTCCAACTTCTATAACTTTTTTATGAATCATTTATGAGATATATTTCAAGATAGACAAACGATTCTACTCGTTTCAAACTTTAAAATGACATAAAAATGAAGTACATCGGTGCAGTAGAAGCCGAGATATGACAATTTAGATATATTAAATTTCAAAAAAATCTGGTCAAAAGGTCAACTTTTGTGACCTCATATCTCGGCACCCTGAGGTCACAGAGGTGTGAAATTTTGGGTATCTACATTTCTCATAAGGGTCCTTAAGTGTACTAAGTATAAACGAAATCGGAGATGGTTGACATTTTTAGTGTCTGATTTGACATGGAAACCCGCCTGATGAAGCTGGACCACGTGAGTTGAATCCCAACTGGTTGCCTAGACAACACAAGATTATTAGTTACATGTACCAGGCACCATTAATCACAATAATAACATAACAGGCGATTAATCACCAAACATTAACTGGAATCATGACTTCATAATTGATCACTGGAAAACATAATTTACTCATGAAATCAAAGCATATAAATAATAAATAACCAACATAAAAAAATAATAACTACAAACATTGACAATTATGGCAAACCTATCTCACTTGAGTTAATCAACCTATAATCAGTGCCAAACAAGCATGGGCAAAAACTTAACTCTGGAATAATGTGACTGGTGACCTATAATAATGATAATTGGTTCTCTAGCTAGTTAAATGACAGGGTGGCAAACCTATCTATACTTAGTCACAGTTTCAACAACCTATATAATATATGTCTGCTTTTAATAATAATTAATAATGATGGTGAAATACAAATGACACCACCACAATAACAAGGAATAAGGATTATGAACAAGTCTTTATTCCTAGTGTACACTGACCAAGGATTACAAGCTAGAGCATTTAACAGCATACCTTTAAAGGCTTTCCAAACTCGCTTGGCTTCTAACAGGACACATCTGTATTAATCTCAACCTGCCTATTGGGCCTTCTATTCTGGTTTCATAACCTTTTAATAGGCTTCCAAGCTCAAATAGTCTGGACGTTACCCTAGAGGGATTTTACAATTAACAGGCTTACTAACTAGACTCCTGTGGGGAGAGAGAAACTTGTGAGAAGAACCAGATAGGACTTGAAAATTAGGGTGAGGTTTTTGTGAAAAACTCCACAACCCCAAAAGGGAGATTTGAAAATCAGGGGGGGGGGGGGGGACTTCACAACCCCCACACTATATAGTCAGGAGTGGCTTTTCGCATACAAGTACTGTATCTTCTTTTTCAATTAATGGAGAAACTAAATACAATAGCTTCAGATAGGTTTCCTCATCCATCCTGAGATAATTGAACCACTCTCCTGGCTCTAATCTTAATTCTTCTAATAGTGACGTATGTGATAAACTATCCCTTTTCATCAACCAGTCTTTTGTCCACTTTGTCCTATCTTTCTTCTTTCTCTCCTGCCTTGATATATATCCTGCAGCAACTGCGGCAACTGCGAGTAGATTCAATTCCTCATTGTTCAGCGGAATTGCCATGTTTATCCCAGTCAAATAAGTTAACCACACACTACTGTACCTTTTGCAAATTGAGCTCTGTCATGAAGCTGGCCTGAATCATGTGTGGGCGATTAGCTTACCATGAGGCTTGCTTGAATGGCCAGCTGGATGGGCAGGCCTGAGAATGTATGGGGCCCTTTAGATCTGGTTCTTTCCAATGATCATGAGCTTATTAGGAAACTTGCAGTAGGAGAGTCATTAGGAAATAGTGACCATTGGATCATGTATTTTAAGATAGAATTAAATAGGGATCTAGTCAACAATGACCATCTAGTCCCTTGCTTCTCAAAGGGTGACTATAGTAAATTTAGGGAATCATTAGGCTCAGTGAAGTGGGATAATGAATTTGCCAGTAAAAATGCTACTGAGATGTAGTCTAGATTCAAAGAAATTTTAGAGGATGTACAATGTAGGTGTACTCCTTTCAGAACTGTTAGGAATAACATGATTAGGAAACCTTTGTGGTGGAATAGGGAAATAGCTAAAATGATTAAAAATAAAAAAAAAAGGGCATTCAGGGAATTTAAAGGCAGTGATAGTATTTTGGACTTGGATAATTATAGGCAGTTAAGAAATAAGCTAAATTGTTTGAGTAGGAAGAGTAAAAGGCATAGTGAAATAAATCTAGCTAGAAATAGCAATAAAGATCCAAAGAAATTCTTTAGTTTTTATAAATATAATAACAAAAAGCATGATAGGATTGGCCCAATAGAACCATAATGATAGGATGTTTGAAAAAGATCAGGATATTATTGGTATGTTTAATGATTATTTTAGCTCTGTTTTTACTGAAGAAAATTTAAATAACTTTGATTTTAATCCTTTAGATCCTGTAAATTCAGACATTCTTGATCCTATTCATATAAGGAAGGATGATGTTAGGCAAGTGATTCATACATTGAAGTCAAATAAGGCTGCTAGACCTGATAATATATTTGCTAGGATTCTCAGAGAAGGGGAAGAAAGCTTATCTGAGGCAGTAACTATTTTGTTTGCTAGGTCAATTAATTATGCAGAAGTACCAGTTGAATGGAAAAAAGCTAATGTAGTACCCATTTACAAAAAGGGTAGTAAGGAGGAGGTAGGAAATTATATAGGCCTGTTAGTTTGACATTATTGGTAGGAAAGATAGTAGAAAGAATTATAAATAATAATAATCAAGATTATTTGGAGAATTTTAATCTTATTTTAAGTTCACAACATGGATTTAGATCAGGAAGGTCTTGTTTGTCTAATATCTCAGGGTTTTTAGAATTTGTAACTGATCAGGTAGATAATGGAAATGATGTAGATGTTATTTATTTGAATTTTAATAAAGCATTTGACGAAGCTCCACATAAGAGACTTCCATATAAATTAAGAGCTCATGGTATATTAGAGTCAGTTTTAAATTGGGTAGAAAAATGGTTAGAAGACAGAGAACAGAGGGTAATTCTAAATGGTCATGAATCTGGGTGGCAGAAAGTGAAAATGGGGGCATCACAGGGATCAGTTTTAGGCCCATTACTCCTTATTTTATATCTCACTAACTTAGAGAAAGGAGTAGATTGTAAAATTTCTAAATTTGCAGATGATACAACAAAAGTAGTTGCTCCAATCACAAATATAGAAAATTCTTATAAACTGCAAAAGGATCTTGATAGATTAGTTGCTTGGGCTAGTAAATGGCAAATGGAATGCAATGTTCAAAAATGCAGTCATGCATTTTAGTAGAAATAACAAAAACTTTGGTTATGAGATGCATGGGAACTGGTTGGAGGATGTTAGAAAGAGGAATGTTAGTTACAAGAGTAAGGAAGTCATCTGTAATGTAGGGCAACCAAGCTTATCCGTAACCTAAGAAGATTGGAATACAAGGATAGATTAAAGGAATTAGGTATGTTTAGTTTTGAGCAGGGTTGGTACCCAAACCCAAGACCAAGACCAAAAACCCAACCTAAAAACCCACATCAATTTACTTCTCGTAAACTTATCTTTAACTTGACATTTTTTATAATATGGTTATGCAGTCTTATATATTAACAACTATAAACTATAATCTATAATTAATGTGATAAGGCCAATATAAACTAAAATTTCCAGAAACTATTTGTATCTAATTTATCTATCTTCTGATTGGCTATCTATATCTAAAAATAAATCATGTTTCTTTTCCACTTTATAATTTAAATAATTTAAGTGGTACCTAATATTGATTATTATTGATCAGTATGTTCAGCATCTTTTGACCTTAGGTGGCAGTAGATTCGAACCAACATTTCTGCCTTTTCTTTCCCTAACCTATTTCGCATTTTACTCCATACCAAGCCAAATGTTGAAAAAAAATCTTTCCAATGATCCGGAACTGGCCAGATAACTATGAATAAATAGATCTCATAAATTTAGCAAAACCTAATGGTAACCTGGTCTCTTTTTTTTTCTTTCATTTCAACAATTTTCCACCAATTACTAGCTGATGTAGAGCTTACTATACTATCTTTGAATAAATAAGGAGGAAAAATTAGTGCATCTTTTAAGCGGAATGCATAATATCCTGCATAATATTCTGAATTTATTTCAATCAGCCATTCTTCAGCCTCTTCCTCTTGAACTCTATTCAGTTTTTGTCCTGAAAAATAATAGAACTGTGTGGAAACAAAAATAAAGCTAATAATATAGATTATATAATTTATGTTATGGTATCTAATTTATGCTAATTGTTATCTAATATGGCAGTGCCAGATGATTTGATCCAGATTAGAGAAAACTCTTCTGCCCATACAGTTGAGTTGCCTATGTTTTATATATTGATAGTAGTTAAGCATTTAGGTCCTATTTACCTTCATACTTTGGGTCAGTTATATTTGCCAAAAGATGACATGGCTCCATAGCTTTTTTAAATCTCTTAATATCATCTTCTCTGTATGGAGCTAATTTTTCATCTTGGATTAAATTGAGCCAAATTTCAACAGCATCAGATAATGTTGTATTATCAGCCTACAACTGTAACAAAAAAATAAAAACTATAAAGTTATATATGGCTGAATGAAAAAATCTGTAAACATTTAGAATTATGCAGTTAGAATTTATTTTTTGGTATTACAACACACATAAAATGAAATGTATTTTAATTATTTATTAGTAGTGCTTTAGTACAGGATTCTATAAATAAAATGTGCACTATAAGTCTATAAAATATCTTGAAATTAATATTGATATTTAAAGTTAAGTAATTTTAACTGCATAATATAAACACACCTTATCTAGAGCATTTCCAACAAGTAAGAGTTGTGACTGTAAATTGAGTGCCTCTTGCTGTATAGATAAGTTATCTATCAATTTTCTGATGTGATCAATGTCTTCAATATGCTCTCCTCTTATTTCTATATATAGAGAGTAATTTGACAGATAGGTTTTTATGCATTCTAACTGAGAATTCCATCTGGTTTCATTTGGTAGTTGCGGCATCATACCTCCTTTCTCCATTAACCAACCCTAAAATGTAAATTTTTATTACAAATATTGCTGGATTTGACAGCATAAATAAATAGCCTACCGTATGCAACTTATTAATGAGTCGCGAATTAGGATTCACACTGGTGACAGTACTAATGCATAAAAGTAAAGCTGACAGTAGCTAATTTATTGGATTTGTTTTTAGCTTACATGAGGTTGGTGATGGTTTAGGAAATATTTGTTAATTTCTACAACATGCTTAACAACTGATTTTGGGGAGACATCTTTTTCTACCAAGTTTAGATGGTGTGCTGAACAGCCATAAGTAAAAAGACTGTAGTTGTCCTCAGACTTAAGAATTTCTCTCATTCTTATCATTTTGTTTTCGTTATCAGTGCATATAGCAAATACCTGAAAATAAAATGTCATAACTCATAAGGAACTGAGCATATGAGTATACCAAGGCAGAGAATTACATTCAGTTTATAACTAAAATAGAATGTACCTAAAAAATAGTTAAACTTACATCAATGCCATATATTTCTTTAGTTTTTGTTTTGCTTCTCTAGCTAACTGTGCACAATATTCTGCTGTCTTTTTTGTACTTCCAGCATCTACTGCTGAAATCAGATATGGCTTTTTTCCATTATGAATACTGTGCGCAATAATAGGATCATTACCTACTGAACTCCAGCCATCTTGTATAAGGGTAATGGTACAATCATCAAGATTAAGGTCATTCTTCATTTCATGGATTACTTGATCATTAACTTTTATTAACAGATCAGATGCCAACCTTTTCCTGTTTGGTGGTTCATATCCTGATCTTAGACCTTTGATTAATTTTATAAATTCTTTATTTTCTAAAATGCTGAAGGGTATGTTAGCTGAAAAAAAGAACCTTGCAACTTGTAAATCTAATTCTTCCTTTTGGTCCACAGTTGTTCTTACCACAAATGGTGTAATTGATCTTTGCCTTTTATGCTTTATTGGTGTTGAATGACAGAATGTGGATGATGAAGAACCTGCACTGGTGTCACTTATTTCAGGCATATTTTCACTTATAATCTTTGGATCATCTTTGCCAGAAGTCAAAGTTGGAGGAAGTAAATCAGTTTCAACTGATGCTCCAAATTCGATTCTCGGCATACCTCTTGCCTCATTTTCAAAACATTCCACTTTTCTTTTATTGCATTTCTCTAGATATTGTTTCACTCCCTCAATTTTTCGAGTGATACTTTCTTTGCAATAATTACATAGTACTCTAGTAGGCTGATCACTTAATGAAGTCACCTCGTCCCATTCGCTAGCTTTAGATCTTCCACCTCTATAACTCTTTGAGTTTGGCATCTTAAAAATTTAAATTTGAGTTTGGTCTAAATAAAGCTGAAATCTGCTGTTAAGAAATAAAGGAAAGCTCTAAAATTAAAACATTTGGAGAAAATTCTAATATGTCATTATTATCTCTCATATCTGAACTTTCTGTGAAATAAAGATGTCTTTTTAATATATATTGTAGATTAGATAAATAAATTAATAAAATAATAGATATATTACGCACTACATAATTATCAAACTTTTCTAAAAAAAATTTCAACCCAGCAAAAACCCAGTTGGGTTGTTTTTTTTGTGAAAAACCTGGGTTTTGACCTTTTATCAGAATGAACAATTTGGGTGGAAACTAACCAAAGGTATAGCTATTTGTTGTTATATATTATAGCTTATATATATGCTTAAAGTGGGACAGTCCCACCAAAATCAGTATGTCTGGTCAGATGGATATATATAAAAAATGCAAACCCACAAGGAAAAAGAAAAATGATTCCAAGGCCTTTCATGTATTCAGAAGTACACGTTGTCAGGGAATGAAGGGAGAAGGCAAGATGAGAAAAATATATACCAGTACATAACTACATATGTACAATGGGATGGAAAAATAAAAAGATTAGCACCTGATTAACAAGAGTTAATTAGAGGCAAAAGGTATTTTAACAGGATATTGTCAATCTTATACATTCCCGCACTGTTATTGAATTTGTTTTTAAAATGAATAAATGCACATTCTAGAATATTTCTTTCTATTATATCTCTGTTTTTAAGAAGCACTTTAGAACTATACATATGGTTAAACAATGTATTAGAATTATTTGCTGTTCTACATTCATATTTATGCTGTTTTACCCCAATATCTAACATTTTACCCATTTGGCATATATATATATATATATATATATATATATATATATATATATATATATATATATATATTATATTAGGGTGCCACTTATTTGGGGTGTTTTTCATTTTTTGGGAATTTCTATCAGGACGGGCGCATTTCTGGTGTCATTCCGTCTAAAAACATTGTGTGTAAAATATTTTTGAAATAAAATAATAATTAGAACTGCCTCAACGAGGTCAAAGTTTATACTTTTTGTCGAAAAGTACTCATGGCGTTCTGTTCATGTCAGTTTTCGTTTCGATAGCTGCTGTAGTTTCTGAGTTGAAAAATGATAACAGACAGACAGACGGACGGTCAGAGTCGTTGGTTTAGTCTTCCGCACTGGTGTACAGAAGACTAAAATGAGGTATTATACAGGGTGTAACACGAGTTTATCCAAATATTGATACAGGCAAAAGAACATGTTATTCTAAGTAGAAAATGGGTTGGGACGAGTTTTGCCAATACTAACAGTGTTTCATTCTCTTTTCAGTGAGTTCTGAAACGACGTGATGGCTTCGGCAACAAGATCTAAAGCAGCAGTCTATCTCCTGGGGACCGTGGACCACAGCATCACAGGAAGCATGCTGCCTACGGGAAAGCAGGCGCTTCAGTACTTTTTCCACCTTCACCTTGACGTCAAGAAGCCGATCAAGGAAGCAGCCGCTGAGACAGTGACCGCAGTCAAGGAATTCTGGGAGTGGTCCCATATTCCTACGCAGAAAGACCAACGCGCAAGGGACAAGGTTCTCCGAATGTACGAGAAGTGGCGGGCTCTGAACAAGAACTCGAAACGGCGCACTGTGACCCAAATCAGGAACGAGGCCGAGTTCCTCTCATCCCTTGACCGCCTCTTCGACATCGCACACGAACAGGCGATGTCGATGATCACAATCGAAGAGGACAGGGAGTTCCTGATGGGACAAAGGGCCGAGGTGTGGCGCGGCCGCATCTCCTCCACACGTGACATGACGCTGCACATTGAGGAGGAGCGTGCGAGGAGACAGGAAGCGGAAAGGAGCCGCCGGTAAGATGATGAAAGGGCGAACAGAGAGAGCCGAGAAGAACTCGTCGAACTGGCATCGAGCTCCAGCTCAGGTGCAAGCAGCCCGACTCGGTCACCGACACGGCGTCGTCGCCGAGAAGAAGAGGAAGAGCTCTCTCTCCCGGGCCCGTCCACGTCGAATGCAGAAGCATCTACGACCCCTTTACCACCCAAGCGATTCCGCGCGTCAAAAAAGATGATCACCCCTGATCTCTCCGCAGCGATGGATCAGACGAAACTTACCGACCGAGGTGGTGTTTTTTTGCTGTCGGCGGCTGCGAGGAGCTTGGGCCACGACCCTGAGGAGCTGGTCTTGAACCGCGAATCCTCCCGCCGCGACCGAGCAAAGTTCCGTGCTATGGCAGCAGCGGAAATGAAGGCAGCCTTCCATCCTACTGTGCCGCTGACCGTTCACTGGGACGGGAAAATCGTACCAGCGGCTGACGGAGGCCCTGCTGAAGATCGCCTTCCAGTTCTGGTGTCTGGGGAGAACGTCGACAAGCTTCTGGCTGTGCCCAGCCTCCCCGACGGCACCGGCCGCGCCATGGCGGAAGCCATCCTCTCTGTCCTCGAGGATTGGGACATCAAGGGACGGATCTGTGCCCTCTCTTTTGACACCACCGCCTCAAACACAGGACTCTCAGGAGGAGCTTGCTATATCATTGAGCAGAAACTCGAGAAGACAGTGCTTCATTTGGCTTGCCGCCACCACATCCACGAACTGGTGTGCGAGAAGGCATTCACGGCGTGCCTCGGTCCCTCTACTGGTCCTGACATCCTCCTGTTCAAACGATTCGCCGCCCAGTGGGACTTCATCGATCAAACCAAAGCGAAGCCCTTCGAGGATGGAACCATGCCGCAGCACCTGAAGGACGCCCGCGACGACCTGCTGATCGAATTCAGCCGCCTCCTCGACGGTCAACATCCACGTGATGACTACAGGGAACTTCTGGAGCTCTCTGTAATTGTGCTGGGCGGTCCGAACAAGCGGGGTGCCCGGTTCGCTCGTCCCGGCGCCTTCCATCGCGCGCGCTGGATGGCAAAAGTCATCTATGCCATCAAACTGTTCCTGTTCCGGGAACAGTTTCAGATGTCGTCAGGCGAAGCGGCTGGAATCCGGCGATTCACCATCTTCGCCGTGTCCATCTACGTGACGGCCTGGTACAAAGCGCCGCTCCCGGCAACGGCCCCAGCCGCGGACCTCGCGCTGCTCAAGGCCCTCGTCTATTATCCGGACTCAGCGGTGGCCAAGGCGACGGCGACAGTCTTCGCCAGGCACCTATGGTACTTGAGCGAGCGCCTCATCACCCTGGCCATCTTCGACGAGGGTATCGACTTGGCGACAAAGCGGGAGATGATTAAAGCGATGGAAGAAGAGGAAGGATCGGAGGATCCCCGCGGCGTATCAATGTGGACCTGTCCACCGCCTCAATCGCCAACAATACATTGGCCAAGTTCACAACGACTACATCAAAGGAGTTCTTCAAGGTTCTGGACATCAGCACCGCCTTCCTGCTCAAGGATCCGGAGTGGCGGACGGACCAGCTTCATCGCCGCATCCCGCCGAGTCCAGGCCCTTCAAGTTGTCAATGACTTCGCGGAGCGCGGGGTGGCGTTGATGCAGTCTTTCAACCTGGCCCTTACCAAGAGTGAAGACCAAAGGCAGTTCCTCTTACAAGTGGTCGAGAAGCACCGCTGTGACTTCCCAACCGCCGCAAGTCCACCGTGACCTCTGCAAAGTAGGCAACAATGAGAGGGAGATGGGCGCCCATGATACCCCCCCCTTGAGGGGCTAATACTCGAGTTGAGGGGGACCTAGAGTTGAAAGTATGAAGTCCAGTTATATGTTTTAGGTCAAGATTAGTAGCTTGAACAAACTAGAAGTGATATTTTATATGCTAGAGGCATAGAACATCATGATCTAAAATTTCTACTTTTCGAGAAAATATACAAACTTTGACCGTATTGAGGCAGTTCTAAATATTGTTTTATTTCAAAAATATTTTACACACGATATTTTTTGACAAAATGGAACCAGAAACGCGCCCGTCCCGATAAAAATTCAAACTTTCGAAAATAAGTGTCACCCTAATATATATATATATATATACACACACACACACACACACACACACACACACACACACACAGTTACATTGTGTGCATCTGATCGAATGCACACAACCAACTGCATTATCCAGGCTATTCTTTATTAGATGTGATTTAAATTATTATTATACTTAAAGACTACATTGATACCAATTGCTTTAAGTAAAGTTGGAAGATATTGAAAATTAACATGGTAAGGTAGGCTAAGGATATTTTTATGCTCAAATTCCTTTACAGTTACACTATTATAATAGGATATCTATTAGGGTGGCAATAGCCAATAGGGGTAAAAATCCAAGTTGCCTGGAGGAGCGAGTGCGGTGGCGCATTTGGTGCAGTTCCTGAAGAAAATCACTCAGGCAAATTTTTAGGACTTTTGATAAACATTAGGGGGTGGTACAAGAGTAACAAAGTTTCCACCATTGTCACTTACTAATTCTCTATTTTGTATACTTTGCAGGTAGATGAAAAATGGCAACTACTCTAAGAAAGAATGATGTTTTATGGCTACTGGAGACTTCTCCCAACTCATATGCCCTTACAGGAGCCAAATTGCCGTCCAAGCGGCAGGTCCTGGAACGATTCTTGTTTTTTCACCTGTCCGAGTCTCGCCCTGTCAGAGAAAGTAGCCGACTGGTGATGATAGAGGTCGAACAGATGTGGAAGAATGCAAGTCTTCCGACTCAAGCTACGCACCGGGCACAAGACAAGCTGGAGAACCTCCATTCTGAGTGGAGAAGCTTAAAGAAATTACGAGCGAGGCGTACCAAAACCCAGATTGACAAGAAGGTCTTTCTAGAAGGTCTGAAAGGCCTGTTCGATTGCGCTCACGGTGATGCGCTCAAAATCATCAAAAATAAAGAAGACAAGCAGTTTCTTCTTGCGCAGCGTGAGCCTGGTCGTCGAGGAACTATAGGACTTGTTGATCAGAAGTATATTAGACAAGAGGAGAACAAAATGATGCGGCAGCGTGAGCAAGAGAAAAGGAAACGAAGGAACCTGAATGAACTCCAGAAGATGGACAGGTTCGTGGTTTTGGAGTCGAGCAGCAGTTCTACAAATGAGGATACTGACAAGGAAGATGAGGTGAATGTCAGAGCAATAGGAGGCGCGTCATCTGCCACTCCCAAGAGGAAAAGATCAAGAGGGTTAAATCAGATTGTTACTCAAGAACTGGCGCAAGCGTTGGACCGCACAAAGATATCCAATCGCCGGGCAGTCCATGTTGTGGCCAATACCTTAGCAGCTGCTGGACAAAGTATGGAGCACTACGCATTGAATCGAGAGACAATCCGACTAGCTCGAATGAAATTCCGCCAAGACATCGCGGACGAGCTGAGAAGGTCCTTTTCCCCCATGGTACCATTAACAGTTCATTGGGATGGCAAGCTCCTTCCAGACCTTACAAACAAAGAGAAGGTCAATCGCCTTCCAGTCCTGGTTTCAGGAGAAGGTGTGATGAAGCTGTTGGGGGTACCAAAGCTGCCATCATCAACAGGTCTGGCGCAGGCAACAGCAGTGCATGACATGCTGGAAGACTGGCAGTTATCTCCTGGGATCGTAGCCATGTCTTTTGACATGACATCATGTAACACTGGTCGCTTGAACGGCACATGTCAATTCCTCGAGCAGAAGCTCGGGAAGAAACTTCTCAATCTTGCTTGTCGTCACCACATCGCGGAAATAGTTCTCGAAAAAGTTTTCGAAGCCTTAGTAGCATGCTCTTCGGGACCAAAGATCAAGCTCTTTCAAAGATTGGCGGAGGTGTGGCCAAAGATTGTAAAGGATTCGTTTCTTTCTGCTGAGGGAGACCGTGAGGTGGCAGATCGGATGCACGCATTCAAGGAGAAAGTTGCAGAGTTTGTGCATGAACAGTTGAGATCTCAGCAGCCTCGCGATGATTACTGTGAATTCCTGGAACTCGTACTGCTATTTCTCGGAATAAATCTACCACGGGGAAATCATATTCAAACTCCGGGTGCCCTCCACAGGGCACGGTGGATGGCAAAATGCATCTATGCATTTAAGATCTTCTTGTACTGTCACCAGTTGCGGAACTTGGGGAAACTCACGGACCAGGAGCTCCAGGGTGTTACTGACTTCTGCCTCTTTGTTGCAGAGATTTATGTTAAAGTTTGGTTCAATGCCCCGGTAGCCAGATATGCTCCGCGGTTGGACTTGGAGCTGATACAAAAGCTGGTGCAGTACAGACAAGTTAACCGACGCATGGCAGAGGCCACTTTGAAAGAGATCACTAGCCATCTTGGTACTTAAGTAAAAAGTTGGTCACTTTGGCCTTTTTTGATGAATATCTCAGCAGGGCGGTGAAAAGAGGCATGGTTGAGGCGCTCAAAAATGAAGAAAGGAAGAGTCCTTCGCCTCGTGTGACAATTGATGTGGGAGATGCTGAACATCTTTCTTTGGCAGCCTTTGTCACGAAGAACACATTGGCCTTCTTCCACCTGCTCCAGCTTCCCACATCCTTCCTCTCCAAGGATCCGGAGCAGTGGGAAGATGATTTTCAACAAGCGAAACAGCGCGTCTCTGCCATCAGTATTGTCAATGATCCCGCAGAAAGAGGAGTTGCCCTAATGAAAGATTTTAATGCTGTGCTGACCACACAGGAGGATCAACAGCAATACGTTCTTCAGGTTGTGGAGCAGCACCGGAAGATGTTCCCTGATGCCAATAAATCCACATTCATTCGAAGCCAGAAAAATTAGGCATAATTGTAATCTATCAGATCACTACAAGCTATTGCAGTCCTATTTGAGGTTGTTTGAGTCTTATCAGAATCGTTCTTTTCAGTTTTTTGTTTTGTATAACTTTGAAGCTCACTCGAACACTCATTTCCAATAGCCTAGAGCACAAAGTTCTTTGTGTCTTGTACCACCACTTAAAATAAGATTAGGAACTTGAAATTTGGCAGAATTTGTTTTTTCAATAAACCGAATAAAATGAGCACCCGCACATTTTAAATTTTGCAACTTCATTTTTTATTGCCACCCTAATATCTATTCTTGGCCTTCCTAAGGCAGTTATCCAGGAATAAAATAGGATTACAATTTAGTACCAATATTCATGATCTTGCATAACTCAGAATCTAAAAATTTAGGACTGACAACTCTCAATGATTTAAGAAACATAGCAGAGAAAATAGAAGATTTAATGAAGGGATTGATGGTCAGAATGAAGATGCACATAAGAGTTATTATTAGTAGGCTTATGAAAAACTACAAATTTGAACTGATTCAAGCATCTCTGGATTTTTAGATCCATGAAAGATAAGCTTCCATCATTTTCTTTTTCAACCGTGAACTTAATAGATGGAACTAAATTGTCGAGCCTACCAAGAAATAAGTCAATATCCAAATTGTTAGGCCAAAGGCATAAAATATCATCTATATACCTGTACCAAACAAGGTTAAAATTAACAATAATAGGCAAAACTCTGCTTTCAAAAAATCCAATATATAAGTTACCTAATACTGGTGAGAGGGGATTACCCATCACCAATCCAAATGACAGCATAAAACTTATTTTCAAACTGAAATTTGATCGTTGATGCAAAGCTTAATTAACTCAATAAGAGTATTTTGTTGAACAGGAAAAGAATATTCAGAGATCTTATCTTTTAAAAAATCAAGTAGGTCATCAACAGGGACTCATTATTCACAAAAGTCCCTATTGATGACCTACTTGATTTTTTAAAATGTAAGATCTCTGAATATTCTTTTCCTGTTCAACAAAATACTCTTATTGAGTTAATTAAGCTTTACATCAAAGATTGTAAATTTCAGTTTGAAAAGTTTTATGCTATTTTGTTTGGATTGGCAATGGGTAATCCCCTCTCACCAGTATTAGCTAACTTGTATATGGGATTTTTTGAAAGCAGAATTTTGCCTACTGTTGTTAATTTTAACCTTGTTTGGTACAGTTATATAGATGATATTTTATGCCTTTGGCCTAACAATTTGGATGTTGACTTGTTTCTTGGTAGGCTCAACAATTTAGTTCCATCTATTAAGTTCACGGTTGAAAAAGAAAATGATGGAAGCTTATTTTTTATGGATCTAAAAATTCAGAGATGTTTGAATCAGTTCAAATTTGTAGTTTTTCATAAGCCTACTAATAATAACTCTTATGTGCATCTTCATTCTGACCATCAATCCCTTCATTAAATCTATTTTGTCTGTTTCTTAGAGCATTGAGAGTTGTCAGTCCTGAATTTTTAGATTCTGAGTTATGCAACATCATGAATATTGGTACTAAATTGTTATCCTATTTCATTCCTAGATAACTGCCTTAGTAGGAAGGCCAAGAATAGGTATTATAATAGTGTAACTGTAAAGGAATTTG
This sequence comes from Bathynomus jamesi, assembly GCA_023014485.1. Lineage (NCBI taxonomy): Eukaryota > Metazoa > Arthropoda > Malacostraca > Isopoda > Cirolanidae > Bathynomus > Bathynomus jamesi. The sequence goes on along the minus strand of JAJOZX010000140.1, from coordinate 441,619 downwards.
AACATTAAAATATCCTTAGCCTACCTTACCATGTTAATTTTCAATATTGTCTGACTTTACTCAAAGCAATTGGTATCAATGTAGTCTTTAAGTATAATAATACTGTTAAATCATGCCTAAAAAAGAATAGCCTGGATAATGTGGTTGGTTGTGTATATTCAATCAGATGCACACAATGTAACAGTATATATAGGCCAAATGGGTAAAATGTTAGATATTGGGGTAAAACAGCATAAATATGAGTGTAGAACAGCAAATAATTCTAATGCATTGTTTAACCATATGTACAGATGTAATCATTGTATCAAGTGGGATACAGTAGTTCTAAAGTGCTTGTTAAAAACACAGATATAATTGAAAGGAATATTGTAGAGTATGCATTTATCCATTTTAAAAATAATTTCAATAACAGTGCAGGAATGTATAAAATTGACAATATCCTGTTAAAATACCTTTTGCCTCTAATTAACTCTTGTTAATCAGGTGATAATCTTTTTATTTTTCCATCCCATTGTACATATGTACTGGTATATATTTTTGTCATCTTGCCTTCTCCCTTCATTCCCTGATGAGGTGTATTTCTGAATACATGAAAGGCCTCGGAATCATTTTTCCTTTTCCTTGTGGGTTTGTATCATTCATTCATTCATTCATTTCACGTGTTTAATTGTGAAATTTATCCCACATTAGGGTGGCCCTTATTTTTTAAATTTTGAATTTTCTGTGTTGCACCCCCTGAATTGGTTTGATTCCATGTAAAACTGCGACACATGAAATAGGAAAGAATTTGAAGAATTTTTAGAGGTAGCTCAGTATACTCAATTGCCACAATCAAAAAAGAAACTAAACGAGATGCGTCAACATATATAATTCAGAAAATTCTGGGAGAAAGCTAGAATAATGACCAAAGAAGTACATCTTTGCAAGGAAAAGCTTGAGGAAGTGTTTGAAAATTGGAGGCTGCTGAAAAAGAACAAGGGATGAACATCAGCTACTCAGAAGTCTAATGAAGAGAAGTTTATTAGTGCGTTTGATGATCTCTTTGGCATTGCACATGCGGACGCCTTAAAGAGGATTACTTTCCCCCAAGGATCGTGAATTTTTGATAGTTCAACGAGAAAAGGGGCAACGCAGCTGCATGACTGGGTTTGATGTCAGCCTGTACAAGAAAGAACAGAGAGCTGCTAAGAGACAAATGGAAGAGGATCAAAGACACACATGTGAAACTTCAAGGGTTAGTGCTTAGCTTTATATAAAATCTAATGCTGTCATTTATTATTTAAATGGTTCTATATATTTTACTATATATAGTATAAGTTATTTTTTTCTGTTTTGTTCTATATATACATTATTTTCATGGTTCTATACATTTATTTACTGTTGATTTTACTTCATAAAAGCACAAAACTAATCTGGTCCTTCTTTTCCTTTCACAGAAGGTGGCTACTAAAGTAATGAAGGCTTCATCAAGCAGTGAATCAGATCCTGAAGTCAAACCCAAAGAGCCTGAGTGGATTGCTGAGCCAGGACCTAGCACAAGCGATCAGCCTCATCAGCGTGGTCAAAAGATGGTCATTACCTCAACCTTATCTGCTGTTCTCAACTGTACCAAACTCTCTGACAGAAAGGCAACAATGGTAATGATTGAAACAGCTAAGAGCCTGGGCCATGGTGTCACAAATTTGGCACTCAACTGGCAGACAATTCGGCATTCTTGTCAACAACACTGAGAGACAATGTTTCATCTACTAAAAGAAACTTTTCAGGCAAAGGTCCTCTTGTAGTGCACTGGGATGGAAAAATACTGCCCAATATTACTGGAAAAAAATATTCTGATTGTCTGCCAGTTCTCATCTCAGGAAGTGGTATTTCTCAATTACTAACAGTGGTGAAACTACTTTCTGCAACTGGACAAGCTCAATCTACTGCAGTCTGTAATGCACTCAGAGAGTGGGGAATAGAAGAAAAGGTTCAAGGTATGAGTTTCGACACAACTAGCTCGAACACAGGAAGAATAAATGGTACTTGTATCTTGACTGAGCAGAATCTCAGATGCAACCTTCTCTTCTTCGCCTGCCATCACCATATTTACGAACTTGCAATAGCAGTGGTTTTTGAACATTGTATGGGAGAGTTGAGTGTGCTCAAAGTACCCCTCTTCAAATGATTTGTAGCTAAGTGCCAATGTCTTTACAAACAAAATTTCCAGAATGGTTTCACTGATCCCTTCATATGCCAATCTCTCTCAGAGGAGAAAGGGGAGCTTTTGATATTAATCAACTCTCAGCCTCATCAATACATCCAGGCATTTCACAAGTCGCCTCAGCCAAAATGTCCAACCATCTCTAGTACCTTTCGGAAGAATTTGTTGCTCTGGCCTTTTTTGATGACAAGACCTCGGCTTTGACAAAGATTCAGATGATTCACACGCTGAATGCTAACAGTAGTGCAGAGGATGATGAAGCACCCCCCCAAAAAAGTTCAAGTTGATCTGAAAACTTTTGGAGATAAGTCACTACAGGATTTTGTCACAAACAGATCCTGCACTCTATTCACAAAGTTTAATCTATCAGAACACTTTTTCAAGGAAGATCCAACAACCTGGAGTGAACTGGAGGAGTACAAATGAGTGAAAGAGAAGGTGAGAGCCATCAATGTGTTGTGAATGACTATGCAGAGAGAGTGGTTGCTCTCATTCAAGAATACAGCAGTCATCTTACGAAGGGTAAAGAACAGTTACAGTTTCTTCTACAAGTTGTCAACAAACACCTCCGTCTCTTCCTAGATAGCTTGAAAAAACTTTTTCTGTGGCTGTATAAGTTTCGTTTTTCATGTGTATTCATTATAGTTATATATTATTTAATATGTTAGAACTTCATGTTGCTTGAGCTACCTCAAAATAAATGTTTCAAAATTTACATGCATTGTATTTACACCAATTTGAACTACTATGAAGGTTGCAATCATAAAAATTTTCAAAACATTTTTTGCCCTATATAAAGGCCACCCTATCCCATACCTTATGAACCTTATGTTGTTTCGTGTGTTGGTCTCTCTTCACACGGAGGTCAAGCTGGTGGCCCCGCCTCTAGGTCTGGCCTGGTGGAGGAGCGAGTTACTTTCTTGCGCTCTCCACCGTACATAGCCAGGCACGCCCGGCTCATCTGGTACTGTCCTGAGCCAGGCATCCAGTCTTTTCTTGAAGACTTCAACTTTGACCCCCGTTACGTTTCTGAGGTCCTTAGGAAGCTGGTTGAAAAGTCTTGGCCCCCTGACAACCAAGCTATTTTCCTTCAGGGTTGAGGAGGTCCCTTGTCATGCTTTTAATTTGGGAACACTACACATTCTGCCTTTCCTATTTTCCAGTGTTGTTTGAATGGTAATTGGGTTTACTTTTAGGTTTGGTACCAGTTTTTCGATCATTTTCCATATGTAGTTTATGATGTACCTCTCTCTTCTTCTTTCCAGTGAGTACAGATTTAGTTTACGTAGTCTTTCCCAGTAGTTGAGTTCTTTGTAGCCATCAATCTTGGCTGTGAAATGCCTTTGCGTTTCTTCTAGTTTATTAGTTTCTTCCTTTTTATATGGGGACGTCAAAACTGAGCAGTATTCAAGTTTTGGTATAATCAGTGTTTTTAGCAGGGGAATCATATATATATATATATATATATATATGGAAAAATTTAACTATTATTTTCGAAATCAGCACTAAAAAGTCAGTAAGGAACACCCAATACTACCTGAGGAACAGAATCTTTGTTGAACAGCATTATTAAAAAAAATGTAGAAAATAGACATTTTTAAAATTATCAAAAAATTCTTTCAGTTAAACAGTGAGGAAACATTTGACAATCACTGTGAAAATTCTATATATAATTTAGTTTAGCAGCTATAATTTATAATAAAATTTCACATAGCTACACCAAATCATTCTTGAGAAATTACCATACAGAATGGTAGCTACATGGGAGATGTAATTTCATGGTTGCATAACCTAGCCAAACTTATTTCAAATCAACTACTAATTTGCTTTCTCCATGTCCAGAATTTGAAAAAAAATTGGGTTGATGGAATTGTCAGCTGACCAGGCAGTTAACTATTATTTTTGGAGATGGACAAAGTTATTTATTTTTACTTCATTTATGAATTATTTGAAAGTGTTGGTGCATCTCTAAATAATGTGTTTGATGAGTGTGTACTACAGTATGTACTGTATGGACTTATTTTACTGAAATGTAAAAATATTATATAGCTAATAATGAAGTGATTAGAGAAAATATTGAAGTTGGTAGTGACACTTCTTGAGTATCGCCGAAAAGGACAAAAGAAATTTTGTTCAGATAGATGTCCATAGTTACTGTGCTATCATTGGTAACTTCATCATCCATATTAGTTAGCATGATTATGAATACTAATGAAGCTAATACTGTTCCTTGTGGTACTGAGCTATGGACTTCTGTCTCTGACTGATATTTCTTGGACTGTAATGACTTGCTGCTGCTCAGTAAGGAAATTATATATCCGGTTTTCTACTTTCCCTGTTACATTTAATTTTTTACTGAATAGTCTACCTGTTATCAGTATGATATTGTTAGATGCTGTATTTAACTTAGGTTTAGTGTAGGGACCTTTTATGGTATGTTGTAGATATTGTTATTGCCTATTTAAATTGGTATCATAGTCAGTAATCAGTTTTGGGTAAATATGTAGGCTCATGGCCACTTTTTTTTTGTGGGGGAGGGGGCAAGCTCTCGACTTAATTAATCAAAAATATTGATGTGAGAAATTACTAACCAACCTAGAATGACCACCTAACCTAGTGTATGCCTAACTCAGGCATAGGTTTACGCTGGTTACTGTGATTGGCCTGATATATGAAATGGGTTAGGTGCCCAACTTTTCCAACTTTGTAAAATATTGGTAACTATGAAACTATATATTAGCTCAATGTTTTTTGCTTACAGCCCATTTGCTAAATAAATGCAGGTTGCCACACACAAAACATTTATAGGAATTTTGAACGTGTGTGTGTGTGTATAAAAGGTATGTGGCACTTTTGCCACAGGTTGGCTACCCCTGGTCTGTACTATCAACTTTTAAAACAAGGGATTTTTTTTATGTTTAGTAGAGCTAGTCCTCTTTAAAATAAGTAAAGGGCTAACTTAGCCTAGAGCTATAGAGAAAAAGTATATTGTAGTAGTCCTAATTTTTTGTTTTATTTTTTCAGCACCTCTGACTTCTGTAGGCCTAATGGGTTAGCTTATTCTATTGTGGTATATATTCCTTAAGTTTGATAATGATTTGTATAATAGGAAATCAGTACATACATGTATCAAATTTCCAACTATATTATTTAGACTGTAATTAAAACCACCAGTGAATGATTATTTATGTAAAAGCTCTGCTGTGAAAAAAAATTACTTGAATTATGTAACCGTGTTTTCTTCACTAAAAGGAATTTGCCCATAATGAAGAATTTAATAATTTACATGATAGTTGTTGTTATAACTTCAGTAGTTGGGTAGGGTTTAAAGGGCCAGTCCAAGCTCACTGTATGTATAGTAAATAAATTCGTCATGCAAGTATTAATTTATTAGCAAAGCCTCTCACTTCCTGGGTTTAGGCATATTGACAGGCAAACTATACCTATCACTCGGTGAAGCATACAGTACCCTACTCATCTCAAACTACTACAGTACTTGCTCTAAACTGAGTTTTTCCTGCCAAGAAAACTTTTGAAATATTCATTTCTAGCTTTTTATTTGAAAGAATTATTTGAAGGTTAAAGGGATCCAAATGGAAGAATTTGAAAATCCCATCTTCATGGAACCTGTTTGTCTACTGACAATCAAGCAGGAGGAAGGAACAGTAAGAATAAAATTTATATTAGGAATGTTTTATGTAGCTATGCTTTGTGGCTGGCAATATTGTATTGGGAAATGGAATGTTACTAGTAGTACTGTATATACTTATTCAGACACTGTCACCATTAAATTTTGATTGAGTAATTTGAGGTACGGTACTCAGTTATTTTGGATGGTAAGGTTGGGCCAAATATATATATACCATATACAGTATACTGTATATACAGGGTGGGCGGAAAGTAGCTCCCTAATTTAAATTACATATAAATTATGTATAAATTGTGATTGTATTGTTATATTGTTATGGTGTGTTCTCTAAAGTGGTACAATTGTAACGGTAATCTTTTTTTCTCTAAAGTGTTCACTTTGTGTTCTCTAAAGTAGTACAATTGTAACGTTCATTTTTTTTTTTCATTTCAGATTGAAGGGTAACATGGCTGAGCGTTTAACACTGCAGGAGCGTGCCCAGTTGGCGGCACGGTACGAAGTTTGGCAATCTGTCGTCGAGTTCAAAGATGGTGGCGGGCCATTCACGGACCACGTGCTCAAGTGGACCCGAAAACAATCAAGAACTGCCGCTCGAAGCTCATGACCACGGGGTCTGTGGCAGATGTTCGAAGATGTGGTCGCCCTTCGACATCCAGGGCCCAGGAGACGGTGCAGGCAGTTCAGGAAATGTTCGCACGGAGTCCACGAAAGTCAACTCGCCAGGCAGCTCGGGAAAGTGGACTCTCCCGCTACTCAGTGCGAACTGTGCTGAAGAAGGAGCTGAACTGGCGTGCGTGGAAGCAGCATTACTGCCAATCTCTCTCGGACGAGGACTGCGACATTCGCATGGAGTTCGGGGAAATCATGCTGGCTTGGCATGAAGACTGGCCCCATCTCTTCCGCAACATTCTCTGGAGCGACGAGGCGGTGTTCCACGTCGGAGGCTTTGTCAACCGCCACAATTGCCACTACTGGGCAGGAGAGGATCCCATGGTTACCGCTGAAAAATGGCAGAATCGGTTCAGTGTAACGGTGTGGTGTGGTATGACCTCAGATCAGGTTGTGGGCCCGTTCCTTCTGCGCAACACCATGAATGCTGAGCGGTACCTTGCTATGTTGCGAAACGAGGTCTGGCCGGTTGTCAGCACATGGGAGAACATCGACGATCTGATATTTATGCAAGATGGCGCCCCTCCGCACTTCGCTCTTGTTGTCCGTGAGTGGCTGGATGCCCACTTCCCTGGGCGTTGGATGGGTCGTCGTTGTCCACATCACTGGCCAGCCAGGAGCCCCGACTTGACACCGTGCGACTTCTTTCTTTGGGGGTGGGTAAAGGAAGAAGTCTACCGCACCAAACCGTGGACATTGGAAGAACTGGAGGACCGAATTCGGGAAGTCATGTCCTCCATCCCGCCGGAGTTCCTGCTAAAGTCAGTGGACGCCATTCCTGGGCGGCTCCAGAAGCTGGTAGAAAGAGTTGGAGCCCACATTGAATTTTAGAGAAAACCTACCATGTATGCCTACCTTTTCATATTATTTCTTCTGAAATAAATGGATAATATACGTATTTTTTTACCAATCCAAAATAGGGAGCTACTTTCCACCCACCCTGTATATTAATAATAATTTTTTGAAATAATACTAGTGTATTGAAAATGAAATAACTCCAAGTCCTATGAAAAATGGGAGAAGTGACAAATTTCATGTCTAATTAATACTTTGTCTAAAGAGTGACTCTTATCAGATCTGAAATTAACATTTTAGCTGGAGAAGTGAGACACCAGAGCTGGTAGCTAAATTTCTACCAAACTTCTTATTTGATTGTTACCTAGGTATTACATGAAGGGTACTGTGAACTGTATGAAATCACAAAAGGAAAAAGTTATAGCTATTTCCTTTGATACTTATATATTTATAAACAAATTTTCTTATTAATAATTAATCTACATACACAATTCTTTTTACAGTTACTAAAACTACTGGGTTTATTAACCCTTAATCCATATAGTCAGCATGCAGTTTGACTTTGTTGGGGTTGTTCATATACTGTTTACAGATGCTGCAGGTGTTAGTGGTTTTGCTCTGTGAATCTTTGGCAGAATTAACATCTCATGGGTTTGATTTGTTGGGCATGTCACAACACACTATCAAATTCACATTAAGATATTTGTAATATTCATGTGGAGAATGAAAAATGGGCACTGAAATACTATTATACCCAAAGGTCAATCAGGGGAAATGCCAGTTGCTCTGTAAAACTTTAAAAGAATATCAAGATTTTGCCTGGAAAGCTCTCGTTTCACAGCAGCATATTCAGATAAGCATACTTTGACTACATTACTTGCCACTAAATACAAAATTGAGCATAAATTTCAATATTCTGTAGAGCTGTGGATGTGATTTTTCACTGGGACTATTTAATACAGGCATCCCTCAATATCCAATCAGGTTACATTCCTGGAAAACCAATTGGATGGTGAATGATCTGATATTGAAGTAATTATAACATGGGGTCAATGGGGATATGTTCGAAGGGGTCTCCTTGGGGGGTGTTTTTTACTGTAGGCAATTGGATAAGTCAGAAAGTGTGGTGAATAGCACAAATTGAACGTAAGAGTTGATCATGTGGCATAAAACTGTGGAACGTATCACAGTACTTCCGATGCCAACAGAGTGTAGCAAGAGAAGAACGCTTGGTGGTAGGCAGGAAGCATACCTTGAAAGGGGGAGCAAACATGCATCTGTGTATGGCAGCCATTTTAGATCTACAGTACTGTACAAGTGAAGGTAGAGATGCACATGCCATAAGCCTAGGGAGGTATGTTTTGGCAATTTTTTGGTCAGGCAATTGGATAACTGAGAAATTGTGATTGAAAATTGATATAAGGGTGTTAATTTATTAAAATCAGATAACTGAATAATCAGATATTGATTGATTGGATATCGAGGGATAACTGTATTGTATATCTTATGTAATATGTGCTTTCTGAATAAAGATTGTATATTGCATTACAATTTTTTAGACTGTAAAAGTTTTGGTTAGTGTGATGCAAGTTTATTTTAGCTTCATTTAACATTGACATAATGAAAATAGGCAGAATACCCACTCCATGGTTTTGCTGTTACATTTGTATTGTGAACATATTTGGATAAATGTATCTGCTGCACTTATCTTGCTTAGCTTGTGGAAAAAAAAATGGGACAACCCTTGGCTTCTTTGTGTTCTTAACTGAAGTGTGTGTTCAAGGACAAGAGGAAGCCTCAAAGACCTTCCAGTCTGCTCTGGAAGGTTTCTGTTATTAAACTAGTTCATTTTTCTTCTAACTATTCTAGCAATAATAGAAAAGTATAAGCCTCTCTTCCCACCTTCCACTCCCTCCCTGCCAGAGGCAGGTAAGGAAAAAGGTTGAAGAAAATACCTTGACCCTGAAAAAGTAGCCAAGGAAATTTTACAGGAAAGTGGAGAATATATATATATATATATATATATATATATATATATATATATATATATATCTCAGGTGATTCATAAGTCTGTTACCACTGTAATGGTGAATAAAAAATAACTACAAACCACAGTAACCTGTGATGTTTTTTTATTTGAGGTTATTTTTACACAATTACATATTGGAAATTAACAGTGGAAATTCTTTCTTTTTAAATCATTGACATTACAAGGTTTTGTTGCATATGCCCTATCCTTGACCATAACCCATATTTTTACAAATCAACAATCTGAAACACAGAAAATATTTCACCATTACAGTGGTAACAGACTTATGAATCACCTGATATATATATATATATATATATGATGAATAAAACCACAAAGGGAAAAGAAACACAAAGTGGTGCTCAAGTGCTTTCGTCTAATGACATCCTCAGGATGTTCCTGAGGATGTCATTAGATGAAAGCGCTTGAGCATCACTTTGTGTTTCTTTTCCCTTCGTGGTTTTATTCATCATAAATATTTTTCACATGTCACTTTCGTGAAATAATTTTCATATATATATATATATAATATATATATATATATATATATATATATATATGAGCTAGCTCTATAATTACACAATGCACACACAGAAACTGTGCAGATGAACTCCTGCAGGGTTACGTTGTATTTTATTCTTAAACCATAAGAGTATTCAGAACTTTGTCCAGCCTATTTTTAAACATATTTACACCTTGTCTTGAAACAACTTCTGAGGGAAGTCGGTTCCAGATATTAACTATTTTATAAGAGGAGAAATTGCTGCAGATAGATGTACTAAATATCTTTAGTTCAATTTTAAAACCATTATTTCTTGTTGGAATGGTATTAAATGAGAATAAATTCCTGTAGTCTACCCTGTCTATTCCATTGAGCCTCTTGAAAACTTGAATAAGCTGACCATGCAGCCTAAGGTAAACAGATTTAGGCACTCCAATCTCCATTGGTAGTTTGCATTCTCATGGAAGGAATCAATTTTAATGCAATACATCCCATTTATGACAATCCCCTTAGTTTCTCACAGTTTGGCCATGTCAACAGAATTGTCCCACATAGAGAAATCCATCAAGAGAAACTGGGTAGTGTCCAAACTCACCCATGCTCACACAATTTCTTGGGAATACCCTGACTGACTTTAAGCAGCAAAGTAATTTTGAGAACATAAAAGATTGCAAGCAAATGAAACCATGACAAAAGCTTGAGTAACATGTCATTCACATTATGTACAGGGTGGGCCGTAAGTTTCCATACATAGGAAAAATAAACATTTTTTTATGGACAACCATTTTTATTTATATAATATGCTCTACATGGTTACCATTGTTTTGAAAACACATTTCAATACGTGTTCCCCACTGTTGATGAACACGCATTAGCACAGTTGACGTTATGCTTGTAATGGCGTTGGTGATACGTTCCTTTAGATGATTTATGTCTCGTATCTTTTCCTGATACACCATGGCCTTCAAGTGCCCCCAAAGATAGAGATCTGGGGATCTGGGAGGCCACTCCACAGGACCACGCCGACCAATCCAAGCATCCGGAAACTGCTGATCCAAATACCGACGCACGTGAAGACCATAATGAGGTGGAGCTCCATCTTGCTGGAAGTAAACTGGGAAGTTACCTTCCTCGTTTAGCAGGGATGGGAAAATCTCTTCTTGCAACATGTTAAGATACCTTTCGGCATTAAGATTTCCACTGACAAAAATTGGTCCAATAATTCTGTCACCCCATATCCCGGCCCACACCATCACTTTACCGGCACCTTGCATCTTCGTCGGACTCAGCCAGTTAGGGTTAGCATTACTCCAATAACGTATGTTTTGCCGATTAACCTCTCCATTGACGTAAAAATTTGCTTCATCAGTAAACAAGATCTTAGTTGAAAAGTTTGCATCCTCGTTCACTTTGGTTAATGCCCATTCACAGAATTCCATCCGTCTATCCGGGTCGTCTTCACTCAAATGCTGTGCCATATGCAATTTGTATGGATGCCATTTGTTTGCTTTCAAAATGCGCCTGATACTCGATCTGCTGACACCACTTTCTGCAGACAACCGTCGTGTACTTTTTCTGGGACTCCGTGTAAGCGCTGTAAGTATCGTAGCTGTTTTGTCTTCATCGGTGGCTGTACGTCTTGGACCACTTCGCGGTTGATCTGCAACATTTCCAGTTTTCTGAAACTTGTTAATAAGTTTTGCCACTGTGTTGTGTGTGATGTTCGTTCCATGTTGTCTGTTAAAGTTCATTGCAACCATGCGACTGCTTCCCGACCCAGCCATCAGTATGATTTCAATTCGTTGCTCTTTCGTCAAACGCATATTCTTAGGGTATCTGAAACATAAAAACAAACGTTTAATTTTTCCTATGTATGGAAACTTACGGCCCACCCTGTATAATAATAATGATGATGATGATACATTTGTATTGTTAATTGTAGGATTTATCCTCTGTACTAACAGCCAACAAGGTCCTATACCTTAACATGGAATACAAGTTGCATTATCATCAGAACGGAGGTGAGTCCCCCAGCCAACTACTACCCAGATACAGCTTCACCTAATTTTTCTGATCCACCAGGAAGGTTAGGTTCTATCATCCACCACACTTGAAGAATGGTTTTATTCTCAGAAACCAAAAGTGTTGACCATACTTTTCATCAATTTGCACACACTGTTTAAACAAGGATGTGGGTGGAGAGTTGGAGAATTTAGAAGTTCAATCAACTTGATGTGGTGAATATCAACAAACTTAGTGGAGAGTTCCTACAGGAAATGGTGGCTCAATTAAAAAGAAATTTGTAGAGTTCTCTGCAATCAGACAAAATTCAAAAGAATGACCACACTTTTTTTAACCCATTCACTGCTGGTGGATGCCTATCAGAATTAAAAGGCATTTTATAGCCAGTTTAAGCACTTTTTTGGCCAGCAGTGAATGGGTTAAATCAGAATAAGGGAGAAGCCCACTTCTGTACAAGAAAGAAGACATTAAAAGAAATTCTATTTCCAGTGTAGGATAAAAATAGGCTGGGTGAATCAGCATCTCATACGAAACAAAATGAAACTTTTCCACTGGATGCATAAGACGATAAGTCATGCTGTATGAATCACACACACACACACACACACACATATATATATATATATATATATACACACACACACACACACAGTATTCCCTCGAATATCGCGGGCATTACGTTCCAGAACCCCCCGTGATAGGTGAAAATCCGCGAAGTAGAAACGATATGTTTATTACGTATTTTACGCCTTTATAAACCCTCCCCGCACTCTTATAAACCTTTCCCACGCTCTTATAAACACTTTCTACACTCGGAGTATGAAAGAGACTAACAGTATTTTAAAAAGAAAACATTTGTATATACTGTACAGTATTTTTTAATAATTTTACCAACATTAAAATTTCGTATGGGTACTCACCAGCGAAGATACTAAAACTTGAATGATGACGATGATGATGAATTAGCTGTGCAGCAAAGCTGGGCACTTGCGTTTTTTTTTGCGGTACTGCGGTACTACCGCACTACCAAACCAGTACCGCAAAGGATCGCTGAAAGTACAGCCTGTACTTTCAGCGATCCTTTGCGATACTGCGTTATGCGGTACCGGTTTGGTAGTGCGGTAGTACCGCAGTACCGCAAAAAAAAACGCAAGTGCCCAGCTTTGCTGTGCAGTACTGAACGATGAAGGTGATGACGATGATGAGATGAATGTACTGCACAGCAAAGAAGAGCATTACATCTCTTCTAAAGGCGCCGCTTCAGCGGGCGCTTCATCAGGTGGTGCGGTATCTTCGTCGTCGGCGTCGTCCATAACTTCGGTTTCCGCTGAAGGCGTAGGCGCGTCTTCTTTCTTTTTGCGGGTGAGGAACATAGTGATGGGCAGTTGCTGGCGCTGCCGTTTCTTCTGGGCGAGGAGATTTTTATACACTTCAGTAGCGCCGTCGATTGCATTTTTAAATTTTAATGCACGAATCATCTGGGGGTCCCATTCGTCAGCCATTTTCTGAAGTTCTTTCGCCGTTCTAACCATAGTTGCGAGGCGTTCCAGTGATAGACCGACTTCTTCTTCTTTATCCCCTGGATCATCTTGTTCCTCTTCTTCTTCACTTGCTACCTTCGTCATCTCCGTCAGGTCTTCGTCCGTTAACGGATTTGAGTGGGCCTCTACCAGGTCATTAACGTCGTCTGGAGTCATATCGATGAAGCCTTCTCCTCCTAGTAATTTTGCCAGCTTCACTGCCTTATCTACTGCAGAAAAAACCGCGATGTACCGAGTCCGCGAAATGTGAACCGCGATATGGCGAGGGATTACTGTATATATATATATATAAAAGCCAATAACTACAGGGAAAAGGAAAAGGAAGTTCACGAAATCTGAGCACTTTCGTGATATATATATATATATTGAGAGAGAGTTACAAGGAGTTAAAGGAAAAGTAGTACCTCAAAAGGCCTTGCAGCCCATACTGAGGAGGTACCAATGGCAATGGGTGCCAGGGAAAATTTTCTACAAGTCCAGGGCGCGTAAGTGTTGATTGTAGCCCATATGCCTAACAGAAGGAATTAACTTTGTGGCCCTCACCTGCACTCGCTCCAGCCTCTCAGTATCTTTCCTGAGGGTGGGTGACCAGAACTGCACAGCATACTCCAGGTGCGGCCGAACCAGGGAATTGTACAGAGAAAGCACAATCTCCTTGTTCCAAAACTGAAATTGCTTCCTGATATAACCTAACAGCTTCTGGGCTTTTTTTTCCACCTCTACGCACTGTTTCGTAAACTTAAGGTCGCTGCTAATTACTAATTAGCACACCCAAGTCCTTTTCCAAATCCGTTGCCTCGATATTTCTCCCCAACATCAAGTAGTCCGACTTGGGATTGGCGTAGCCAATGTGCATCACCTTGCATTTAGCCAAGTTAAATGGCAGCTGCCATTTTTTGGACCACTCTCCTATCCTACCTAGGTCCGCACGCAGTTGCTCGATCACTTCGGGCATCCCAACATTGGCCCCAAGTTGGTGTCATCAGCGATTTTGGCAATCTGACTGACGATGCCTCCTGATATAACCCAACAGCTTCTGGGCTTTCTTTTCCACCTCTACGCACTGTTTCGTAAACTTAAGGTCGCTGCTAAATACTAATTAGCACACCCAAGTCCTTTTCCAAATCAGTTGCCTTGATATTTCTCCCCAACATCAAGTAGTCCGACTTGGGATTGGCATAGCCAATGTGCATCACCTTGCATTTAGCAAGTTAAACGGCATCTGCTATTTTTTGGACCACTCTCCTATCCTACCTAGGTCCGCACGCAGTTGCTCGATCGCTTCGGGCATCCCAACATTGGCCCCAAGCTTGGTGTCATCAACGAATTTGGCGATCCGACTGATGATGCCACCGTCAATATCATTTATGTAAACGATAAAGAACAGTGGCCCCAAAACAGAACCCTGAGGAACCCCACTAGTGACCAAGGCCCAACCCGAACTAACCCCTTTAATTACAACCCTCTGCCACCTATTCTTCAGCCAGTTTTCAATCCACCTACCTACTTCACCACCGATACCCAGCGCACGGACTTTGGCCATTAGCCGGCGGTGAGGTATCATACTCACCCAACATGATGTGGAAAAACTTGAGGAAGTTGGTGAGACATGACCTATGCCGTCTAAACCCATGTTGAGAGTCCCCAAGCAGCTTGTAGGAATCCAAATGGTCAATGATCCTATCTGCTATTATCTCCAATAATTTACCTACAACTGAAGTGAGACTAATGGGACGATAGTTCCCTGGACTTTCATGATCCCCTTTCTTAAAGATAGGGGTCACATTGGCTTCCCTCCAGTCACCAGGCACGTGGCCCATCTCCAAAGATTTGTTGAAGACTGTAGCTAGGTGGGGAGCCACCTGGTCACGCACCTCCTGCAACTCTGAGGAGAAACTGGTCTGGCCCAGGAGCCTTAAACACTTTCAGTTTGTCTATTCTATTGGCAATGACTGTCGCGGTACATCGAACACTATCCACGCCAGCACCTTCGCGCCTGATGCCTGGCTCGGGGATGACGCAGGTGTCCTCCCTGCTGAACACTCCCGCAAAGTACTCATTAAGCACATTAGTGATGTCCGTGTCGGAGGTCTGCAGAACGCCGCTTCAGTCCTTTAATGGACCTATCATGCTGCTAATAGGTTTTCTACTATTATCATAACTGAAGAACTCCTTAGGGTTCCCCTTGCAGAGGCTTGCCACCCGTAGTTCTTCATTACGTTTCACTAGCCTAACCTTTGCCTTCACTTCCCTACACAGGCAGACATACGCTTCAGTGTTGTCATGGGAATGATTGGCCTTCGCCCTCCTATACGCTACTTTCCTATTACGGATAGCCAAAGCGATGTCACGACTGAACCACTTAGGCTGCGTTGAAGCAGGGTTGTCCAGTTTTGAGGGTATGGCAGCAGACTGCATCACCATAAACTCATCCCGGAATGCACTCCACACTCCCTAAACATCGCCACCGACCTCTAACCCCATCTCACCTATGCTATCCCAGAGGCTAACAAAGTCCACCCACCGTAGACTGAGCTTACTGCCTCTCGAGTTACTATGCTTCACCCAAGGTATGCACACACGGAACCTAATCAGACCTTTATCCTTGTTATTGAGGTGGACACCATCCCTCTGGTAAAAGTCCCACCTACCCAAAAATGTGTTGAAGGGGTCAATAAACCTCTCACCAGCTGGATGCACAAGTCTTGCACCCTCTCATTGATGCCAATGACCTTATTGAGTGTGTGGTCACTTGCATTCATCCGCGGTAAAATACCCATCAACATTCCCCTGTCTGTCTTCAGTTTTAGATCAGCCGCAAGAGACATGGTCTTGGTGATGATCCCTTCTGTAAGACCTACCCTACCGCCTTTGAGGAACAGGTCATTGCCACCATTGTAGATAATGATCACAGTCCTCTGACTAGCCACGTGCAGCTTCTCTACCTCCTTCCTTAAGTGCGCTGTTTCCCGCCCAGGTAAGCACCTTACCTTCCTCCCGTCCCGGTTTGCACAAGCAAAGTACTTCTCCTGGCCCCTGATCTGCATGTCCCCAATCAAAATGGTGTCTTCCTCCTTCAAGCACAGGAGACTAAAACAGTTGGAGGTCCTGACAGGGGTAACTGGGGTCTCAGGCTTCAGCTTCACAGCCTTCTTGCCCGAGACCTTTTGATACCCATCGCCATCCATAGACGCACTTACACCACCAGACCCACCCTGACTGGCAGCTACATCCTTCAGTTTCTTTGGGCCATCAGTAGGCACCTTCCCACCCTTTTTCTTTATCGGCCCCTCCCCACTCTTCTCTATCGGCCCCTTCCCACCCTTCTCTATCAGCCCTTTCTTTATGCCATCCACCTTGCACCACAGTTCTGTGCATTCCACATGGGTCACTGGCGATTCCTGACACTGATTTTGTACCCTGGCCCCCGGTTGCACCTCTACCCTTTCTCCATGGTCCCAAGCTCTGTCCAGTCCATCGCTGGACCTCCTTTCCATGGCAGCTATCCTGTCAATGAGCTCCGAGGTGGAGGGTGCAGCTGCGTCAGTGACCGTCGCACCTTCAACAGCCGGTCTGGATGACTCAAGCTGCTGGACCCACTCCCTCCTCCAGCTTCTCATAAAACCGCATGAGTTCGCAAAAGTGGCACATGCTGTTGTGGTTGATCTTCTCGAAGCAGGCTTCTTTGAAGTTCGTCACCCACTGGTTTACTTCACACCTCACACATTCAGCCTTCAGTTTCTGCGGTCCAGTCATTGTAACTTTTTTTTTTTTTCGAACTCTGAATACACTGAATAAGATAAAGCGTTCTAGCAATGAAAACTATCATAAACGTTCTGACCAGTATATAAAAAAGGAGGGGGGGTGAATTTTTCCTGCGCGTAGACGCATCCCCCTATTTGCAAGTGACGTTCATCCCATCCAGAAGACTACACCTCTCGCTGATGCCGCACCGACCAAGGGTCTCCCCAGGGCTGGACAGTAGGCTGGGTCAAAATCTAGTCAAAATGATTTTTTTTAGATGGGTACTATGTGGGGTTTATGAAATGATATCTTGACCAACATACTCAAAAAAAAAGTTTATGCTCCCCTCCGTACCACTAGCATACTCCCTCTTATTTTTGGCTCTGGCCCCAAATTAAAAATAGCACCATAAATCAAAATGGAGATCATTTAGAGCATTCTTTTTTAGAGATGACTCCATTTAAAATTGCATAATATACCTCGTGTGCAATTTTCAGGCAATTATCCAAGAAATTTCAAATCCTTCAAAAATTGCCGCATCCCCAAAAAGTGTTATCAGTGTATAGAAAAGAGTGGCATAAACTTTAGTTTGGAGTACTGATTGCCTAGGAGACCAATTCATAAACCTCATATAGGCTTAGTATATTTGTCTGAAAAGAAGACAATTAGTCTATTGTACCATTTATTACACAAAACAGCTTTGAAGTAAAAACAAAATTTAATTTAAAAATTACCTTCACAATTCACTAATTACTTGTGGATGTGCCTTGGCCCCATTGGCTTTTCCATTCAAACTGTGGCAGTCTTTTTCTTGATTACAGTTGATTGAGGATAAATTTGTGCTGATTGCTGTAGCCAATCCTTTGTTCTGATGCTTTTGTCACTAAGTTCACTGTACTTTCCACGCTTTGACTGTGGCATGAAAAGGCAGCAATTTTCAAGGGTTCTGTTCTTGTATGCAGTAGCTCTTCATTGCTGAAATTCCTTATCAAAGGTGGAGGATTGATAGCTTTCTTTCTCCAGTCAATCATCTCATAGTAGTCTTTGGAATCAAAATTTAGAGATTTAGGAAGCTCAAAATTTTGTGTGCCACTGAAAACATGTCTGACTGAGAAGTATCTTCTGAAGAGCATCTTCTCTGACATGTTGTCTGCTATCAGTAAGCATTGACAGTAGGATAGCTTCGGGATTGGCAAAATAGGCATTATTACGGAACACCAGTTCCGTAATAATGCAATGTTTTTCTTCCAATCCTCACATCAAGACAATCAAATGAAAAAAATTCTGTGCTCCGTCAGTAGCTTTAGGATGGGATTTGATATGAAACCATCCAGGAGCATATGATTTCATGATGATGGTTACCAGTTCTTTCAGATTTTGTTCGAGATGCAAAGTCGATACATATAAACGAAGAATCTGGTTTGCTCGGGTAATCCAGCGAGCATGATGAATGGCACCTGGAGACCTGCGGGCTAGACTTTCAGATACCCATCCAGATTGCACTGCTAGGCACGTATCATAGAGATACTTTTGATCACTGCTCAACTCTTTCATGACATTCGGTGGTATATCTTGGACGTTGCCCTGAACTGGTGAAAATGCCACTAAGTCTAAAATGGTTAAATCAAATCACATTTCAATTTGGCTCCAATTGAACCTTTAAAGGTATTTGGCCCTGATGTTTTTCCGTCTATGGTTTCAAATGTGTCTGAAGGGGCATTCATTCATGTGTAAAAGAGACACAAGCCATTGAACTGATCTATGATTTTATGGTACCAGCAATTCTACCAGTATTGACAGCAGTACCGTCGCATAGCAGAGCATTGAGAGTGTCGATGCTCGCTGAATCAATTAAGAACATTATAATTTCATCAGCTATACACTGAGCATTTCCTGCGTCAGGGCAGAGATGGTCTACATAGATACCTCCAGGGTCTTTGATCAGCACATAATGTTCTTCTTTCTCTTTTCCATGCTTGGTTAACATATCATCCTTTCTTCCATCAAACCCTATACATTAAATATTCACATTTTCACATCTAGATCTAACAATATTTTTCTTGCCTACACGAATTCTCTCTTTCTATTTTCTTCCTATCAAGCATGTTAGATTGATTGATTATTCCCATATCTTTCAATGCAGCATTAACAATAGCTGCTGTAGCTCTCGAACTCACATGGTAACGGTCTGCCACCAATGGTAATTCATTGTATGAATACCTATTTTGATCATTTTCAATCAATTCCACATTGGGCACGAATTCTAGCTCATTGTCACTGCCTTCCATATCTTTGCGAAAGTCATCTACTGAAGAAGATGGTACAACTTCCATAGCCTCTGCCATTTCCACTTGTGACCTTTGTTGCCTCTCTTGTTCTTCTCTTGCTCTTGAGAGGGATCGTCTCTGGACAGCGGCAGCTTCCCGATCAAATGGCCCTAATTGATTTATTCTTTGCTTTTGGCCTACAAATGACTCCCATTCTACCATTGGGATTTTTACCTCGCATCGACAAAGCGGCCTTTCTATTCCTTTATCATAACATTTGCAAGTACAAATGTCAAACATTTCATCATATGAAGCAAGTTTTTGAGCAAAATTTTCATTCCTTTGACGTAGAGGAACCTTGTTCAAGGAAAGAGCTGATCTGATTAATCTTTCCACTGCAGAAGAAATAGATCTTTCTTGAATGACAGGGAAAGAGAACATGGCCCAAATATCTTGAAGATCTTTGGTAACTATATTGTAGCAATCGTTCGCAGTTGCTGATCCCCTTGACTTGATCTTTTTCTCTCTTGAATGAAGAAATAGTGTCTGACAACGTCTGCCTTTGTAGGAATCATTGATCGGCGGCATTCAGTGGCAAAACCAAAAGCTGCATTCAAAGATTTGTTTCTGGTTGACATTTTTTCAACCTTTTTAAAAAATTAAAAATCCAGCTTTTATAGAATCATGCATGGATCATAAGTAAATCTAAACAGCATAAATTCTTATAATTCTTGTAAAAATATATGATAATTAGAACATGAAATTTATTGGTATTGAATTTGAAATTTAACACACAGCTCAGTAAATTGATTACACATAAACGCTGTTTGTGTAATCAATTTTCTGATATAGCAAATATTTTGAGAAAATACGTGTGGTGAAAATTTTGAGAGATCCAAATTTTTTAGGTAATTGCCTGAAAATTGCACACGAGATATATTATGCAATTTTAGGGGGGGTGGGGGTCATCTCTATGAGAAGATGCTCTAAATGGTTTCCATTTTCATTTATGAGACTATTTTCATTTTTGGGGGTGGAGCCAAAAATAGGAGGGAGTATGCTAGTGGTACGGGGGGGAGCATAAACTTTCTTTTGGAGTATGTTGGTCAGGACCCCAATTCATAAGCCCCACATAGTGCCCGATCTGCCCCCAGAAATTTGACCCAGCCTACTGGACAGTCCCAAACGTGTCGCAGCTACCAACTGACAAACACTTGCGAAGCAGGTGTCACGGATTTCCCGCCAGGAGCGACAGCGAGATGCAGCCGCTTACTAAGTCTTACTAGTCACTCTCAAGCAGCCAGACTCTTAGAATCCAGTGTTCAAGAGATATCCTACCAGATCCAGAGGCTACGCCCGGGAGTTTACACTGGCCTGGCAGCCAGCTGGGCAGTAAAGCGCTCTCACCTAAGAGCAGTACAGCCAAGCACCATCAATTGGTCACCAAAGAATGGTCGCAGGGGGCTGGTCAGGCCATTATGCATTAGGAATGGGCTTAACGGGGCACTAGCCACACTCCATCGTGCCCCTATGCCTGGGACTCCTCCATCCCAGTCTCTCAACCTACGAGTGTTAAATGGTGTTATTTATAGAGGTTCCAAAGCCTCTCTTCCCACGCATGAGGGTCCTAATAGTAAAAGAAGAGAAAAAGACTTAATACTAAAAGAAAAGTTTTTTTTTTTTTCAGGGGAGAACATCTTTAACTTAAGCTAAGTCCGCTGTAATAGTAACTGTCCCAAGCCAAACTTCTTACCCCTTGTCTCTCGTACAGGATTGTGAGAGAGAGAGAGAGAGAGAGACCCTCTCCCCCACCAGGCAAGCATTCCCCATGCATAATATGAGTATGCCTTTTCACTTGTGAAATTTGATGTACAATAATTAAAACTAAAGTTACACTGTAATTAAGTAGCTTCCCTGGAGATGAGTGACCGTTCGGAGGTTTTGACTCCCAAGAGATCTCATCAAGCTTCCCATCATCTGAGAACTCCCAGTGCTTTAAAGCCAGACCTGGACAGCATGGGTGTATGTATTCTGCAGTGGTGGCATACATTGAATATTGGCAATCGTTCATTATTGGTGTACTCAATATCAGAATGTAGCATTCTGTATATTCAGTGCTGTAATGGTAACTTTTTTCATGTCCATACACTGCTCCCACCATTGGTAAGTGAGGGAAGGGGGAGAGGGTCACCAAAGTGGCCATTTTCGTGACCTTTTCGTGACCTTAGGTCAAGATATTTGGCAATATGCAGTATACCTGTGTATGGCCAGGGTTCTACTCTTAGCTATGTAGCATGCCTGAAATTTTAAGGTGGGGATACACTGTATGGCCATGTATCTCCCAATTACAACACTCGGTATATTGTTGAAAAAATCTGTCTGTTGGTAATCTGATAGGAGCCAATCTCTCCTTTCTCTCAGCTCTCTTGTCATGAAACTGGAGATAATGCAAGAGGGAAGAACATTATTACACTCATAGCTCAGTACTGTATATTTTGAAACTGTATTAAAGATTTTATATTTTGGCATTTGTTATGGCAAAGTGCTCCAGACAAAATCAAAATACTGAAAAGGGCACATATTTCATTAGACCAAATGGGTTAAGTTGTTGCCTTCTCTATCATGTACTTTACATTTAGTCTCTTCACAAAACAGCTAGAAATATTCAATATTCTTTTGTGGCAATGTGGTTTTGCCCTTCTCTGCATTGCCATTTTTGGAGATGAGACTTTGCCTATGTCCATTACACATTGTTCTAATACAGTGGTTCTTAACCTTTTTCGTGTCATTTCCCCTTTCGACCAGTTTGCCCTACCCAATTTCCCCCTCCATTAGGATACAGAAAAAAGTAGCCTCAAAGACAAAATTTAATAACATTAGCAGACTTATAATGCACACTAATTATATGATCACCAAACAAGATTTCCTCTAGGTTAAGAAATGCTGTTCTAATATGTCTGAACACATTAATACCTGTCTTTCCATTGAGCTTTCCTACATTATTTCAGCATTGTCTTCATGTTGTACAATACTGGCCTATTTCTGTTTCCTCCTTCAATTACACACTTTAGACAAACATTACTGACCACTTTTGTTTTTCATTCTAACTTCTTTTTTCATCTGGATGGTTCAGGTTCAAAATCCACATCACTTTGTTTCACACACTTTCACCACTACAAGGTATATACTGTATTCTTTATCATTATCACTATCATACATAGTTTCTAACTCCAAAACATCATCCACACTTCCTCTTTCAGATTCTTCCAACACTGACATAGCTTTCTCATATCATTCATTCACTGCAGCCTCCACAGCCCTTGTCTAAATCTATGCTTTGCAACCATTTTTCAAAATCAGATTTCTGAAAATAAGCAAAGCTATGTTTTAAAAAAAAAAGTCACATTCACAGATGCTACAAACACAGCGATCCTGGGGTGGTTAAAACACAAATGACACTGACAGGCAAGCTTGAATGAAGGTGAAACTCCATCTCTGTGCAGTTTTAGATGGTATGGTACTGAAATTAGCAGAAGGCACAGCTTGGTACAACAGTGTATTCTGTATTTAAAAAGTGAAAATATCCAAACTGCTTGGAACTATTTATGCCACTTTACTCTTTAACTTGTGTTAATATTAAAGGGCTTAAACTTTATTGGAACACTGTGTTGGACATAGGTAGATCCAGAGGGGGGCCTGAGGGGCTTAATTGAAGCAATAGGGCTTAATTTGGAGGCCCCATACATCCTGGTTAAACAAAATTAGGTAAAATGTTTGAATGCTTATGTCCACATTGCTTCAATTAAGCCCCCTGGCCCTCCCCCCCTCTGGATCCGCCTCTAGTGTCGGATTGCCTTTGGCTTCTTAAATGAGTGGTTTATGAAGAATTTCTTTTCAGGAGGTTTCCTGTGATCCTGATGCATCTCTTGAGCCAACAACGACCACAACCACCACCACCACCTCTCTCCAGCAGATTTCTGACCCCTTGTCCCTCCATCACTTTCTGGAGGTAAGAACTTTGTAGTGATATTTCCATGTTTTAGAATTTATTTCTAGCTTTAGTATTTTTTTTAAGATAAGCATTTTACCATTATGCATATTGCAGCCATTTCTGGTTTTTCAGTCAAGTCCAGAGCTAAAGAAGAAGCGACCACATGCATGCCCCCTTTGCGAGCGGAGGTTTCTGGAGAAGAGAGGGCTGCATGTTCACTATGATACCATTCATCTACAAAAGAAACTCTTCCCCTGTGATGAATGCAGTGCTACATTCAGCTACAAGAAGAATCTCATCATCCATATCAATTCCACTCATCGAAAGTTAAAACCATTCATCTGTACAAAATGCAGTTCCAGTTTCACTCTTAAGTCCGCCTTGATCATGCATGACAAAACAATTCATTTGAAGTTGAAGCCATTTGAGTGTTTGGAATGTGGCTCATCATTCCCAAGGAAATGTGAATTGAAATTACACATCAACGCTGTTCACCGCAACCTCAAGCCTTTTCAGTGTAAGGAATGTGACAAGGGGTTCAAGTACAAGGTTGACCTCCAGAATCACACCATTTCTTTCCATGACACCTCAAAGCTCCTCAGGTGTAATGATTGTAAAGCAGGATTTGCCAGGAAAGACAAACTTCTTTTCCACGTCAACACTGTCCACAAGAAACTGAGACCTTACCAGTGTACCGACTGTGAAAAAACCTTCTCAGCCAAATATCGACTCAAATTGCATTTTGACGTCGTTCACTTAAACTTACGACCTTATGGGTGTCCCTTATGTGATGCTAGTTTTACTTCCAGTAAGGCTCTGAAAAGACACAAAGAAACCATTCATTCATCTCTCAATCCTTTGCTCTGTCTGAAATGTGACGCCGTTTTTGAGGATAAAAGTATTTTTAGCCAACACATAAAGGTGCATCATTGCTCAAAGGATTTTGTTGAAGTGGAAGGAATCACTTCCCGAAAAACTTTATCGTAGCTAACAAAGAATTATAGGGATCTAATGAACTTAATATTCTTTATTTGAGAGAGGGACAACATCTTATGTATGCGGTGCTCTGGACTCTGTGACATGAAGAGATGTCTGGCATTCATGATAGGCAGGCCAGCCATAAATATCATGAATGCATTACCATACATTGTTATGAGGGGTGAAAGTAAGCCATCCCTCGAGTCATTTGGAACAGAGTGAAACGAATTTGTTGGGTAAAATGCAGGCGGCCTCGATAGTATAACAAATGAATTAACCAAAGGTTTTTTTTAAATGTTCACCAAATTGAAAACCTTTTTAAACACTGTTAAGGAGAAATTTCCAAATGAAATATTGTAATTACGAGAAACTACGGTAATTTGCTTGATTAGCATTTTTAAGTTATACATATTATGTACTTCCCTAAAACTTTCCATTTTGTTAAAGGTATCTCAGGTGCAGATTAGTTGATATAGAACGTTGAAATTAATTTGTTTATATATTTGAATAGTTTTTATGGTTTAGAAACTTTGGGAATGCTTCTTTTCCCTTGTATACAATTTGAAAAAAAGCATTCAGTTATGAGGGTGAAGGAATTAGAGAGAGGATTTTAGGATTAAAAGCTCGTAAATTAAAATGGAATGGACTTTGGAGAGGCAAGTTTGTTCTGACGTATCACAATGGGTAGTATTCCCACCGTCCCAATTCTTTTCATGAAAGGCAACTTTTGGCTCTGAATTGGGATTGGACCTGATTCTCTTATTCAAGATGAGCAGGTTGTCGAATATTGTGTTCGTTGAATTTAATCTAAATCTGTGTGGAGCGTTTTTTCGTGGGGGTTAATAATATATTCGAATGATTAATGAAGGGACTGTTTGTCAGTTAAGACCCAGTTTGGTTACTTTGATTTGTTTGGGTTACACACGCCAGTGGAGCGTAGTGGTAGAACAACGGGCTGTTAAGCTGAAGGTCTGGGGTTCGATCCCCTAATCGGACTCGGATTGTAGCGATTGAGGTGCTTCTTGGGTCTAATTGGGTGGGGTAGTGGTTCAGATCCTACGCAAAGCTGCAGGTCTCCTCCGTCATACGAGCTTATAGACATTACAAAGGAGGTTAAACGACCCAATACAATATTTCTGTTCCGACCAATGTCAATCTCTTATTTAACCTTAAAGAAGACCTGAGCCCTTGAAACGGTTGTACGTGTACTTTATTCCAGCGTAAATTATTTTTGTCTCCGTCCAACTTCCTCTCCATATTTCGTTTCATAATTTATCCTTTAACCCTTTACTGCCCAAACGGACGAATTTGTAACCTATCAAATACACGCTCTCATAACAACCCTACAAAAAATTCGGACGGTAAAGGGTTAAGTGACCTCGATGTTGGTAAGAAAGCTCAATTAATATACAGATTTTAAGTGACATTTATAACAAGCTCAAAGAGTTTATATATAGTTAACAAATTTATATATAAATGTGTAATATTGTTAAGTTTTGCGATAAAAATTATTTTCATATTTCTCACTTTGTTGTTATTCTCTTTTACTTAATAGACTAGTATTTGAAATCGGTTGTTTTACGCAGAGCTTCTGATATGTTACACAGCTGAAACAAAATGACAGGATTCACGAGGACCATTTTCTGCATTTATGAGCATGTGTATTAAAATATATATAGCATACTGCCTGGATGAAATTGAGACTGGTGACAATGACCCTCCAGAACTCTGTTGGACAACCAATGATTGGTGGTAATAAAGTTTAGGAGCTTTAAGAGAGATTATATATCCAGTCGACAAAAAAAAAAAGAGGGAGACCTCGAACTTTGGCTGTAAAATCCAGTTATTGTCAGATTTCAATATTTTTTTCACACCCCACAACTAAGTAAATTTCCTATACGGTGAGCGGATTTCAAAGAAAACTAATGAAAATTATGGATTTATTGAACATTTCTTTATGCCACTGGAAATTCTCCATTTACACTAATACTGCATTGTATGTGCACTGTAGGGGGAGTCGAAACATATAAAAAATCGGGTTTCTCCAATTCCACAGTATGCACGTAGTTGGAAATGATGATCTCAACATCTTGTAAAAAAAAGAGTATATGCGACCCCCCTTACCCCTTCCATAGCATCCCCCCCATTTTACTCTCTCCACAGATATAAACCCCAAATGTGACAATCATGCATTATATTAAGTCTTATTAAGTAGATTAGATTAATTTAGATACATTGAATAGATTACATAGATTAATTTAGATAGATTAGATGAATTATATAAATTAGTCACTTTTTGTTTAGTTTGATTGTTATTTTCAGATTGTTTATGATTGAATGAGTTATGAGTTATATTAAATTCAGATTGAATGATTGAATTGCTAGAATTTAACAATTAGTTTCTTGTTATTAATGCTACTAGGCCTAAATAAGTGAAATCATGGCGACAAGAAGCAAAACGCACAATTCAACATTTGGTCACCCTGCAGAATTTCCACCTTCAATGACTCCTTCAAAGGCTGACGTATTTAGGCATTATTTATTGGTAAGAAAACGAGAACTGATTTCGAAAGGTTCTAGAATAGCAAAAGAATGTTACAGAATTGTCACTAAAGATGTGGAAGCCATTTGGGAGAAGTTTTCCTTTCCACATATAGGATTTGAAGGAATAGCTATAAAAGTTGAACGATTGATAGAATCTGCAGCAAAGCTAAATAAAGTACCATTAAAACAAAGAAACAACAGTTTTCAGCAGAAGGTGGAGACATTCGATGAAATGTTTGATATTTGCACTTGTACTTGTTACGATAAAAAATCAGTCGAACGGATTGCAGATGTGATATTAGAGTTCCAATGATTGAGTGGGAGTCTTTTGTTGGGCAGAAACAAAGAAAAAACCAACTAGGACCAATCGATAGAGTAACGACTTCCGCAAGAAAAAGGACTCACGATAGAGTTAAAGGATTAGAAAGAAGAGCCAAGATAAGCCTAGATATGAATGTCGCCTCAACCAGCAAACTGGACCCTTTACATATTATGGAAGATGAGAGCATGGAAATTGATGATGACAGCGACGATATTGACTTTGTTCCGGATTTTGAGCTGAGAGAAAACCATCAGAACAGAATTATTTATGATAACTTAACAATAACAGCAGATAGATACCGCGCAAGTTACAGAGTTACTGCAGCTATAGTAAATGCAGCTTTGAAGGATATGGGAATATTAGACGAAACCAATATGTTGGATAGGAAAAAAGTGGAAAGAGAAAGAATACGTGTAAGTAAAAAGAACATAATCAAAGTGAAATCAGAGAACACACAGATTGAAGGCATCGGATTTGATGGTAGAAAAGATCAAACTAAGACAAAGAAGGGAATGGAGTACGAAGAACATTATGTAATAGTCAAAGAACCCGGTGATGTTTACGTGGATCATATAGCTCCAGATAACGGAACTGCTTGTTGTATTGCAGATGAAATAATAACTTTTATGGTTGATTCTAATAGCAAAGAATCCCTCAAAGCTTTGCTATGCGATGGCACCCCAGTGAACACTGGCAGGATTGGCGGAGTGCTAAAATTGACTGAATTATATCTGGACAGGCCGGTACAATGACTGATTTGTCTTTTGCATGCAAACGAATTGCCCTTCAGGCACGTATTTGAAGCAATTGATGGAAAAACTTCGGGACTAAACACCTTCAAAGGTTTTCTTGGAAATAAACTCCGAGAGGATTTGACCAAACTGGATATAGTTCATTATACCCCTATAGAGGGCAACATTAAAGAAGTTTCGGCCGATATTGTTAAAAGTTTCAGCAGTGACCAAAAATATATGCATGAAATGTGCATTAACATACAATCTGGACGCATCTCACAAGCGTTAGCCACCAGATCCCCAGGTGCCCTCCATCATGCAAGATGGCTAACACGAGCAAACAGGATCCTGCGCTTATATGTGTCTCCACGGAATCCAGACAAAAACATCCAGACCTAGTAAAAATTATAATGCTGGTTTACGCTCCAAGCTGGTTTTGGACAAAGTCTCATCCAAAGGCAAATGAGGGAGCATCTAATTTTTGGTATATCATGCACTTGCTTAGATAAAAAGCATCGGATGATTATGGAGCGTGTCCTCAGAAATAACGTCTATTTTTCCCACCCAGAGAATATCTTGCTCTCAATGATAACCGACACAAGAAGAGAGGTCAAAGAGCTGGCTCTTCAGCACATCATTCGAGCAAGAACTAGGAGCACCAATGCGAGAAATTTTGAGCTGCCAAAAACACTGAACTTTGAAGCAGACGATTATCCTAACATGATCGACTGGGACAACGAAACCATCACCCCTCCACCTATTTTACAGAATTTGACAAATGATGATGATCTTAAAGTTCGAAATGAACCACTTCAGCTTATTCCTTTTCCATGTCACAGCCAGGGAGTAGAACATGCTGTAAATGTGGTAACAGAAGCATCACAAGATAGAATTGGTTACGAAAACAGACATAAATTTATTTTGAATGTACTGGAGTCGAGAAAAAAGCTACCTGTGTTCCAATGGAAAGGCCAGTGGTGTCAGTAATTTACGATTTTAAATTTCTTAAGGTGAATATTTTGGTTTTAGTATGATTCAATTGATTCTTCAAGTAATATACGGAGAAAGATTTCCTATATATATATATATATATACACAGTATATATATATATATATATACAGTGGTGGGCACCGTTAACCAAAAAGTTAACTTCGTTAACCGCTAATCCGTTAACCAAAAAGTTAACTTCGTTAACCGTTAATCCGTTAATTCGTTAAACATGTAACGGAAGTTACCGATAAACCGTTAACGTTAACTTTTATTATAAAAAAAATGAAAAACTATATATAATCTAATTTTCCCTCTTCTTCTCGTTCTCCATTTTGTCCATGAGATGCATGTTGCCCTTCATGAAAATTAGCATATCAAAGTTTTCATCAGACAGGGATGATCTCTTGGCCCTCAGGATGTCCTTGCCCATAGAGAACAAACGCTCCACTGCAGCACTGGAGGGGATGGCTGTGTTGAACTTGATGAACAAGTCCACCAACACTTGCTCACCCAAGAAGGCAGCATCTGTCAGCAAGTCCTTGGAGTTGGTCTCCAGCCAGGTCTTGACCAAGTTCTGGGCCTTGCCCTTGAGTGACCTGTGGCTTCTGCTGCTCTCTTTTCTGGATGACAGCACTGAAGAAGTCATCCTCCTCCTCCTCCTCGTCGTTGCTGCCTCCACTGTTGCTGGCCACTTCGTTGGACTGCTGCTTCATGGCCTCCTCGACTGTACCCTCCATGCTTTTCCTCACCCTGGAAAAACCGGGTAGAAAAATAATTATGGAGATTTTAAAGATGTGGTACCTAGAAGTACCGCCAGGACATAAAGGGTTAAGGTGAAAACGCTCCCATTGTAAGACATCAATTGACTTAATTTATGTCATCAAAGTGACATGAGAATTGAAATCTTACCTGATCAGTTTTATGGTTCTTGAAATGTATCAAGGAGACTACTAATAAGGTACTCACAGACATATTATAAATATACATGACTTACTTAACGATTATTTTTAAATATTCACTAGCACAAACATGTTGCGCAAGAGACAGACTGCAAATGAAACGAATGTAGTTAATTGTTGTAATTGTTACACATATATTATTGAAAGAAGTTGAAACATTCAACTCAAATGGCAAATCTTTCCGCCTGATTTTACAGTCGACCATGTTTTGCTCAAACCAATGCCATAAATAACTACCATATTTGGTAAGACACAAATTGTGGCGACGGAAACAAATATATCGCCTGATTTTGCACTGCGGAAATGGAAATTCGTTCATCACTATTAACAGTGGCGGATTAATTGCGCACCTGCTCAGCACTGAAAATAATAGAAACTTTTAAACGTTTATTTATGAATTTTTTGGGTTAACGGACTTGAGTTAACGGAAGTTAAATGTAACGGAAGTTAATTAGTCCGATAATGATTTTCAAAGTTAACTTAAAAGTTAAATCGTTAACGAAAAAGTTAACTTCGTTAATTAACGATTAACGGATTAACGGTTTGTGCCCAGCTTTGTGTATATATATATATATATATATATATATATACTGTACATATATATATATATATTATATACTGTACATATATATATATATATATATATATATATATATACTGTACATATATATATATATATATATACTGTACATATATATATAACTTTACTTATATCATTGTTTACTTTAATCTTTGTCATTTATCAGGTTTTTTATTCAAAGAATTGGTTCCAATTTCATTTCAATTTAAAAAAGGGGGGGCATATGCAACGAGTAGGGGGGGGGCGCATAGCGGTGTAATTACAGTATGTTGTTTAGAGGCCCAAAGGAGACCGAGCAGTGTGTAAAATAAGAATACAAAATTTCGACCCCCCCCCCCCCCCCCCCCCCTCCCCCTAAATTGTGCAGATAAAAAGTTACAAAGTACTCTCATATGATTCTACCTTGATGTTAAAAAACTGCTTGATATGTTTACCACGAACTTCAACCTTTTTCAGTCTAGGACGGAACTCATCTATGGCTTTATTGATTTGTTCTTGTGGTAGCTCATCCCATTTTTCCAGAAGAAGCTGTCGTAAATGAGCGACATTTGTTACTTTGACCCGATAAATTCTCGGACAAATTTTCCCAAAGGCCGTAATCGACAGGATTTAAATCAGGAGTGTTTAGTGGCCAAATTTAATACCGCTATCTGGTATTATTTTGATATATCCTGCTTTATCGATTTTCTTGAGAAGTTTGTCCAAACCACCTGCATTTGGCTTACGTTAATTGAAATCGCTTTAATTATCAACTTGAACTTATGATTAGCAAAGTTTTTCTGGAATATTCGCCGTAAATCCAATTTCTCAGCTAAAATGCTAAAAGACGGCATACAAACCATAAAATTACCTAGTACTAACACACTAAAATTTCATGGTTCTATGTACCGTATTTGCCGAGATATGAAGGATTTAAAAGGTCTCCCTTTTTTTTTTTTTGCCGACCCGATATATAACTTTTTCTCCATTGGGCTTTCCCAACCACAATCTTTTATGTTTCCTGCTTACCCCCGGGTGGCCACCTTGTGGTGTAGGGCAGGCTTGCGTGTTGTGACCCAGTGGGCTACGTTGGTGGGGCTCAGCTCCCGGAAGGGTCCTCCATGCCGGACAGGCTGCTGGGGGAGCCGGACTAAGAGCCACCAAGGGCTTTGGCTCCCAGTACGGGTCTCCGGAGGAGTCGTCTTTTGGGTGTCACCGTGTTGGTTGGTTGAGGGGGGGGGGGGCTGACGTCTTTGCGCCGTTGGGGACGAACTTTCCTATCACGTGGCCCCGTTTTTAAACCTACGGTGTGTCCACTGGGGATGAGGAACCCCGCCCCTTGCGGTTTGCGTTTGGTCCCCTCTCTCTTACCAGTAGGCAGTTTCTCGCGTCCCCTGGGTGCGCTTTCTTTACTTTTCTATGCTTATGGATACAGTTACCTCTTCTAGCACTCGGGTGGTGGGCGACCATGCCGTTGAGTCCTCTACCACTGGAAGACCGCGTCTTGAGGGGGTCGTACCCCCTCTGGCTACGGAAAACACGCGTTCTCCTCGTTCTAAGATTTCTCGTCCGTCTTGTTCCCCCCGCAAGTCTCTTGACCCCTTCGTAGGAACCGACGGCTCTGACCCTGACTACCCTCGGTTTCTGGTTCTCCTTTCTTCCGCCTCTCCTCCCTTTCACAGCGTGACGTTTTTGAAGCCTATGATGACTTCACTTCCCGTTGTGGCGATCCCCAACAGATGTGGCCCAAAACGATGGCTTCCTTGTTGCAGAAGTCTCCTCCAAGGCCCAGTACCAGAAGGTTCCGTCCCTCTTGACCCTGGCTTCTGCTCCTCTGGACTGCCTCTCCCACTCTTCCTTTAACACTCGTATGGGTGTAGTTCATGCCCCCCGTCTTTTAGAATACTCGGGAGTAGGATCTCACGCGCCTCTCTTCTCAGAAGGTGCCCCTCCCCTTCGTATGGTCCAGGGGGCAAAGGTTCCATCCTCCTTATTCATTCTGACTTTCGCTAGTTCCCGGTTACCCGAGAAAATTAGGGCTGGTTATCTCTGATTTCTGGTCCGCCGTTATGTTCATAGACCACGTCAGTTTTATTTGCCAGAGATTCGGAGACGTCAGTAAGACGTGTCGAAGTACCCCTAGTATTTGCGTTAATTCCGCCTCTCCGAAGCATGGTTCCTCCTCCAATCCAATCCCGCTGTGCCAATTATGGAGATGACTACTACGCCGCCTCTTCCTCCTGTCCGATCTACTTATTTCAACGTGAGGTCCTGTCTGTCCCGGAGTTTGACGAGGTCAGTTTCTAGGAGGCGAGGGCCCGTGTTCGGTCCCGGTTTGTTCGTCCAGGTCTTACCTTCGCTCAGACTCTACGCCCTTCCCGCCTCGTTACCTCGCTTCTGTCTCGAACTTGTCACTTTTGTGTCCTCATTTTCCTCATCCTTTCGTTCTAGGCCTGCTCAGGCCTCAACCACCCGCTCCCCTGTTCCGTCTTCTATGTCTACCTCGTCATCCTCACCCCTCGTGTTCTCTTCACCATCCGCCCGTCCCCCAAAAGCTTTTACTACCACTCTTCCCATCTGCTCCACCTCTGTAGCATCTAGTCCGTCTACCCATCTTCCCGAAGCTCTTGCTGACATTTCGGCACATCTATCCGCAACCGCCCCCACCTCTGGCCCTCTTCTCCTTCCTCTTCTGTTAAACGGGCCATTGCCAGTCTTCGGCGTTTGGGCCCCCTCTGCCAAACTTCCCTGTTCAGGTTCCCCGTCTTCTCATTCCCTTCTCCACCGGTTCTCTTTTTCCTTCCGCTTCCAGTGATCCCTCCCGTTTTGCCGTCTCCTCTGGTTCTCCCGTTTCCCTTCGCGACCGTCCCCTTCCCTCCATTCCTGATGGTGGTCATATGGCCATATTTTTATTTTAAATCGCATATTGACAGATCTGATGTTATCATGATCTGCCGAGTTAACTAAAAATGGAAATTGAAATATACTTTCCCATCACGAATTACAAACAAACATGCACATGAGCAAAAATGAAATACTCAAGATTCAAAATTAAACGTTAAGCAGGACATCACTTCATCTTTTACAACGAAGAGAGAATGTATACAGGGAATGAACAAGATTACATTATTAAGCTAAATCTAAAAAAAAATTAAGTAGTTTAAAAAGAAATAATTCACCAATTATAAAATAGCAAATCAAAAATTTATCCAAACTCGTGTCAGCGTTACGTGATTTTGGCCTCAATGTAAAAATTAATATATGAATATAAATGTATACAAATATAAGTATTATGTGAATATAATGAACATAAAGATTATATAAATATACGAATTATATAAGAATTACATGAACGAGTATAGGAATATAGGAATAATTAATTGTTCAGTTTTATAGGGTACTCCCTCTAGAATGACATTAAACAATAACACTGGTCAACACTCATTTTATTGCCAATCATATTAGTGATTTTGGGGTAACTTTGTGGTGCTGATTCCGAATATGACATCGGTTTTGCTAGATTGGCTCTAATTTATGAGATAATTGGTACCCCATTGAAACGCGTAAAAATGCAAAAAATTTAATGTTCAGGCGGAGCCTACTTACTGGTTGGGTGGCCGATGACTTATATACGGAGGGGGAATATTCTAGATCTAGAATGATCGCGTGTCTCACCATCTAGAATGTTCCGGTAGTTTCCCATATGCACGCGTTATGGTTACGTTTCCTATTAATTGAGGGTATTCATTATCTCAAGAACTAGAGCCAAATCGGAAAAAATACTTTCATTTTGGAATTCAGCAACCCCAAAATACCCTAAATTCGTACGAATTTCCTTGGCAACGAAACAAAAAAAATTTTTTGTTGAGCTGTGTAATATAACATCCTAACTAATTCTAACTAGATGACAACTAAATACAGATTTATATACACAACATAAGTCGGGGTGGTTAAGTTACAATGCACAGTAATTAGAAAATCAAATCCTTAACATGACACTTTCTAAGAGAGTTATTAACGAATCGAGAACCTGAGCCGAACCGGCCGCCCAAAGGGCGAAGCACGCACTCACAGGAAGGGTGAAGCTTTGACTGCCTTCTCAAAGTGTTTGCACTTTGCCCTGGAGAAACGTGTATAAATTTATATAAATATACGAATTATATAAGGATTATACGAATGAATATAGGAATAATTCTTTGTTCATTTTTACACTCGTTCTTCGACTTCTTTAACTTGCCTAAAAAAGGGGCAGGGAGAGGCAGAGCCAGAATAAACTGTCAACAGAGAGAGAGAGAGAGAGTATGTTGGGGCGTAGGGAGGGTTAACAAGGATCGAGAACTGGGGGGCAAGGCTAACGGGAGTGAGTCCAACACCGCAAGTTGGCTTTCCAACTGGCGGAAGTTCGAAGGGCGAGGGACAGACGACCTTGGTGAGAGACTGACGAGGCCCACCTGGGAAGAGGGCATTGAGCCATCAGGACCCGTAGTGCATACAGGGTTCCGGCTTGGAGGAGGAGGGCGGGTCACCGCTCTCGGACAGAGGGATGAAGTAGAACCTTGTGCACTGTGCAGGG
Organism: Bathynomus jamesi; assembly: GCA_023014485.1. Lineage (NCBI taxonomy): Eukaryota > Metazoa > Arthropoda > Malacostraca > Isopoda > Cirolanidae > Bathynomus > Bathynomus jamesi. Next base: position 406,547 of record JAJOZX010000140.1, on the reverse strand, counting down.
TCTGCAAGGGAATCACTCATAGTGGCAAGGGTAGACTGCGGAGAAAGAACCAGATCCAAGTAACGGTGGCGGCGACGATAAACTGGAGAACCAGGGAAGGTTTCCTCGGCCCTACGCTTCGTAACCCACCCCCAACCACCACCATCAGGTGGTCCCCCACAAGTAGACAGCCCCGCAGACGCCCTTGAAGGAGGGAGAATGCGGCGCGGAGGCGTTCGGGCCAAGGAAGGTCGAGGAGAAACATTTCGAGACTGCTGAGACCGACGCTGTGGGGAATGGAACTGAGTCGAAGTAAACGAAGATGGAACTCGGGGAAAAGACGAGGCAGAAGGGGGTTTCCGTAAATGATAAGGTTGCGAACAAGATACACGAAGAATATCAGCGAATGTGTGACATGTTCTCGAACAAAACGAGCATGGACCTGAGCTCGAGTCACAGGAAAGGTCCTGCGCTCCTTGGTCTTGTGAGTAACAACTTCAAGTTTGAACTTGTAAATGATACATAAAGTTGAAGAAGCAGGATGGTTATCATCACAGTTAATACAGGAAGAGGGGTTAGAACATGGCACATGGAAATTCTGGCCACAATGAACGCAGACACGAGTAGATCGGCGATAACGGGAACCAGTATGCCCGAATGTCTGGCAATTAAAACAACGGGTAGGTGGAGGAACATAAGGCCGAACATCAAAACGAAGCCAAGCATATACCAGACGTGTGCTGGAGGCGACAGCTGGTCAAACTTCAAGCGTAGGTGCAGGGTGGATTGAAGACAGCCCTTAACACTCTTCGTAAAACGATGTACAGAAGACGCCTTCCACTCTACACAACAGGAGCGGAGGTCCTCCTCTGAGACGTTTAAGAGTTGAAGGGCACAAATCTTACTTTGGCAAGAGTTCATCCTCGAATCGAGGACGCAAGAGACCGGACAATCGCCCAAGATGGAGATGTAGCCAGGACACCACTTTGTCCCGAAGATCGAGATTTGATGAGTAAAGACCCATCACGGAGCTTCGACATATCCTTCCGAGAGAACTGGGCAGAAGTCGCAAGACTGCGAAAGACAGCAACACGGTCGGAGAGCAAAGAACGAGGTGGTAGGTTTAATAATAAAAAAGGCGATAGGGGGAGTCGAGAGGGACGGAAATGTTGAGGCCACGGAAACGGTTTTCCAAGAGTGACGCGTTCGGCGGTATTCACGGGGAGGAAAATGGGTACTCCGAGGAAACCCCTGAGAAGGAGCATAAGGTTCGAAAGTAGCAATAGTAGACCTACTAGGGCTAGAATCAACCATTTTAGTGGAAGATACCGACGAAGAGATCGCAGAGGAAGTAGTCTGAACAGGACCATCCTCCGAATAGACGAGAGAGAGAGAGAGAGAGAGTTACAAGGAGTTACAAGGAAAAGAAGTACCTCAAAAGGCCTTGCGGCCCATACCGAGGAGGTACCAATGGCAACGGGTGCCAGGGAAAATTTTCTACACACTCAAATAGTGTGCAAGATTTGGTCTAACCTTTTCTTGAACTGATCCACCGAGGAACTGTTCCTGTTATTAAAAGTTTATTTTTCTTTCAACTATCCTAGCAGTAGTAGAAAACTGGATAGAAAAGTAGAAGGCTCTCTCCCCACCCTCCGCTCCCTCCCTGCCAGAGGCAGGTACGGAAAAAGGTTGAAGAAAATACCTTGACCCTGGAAAAGTAGCCAAGGAAATTTTACAGGAAAGTGGAGAATATATAAATAGCTCTATATTTACCTTGCTCACAGAGACACCGTGCAAGCGAACTCCTGCAGAGTTTTCTTATGTTTTAATCTTAAACTATCAACGTGTTAAAGTAATTCCCACATATACTAGTCCTAAATCGTTTCAAATCCAACTTCTAACCATTGTTGCGAGTTGGGTTATCATTTGAACTAAACATGCTTCTAAAATCGACATCTTTGAACCCGCGTCACGTAAGCGTCGATTGTAGCCCATATGCCTAACGAAAGGAATTAACTTTGTGGCATTTTTCGCCAGTTTCCAATCCACCTACCTACTTCCCCACCAATACCCAGCGCGCGCACTTCGGCCATTAGCCGGCGGTGAGGTACCTTATCAAAGGCCTTCTACTCAATCGCCCTACTCTTATCATACTCACTCAACATGACGCAGAAAAACTCGAGCATGATGGTGAGACACGACCTATGCCATCTAAACCCATGTTGGAGTCCCCAAGTAGCTTGTAGGAATCCAAATGGTCAACAATCCTACTCGCTATTATCCCCCCTAAATATTTACCTACAACTGAAGTTAAATGGTGTTATTTATAGAGGTTCCAAGCCTCTCTTCCCACGCATGAGATAGCAGTAGCGTCCTAATCGTAACAGTAGAGAAAAAGACAATACTAAAAGTTTTTCTTTTTTTTCTGCAGTCAGAGGACATCCCTAACCTAAGCTAAAAGGACAGAGTGGGATGGGAAGGGGTCCTAGTAACCCACGGGGCAGGTTTGTACAACAGACTTCACCCGCCCTCCCGAAAGAGAGAGAACCTAAAGGAATTGGCAGCCAATTTCTCTAGAATCCCACGACTCGGGACCGGAGGGCTGTCACACCCCAAGTATAAAGTTTACAACACGCAGAAGGAACGTGCATAACCTTTATACCCCCTGCGAGAGAGAGAGAGAGAGAGAGAGAGAGAGAGAGAGACCCCGTAGTCCGAAAATTGGAAGCAGGGGTCGTAAGCCGAGGAAAAGAAGCCATAGCAAACAAAGGGAAATTTCATCCCCCGCGCGCATCCAGCCACCACCAACTCCAACAAGCAAAAGGCGAATCGTGGGCACACTTGGTCCCACCGCCAATACATGTCACGCAGGGGAGATACACCCATAACCAGTCCCCGTGCCGAAAAGGTGGCCACTTTCATTCAACGCGCGGTGAGAATTAGCAGGAACGGCTTGGGTTTGGTTTAAGGGCGACAAGGGTGAAGGACAACCACCTTCCTCACTCAAGGTCGGAAACAAAGCAAAGAAAAAAAAGCCAGGAGTGGCGGGGGAGAGGAGAAAAAGAAACATAAGTAGGAGATCAACCGGGTCCCCAGATGGGTCCAGTGGTCCATGCTAGAAAATCTAGAAGAGGAAGAACCATTGTTGTCCCAAGGCGATATGATGACTAAGCTGATTGATGCAGCATTGCTTGTATATATTAAGTTAAAGTGTATATATATCCATCTCATAATTGTAAGGTTAGTGAAAAATTAACTTAATTTAGAGCTAGCATTTTTTAGCTCTTGTGGCATCATTGTTTGGTCACACTGTTGGCATCATTTTGGGGCGCTGCGCGTCCTTTCTACTCGTTTGTGGGATGTCGTACGTACAGGGTGTGGTCTGTTAGAGAGCTCTCTTGCAATTCAGTTTGGTTGTTTAGATACAAGATTGTTGCATCGTGCAATAGTCCAGGTTGCGTTGTTGTTGCAAGGTTGAGAAAGAAGACCATAAATAGTACCCCTTTTGTTTATATTAAAATCATGTAACTAAGGTCTAAGGTAGGCCCGCATCGAGTCAGCAACCATGAGGTAGGACCTAATAGGATCTCAAATCCGTAAGTTTTAATTTTAGCCTAACTTGGGCTGTAGGTAGAACTGGCCCTTTAGAATTTGGCCGTTCACGGCTCAGCTCGGATTTTGAACTCAACAAATAAATAAAATAACATGGTCCTTCAGAACCGGATTCTACCCCAAGACTGAGTCAGTGACTATTTTTCGGCAAAGTTCTGATTGTGCAAATTGTAGCCCAAGTTAGGCCTAGACGGGTTGAGTATTATTGAATTAAGGTCCCAGGGTAAAAAGTTTGGTCGCCCAATTGCGAAACTTGGCCAGTCGTCTGTCGTTGTTTTGGCCTACATTTTACCGGTTTGGTTAATTTTGGGTTATTATTGAATTAAGGTCCCAGGGTAGAAAGTTTGGTCGCCCAATTGCTAAACTTGGCCAGTCGTCTGTCGTCGTTTTGGCCTACATTTTACCGGTTTGGTTAATTTTGGGTTATTATTGAATTAAGGTCTCCCAGGGTAGAAAGTTTGGTTGCCCAATTGCGAAACTTGGCAAGTCGTCTGTCGTTGTTTTGGCCTACATTTTACCGGTTTTGTTAATTTTGGGTTATTATTGAATTAAGGTCCCAGGGTAGAAAGTTTGGTTGCCCAATTGCGAAACTTGGCCACTTGTCTGTCGTTGTTTTTGGCCTACATTTACCAGTTTGGTTAATTTGGTTTATTATTCGTAGGCGAAGGTTGCAGACCAGTGCGCCAGTTACTTGGGTGGAAAATTTGGTATTCCATACTGGTGTTGGTTAGTACCCCACCTAGCAATTCAGTTTATTTGAAAGTAAAATTTGCGTTTGATCAGTTTGGTTAAGTATTTCTGCCAATTCAGCTCATTTGGTATTGAGCCCAATTGTTGTTTGCATTGAAGATGAGTGCATCTGAATTGAACAAATTTCTAAAAAGGAGAAGCGCCTACAAAGGTCTAATTACAAAGGTCATTGCCACTATAGATTCTGCCATAGAGCAAGAGGATTTACGCTTAGTGACTGCGCAGCTTTCCATATTAGAAACTAAAAAGGTTGCTCTAAGTGAGGTAAATGTTAAAATTGAGGCTCTTATAGAAGAGGATGAAATAGAAAATAACATAATTTACTTTGAAGAGATTATTGATGATATAATTAAAGTAGGCCTCCGAGCAAAAGTTTAGCAGCTCAGTACAGTTAGAGACCAGGTCTAATAATGAAACACAACACTCAACAAATGATGTTTGTGAAGTTAAGGTTAACAGATCTGTAGTTCAATTACCGAGGCTTGTACTCAAAACATTTTCTGGGAGTATTCAGGAATGGCAAGGATGGGCAGACAGTTTTCAATCAGCAGTTCATTCTAGTCAAGTGTTAAGTGCCGTGGAGAAGTTTAATTATTTGCGGTCCCTCTTGGAAGGGGAGGCAGCAAAGACTATAGCAGGATTAGCATTAACAGAGGCTAATTATAATGTGGCTTGGGATATATTAAAGAAACGGTTTGGTAAGCCAGAGATCTTAATTAAAAGCCACCTCCGTGCACTTTTAGCTATACCTCCTGTTAATAATCCTAATAGTGTCAAGGAGTTACGGCAGTTATATGATGAATTTGAAATTAGAACTAGGTCCCTGGACAACTTGGGTGTAGGAATGGAAAGGTATGGTATAATGTTGGTTCCTACACTGGAGTCTAAATTGCCTAGCTCAATTTTGCTTGAATTAAGTAGGGGACACTCTGCAGAACATGTGTACATCCCCCTTCAGCAGATGTTAAGTCTTTTAGGCCCAGAATTAGCAAGACGAGAGGGAGTTGAGTTTGCACAGTGGGATGGTAAACAAGGGGACAAAGGCAGGCACAGCACCAAAGTTTCCACAAAAATGAATAGCCCAGGTACAGTGTCAGCTCTACATGCATCCTCTGAGAATAAATTAAAGGGAATCAAGGAATGCATATTTTGCGAAGGCAACCACAAGTCATATAAATGTGAGGTGGCTGAGGCTTTACCCCTTGAGGAGAGAAAGGACAGGGTAACTAAGTACACAGCATGTTTTAAATGTTTTTTGAAAGGTCATAGAGCAAGGTTTTGTAAGTTTAAAATTTTGTGCAAAAAATGTCATGGTAGGCATCAGCCATTATTGTGTGAAAACACTCCTAGTAGGCCTACCCCAGAAGTAGAGACATCAGTGGCACATGCCACTGCTATGCAAGGGAGTAAAAGTAAAGGGGGATTATTGCAAACAACTGCAGCCTTATTAATTGGGAATGAGGGAGGCTGGCATGGAGCTCAGAAAATGGCAGACCAATCATTTGCAATTACAAGAGTTTATGAGTCATTCCTCTGTAGTACCTGATGCAGCAGAAAGTATTGAGGATTCTGGTATTAAGGAGTTGTGGGCAATAGACGCAAAGGTGCTAGGCATTGTTTGGCAGCAAGATGATGATTTGTTTACCTTCAATGGGAAATCTTTAGTAGAGCTGGCTGAGAATGAGACAAGGTGGACAAAACGTACAGCTCTTAGTTTGGCTTCAAAGGTCTTTGATCCTCTTGGATTCCTGGCTCCATTTGTGATAAAGTCAAAAATTTGGTTTCAGAGCCTCTGGGAAATTGGACTTGGTTGGGACCAAGAGTTACCTGATCATATGGTGGTAAGGTGGAAATATTGGTTCAAAGAATTGGCACATCTTGGAGACATTGAAATCCCAAGATGGTACTTTGGAGAGTTGAACAATAGTCCAGACAATTTGGAGCTGCACATCTTTTGTGATGCAAGTGAGGAAGCCTATGCAACTTGTATTTATATAAGAGGCGCATTGCAAGAGGAAGTAAGTTGCAGGTTGGTTGCTGCAAAGAGCAGAGTAGCACCTTTGAAAAGTCGGCTTGCAGTTATAGTGCAAAAGTCTTTGGCCCTCTCTGAAATTCCAAGCTATTATTGGACAGACTCCACTATAGTTTGGCACTGGTTAAGAAGCCAGGCAAGGAAATGGAAACCATTTGTTGCCAATAGGGTGGAGGAAATTCAAGCGCACACAGATCCCAAGCAATGGAAGCATTGTCCAGGCACCCAAAACCCCCCTGATTTACCAACACGAGGAATTTCAGTGAAAGATCTTGCACAGTCAAGTTTGTGGTGGAATGGGCCAGAGTGGCTAAAACTTGGAAGTGAAAACTGGCCTTCTAATCAGCCTATTGTAGGAGAATGCCAAGCTGAAGAAGCATGGGTGAGTGAGGTGAGAAAATGCGCTGTGAACAGTTGTCAAGTTATGCAGCAGGATCCCCTATTGAGGCTTGAGGACATTAGCAGTCTGAAAAGATAGTTAAGAGTGACAGCATGGGTATATAGATTTACCAACAACATTAAGGGAGAAACAAGAAGGGAAGGAATTCTGAACAGTAATGAGATTCAGCAAGCCAGGAAATACTGGGTGGTATATATGCAGAAGAAAAAATTTGGTGGAGAGAGAGAATTGCTCACCAGCCATCCATTACAGGTTCTACCAACACATTCTGCGCTCAAGGGTTTGGATGTGTTTTTGGATCAGGATTTATTGAGAGTAGGAGGTAGACTACAGTTTTCTGGGCTTCCAGAGGAGAAAAGACATCCAATTTTGCTACCTTCTGGGGGGCACTTTGTGGACCTTTTGATCCTGGATACTCATCATAAGCTGTTACATGCTGGAGTTAGAGAAGTGATAATAGAGATCAGACAACAGTTTTGGATTCCCAAAATTAGACAAGTAGTAAAAAAGGTCGTGCATAAATGTGTGGTTTGCAAGCGTTGGAGTGCAAAGCCTTATTATGAAAAGGTGGCTCCACTTCCAAGAGAACGGTGTCTCTATACTGCCCCATTTGATGTAGTGGAAGTAGACTTTGCAGGGCCAGTCTATGTGTATGAGCGAGGGGAGTCTAACAAAGGTTATATATGTCTTTTCACCTGTGCTACCACCAGAGCAATCCATTTGGAGTTGGTAAGCAACTTAAGTAGTGATGTATTTCTTTTGGCCTTTAAAAGGTTTGTGAACAGAAGGGGTTTCCCAAATAAAATCATATCGGATAATGCAAAAACCTTCAAAAAGGCTGCAAAGGAACTCCAAGAAATTTGGTCCTTGCTAAAAGAGGAAGGATTCCAATCCTACTTTTCACATCAAGGGGTACAGTGGGAGTTTATTGTTGAGAGAGCACCATGGTGGGGATGATTTTGGGAAAGGCTAGTTAGAAGTGTAAAGTGTCCATTAAAGAAACTTTTAGCTAATGCTCATTTGAGCAAAGAAGAATTCTGCAGTGTTTTATGTGAAGTAGAAGCAATGGTGAACAGTAGGCCTATCACTTTTGTTTACAACAGTATGCAGGATGCAGAGCCATTGACACCAAATCATTTTCTTTGTGGTAAACGATTAACACCAAGCCCCAGTGTGCCAGAAGACTTGCAGCCTATCCAGAGCACTCAAGGAGAGTTAACCAGACGGTTCAGGTACCTTGAAGAGCTACAAGATCAGTTATGGAAGAGGTGGCAGATGGAATACTTGCCAGAACTCAATTATTACCCATCAGGCAAGGTAAAGGGCTCCAATGCAAATTGTATCAAGGTGGGAGAAGTGGTAATGATTGGGGATGAAAGACCAAGGCAATGCTGGAAGCTTGGCATAATTGAAGAGTTGTTTGTTGGCAAAGACAATTTAGTTAGGTCTGCACTGGTAAAGACTTCAGGAGGAAAGTTAAAGAGACCTATACAAAAACTCTATGCTTTAGAAATCAGCAAAAACACAGATATTCAAGGTGAAACATTTGAGTTCCAGCCTCATGGAGAAGGCTTGGCTAACCTTGCAGAAGGTAATGACAACAATGCCTCTTCGGTGGGGAGTGTTAGAAAATCTAGAAGAGGAAGAACCATTGTTGTCCCAAGGCGATATGATGACTAAGCTGATTGATGCAGCATTGCTTGTATATATTAAGTTAAGGTGTATATATATCCATCTCATAATTGTAAGGTTAGTGAAAAATTAACTTAATTTAGAGCTAGCATTTTTGAGCTCTTGTGGCATCATTGTTTGGTCACACTGTTGGCATCATTTTGGGGCGCTGCGCGTTCTTTTTACTCGTTTGTGGGATGTCGTACGTACAGGGTGTGGTCTGTTAGAGAGCTCTCTTGCAATTCAGTTTGGTTGTTTAGATACAAGGTTGTTGCATCGTGCAATAGTCCAGGTTGCGTTGTTGTTGCAAGGTTGAGAAAGAAGACCATAAATAGTACCCCTTTTGTTTATATTAAATTCATGTAACTAAGGTCTAAGGTAGGTCCGCATCGAGTCAGCAACCCTGAGGTAGGACCTAATAGGATCTCAAATCCGTAAGTTTTAATTTTAGCCTAACTTGGGCTGTAGGTAGAACTGGCCCTTTAGAATTTGGCCGTTCACGGCTCAGCTCGGATTTTGAACCCAACAGATAAATAAACTAGTCCACGAAGGCGGAGAGAGCCCTTACGTCAAAGGAAGATGCATTCCCACATTGGCCATAGAGGGACGCGCCCCATAGCTCCGAACAAAGCAAAGGGGCCGCCTTGCGCATACTAGACCCTATCCGCTCCCTGGGTGTACGCATCAGCACTGGCGCATTACGATCCTCTCCTATTATCAGCCTTCATGCAGAAAGTGGCCATTTCCCGTTGGATGTCCACCGTACCTTAGAGGGCTTAAAATACCTTTTTCGCGTTCGGCAGTTTCCTTCCACTCAGGCTTTCCAATCCATCTACGGTCCTTCTTCTTCGGCCTGCTTTGACCGTCGTCTCGACTTGGTTCGGCCGTTTGGTCATCTCTGGTGGTGCAGGGGCGAGTGCTTTCCTCTGCCCCCTTTACCTTTTCCCCGTGGACCCCTCCTCCCTTTCGTATCTGCTCCTTCCTCTCTACTATACCGAAGTCACAGTTCCACCCTTTCGCCCTTCGACAATTATTTTTATCCCATTCCTTTCCCCATTCTGATTCTCTCTCCGTGTTCACTGACGGCTCTCACTTGTCACTTGGAGTGGGTTGCGTGGCAGCCCTCCTATCAGAAATTAAATCACTATCCCTCCCCCAGTGGCTTCGATCTTTACGGCGGAACTCTCGGCTATTCTTTTGGCCCTTCGGTTTCTTTCCCAGCTCCTCTTTCCATATTTTATTTATTCCGACTCCAGTATCGCTCTTGAGGCTCTATCCTCTCTCGTCTCCCCGCACCCACTGGTGCGACAGATCCCGGACTGGCATGTCCTTCTTTCATCACGCCGTAAGTTGGTCGCCTTTAGTTGGGTGTCTTCCCACGTCGGTGTTCCGAGCAACGAACGCGCGGACGCTGCGGCGAGGGAGGTGTCCTCTCTGCCTTTTGACCATAACACACCTCTCCCAGCGTTGGAATTCACGGAGGTTTTCCGGTATGCATTCCTTCGCTGGTGGCAGCGCCAGTGAGAGGATGTGTCCGAGAATTTCCTGAGGGCCTTCAAGCCCACGATCCGTCAGTGACCTTCCTTCTGTCAACGTAATCGACGTTTTGAGACCGCTCTGGTGCGCCTGCGTATTGGTCATACTCGCCTCACCCATAGCCATCTTATGACAGGGGTCTTGCCCCCTTCTGCCCTTGGAGCATTCCTCCGTTTCATATTTACTGTTAGTTTGTCCTGCCTTTGCCGTTGCTCACTCCCAGTTCCTCCCATTTTTGCCCTACAGGCTCCATTCTTACTCTTTCTTTTGTTGGGTGACTCCACGCCTGAATCGAAGCACATACTTTTCTCCTTTCTCCGTCAGAACGGCCTCCTACTCTCTATTTAGTGTGGCAGGTATAATTTCTTCCTCTCTTTGCTGTTCCAAGTGCCCTTTTTCTCCTTTCTGACGTTCTTTCTTTAGCTGCTCCTTCTCCAGTGTTCCTCTCTCACCATCTCCTTGTGTTCTTTCTTTGTTTTAGTTTCTGCGTGATATGACCTTGCCAGTCGAAACGCCGATGAAGCACTGCTATTCACTTATTCATTTCCTGCCCTATCGCTCCAATTTGGCCTTTGTATGTTCTCAGAAGAGACGCCTTTGGCACTTTGGTATTGCTAACTGGGAGTCCCTTAGTAGTACTTCTGTGATTTCCCATGGAATGATTACTGCTTCCGTAGCCGAGTCCCCTCCGAGTGTGCTGAGTGCATCAGGGAGATGATTCTCTCGGGCATGGAGGCGTATTCCATATATTCCTACTACTAATGCAGAAAAACACTTGGTTTAACTCTGCTTGTACTAATAATATTCGCAACAGAGAGGAGGCTTTCAAAAGCTAACGTCGCCATGTAACTCCCGACTCTCATTTAGCTTATATTTCTGCCCATAATCGTGAAAAATCTGTTCTTCGACTTCCCAAAACTTCCTTCATCCGACAAAAATGTGAAAACCTATCCAATTCTAATTCTCCTCGATCTTTCTGGCATCTAGCTAAGAACCTCTTCAACAACTTTACTTCCTATTCTTTCCCTCTTTTCCATTCCAACGGCTCAGTTGCCGTCTCTTATCTTGACAAAGCTGTACTCTTCGCTCAAACTTTCGCCTCTAACTCAATCTTGGACGATTTCGGTGCTGTTCCTCCATCTCCTCCTCCCAATGACTTAATTATATCTGAAATTAGAATCTCTTCCAAAGATTTGTTTTCTGCCCAAGGAAGGCGTACGGTCCTCATGGTGTTCCTCCTGTCGTTCTCAAGAACTGTGCTTCTGTGCTGACCCCCTGCCTATGCAAACTCTTTCGTCTGTCTTTCATCTGGTACTTTTCTTTTCCGCTGGAAGCTCGCTTTCATTCAGCCTCTCGAAAAGAGGGGTGATCGCTCTTAACCCGCCAACTATCGTCCAATTGATTTGACTTCTTGAATTTCTAGTTTTTTTAGTTTATCCTGAATAGGAAGATTCTTAAGTACCTCTCTTCCCGCAATCTTCTTTCAGATCGTCAATATGGGTTACGTAAGGGATGCTCTACTGGCGATCTTCTTGCATATCTTTCCGACTATTGGTTATCCTTCTTTCGGGATTTCGATGAAACATTTGCTATTGCGCTAAACATATCAAAAATTTTTTGTAGAGTCTGGCACAAATCCTTAATTTTCAAACTGCCTTCCTTCAGTTTCTTTCTTTCTTATCTGTGCCTTTATTTCTGATTTTCTTTTTGGCCATTTTATAGCTGCGGTTGTAGATAGCCACTGCTTTTCTCCTAAAGCTATTAATAGTGGTGTTCCTCAGGGTTCTGTCCTGTCACCCACTTTTTAATTTTATTTATTAATAACCAATTAAGTCGCACTTCCTGTCCTATCCACTCCTATGCCTATGATTCCACTCTGCCTTCTCCCCCGACTTCACAAACGTCCCTCTCAACAGTCACTCTATGCTTCGCGTGGGACGGCTATGGTGTACCTGCCTTCATATCTTTCTACTATTTCTGATTGGGGCAGAGAAAACCTTGTGGCTTCCAATGCCTCAAAAACTGTTACTTCATCTGTCTACTCGTCACAATCTTCCTCACGACTATCCACTTGTCTTCAACAATACACAACTGAGTACAACTCAGTCTTTCCTCTTTTCTTAACATTGTTGGTGTTTCATTTTCTCGTGATCTTTCCTGGAAAGATCACATTTACAATAAAACTTGTACACCTCGGACTAGTTGGGGGAGGGCAGTCCAAAAAATAGAAGATTCTGTCTTATTGAGGTAAAATTAAAGTATTATAAAAATACCTGATTTTAAAGTATATAAAACAATAAAATCTACTAAAACAATGTTATTGAAAGAAAAAAAATTATATAACTGAGAGTGAGTGGATAAACAATTGGTAGCTTGGGAGGGTATCATGTGATGGCGTCGGTTTGCCGCACTCCTAACTGGTATTGGAGTGAACCACGTTGTCAACTCAGGCAAATTCCGAGTAAGACAGGTTTTTATTGTCTTTTTTCTAGATTTTTTCTGGTTTATCCAGGCTACTTTTCCAGGTCAAGGTATTTTTTCAACCTTTTTCCATACCCCTCCTCTGGCGGAGAGGGTGGGGAGAAACCACTTTTCTACTACTGCTAGAATATGTTAAAAACGAACCAGTTAAATAACAGGAACCTTCCCGAGTGAGTGGACCGAAAGGTCTTTGAGGCTTCCTCTTGTCCTTTAACTCCTTGTAGATTTGGCATTCACAAACAGCAGCAACCTAATTGATAGCACAGAAATATCCCCAACTATATCAGATCACATTATTATTGAAATGACAACCAATATAAAAACAACAGGGAAGGAGTGAACACGCGCTATACAAAGAGGCAAATTCAAAATATTTAATTTTCAGTTCAAGGCAAAAAATTGGGGAGGTATTACATCCAGCATGGAAGCAATAGAAAGAGCTGTTCCAAAAAAAAAAAAAAAAAATCGGAAAGGAAAGGAGGTCTGAGAGACAAAGAGGTCAATGTTCCGCAAGAGAAAAGGAGTAACTAAAATCGAGAAACTGCAAAAACAACAACATCAGAAAAATATTAAATGATAAACTGGAGAATATAGATTGCATCATACAGGGTCTAATTGAGAACCATGCAGAAAAAAAATGACGCTATACGGGGCTCCAATAAACCTTAGCCCCCCCCCCTCCGTCCATAGCCTAAACCATTAGAGGTACAGTAAAACTAAACATACCTTACAAAAGAGAATTTAATCTGCATTTAATGAGAAACAATTAAAACTTGGTGTTCCCGCCATTGGCTTCCAAGACAGCCTGAATTCGCTTTGAGTAGCTTGCCAAAAGTGACGTGAATAGATCTTGATCGTTACACAAATTTGCTAAAACAGTTTCAATGTGTTGCGTCATTGTATCCTTCGAAAATCGATTTGCTGCAGGTTCTTGAAACAAGAGACATTCAACCTTGTCCTTTATAACTGATCCAATGTGTTCACAGACGTTCAGGTCAGGATAATTTCCTGGCCATTCTTCATTTCCAAAGAAATCGATCTCATGGTTCAGCAACAACTGTTGAGTGGCTAATGCCTTAAATAGCAGGGGGTCTTATCGTGCAGAAGTGTGATCTGATCGACATCCATAACATTGTTTAGGTTTCTTAGAAAAGGAATGACATGCTGGGATAGAATAATATCACGAAAATACTGTCCAGCCCAACTCTGACCATTTGGCTTCAGCACCCACATGAGCTTCTTTGCAGTGAACAAAACAAACACACCAACACAGTCTGGACTTTTTAATAATTCGCAATAATGTTCATTGTCATCGATTTCATCTGGTGTTGTGGCCCACACTCGATCATTTTGGTAGTTAGGCCGGCGCGTTACGTAAACAAAAAATTCATCGGAGACAGCTAAATGCATGAAATCATCCACATCCCAATCTTCAAGATAATGGGCAAACCACATTCTGTCATCGATGTTAAGTTGAGTTTTTCTTGACTTTGGAAGTTCTCAAGGCTTTAAACCTTGCCTATGACGGTACAGTCGAATGATCTCACCACTAACGATCTTTCTTCTCAACACTTCGATCTCTCTAGAAAGTTTAGCACAGCTGTTTTTCCGTTCACGCGTACCGCTTTCAATGATGTCCTTTGTTTCCCGAGAGAGTGGCAAATTTGGGCGCCCAGATTTGGTTGTATCTATTTCACATTCATCCAAAGTTTTATTCCAATTTCTTTTGACGAAGTCCTCACTTCTTCGCAACTTTTTGGCAACCCATGAACGTGTCATAAAGGTGGCTCCAGCATCACGAGCTTCCCGAAATGTTATTGCTCGTATGCGATCTATCACACGTTGCCTCTCCGAATCACCAATTAATTGAGAAGCCATTATATTATCACTTTATCAGCTAGAGTAATTTTAATACCTGCAATAAATAAAGAATTTTATATATTTTTATAATCACTAAAAATTATTTCGATATAAGTAAACATGTAAGCTGCAAATGGGGGGGTCCATGGCCGTAACTACCTATGAGGTCACCGAGGTCCGGACCTCGGTAATTATTTCCTAAAAAAAAAAGAGACTGAACCGTGAAATATTGCTGCAGCTTTAATAAAAGTATTTTTGCTAACAGGTCCCTTTGTACAGTATTTAATTATAGACAAGGGTTTTGTGTTTAGTGTATAGCTTGGGTTGTGTTTGTAGGTGTCATTTTGGTCTGAATTTTGCTCGTCCCGCCGCGCTCGAAAAAAATCTGGACCTCACTAATTTCTAAACCCTAGTTACGGCCCTGGGATGTCTAAGGTTTTTTGGAACCCCTTAGAAGCTGTAATAACGTGGGGGATTTTAGACCCCGTTAGGTATTAGGTTATCAATAGACATAAAAGGTACTTACAGGTGCTTTGATTTAGATCTTCTTTAGGGCCTACCAATTTGTGCTAGCGTCCCAACCTCGACAACTATATTCCTATTCTCTAATTTAGAAGCTATAGACATTACCCCTAACTGACATAATAATGAGACAACTTAAACTCCTTTCACATTAGTCACTTTCAAAGCATTACCAAATTAAACTTAGAATCAACGATTGCTGCAGATACAAAAATACATGCTATTTAGCTCAGCCAAATAAACGAACAGACCGCAGACCGCTGTTTATCTTTTTGTGTTGCCATTGAGCTTCCTTTTAATGACTTTTCCCTTTAGTGACTTTTAGATTATATATATCACGCCTAAACACCGAAATCGCTCAGTGAGCGAAAAAAACAGCCACAACGCGTCGTGGATGCACCTAAGTGACCACACACCGATATTAGATATTTTTTCGCTTCATGGCCGTTCTCAAACAACCACAACGCGTTGTGGACGATTTGAAACGACCACACACCATATAAAATGCTCTGTCTGTCTGTCTGTCTGTGTCACCCTAAAACACGGAAACGACTCCGAGAGAGAAAAAATTATTAGGTAAAAGTTGCTTAAAATTAATCGAAACCTATGGAAAAATTATTGAATGCCCGGTTAGGTCAACTGTACACCCTTGACGATTGGTTAGGTTAAGTCGTGATATTTTCGTTAAAACTAACGAAAATATCACGGCTTAACCTAACCAATCGTCAAGGGCGTACAATTAACCTAACCGGGCATTCAGTTGACCTAACCGGGCACTCAGTTGACCTAACCGGGCACTCCGTTGACCTAACCAGTTGGTTAATTTTTACATTTACGTCTCATTCTAAAGTTGCTTAAAATTAATCGAAACCTACGGGAAAATTATTGATAATTTTTTAAAGGACTTTTTTCTAGCATATCTGCTTAACTTTGCTTTTCACACCTCACACGCGGCTATCTGTCGCAGCCAAAATAATATCCCAACATACACACAACAAGCTAACATTCTAGTTAATCACTACGCAAAGATAAGTCACTTAAACAGAGACAACAACCAGAAACACGCAGACAGACAAACAGCCAGACACAAGAAAACCTACAGATTCGACACGACCATTACACCCTTCAATACAGACCAGACCACCAAGATCATCAAAAACATTAAGAATTCGAAGGCTACTGGACCAGACATCATATCTAACATACACCTTAAACACTTGGGCCAACAAGGAATACTAGCTCTCACAAATATCAGCACATATTCATACCAACACTGTATTATTCCTGACATATGGAAACAAGGTAAAATTATCACACTACTCGAACCAAACAAAAATCCAACAGAACCAGCTTCCTATAGACCCATTACTTTACTATGCCCACCTTCCAAAGTAACAGAAAGACTAATCTTACAAATCACCAACCCACACATTCCACTATCGCCTACTCAACATGGATTCAGACCTCACCACTCAACCACGACATTACTCACTAACCTCACGCAGCACATCATGGATGGCATCAACTCCAGACGACCAGCTCAACGTACACTATTAGCAACAATAGACATTAGTAAAGCATTTGATGCTATCCCACGCTTCCCTCTCATAAACAAAACACTCAACACAAACATGCACAATAACACCAAAAGGTGGCTGAGCAACTATCTCTCAGGAAGATACTCACATGTCACATTTAATGGCAAGTCATCCAAAAACAAGCTTTTTCCGAACGGGGTCCCTCAAGCCTCTGTTCTCTCACCAACACTCTTCAACTTATACATGCATGACATTCCAATACCCATAGATAACAAGCTTACCTTATCATCATATGCAGATGATATCACTCTAACATCCACCCACAACAACATCGACACCGCTACAAATAACCTACAAACATACACTACATAAACAGTATACAAGACTGGCTCACACACAATAGACTCAAAGTAGCGCCCACAAAATCAACCATCACCTTGCTTAGAAGCAACACAAAAGAACACCAGGTAATTCCACAGCTTACACTAAACAACATCAACATTCCACACACTCACAGAACCAAAATACTTGGTGTCACATACAACACATCATTATCTTTTGCAAACCACATTCAGGACATTAAAACCAAATGTACGTCAAGACTTAACACGCTTAGGGTACTAACAGGCACAAACTTTGGACACCAGCAGGAAACAACATCACTCATATACAAACAATATATTCGCTCAGTTATGGACTATGCTAACCCATGCTGGGCACCCATTATCTCAAACACACACATAAACACCTTACAAACAATACAAAACAGTTGGTTAATGAGGTGACGTCAGGGCCGGATTAAGACCTTTAGAGGCCCTAAGCACTTAAAAGATTTTGGTGCCCCATATATATGTAATTCAAAATATAAACAAAAATAAACCATAAAATAAAATTTTATTTTTTGAAATGAAACAAAACTTACAGTAAGATGGAAAATAATGTTTATTTTTGTATACTTCCACTTCATTTATATTTGAAATTTTTTTTTAATTGCAGTCTTTGATCAGATCCTCAAAACTAATCTTACGTAACACATCTGCTTCTATACTTAGTAGAGATAAGGCATCCAGCCTGCCTTGTTGCATAGTTGTTCTGTTGGTATTTTTAATATACTTCAACTGAGAAAATGAACGATCAGCTGAGCAATTTGTGACCATTAATGTTAAAAATATACGAAAGGCAATTTCTACATTTGGGAAGGCACACTCAATATTGTCTTCTACAATTATTTTATAAAGTTCAGCATGACTGAATCTTGTTTTTACATTTTTTTTTGCACTGAACTTATGGCACACATATGAGTGAAACTGCTGAAGCTCAGCAGAGAAATTAGTGTTCAAGTCCTCTGGGTAAGCATCAATCATCTTTTTACAACCCTGAGAATACCTTTCAATTTCAGTAGATGATGAAGTGG
The DNA here is from genome assembly GCA_023014485.1 of Bathynomus jamesi. Taxonomy (NCBI): domain Eukaryota; kingdom Metazoa; phylum Arthropoda; class Malacostraca; order Isopoda; family Cirolanidae; genus Bathynomus; species Bathynomus jamesi. The sequence continues at coordinate 388,752 of JAJOZX010000140.1, read as the reverse complement.
TGACATTATGTGGCACATCACTTAGAAAAGAAAATATCTCTGCTATTTCTTTGTATATCTCTCCTCTTCTTCTCATCTCAGTTTCAAGTTTGTCAACAATTGTGTAAAAGGTGGTGATAAGAAATTTATCTCTGGCATTCAGATATACTTCTGGTGCATCTCCGTCATTGGGTACCTTCTTTCTGATACGTTTGCGAGTTTGAGCTGCCTTGTAATGAACATCTGGTAGCATTTCCTTTGTAGCTGCTTCATATCTTTCAAATTCATCTCGTGAAGTGCACAGTTGGTCAGCTAATGATCCATACAGATCTGCACATGTTTTTAAGTTCACATCCTTATTCTGTAGAACTTTGCTTACTCTATGAAAATTTTGCAAAATCTCATCCCAAAAATTCAACATAAAAACGAATTCTAGCTCTTGCATCTTATTTGCAATATTATTTGCTTCTCTTCTAGTGTCTCCCTTTTGTGACTGGTCTTCAGCTATACATTCTAACGCTTCTAAAATTTTAAGGAAAGATTTCAAAATTGCTGCTGTTGCCATAGCATGTGCCTCCCATCTGGTATCAGAGAGGGATTTTAAGACATTTTCATTTCCAATACAACCTTTAAGAATTTCCCACCTGCTGGTTGAGGCTAAAAAAAAGGTATAGAGCAACTGCACTGTAGAGAAGAAATTAACCGCCTCTTGACAGTAGTCAACAGCACTTCGGCCTACCAGATTTAGTGAATGGGCTGCACAGGGCACATATATAGCAAACTTGTTTGTTTCTAAAAATTTTTGCTGCATCCCCTTATAACGCCCAGACATGTTGGCAGCGTTGTCGTAAGATTGACCCCTACATTTTGAAAAGTTTAGCTTACAAACTTCACGTAAGTACTGCAACACCTGATTTGCCATTTCCTCACCAGTATGGCTTTTCATTTTCAGAAAGGTTAAAAAGCGTTCAATAGGCTGTCCATCTTTTAAGTACCTAAGTACAACACTTAACTGATCGATATGTGATAGATCTGGTGTTGAATCAACTGACAAACTAAAATAACCAGAAGATTTTACTTCGTCAACAATGAGTGCGTGGACCTTTTGAGCCATTAGTTGAATGAGTTCCTCACAGGTGGTTTTGGACAGGTAAGAAGGATTTCCTTTGCCAGAATTTCCATATTTCAAAATGTGACCTGCTAAAACTGGATCAAACCGGCTTATGAGCTCAAGCAGCCCTAAAAAATTCCCATTCTGCAATGATCCAAATCTTTCTTCTGTTCCTCGAAAAGACAAGCCACGTTCAGCTAACGTACAAATAACAGCTATGACACGCCTCAAGACATGTTCCCAGTAATCACACTTCCTGAATTTGTTTTTCCAACTGTTGTCCCAACCCCGCACCTTGTCTGCGAGTTGTATGTTAGCATAGAGTCTCGGTGAGTAGTGCTTTTTTCATGATGATCAATTACAATAGTATTTCGCCAGTCACTGAACCCTTCTCTTATAACAAAATGTGAGACATTTTTAGGAGCAAACAGTTTACAAACATAACAGTAAACTGATCCTGTTGATGGTGAATACAATAACCACTCTCTCTTGTATTTCTCACCATTGGCTTTTGTCCCAACGAAAAGTTTTTGTGAACAGTATCTTGCTGGTTTGCCACTACTGAAATGCCGGTAAGACTTGTCAAATGGCCCATTGTGGTGTTGACAGTCACTGGGTCCACAAGCAATCCAATAAGCCACATCATCAGCAGAGAAATCAAGCCACAACCCTGGATCTTTTGCTATATTTACTTCATCTTCTGCAGACTGATTCATTTCACCACCATCACCATGGTCCACTAAACTTTCATTTTCAGCAATTATTTCAACCCCAGAATGTCTTGTAAAGCAACTTGAATCAACATTTGCAGTAGAGGTATCAAGAGAATTTACAGGCAAAGTGAGATCAGTAGTGAGACATGTGGTAGATGAACCTGCTTGTGACACCTTGGTGATTCCAACGTCATCATATTTTGATTTTGAAGTTATCAAAGTGGTATTTGTGTCGTCCACTTCTGATGACGGACATTGGTTTTGATTCAGAATCGGTATATCATGTTGACGTTGTGGTCGTGGAACTTGTGTGAAGAAATCAGTCAGCTTTGCAGTCTTGGACTCTAAATCCAAAGTATTCTCTTGTTTCTCTTTTGATAGTTTTCGCTTTTGTGCACCACTTAACTGAACACGTTTCATCTTGGTTCTTGGGGTCTGTAAAATACAGAAATAAAAAGAATATTTTATTTGTATATTATGTGGCAATCAACACAGTTACACATATCACAATCTTGGCTTTGTTCTTTTATTCTCAGAAAGACAAAATGGGAACCGTACACAACCAAAGTGGCAATTTAAATATAAGTGGCAATTAAATATAACTCAACCGAAATATCAACTCGAAATGTTGAATACAAATCAAATCGAAAGAAGGAACCGAAAGAAGGAACCGAAACCTATAAAATAAAAATACTTAACATTAGAATTAATAATACGCAATCTATAAAAATATCAATATTAACATTTCACTATTAACGAGCCACATTTTATATTTACATTTATTTATTTATTTAAAACACAATATTTAATTATAGGAAATATGAACATTTGTATGGAAAACTGATGAGTGGGTAGTTGGGAGGTAACGAAAATGGTTCACTGAGTAGGTAGGTAGTTAATCTAACAATCATTAAATTCCTTTTATGTCAATAACTGGGTGGATGAAACCAATTGGTTGCTCACCAGAGTTATTCTCCACACTAGTATTTATATACTGTGTGGGAGGAGCGTGCTCGGTAGTGGAGATACATTACCGCTCAACCAACCGAGGAAAAAACCAAGACAACGCTGGTACGAGAAGCCCCGCGAAGAGGAGAACAAAGGGAGAACGAAAACGAAGAACGGGGCGAGAGGACGTACCAGAAAAGTGCGCTCTCGAAAACATAACCGGAGAAGGGAGACACTCAGATAACAAAAAGTAAGTGACTAATTGAGTTTTTACACCAAAGTTAATCTCATTAAATTAAGCTGGGTCAGACAAGTTAGGCCTACATTGTGGCCTAAGACCCAGCATCAACTCATAGCTTAACAAAGGTGAAGGTAGATTGCCCTAACCTAATTCTTGTGAGGAATCCTACTGTGGACCTCAATTTATCTGCCCGCTCTGGACCATTTCCGGAATCTCTAGGCTGACCCCTCTAGGCTAGACTTGATCTACTCTATAGTTAGACTGGAGATATAAGGGGTGGGTTAATTGTGGACCAATTCATACAGAGCATTTTTCGCATTGGTGGTCCGTGTGTGGGGAATTTACAAACCTTAAGCTTACTTAACAAAAATTGCAGAATTAGGCTAAATGGTCTAGCCTAAGCCTAACCTGAGCAAGCCTAATTAGGTCTACAACCTAGGGCCTAACTAGGAAACATTTACATTAAAGGAGTCTCATTCTCTATAAGCTTAGACCTGAGTGACACACAAGTACTTGGGGGGATTAAACCAAATTTGAACTTGACTGTTTTGTCTGTGCTCTCTCTTCTCTGGTAATTTCTTCTTGTCCTCTATTTCATTACGATCCCCAGTTAAACAATTTTGACTTAGACATGGACAGTGCAGAATTGAAAAAGTTAAAAAAGAAAAGGGGGGCAAAGTTGGGAGCTGTTACAAAGGCTGTGAACACTTTTAACAATATTACACAACCAGGTAAGAAAAATATAGAGAGTGTAATTATTAAATTAGAAATTAAAAAGAGGAAATAATAGCCATTAATGAGAGTATTTCAGAGTTAGTTGAATCCGAAATGGCTGAAGAACAATTGATAGACCTTTACGCTGATGATGATGATCAGGTAAGCTCAATTGAACAGCAAATAAGGGAACTACGGTCTCGGTTGACTGACTTAACACCAAAAAACCTAATTCTGATTTTAATCAAAGTAGGGCTAACCTTCAACAAAATTTAAGTGGCATGCAAAATCCTGAGTCACAAGAATTGAGGGCTCAGTTACCCATTTTGCAAATACCAACATTTGAAGGGGACACGGTACAATTCCCATCTTTCATTGACAAATTTGAGAATTTAATAGGTAATAAACCTTATATTTCAACTGTTGAAAAGTTTAGTTACTTAACTAGTTCTTAAAGGCCCAGCCATAACCTGATAGCCTATTTACCAGCCGTAGGGGATTCATATGAAGTAGCTATTGATCTTTTAAAACGTAATTACGTTAATAAAGATGTGATTATATATGAATTATCTCAACAAATTTTTGAATTTGCACCCATAAAAGATAACCATAGTGATATGGAAAATTTTTATACAAAATTAGAAGCTATTATAGGACAACTGGTTAGCAATGAGATAGATATTAAAACTTCATCTTGGCTTATACAAAGCATAGTACTTAGGTGCCTTCCTTCGAGGGTTAAAGATAATTTAATTCTAAAGACGGGAGAAAATTATCCTAATTTAAACAAATAAGACAACACTTCCCCAATATCCTAACAAATTACAACTTGAGAGATTTTCCAACACATAAGACCCAGACTATGGATAAACCAAAGACTGTTCCCAGAGACCAACTAGCTACAGCCAAACAGACAAAACTTGATACTGTAGAATCAAATGTGACCAACTACAAAACACGAACACCTACATTACAGAACTTTAATGTAACTGCTGCCTCAACTTACACACCATATTGCAAATTTTGTGCAAGTAATGAACACAGTAGTACTGGGTGTGACAAATATTCAGATTTTAACCAAAGGGCTAAAAGATGTGAACAGTTGAACCTGTGTAAAAAGTGTACTGGCCAGGGACATTATAAGAAAGACTGTAAATCTAGGTTAAGATTCAAGTGTAAGTTTTGTAAAAGTTTACGACATGTCTCATCAATGTGTGATTCACCAAAGTGTCCAAATAATAGTACTCAAACTCAAAAGATACCTCCCCAAACAAAGGTAATCAAGAAAATGCCACTTTCATGGGACATTCTGCTTGTTCAAACAATGTAACAAGAAACACTGAGATTCTTTTACCAACTATTACTTTGGACTTAGTGAATAGTGAGGGTAGTACCACTCCAGTGAGATGTCTTATAGACTGTTGTTCTCAACAAACATTTGTTTCAAAAAATTTAGTTAATAAATTGGGTTTGACACCAAACCCGAATGAACAAAACTTCAATATTGCGTCCTTTGTTAAGGATAACTCGGACAAAAATAGCTATAAGACAATTGACCTGGAACTACATTTAGAAAGTAAATTCAAGAAAATTGAAGCAGTTATTATTTCTAAAGTAGGACAAAACAAACTGGTTATACCCAAACTAGAACAAACCATAAATCATTTGAAAAAACACTACAAAATAGCTGATAGACATATCACTAACAACACAATAGCTAACATTGAAATGTTAATAGGGGCAGATTATATTAATCTTATTAATAAGGGCATAGTAGAGATAGGTAATGGTATAGCTATTCAGACTCCATCAGGGATAGCCCCTTTGGGTGACCTATCAGACTACAACCTAGACCTAAACCAAAACAGTGCATGACCAACAAATACTATGTGCCTCAACTAAGTCCTACATAACACCTGTAAGAATAGCAACACTTTGAATAATATTATCTCAACTGAGAACATTAATTCATCATTATCAAATGAAACTTTGGATGAAGCAATTCAAACTTTATGGTTACTAGAATCTGTGGGTATACATGACACACATCAAACTTCAGAAGATCAGTTAATGGTAGAAAGATTTGAAGACACCATTCAGTGTAAAGACAATAGTTATTTTATTGAGTTACCTTGGAAAATAAATTGTCCAACTTTAAGAGATAATCTCAAAGTAGCTAAAGGACATTTATATAAAGTAATGAAAAAACTCAAACAAGAAAATAATGTAAAAACATATAATAATGTCTTCAAAGAACAGCTACAGAAAGGCTTCATTGAAGAAGTAACAGATAACCCTTTTAAAAAAGATGGTTGTCATTATTTAACCCACAGGGGGGTTTATCGACAAGATGCCCCAACAACAAAACTTAGAGTAGTATATAATTGTAGCCTCAAAGACAGTGATAAACACAGCTTGAATGATTGCTTGATTGAGGGTCCTAATCTCATTTCTGACCTTGTGAAGATCTTACTGAGGTTCAGGTTAGACAAATATGCTGTACAAAGTGACATTTCGAAGGCATTTTTGAGAATAAATCTTAAAATGAATATGATAAGAACCAACTTAGGTTCTTATGGTTCAAGGATCCATTTGATTTGAATAAAGGGTTCATAACCTATAGATTTAATGTTGTGTTGTTTGGAGCCAATTGCTCACCTAGCCTATTAGCATTGACAATTAAACATCATTTAAACCAGTTTAATAACTCTCTAACATTGAACTTCCTTAAGGAACATTTTTACGTAGACAATCTAATAGGCTCAACGACAACAAAATCTGAATTATCTGAAGTCTATGAACACTCTCAAAACATTATGCAACAAGGTAACTTTGAACTAAGAGAGTGGATTTCAAATAATGAGGATTTAAACAATAAGATTTTAAAAGATAATAATGGTCTTACTGAGCCATCAGACAGAGTTAAAACTTTAGGTATGAACTGGTATTTGGATGCAACTTCTAACAGTCATGATTCAATCTGTACTAAAGGTTTTAAACTTGATGAGGAAGCAAATACTAAAAGACAAATATTATCAGAGGCTTCCAAAATTTTTGATCCTATGGGTCTATTCCTGCCTTCAACAATAAAATCAAAGATTCTCCTCCAAGAAATTTGGAGGACAAATGTTGGGTGGGATGATCCAATAACAAATGAAAATCAAAAATCTTGGAAGAAGTTAGCTACTGATTTAACAAAAGTGCAGAACATTAAAATTCAAAGGTGCTGTGGGTTTAGGGATAAGCCCCAGAGACTTCATGTGTTTGCTGATGCAAGCACACAAGCTTATGGGTGCTGTGCGTATCTTGTAAGCCCTACAGAAAGTCATCTAATTTATGCCAAAGGGAAAGTAGCACCTCTCAAACCTATCCGAACCATACCTCAATTGGAACTATTGGCTGCTACATTAGCCATTAAAACCATTTCATTGCTTAAGGATGCTTACTATGATGTGTTCATAACTAATATCCACGTCTGGCTTGACAGTCAGATTTGTCTTGCCTGGATACGGAATGATAGCATTAATAGTAAGAATATCTTTGTAAGAAATAGGCTAAAAGAAATAGCTGACGCTAATGAAAGCCTACAAGTAAACTTTCACTATGTTCCAACTAAACAGAATCCAGCAGACTTTCTGACCAGAGGTTTATCCTACAAGTTGTTGAAGTCAAACAAAACTTGGTTTATGGGACCTAAGTGGCTCTGTAATACAGACCAATGGCCTGTGGAACAAGTTAACTTGACATTAAATTTAATCTTTTCAAATGAAAAGGTTGAACCAATCACTAATTATGAAAAGTATTCTGATTTCAACAAACTTGTTAGGGTGACAGCCTACTGTTTGAGGTTTGCTCACAACTGTTTAGCTACAATTAACAAACAGCTAAATAAAAACAATCATAATTATACAGAAGTTGCAACCCAATACTGGATAGGCCAAGCCCAACAAAAAGAGTACAATAAAGAGTTAGAATTCTTAACAAATGGGAAACAAACAAAAGAACCTGTACCATCAGTAGTTGTGGATCTAAACTTGTTCAGAGATGAGGAAGGCCTTCTAAGGTGTAAAGGGAGATTAGACAAATCAAAACTGTCATACAAAAGCAAAATCCAATCCTTTTACCTAGATTTAGCTATTTGACAACATTAATCATCAGAAAAATACACAATGATGTATATCATATGGGGGTACCACAGACACTAACTACATTAAGAAAAACTTATTGGATACCCAAGGGAAGGATCACTGTTAAAACAGTCCTGAGTGAGTGTGTCACATGTAGGCGTATTCATGCTAGGCCCTATAGGAAACCAAATCCTCCTGCTTTGCCAGAGGAGAGAGTTACTCTCAACAGACCCTTTGAGACTGTAGGCATTGACTATACAGGAGCATTGACTGTAGGGGTGGGTGACACTGAACAAAAAATGTACATTGTACTGTTTACATGTGCAGCCTCACGAGCTGTTTATTTGGATGTTGTGGAGGACCTAACAGCAGAATCTTTTGTTGCTGTCTTTAAGAGATTCTGTGCACGACATTCAGTACCCAAGACAGTTTGGACTGACAATGCTACATATTTCAAAGCTGGTGAACAAGTCATCCACGACTTGTTAAGCAATGAAATCACACAATTATATATACAAAATCAAAACATAAAGTGGAAGTATATTCCAGTTACCTCTCCTTGGTATGGTTCTATCTGGGAGAGGAATATACAGACAGTAAAGAATTGCTTGAAGAAAGCAATTGGCAAAAAACAGATACACTTATTTGGGTTACTCACTCTCCTGGCTGAGATTGAGAACATCATTAACAATAGACCACTCACTTATGTGAGTGACAACATTAATGACCCAGAACCATTAACTCCAAATCATTTGATTCGGGGAGAACAAGTTAGTCTCCTGCCGGACTACAATATAGACTCTTCAGAAGACCCAAACTGGACTCAACGACATGATGAGCTCCAGACTAAGTTACAACATTTAACTAGAGTTAAAGCTCATTTCATAAAACAGTGGAAAACTGAGTACTTGATGGGTCTAAGGGAGAGACATAAACAAATGACTAAGAAGGATTGGTCTGACACAATTAAGGTAGGGGACCTTGTTCTCATGCATGACAGTACTCCAAGACAATACTGGCCTCTGGCTAGAGTTTCAGAACTCAGACCAGGGGCAGACGGGTAACAAGAGTGGTCAAATTAAGGACTTCAACGGGTGACACAACAAGAGACATTTCTCTTTTGTACCCTTTAGAGTCTGGACCCAAAACAATGGACTTTGGAGAACCTTCTCCACTGACAGTAACAACTGGAGACACTGAACTTCCAGTAACTATTCCTTTGACAGTAGGAGTGGTGACGCATCCTACTACAACATTGACAGACACAAGACCTCAGCGACAAACAGCATTAAAGGCGCGACTATTTTTACAACAAAAAATAGATGCTGGGGAATTGTAATTTTATCTTCTAACTTTCATTTTCTTTTCTTATGGTAAAGACCATAGACAGTTTCATCCTATGGATGTATATTTTATCTTCTAATTAAATGCTACACCTTCTCCATGAGAAGGTGAGGATAGGCACTGTTAATCAGATTAACAGGCATTTACAGTTAAATAGTTAGCTAGTCTACACTCAGACAAAAATTGGTGACATTGGCACCAAATTTTTATCTCCCGGGGCCCCCAGTATATGGAAAACTGATGAGTGGGTAGTTGGGAGGTAACGAAAATGGTTCACTGAGTAGGTAGGTAGTTAATCTAACAATCATTAAATTCCTTTTATGTCAATAACTGGGTGGATGAAACCAATTGGTTGCTCACCAGAGTTATTCTCCACACTAGTATTTATATACTGTGTGGGAGGAGCGTGCTCGGTAGTGGAGATACATTACCGCTCAACCAACCGAGGAAAAAACCAAGACAACGCTGGTACGAGAAGCCCCGCGAAGAGGAGAACAAAGGGAGAACGAAAACGAAGAACGGGGCGAGAGGACGTACCAGAAAAGTGCGCTCTCGAAAACATAACCGGAGAAGGGAGACACTCAGATAACAAAAAGTAAGTGACTAATTGAGTTTTTACACCAAAGTTAATCTCATTAAATTAAGCTGGGTCAGACAAGTTAGGCCTACATTGTGGCCTAAGACCCAGCATCAACTCATAGCTTAACAAAGGTGAAGGTAGATTGCCCTAACCTAATTCTTGTGAGGAATCCTACTGTGGACCTCAATTTATCTGCCCGCTCTGGACCATTTCCGGAATCTCTAGGCTGACCCCTCTAGGCTAGACTTGATCTACTCTATAGTTAGACTGGAGATATAAGGGGTGGGTTAATTGTGGACCAATTCATACAGAGCATTTTTCGCATTTGCTTAGGGCCTAAATTGTCCTAACTACGTTTGATGTTATATATACATTACAAATTATTCACTCTGGTTATTACAATCTAAATTCTTTTATACTGTTATGACAATAGATAAATAAATTATAAAATAAAGATACGTGTATGATAAAATATTGTTATATATACAAATAAAGTACACTTCATAGACTTACCCTAGAGAAGAAGAGAGAGCAACAGATAAACTTCTTCAACGCTAATTAACTTAGGTCAGTATATCTTATTATTATAATGGCCGTGATAAACATCACTTGATACAACAGCAATATAGAGAGTTTATAGTTTCTTTATTTTAATATTAATTTATATTACAATTCTATAAACCTAAATCTTTCTGTAAAACAATACCAAATGATTATGTAAAATATATATTTAATATTATATGCACAAATCACACGTTCAGAATAACTTCCTATAGCACACGAAAATATTTAATCTATATGTATTTTTAATATGGCGCTCAAAGATTTGATATAAACAAAATAATAACGCAAAGCGTAAAGTGTGTGATTACAACGAAATATATTTATTCTCTCAAAAGGGTTGTTGTTCACTACAAATTCAAACAATGAAAAAAATAAATACTATATATGAATATATATAATTCAGTTTTCAACAGCTTATAGGCTATAAGCCGCGATTATAATAGTATAATAAATCCATGGTAAATCCGGCAATGGAAAATTTCTGTGGTGCCCCACTTCCCTTGATGCCCTAAGCACGGGCTTATTTTGCTTAATGGTTAATCCGGCCCTGGGTGACGTGTATGTATATATATATGTATATAGTCTAAAAGTCACTAAAGGGTAAATATCACTAAATCTAAGCTGAATGGCAAGAGCAAGTCATAAACGAACCAACGCGGCTGTTCGTATTGCTTTGGTCGACTTTTCGGTGAACCTTTGTGGTAGTCGGACCTGCCTCAATTGCTTGTTAAGACAAAGTTCAAATTCTTTCTAACTGAAACCAGGGGGGTGGTGTTGAAAAATCTTTCCAGGGCTGCAGTTGAGATTGATCCTGCGTTTTGGAATTATTTTTTGACTGGTATAGTATCACTCCAGTGTTTTTTGTATTTGTTTGCTAAAAGATCTTGGCAAGGCATAGGCCTTGTCAGGGTTGTTTTTGGTAACAACTGTGGCCTAGCTCATCTCATTGGGCTAGGCCTGGCCTTAGTGTGCCCTATACCCTAACCCTGGGGTATAGGTTATATTTACTTCCCTACATCCAATCATGAGTAAAGGAGTAACTTCTAAAAGTACTAAAAGGTTACGGGTTGATGATTCTAAGACCCTTGAGTCGGCTCGCAGTGATGACTTGATGGATTTGAGTACGGTCATTAAGCAAACTGACCATGCTATCACTTCTTTTTGCAAGAAAAGTTCCAATGAAGTTGCTCAAAGATTAGATACTCAGGAACCATCTCATCTTACTCAACCCTTGAATTGTCCTACATCTGCTAGACCTGCTGCCAATAGTCCTGAACCTAATTTTCCTATTGAGCATGTGTCTTATATTTTTTTGAATAGCAAAGATTTGTCAGTTCCTTTAACCAAACTTAGTCCTTTTGGTGTTAAGAAGTCTATAGAGCTTATTTGTGGTGGACCAGTGAAATCTGTTGCCTATTGTAGGTCTGGCTCATTACTCGTGAATACCATCAACGCAAGACAGTCTCAGGCACTCTTGGATACTAAATCAATTATAAATGGTCTTTATGAAATTGAGGCTAAGATTGCTTATAATTTGAATAAAATTCAGGGTATTATTTTTGCCCCAGAACTCCTTCATTTATCAACTGAGGAAATTTTGACTGAATTAAAGTCTTCTACCAATTCTGTTCTTGGTAGGTATAAAACGATTAAATAAAGGTCGAGAGAAGATTCCTACTTCTCTTTTAGTATGTACTTTTGGTGGGACTACTCTGCCTAGTAAACTATTCTGTGGATATTTAGCGTATGATGTTAAGCGATATTATCCTAATCCTTTACTTTGTTTTAAGTGTTGGAGGTATGGACATGGGACAAGAACCTGCACAAATAGTAACAGATGTCTTAAATGTGGACAAGATCATGATAGAGACCTGTGTATTACCTGATAAAGATGTTTCTTGTATTAATTGTAAAGCTTCTCATTTTGTTAATTCTCGACAGTGTCCTCATTGGATCAGAGAGAGTGAGATTATTCATATCAAAATTGATGATAATTTGTCTTTTCCTGAAGCTAGACGTAAGTACTTTTCTCATTTGTCTCCTCAGATCTCCTCTGCATCTTATGCTCAAGTCGGTACCCAGAATTTGTCTAAATCTCTTACATATGTGTCAGTTGGAACTCAGTGTGAATTACATCCAGCCAGTAATGCTTCTTCCAAGGCTACAACAAGTAATACTCCTAACACTACTATTTCTCCTATAAAGAGTTTACTCAGCTCATCCAATGACATCCCAAACTTTTCTATTTGGGATATGATTAATGAATATAAGAAACTTTCCGAATTGAATCTTCAACCTAAGGCAATTGTTACCAAATTGGCCCTCATGCTTGGGAAACAAGGAATACCAAGGAGTCACATAGATAGTAGAGATGGTTTTAGGATTCTCTTTGGAGATTAATTTCTTTTCACCACTTTTATTCATCATGTCTGTTAAGTTATGTCAGTGGAATTTGAGTGGCTTTCATAAAAGATATCCATTCCTTCAGACCTTGATAAGTGATCATAAACCTACTATCCTTGCTTTGCAAGAAACTTATCTTTGTCAGGATGCTACTATTGGATTGAAGGGATATACTTGTGTCCGTAAAGATAGGACTAGGCAGGGTGGTGGTGTCCTTCTAGGGATACACAATTCTATTCCTTTTTCTCCTGTTGCAATTTGTTCAGATTTTGAAATTGTGGCAGCCAGAATTCACCTTAGGTCAGTGTCTTTTACTGTCTGTTCCATTTATCTACCTCCACATCTGACTCTTACAAGAAAGGATTTTGAGTGTGTCCTCTTGAAGGTGCCACAACCAGTCCTACTAATGGGAGATTTCAATAGCCATCATGTCTCCTGGGGTTCACATAATAGTTGTATTAAGGGTAACTTACTGGCAGAATTGTTTACTGATCTAGATTTATTTGTTTTGAACTCTCCAGTCCCAACTTATTGTGCTGAATTTAGGGGACACTTTTCAAGCATTGACTTAACAGTTGCCTCTTCTGGTTTATTTCAGCAACTATCTTGGACTGTGTTACCAGACTTATATGACAGTGATCATTTCCCTATTATTCTTGATACTTTTGAGGAGTTGTTGGTTTTTAAGAGGCCAAAATGGAAGATAGGTAGTTCTTTATTAACCTTTGAAGCCAATCTCTCTCTTCCTCCAGTTGATTTTTGTAGAAGTGCTGATGAAAATTGTTGTAATATAACAAACTCACTCATTGCTTGTGCATCAACAGTGAACTTTAAATATAGTAAATACTGGTGGAATGATACCTGTGCTGAAGCTGTTAGAGTTAAAAAGAGAGCATTTAGGCTTTTTGTTGGTAATCCTATACAAGAAACATTGATCATCTATCAAAAAGCAAAGGCATTGGCTCGTAGGGTTGTTAGACTATCTAAGAGGACCTCAAGGAGAGATTTTGTACAGTCTATATCAACAGTTTCTTACTAGTCTTGTGAACAATTTGCAGCACCGTATGTTCACGACAACATCCATGAAAGGTTCTCAAACTTCTGAACCTCAAAGTATGTATAAATCACTGCTAAATGAAATGTATGTCCTTGAAAAAGACTACTGGCCTGATGAAATACCACCTAATTACGGAGAAGCTGAAATCTCATCTCTCTGTAAGAGGTTTAAGCTTTCTTCTTACTCTGTACTAAATGCCTTTAGAGACTATGTGGAAGATCATGGGCGCCGCATCCCCCAAGATTTACACCCATTACTGAGCTGTTCACAAGTTATTCCTATTAGTACTGCTGAGTGTGAGAGGGGATTCAGTCACATGAACTTGATAATAACAACAACACGCTCAAGAATTCTCATAAATCATGTATCAGCGCTTATGTTTGTTAAACTACATGGACCTCCTCTAGTTCAGTGGAATCCTGAGCCATATGCTATATCATGGCTGCGGTATCACAGATCGGCAGATGACACCAGGACAAGAGTTGCTTCAGACCCCCGAAAACATATCACGCCTGACCCTTTGTGGAAATTATTGTGAAACCTCCCACTGGTGGTATTTGGTAAGCACTAAGTAGTTTTAACTTCTTAAATTGATAAAATACATGATTGCTCTTTTTTCTTTATTTGCTTGATAATTATATTTATTTTATGATAATTAGTGAGTGCAAACACGAAATACTTAGTCATCGTGTGGCATATATAGAAACAGGATAGGAAATGGCAGGCTTTTGTCAGGCCCACCAGAGCTCCGGCACCTATAAAATTGGCACTGCACCCCTGGTTATATAAGTCCTTGGTACGTAGTAAATTAGACTATGGGTGTTTTTTGTACCATACCTGTTCTAAAACAAATTTACTGAAGCTAGATAGGATGCAGTTTAAATGTATTAGACTGGCTTTGGGAGCTCTCAAATGTACAAGAGTTGATTATTTAGAAGCTGAAGCAAACATTATGCCCTTGCATTATAGAAGAAAACTGTTAGGTGCTAGATATGCTACTAAAATGTTAAGGTTTGATTCACACCCAACTAAAACTTGTATTACTAGATTTTATAATTTTCAATTTTATAGACTACGTCCATACCCAATACCTTTTAGTGGCTGGATCAAGGATTTTATTCACCAAGTGGGTTTAACTTTTGATTTGATAGCATCTCAGCAAAGTTCCTATTTAATTTATCACCCTGTAACAGTGAATTTTGACTTTTCTATTCATACCACTAATAACAAATTGGCTTTTGCAATTGTGCTCCAAAGAAGTTTTCTGGAGAGGGTAGAAACTTACAAAGAAAGAGGATACTTACCTGTATATACTGACGGATCTAAATCAGAAAGTGGCACTGGATGTGCATTTCTTCGGGATGGGGTGATTAAGGGTTTTTGCCTTCCAGAGCACTGTTCTATATTTACTGCAGAATTGTATGCTATACTACAGGCTTTAATATATATTTGTCATAACTCAGACCTTACTAAATTTGTTGTTTGTTCTGATTCCCTTTCTTCCCTGAAAGCTATACAGTCCTCTTCTGGGCATCATATAGTCATTCAGATTATTGAATTACTCAATCAGTATAATCTTGATGTTATCTTTTTATGGACTCCTGGTCATGTTGGTATCCGGGGGAATGATACTGTTGATGAAGCAGCACGTATAGCTTGTAGTCTTGATGAAGTCCAGACCATCCCTTACTCTGTTGGTGAATTTATGAAGCCCATTTCACATTTCAATCTCTCTGAATGGCAACAGGAATGGTCCCGATGCAATGGACTCCTTCCTCAGATGGAACCTGTCCTTTGGAAAAGGATGCCAGAAAAGAATCGCAGGAGTGATGTTATATTGACCAGGCTTAGGTTGAATTGCTCTAAGCTGTCCCATGGACATTTTTTTGATGCAACTTTATTTAAAAGGTGTGGTACTTGTAATGTCCAACTCACCCCAGAACATGTGGTCATTTATTGTCCTACTTATAATCTTCTTAGAACTGATTTGATTAACTATTGTAATGGCAAAGGAATTTGTTTTTCTTATGAAAGTGTTTTGGGGAATGAATTTCCATCATCTTTACTTTTGACCTTCTTAAAGAAAGCCAATTTATCTAACCTGATCTAGGTGTTTATCATTTGATAGTCTTTTTGTAGTAGCTATAGTATTACTCTTTTACTAACAGGTTCCTTTTTCTTTTCCATCCTGTGTGTTGTAGAGTGGAACCCTACAACTGAAGTGGTAGAGGTCTTTTTTCATATTCTTTTTAGTCTTGGTGCCATTAATCCAGCAGGGTTGCAGCACCTTAAACAGAAATAAAATAAAATAAAAAATTGCTTTGGTCTGGCCTAGACATGTTTTTTCCTATCTGACCTAATCTTTGGTGCTGAGTATAATTAGATGATGTTTCTAAGGTGACAAATCGGGTAGGAAGTTGTTCGTACTTAAGTATAGTTAGGGGTAATGTCTATAGCTTCTAAATTGGTAATGTAAGAGAGAGTTAGGTAGGCTGTTTGTGGGACACAGGAATAAAACGGTAGGCTTCAAGGAATACCTAATTCAAGGCACCGGTAAGTGCTTTTGATTGTTTGCTAGAACCTAAGTAACCTAACTGGGGTGTCTACCCCACGCTATCACATTTGGCGACGAGGATGGGATTTGGCTCATTTGGTTAAATTTTGTTCATTGGGTTAAATTTGGCTCATTGGGTTAATTTGGCTTATTGGGTTCAAGTGGTTGTTTGGAAAATTGGATGTAGCCTAGTGGGTCGTCCGATTTGGTTTGTTTGTGTGGGTAAGCTACCGTACTATAGCGTAGGTCCCGCCGCCCTAACTCTAAACTAATTCCTACTCAGCCCTAACTCTAAAACTAATTCCTACTCAGCCCTAACTCTAAAACTAATTCCTACTCAGCCCTAACTCTAAAACTAATTCCTACTCAGCCCTAACTCTAAAACTAATTCCTACTCAGCCCTAACTCTAAAACTAATTCCTACTCAGCCCTAACTCTAAAACTAATTCCTACTCAGCCCTAACTCTAAAACTAATTCCTACTCAGCCCTAACTCTAAAACTAATTCCTACTCAGCCCTAACTCTAAAACTAATTCCTACTCAGCCCTAACTCTAATACAATTCACTATTCAGCCCTAACTCTAATAAAATTCACTATTCAGCCCTAACTGGGGAGTAACTAGATCAAATTTAAACCTAACCTAACCTACTTCACTTGATTTGGCCTAATTCGGTTTTGCTCTAGCATGTCGGTGATTGGCCATATAAGCCCCTACGAAGACTCTGGGGAGGACTTCGAAGCTTATGCCACTAGGGTGAGGTTGTTTTTCGAGGCAAATTCCATTCCGGATGCTAAGAAAGTACCTACCTTTTTAACTATAATAGTGTTAAAAAAAGTGGTTAGAAATAACCGCATATATTTCCAAATAAAATATAAACAAAATAAATAAAAATAATAACCCTTGTTTCTAACCAACTAGTGAAGTTGGGTTTCCCTAATTAACAAAAAGAAGAAAAAAAAAGTTTCTGAGATAAAGAAAAACGGAGCTTTGTCCAGTCTTGAAAATTTTTGACCGCATGAAGCGGGCCCTTTTTTCTAAAAAAAAATTAAAATGCTCGTGGTTACCCAAACCGGGAAACTGAGTCAACCTTCAAACCTAACAACCTTTAATTAAACCGTATCCTTAATTAATAACCACTGCAATTAATCAAAACCCATGTTTAACTAAATAGAGGCCTCTCAGAACTAGGTGCAAGTAAGTTAAAGAAAATAACTAAGGTAAGAGAAAAACTAGGTACCTAGACGAAACTCGAACCGGGCTACAACGGCCCTAACTCAATAATTAAATGGCTGTTATAGCCCCTATTAAAACCTAAAGGCAATATAGCCCTAACTTAACTTAAATAAAACCTGCAAAACCTAGGTCTGGGAAATAGCCCCTACAAATAAATAACCTAGCAGTGTGTTAAACAATAACCTAAAACTTAACAACTAAAATTAAAACCTGGAAACTAAATGAAACTTATGAATCAGTTAGAAACTGAAAGGGTAACGTTCAACTGGCAACTTCATTTTTGGTAAGTCTAAATTAATTTTGATGAATTTAGCTTCACCATAGTTAGTAATCTGGCTGCTGACCAAATTTAACCTGAAAACCACTGCAACCTACAGTGAAAAAGTCTGTAGCTGTGTTGACAGTGTCTAAATAGGCCATTATTATTTCTATAATTACCGAGTCTATTTAAAGTAAACTTAACCTTAATACTACACCTAAATCAAAATAATCTCTCTCAAGCTAAATAATAAATTTTTCAATATGGCGCCCCCGGGTGGGCAGTCGAGAAGTTAGTTACCCTTTTTTTTGTTTTAATTCTGATACAATAGTTTTAAATCCAGTGAATTAAATTTTTACACAACCTAAACAAACCTAGCCTAACCTGGCTGAACCTAAAAAGCAAACCTAGCCTAACCTGGATGAACCTAAAACAACCTAAAACAACCTAAAACACAAACCTAGCCTAACCTGGCTGAACCTAAAAAACAAACCTAGCCTAACCTGGCTGAACCTAAAAAACAAACCTAGCCTAACCTGGCTAAACCTAAAAAACAAACCTAGGTAATTATTCGTTTTAGTGCTTTTCCTCCTTTCTGAACCAAAACACATTTTCCTGGTGTTTTGTGGTGTGATTTGTTCAAATCTGAACTTCGTTTCTTTGGGAAATGAGCCGTTTTTGAGAAATTTTAAAATTGAAAATTTCTCAAAAACGGCTCATTTCCCAAAGAAACGAAGTTCAGATTTGAGCAAATCACACAAAAAAACACCAGAAAAATGTGTTTTGGTTCAGACCTAACCTAACCTAAACAGACCTAACCTAACCTAAACTGATTGGGTTTTGTTGCCAGACCGTAATATCCAGCTCTTCACGTCTTTCCAACAACACTCAATATTTTGAATGTGAACGGTGTCTTCCACGAACCGCTGTGAATGGTTGACTATCCGGTGAATGTAGCCTAGATTTCCAAGTTGAGAATACGCACGCCACTCGTCGGAATAGATTGTAGTCCCAGGCCTAATATGTTGCTGGATCAGGCGAACAAGAGTTGTTGCGTCTCTCTGAGGAACCGCAAACAGTAGTTTTTTGGAACTGCGTTCCAAGGTACCAAAAACCCAGGCAATCGCAACCTCCGCAAACGATAATGAAAACCAGACTAAAGCATTCTTGAATGAGTATGTATTATGAGAGATTCAAAATGTACGTCTCTGATTGGTCGGATAAGGTCACGTGAAACCAAAACAAGATGTAATTGGTTGTTTTGACCTATGTTTCCTAATTTTGCCACGAGATGTCTCCCCATAAAACTGGAGAGGGCGACGTTCGTTAAAATTTTAACAGCGTTAAGAGCTAAATACTCGGTCAATGGCCTATAATGGCTGCTTTTTACGTCTAAATTTTTTTTTTTTATAAAAAATAATTATTACATTTCCTTGATTTTTATCAGTTTCCCTGAGGTTTCAAGGTGTCCTGAATACGAATGTATATGTTAAATTGTCATAGAATGTCTCCTTCTATCGAAAACGAACAAAGCATTAAAACGAATATTAACCCAAACCTAGCCTAACCTGGCTGAACCTAAAAAACAAACCTAGCCTAACCTGGCTGAACCTAAAAAACAAACCTAGCCTAACCTGGCTGAACCTAAAAAGCAAACCTAGCCTAACCTGGCTGAACCTAAAAAGCAAACCTAGCCTAACCTGGCTAAACCTAAAAAACAAACCTAGCCTAACCTGGCTGAACCTAAAAAACAAACCTAGCCTAACCTGGCTGAACCTAAAACAACCTAAAACACAAACCTAGCCTAACCTGGCTAAACCTAAAAAACAAACCTAGCCTAACCTGGCTGAACCTAAAAAACAAACCTAGCTAGCTGGCTGAACCTAAAAAACAAACCTAGCCTAACCTGGCTGAACCTAAAACAACCTAAAACACAAACCTAGCCTAACCTGGCTAAACCTAAAAAACAAACCTAGCCTAACCTGGCTGAACCTAAAAAACAAACCTAGCCTAACCTGGCTGAACCTAAAAAGCAAACCTAGCCTAACCTGGCTGAACCTAAAACAACCTAAACAAACCTAGCCTAACCTGGCTAAACCTAAAAAACAAACCTAGCCTAACCTGGCTGAACCTAAAAAACAAACCTAGCCTAACCTGGCTGAACCTAAAACAACCTAAAACACAAACCTAGCCTAACCTGGCTGAACCTAAAAAACAAACCTAGCCTAACCTGGCTGAACCTAAAAAACAAACCTAGCCTAACCTGGCTGAACCTAAAAAACAAACCTAGCCTAACCTGGCTGAACCTAAAAACAAACCTAGCCTAACCTGGCTGAACCTAAAACAACCTAAGCAAACCTAGCCTAACCTGGCTGAACCAACAACACAAACCAACCTACCCTACCCTACCTACCATACCAAACCAACCTACCTACCCTACCAAACCTCCCTAACCAAACCTCCCTACCTAACCTAACCTACCAAACCAACCTAACCTACCCTACCCTACCTACCCTACCAAACCAACCTACCCTACCCTACCTACCCTACCAAACCAACCTACCCTACCCTACCTACCCTACCAAACCTACCCTACTCTACCTACCCTACCAAACCAACCTAACCTACCCTACCAAACCAACCTACCCTACCCTACCTACCCTACCAAACCAACCTAACCTACCCTACCAAACCAACCTACCCTACCCTACCTACCCTACCAAACCAACCTACCTACCCTACCAAACCTACCTACCCTACCAAACCTACCTACCCTACCAAACCTACCTACCCTACCAAACCTAAAAAAACCTTTTTAAGAGAACTTTACCATTTGTCCTTAAACTACTCCCTTCCAAAGGTTTTGATTTCAGACAATCAAGCCACCTTCAACACCAGATTGCACAATTTAGCAATAACTTAGGACTAACGTTCTACAGAAAAGACGCTTTCATTTTCATATTTCACCTAAAAGGAACTTTTCTGTAGAGCATGTCATTTTCATTCATCAAAATAAATAAATAAAATTTCCCAAGAATATAATTCTGGGTAAATTTTTTCCCCTTGGGGGGAATGTTAAAAAAAGTGGTTAGAAATAACCGCATATATTTCCAAATAAAATATAAACAAAATAAATAAAAATAATAACCCTTGTTTCTAACCAACTAGTGAAGTTGGGTTTCCCTAATTAACAAAAAGAAGAAAAAAAAAGTTTCTGAGATAAAGAAAAACGGAGCTTTGTCCAGTCTTGAAAATTTTTGACCGCATGAAGCGGGCCCTTTTTTCTCAAAAAAAATTAAAATGCTCGTGGTTACCCAAACCGGGAAACTGAGTCAACCTTCAAACCTAACAACCTTTTTAAACCGTATCCTTAATTAATAACCACTGCAATTAATCAAAACCCATGTTTAACTAAATAGAGGCCTATCAGAACTAGGTGCAAGTAAGTTAAAGAAAATAACTAAGGTAAGAGAAAAACTAGGTACCTAGACGAAACTCGAACCGGGCTACAACGGCCCTAACTCAATAATTAAATGGCTGTTATAGCCCCTATTAAAACCTAAAGGCAATATAGCCCTAACTTAACTTAAATAAAACCTGCAAAACCTAGGTCTGGGAAATAGCCCCTACAAATAAATAACCTAGCAGTGTGTTAAACAATAACCTAAAACTTAACAACTAAAATTAAAACCTGGAAACTAAATTAAACTTATGAATCAGTTAGAAACTGAAAGGGTAACGTTCAACTGGCTTTTTGGTAAGTCTAAATTAATTTTGATGAATTTAGCTTCACCATAGTTAGTAATGTGGCTGCTGACCAAATTTAACCTGAAAACCACTGCAACCTACAGTGAAAAAGTCTGTAGCTGTGTTGACAGTGTCTAAATAGGCCATTATTATTTCTATAATTACCGAGTCTATTTAAAGTAAACTTAACCTTAATACTACACCTAAATCAAAATAATCTCTCTCAAGCTAAATAATAAATTTTTCAATAAATAGGCCCTAAAACGTTTGGTTTAGTTATGGACCTAGTTTCTCCTAAAGCACCGGAAACTTGCACCTATAATGAATTGGTACAGGCCCTAACCGATCACTACAAACCCCGAGTAGTTCTCATCTATGAACGTTTCAAATTTTATTCAAGGCATCAGACGGGAAATGAAAGCATTGCAGAGTTTGTTGCAGGAATAAAAAGCCATAGCCGTACGTGTAAATTTGGGGACAAATTAGATGAAATGCTAAGAGATAGGTTTGTAATGGGTCTCAAAGAGGAGTCTACCCAGAGAGCCCTATTAGCCATACAGGACCTAACTTTTAGTCAGGCTGTAGAAATAGCTACGGCTAGAGAAGCAGCTGCTAAAGATGTTAGAGCTTTTGGAATCATAGTAGTAAAGCCCAACACGTAAATAGCTTTAAATCTTCTAGGCCTGGCAGACCTAACGAGCCTACTAGACAGGCAAATAAAAGGTATGAGGCGAATACGACTAAGCCTACTAATTCTACTAAGCCTTCCAAGCCATGTACAGGGTGTGGAAAACACCATTGGAAGAAAGATTGCCCTTTTAAAGAAGCAGTTTGCCGAAACTGTAGTAAAATAGGCCACATAGCTAAAGTGTGTTTTTCAAAGAAAACAAAGGGTGAAAATTCTAATTTTAACATTTCTAGTATAAATCCTCAAAAGGGAAATACTTCGAACATTGGAGTGGAGTACCTATTTATGAGCAGCAAAGTGGGAAAATACAGGCCCATATATTGTAGAGGTAGGCCTAAATGGAATTACAGTTCCTCTAGAATTGGATACGGGTGCTGCCCGGACGGTCATGTCCAAGGTAGTTTTTGATAAGATTTTCAAAAACACACCTAAACTACATGCATCTAAAACGATTTTGAAGAAGTACGGGACATACAAATACCTATTTGTGGAGAAGCATACGTCACAGTTACACTCAACCAGAAAACTTTGTCTCATCCCTTAACCCTTTTAGTGGTGGATGAGCAAGGGCCTACTCTACTAGGCCGTGATTGGATTGATGCTTTGAAAATGCCAATTGACAAAATCTTGCCAAGGGGTCAGGCAGATGTGCATACACTCTCATATCCATCTGACATAGACTCATTGTTAAGGAGTTTTCTTCTGTTTTTGGGCCTGAAGTAGGCAACCTAAAAGGCCATCAGGTCTGCATAGAAGTAGATCCTAATGTAACTCCGAAATTTTGTAAGGCTCGTTCAATTGCGCATGCACTGCGGGAGAAGGTAGATTTAGAAATTGACAGGCTGCTAAAAGATAAAATTATTGAACCAGTCACACACGCTAAGTGGGCTGCCCCAGTAGTTCCTGTACTAAAACCGGACAAGTCCGTGCGGTTATGTGGGGATTACCGTTTAACAGCAAATAGAGCCGTCCTTCTAGATTGCTATCCTATACCCAAGCCTGATGAATTATTTAGCTCTCTTGCTGGGGGTAAATATTTCACAAAACTCGATATGTCCCAAGCCTATGCTCAACTAAGTTTAGATGAAAACTCTAAAGAATTAACTATCATAAATACGCACCGAGGCCTATATAAGTACAATAGGCTATGCTATGGAATAGCATCGGCTCCGGTATTTTTCAGAGGACAATGGACCAAGTTCTAGGTCACATTCCAGGGGTACTTTGCTTTCTAGATGATGTCCTCATTTCAGGTTCGACTAAAAAACACCTAACTAGATTAACCACGGTTCTAAAAAGACTCCGGGATGCCGGACTTAAGCTAAAGAGAAAAGTGTTCATGGGTCACTAATGAGGTTTCATATTTAGGGTTCCGCATAGATGCCTCAGGCATTCATCCAACGGTGGATAAACTAGAAGCAATAGAAAAGGCACCACCTCCACAAAACATCACACAGTTACAAGCTTATTTAGGTCTCCTAAACTTTTATAGGAAATTTTTGCCTAATGCATCGACTTTCCTTGAACCCCTAAATAAGCTATTACGATCTGGGGAACAGTGGAGATGGGAGAAAACTCAAAAGGAAGCATTTGAGGCTTCCAAGGACGTACTACTAAAGTCCACTCTCCTAGTGCATTATGATCCTAAACTTCCTCTCGTAGTTTCAGCAGACAGCAGTTCTTATGGAATTGGGGCAGTGTTATCTCACCACATTGATGGTGTAGATAGGCCTATCTGTTTTGCTTCTAGAACACTAACTGAGACGGAAAGACGATATGCACAAGTGGAACGTGAAGCATTAGCCTTAGTATTTGCAGTAAAAAAATTTCATTTCTATCTATGGGGTCATGAATTTAAACTAATTACTGACCATAAGCCTCTTTTAGGTTTATTTTCACCTAATAAAAATATTCCAGTTATGGCCTCAGGTAGGATTCAACGATGGGCACTGATTCTACAAGCCTATAAATTTGACTTAGTACATCGGTCAGGTAAACTTCTAGGTACGGCTGATGCGCTAAGTAGGTTGCCCTTAGAAAATCCAAATGATTGTGTACCTATACCTACAGAATGGGTTCACTTGGTGGAGTTTTTGGAATCCACTCCAGTATCTGCAGTACAAATAGAGCAGTGGACAAAATCAGACCCTATTCTGTCTAGGGTCATCCATTTCTGCTCAGTTGGTTGGCCTACTAAGGTTGAGAGTGAATTACAGCCTTTTATCAACGTCAGTCTGGCCTCTCGATTCAAAATGGCTGTCTCTTATGGGGCCACAGAGTGATTATTCCAAATAAAGGCAGGTCGAATTTAGTGAAGGAACTTCACGCTGAACACATGGGCGCAACAAAAATGAAAGAGCTGGCGAGAGCTTATTTCTGGTGGCCTGGTTTAGATGGAGAACTCGAATCATTGGTTCGTTCCTGTCAAAGCTGCCTAGAGAACAGAGATCTCCCAAGGAAAAGTCCACTTCATCCTTGGGAATGGCCTACTATACCGTGGCATAGGATCCATGTTGACTATGCAGGTCCTATAAATAATACTTATTTCCTAGTCATTGTGGACGCCTACTCTAAGTGGGTGGAAATTTTTCCAACCACTTCCACGACTTCGGGTGTTACTATTCGCTTACTCCGTTCGTTTTCGCTCGATGGGGTTTACCCGTAGTCCTGGTTTCCGACAATGGTACTTGTTTTACCAGTGAGGAATTTCGTTCCTTCGTCCACCTAAATGGCATTAGACATGTCCGGTCTAGTGTTTTCCACCCGTCTACTAACGGTCTCGCGGAAAACATGGTCCGTACTTTCAAGTCGGCCTTGCGTCATTCTCGTGGGGAGGAAATGCAAGTGGTGTTGGATAAATTTTTTTTAAATATCGAATAACACCACACACCACGACGGGGTGTCTCCCTCTAAACTTCTGATTGGCCGGGGAATTCGTTCAGTTTTCGATTTGTTACGTCCAAACGAAACGTTACAACAACGAGTTTTACGCCATCAGGAAAAACAGAAGTTGTACCACGACACTAAAAGAGGGAGAGTTCTAGAAGCGAAACCTAATGATCCAGTTGATTCGCAACTATGGGGCTGGACCAAAATGGGTTCCTGCAACTGTGCAGGAGAGAACGGGCCCTGTTTCCTTCAAGTGCCAACTAGAAGATGGTCGTTCTATTAAACGCCATCAGGACCAGATATGGGAACGTGAAGTGCAGAAGGACCAGAGTCTTCCGGAAGAGAGAACTGATCCTCCGGAAAATGGTTCAACTTGCCCGCCTATACAGGTTGCACCT
Organism: Bathynomus jamesi; assembly: GCA_023014485.1. Classification (NCBI taxonomy): domain Eukaryota; kingdom Metazoa; phylum Arthropoda; class Malacostraca; order Isopoda; family Cirolanidae; genus Bathynomus; species Bathynomus jamesi. The sequence goes on along the minus strand of JAJOZX010000140.1, from coordinate 363,201 downwards.
AATCCTACTACATCAACCCCGCTCCGCAGGTCGTCTAGGGTCCCTCATCCCCCTGACAGACTAAACTTGTAGGGGAGGAGTGAGGTGACGTGTATGTATATATATGTATATAGTCTAAAAGTCACTAAAGGTAAATATCACTAAATCTAAGCTGAATGGCAAGAGCAAGTCATAAACGAACCAACGCGGCTGTTCGTATTGCTTTGGTCTGGCCTAGACATGTTTTTTCCTATCTGACCTAATCTTTGGTGCTGAGTAAATTAGGTGATGTTTCTAAGGTGACAAATCGGGTAGGAAGTTGTTCGTACTTAAGTATAGTTAGGGGTAATGTCTATAGCTTCTAAATTGGTAATGTAAGAGAGAGTTAGGTAGGCTGTTTGTGGGACACAGGAATAAAACGGTAGGCTTCAAGGAATACCTAATTCAACGCACCGGTAAGTGCTTTTGATTGGTTGCTAGAACCTAAGTAACCTAACTGGGGTGTCTACCCCACGCTATCACAGTTAATTTTTACATTTACGTCTCATTCTAAAGTTGCTTAAAATTAATCGAAACCTACGGGAAAATTATTGATAATTTTTTAAAGGACTTTTTTCTAGCATATCTGCTTAACTTTGCTTTTCACACCTCACACGCGGCTATCTGTCACAGCAAAAATAATATCCCAACATACACACAACAAGCTAACATTCTAGTTAATCACTACGCAAAGATAAGTCACTTAAACAGAGACAACAACCAGAAACACGCAGACAGACAAACAGCCAGACACAAGAAAACCTACAGACTCGACACGACCATTACACCCTTCTATACAGACCAGACCACCAAGATCATCAAAAACATTAAGAATTCGAAGGCTACTGGACCAGACAACATATCTAACATACACCTTAAACACTTGGGCCCACAAGGAATACTAGCTCTCACAAATATCAGCACATATTCATACCAACACTGTATTATTCCTGACATATGGAAACAAGGTAAAATTATCACACTACTCAAACCAAACAAAAATCCAACAGAACCAGCTTCCTATAGACCCATTACTTTACTATGCCCACCTTCCAAAGTAACAGAAAGACTAATCTTACAAATCACAAGAAAACCTCACCACTCAACCACGACATTACTCACTAACCTCACGCAGCACATCATGGATGGCATCAACTCCAGACGAACAGCTCAACGTACACTATTAGCAACAATAGACATTAGTAAAGCATTTGATGCTATCCCACGCTTCCCTCTCATAAACGAAACACTCAACACAAACATGCACAATAACACCAAAAGGTGGCTGAGCAACTATCTCTCAGGAAGATACTCACATGTCACATTTAATGGCAAGTCATCCAAAAAGAAGCTTTTTCCGAACGGGGTCCCTTAAGGCTCTGTTCTCTCACCAACACTCTTCAACTTATACATGCATGACATTCCAACCATAGATAACAAGCTTACCTTATCATCATATGCAGATGATATCACTCTAACATCCACCCACAACAACATCGACACCGCTACAAATAACCTACAAACATACATAAACAGTATACAAGACTGGCTCACACACAATAGACTCAAAGTAGCGCCCACAAAATCAACCATCACCTTGCTTAGAAGCAACACAAAGAACACCAGGTAATTCCACAGCTTACACTAACAACAACAACATTCCACACACTCACAGAACCAAAATACTTGGTGTCACATACACACATCATTATCTTTTGCAAACCACATTCAGGACATTAAAACCAAATGTACGTCAAGACTTAACACGCTTAGGGTACTAACAGGCACAAACTTTGGACACCAGCAGGAAACAACATCACTCATATACAAACAATATATTCGCTCAGTTATGGACTATGCTAACCCATGCTGGGCACCCATTATCTCAAACACACACATAAACACCTTACAAACAATACAAAACAACGCACTTCGTATCATTACAGGATGCACTCAAACAACACCAATAGAACACCTGCACACAGAAACAAAAATACTAAAAGTTAGGGAACATTTAGACATGAGGGGAACACAATTCATGGCAGCAGCGACAACTAACCCACAACGCCCTTGCCACTACATGTACAATAGGGCGGCTCGTTTTTACACTTTTTTCGATATTTGATTGGGGGTAGTGCGGAAAAGTTGCGATTTGGAGAGAAAATAAAGTGTATAAAATTTTTTTGATCTACGTCAATACCTTCCGGTGGCGGCGAGTCCTTAAAAATCGAAAAATAGGCCTAACGGGGTAGATTGGAAAATGGTTTAAAAGACTTACAAAATAAACAATAACAATTTCAGCACAATCTGTTAATAACTTCCGGTGGCGTGTTAGCCGTTAAAATATCCAAAATATTGATTTAAAGCAAGTTTTAACAAGATGTTATACAAATGTTAATTCCGGTATATTTCTGTGCAAACAACCCTGAGAACACTATTATAGGATTGAATAAATTAATAGCAGTCATTGAACAATGAACATTATATAAAAATTATATAAAATTATATAAAAAATTTGTGTTTTTAGGCCTATTTTTCGATTTTTAAGGACTCGCCGCCACCGGAAGGTATTGACGTAGATCAGAAAAATTTTACACACTTTATTTTCTCTCCAAATCGCAACTTTTCCGCACTACCCCCAATCAAATATCGAAAAAAGTGTAAAAACGAGCCGCCCTAATGTACAATCATGCACCAACACCTCGCCCCATTAAGGTAACACCAGAGAGACATTATAACCAAATACTCCATTCCATACCACGCCCCACAGACATCACACAGTACAGAAAACACTTACACACACACCTAACCCACAAAGCACTGACACGACTCGGTCCGAATGCGGTCCTAGGTGCGAAGCCGCCACCCATTAGCAGGTCAGAGATCAGCCTGAGCAGATCGGATCGAGTTAACTTAGCACGATTCCGATGTGGACATCACCCCAACTTACGGACATATAAACACAGACTAGACAACTCTAGACGACACCTGCCACCTGTGCCAGGACACACCACAAACAATTGAACACATTATGACAGACTGTACCGCTCTAGCACAACAACGAACACAACACGACATCACTAGTGCGCTGAACCTCTGGTCCACTCCGGAGAGGGCGATCGGTTACCTGCGTGCCGCCGGCTTGCTCGATCAGTGTGGGCTGATCGGCTAAACAACAACAACAACAACTTTGCTTTTTAATCGGTGAATACGTCGATAAATACCTTATACGTCGTGTTTATATCATTTCAATATACGTCGTGTTTAAATAGAGTTTGATGAAAGACAACGGTGTGTGGTCGTTTCAAATCGTCCACAACGCGTTGTGGTCATATCCGAATCGTCCACAACGCGTTGTGGTCATATCCGAATGGTCCACAACGCGCTGCGGTTGTTTGAGAACGGCCATGAAGCGAAAAAACATCAAACATCGGTGTGTGGTCACTTAGGTGCAGCCACAACGCGTTGTGGCTGATTTTTTCGCTCGCATCTGGTGCTAATCTTGCTCAATTATACTGTCTGCCTAAAATCCATAAAGCTGGAACACCTCTCCGTCCTATTTTAGCTTCGTATAACTTACCCACCTTTCAATTGGCAAAATTTGTTGTTCGTCTCCTGTCCCCCTTTGCGAAAAATGTTTACACTATAAATAACTCGTTTGAATTCCAAAAAGAACTCCTGGGTAAAAACTTCGATTCAAAAAAGTTTTTTGTCAGTTTTGATGTAAAGTCACTTTTCACAAATGTACCTGTATCTGAAACTATTGCCATTATTTTAGATAGGGTTTTTAGCTCAGTTGATAATTTTCATGGTTTTTTCATTGTCTCATTTGAAGGAACTTTTAGAATTGGTCTTCAAACAATGCTATTTCACTTTCAACAATAAGGTTTACCAACAAATTGATGGGGTAGGGATGGGATCACCAGTCGGACCGTTAGCAGCTGACTTTTTTATGACTCATTTAGAAAGTGTAATTTTTAGACAATCTCCCACTCATCTCAAGCCAATTTTCTATCGACGCTTCGTTGATGATTCGATAGCAGTCTTTGATAATGCGGTACAAGCGCAACAATTCTTTAACTTCCTAAATTCTTTGCACCCCAATATAACGTATACAATGGAAACTGAGCAAAATGGTTCCCTCCCCTTCTTAGATCTTTTAATTTCGAAAAACGGTGATTCTATTACTACATCAGTTTATAGGAAACCCACTTTCACTGGTTTGGGCATGAATTTTTTTAGTTTTACTGATTTCAACTATAAGATGTCTTGTATTAAAACTCTCCTGTTCAGAGGATATAATTTGACCTCTAATTTTACCTTACTTAATGATGAATTTAATAATCTAAGATCATACTTTACTAATAATAGTTTTCCTGTTCAATATGTAGACAAACTAATTAGATCCTTCTTAAATAATGTTTATAGCCCTCAACTTCCATGTATTACAGTGCCGAAGGATATAAAATATTTCTTGGTACCTGAAATGGGTCCCTTGAATAAGGAATTTTAGCTTAAATTTACAAAATTGTTAAGGAAATTTTTTTATCATACTGATTTCCGCATCATATTTATTAATAAAACGTCTTTAGGTAGCTTTTTCTCAGCGAAGGATCGAACCCCTGACTCGTTGCGTAGCGGTGTTGTATATTTATTTACCTGCCCCAGGTGTCTCCTTGGGAATTACATCGGCAGCACTGTTCGCTCTCTCAGGGCTAGATTTTATTCGCATATGGGAATAAGTGGCCGAACAGGTAAAATTTTAAAAACTAAGGAAGCCTCCAGCATTCGTGAACATAGCATCAAATGCAAAATTGATGTCACTTTAGACAATTTTAAAATTCTTGGTTGTAATACTTGTCCCAACTCACTAAGAATTTTAGAATCCCTTTTCATTAAAGCATTGTCCCCTAGTCTGAATGTTGACTCATCGTCCGTCCCTCTCAATTTGCTATGATCCCTCCTCCTTCCCCAATTCCTTATAATCCCTCCTTCCCCTATCTCCCTCGCCATCCTTCGTTCCCGTTTCCTCTGCTCAAATTAGTCGGCCTCGGATACTGCTGTGTAAGGTAGATAGCTCCATTGTTCCAGTGTACTATTGGTAATTTTTCCAGTGTATTAATTTCACATTTACTACATGTATTTAAAAATAACTTCTTAATTTTTATATGTAAATCTGTATAACTTAGAACTTAACCCTCTTTTCTCAGTCTTTTAAAATTTGTCTTTACGAATAGGTTATAGAAATTTCTGTTTGTTTTTCATTCAATATTGATTTTAATTTCACATTGTTATTAAACAGCCTGAAGATGAGCGTATTGCTCGAAACGTTGCGCAATAAAGAAGACTTTTCATGGCATTTACATTTCTCCTTGTCATTGGATTTCTCCTAAATATATATATATATATATATATATATATATATATATATATATATATATATATATATATATGTGTGTGTGTGTGTGTGTGTGTATATATATGTATATATATACGCCTCGGTGGTGTAGTGGTTAGCGTCGCTGACTACCAATCCATCGGCCCCGGGTTCGAGACCCGACGGCAGCCAGCGCGCAGCAAAACCCAGCTGTTCATCCTTCCACACAATAAAAAAATAAAGTGGTTGGTAGATAAATGGGTACTCTAGGTGGCCTAGTGGTTAAGACGCTGGGCTGCTGATGGGGCGTGGTTCGGATTCTACGTTAAACTGTAGGTCTAAGGTGGAGTGAAAAGCTTGACCTTCGTCAGAATGAACAATTCGGGCGGAAGCTAACCAAAGGTTATATATATATATATACAGGGTGTCCCCAAAAAAACTATATACTCTTTATAACATCATATATTTTATAATGAAAAAGAAACCTAAACAATATATTGTTATAGCAATTGCCAATGAAAGGTAAATTAGTAATCTAAGTGATCAAAATGTTATAGCGAGTTGTTTGCATATAAAATTTAATTAACTACGCCAAGTGCTCAAAATGTTCTCCGGCGGCATGAATGCACTTTTGAATGCGTCGACTAACTGATTCGCAGACATGGACTAATGTGGATGCTGTGATTGTCCCGCACTTTTTCCTAATTGCATCCATAAGGTGTTCGAGTGTTGCAGGTCTTGTACCATAAACTGCATCCTTCAGGTAGCCCCACAAGTAAAAATCAAGTGGAGTCAAGTCCGGTGAACGTGGAGGATACTCAACGCTTCCTCTTCGTCCTATCGAACGGTTAGGCAACGTTTCATCGAGGTACCTTCTGACATCACAATGATAATGAGGGGGGGCTCCATCTTGTTGAAAGTAAAAGTCGTCGTTTCCAAACAACTTCCGAACTGCAGGTATAATTTCTGTCCGCAGCATGTCGAGATATGCGGCACCGGTAACGGTCCCATTAAAGAAAGCTGGTCCAACCAAACCCCTGGATGATAAACCACACCATGCTGTTAATCCTGGTAAATTAACATGTTTATCCACATAAACGTGTGGATTATCAAGTGACCAGTACCTGCAGTTGTGTCGATTTACTGTGCCATTCATCTTGAAGGTAGCTTCATCAGACCACACGATTTTGTTGTATTGAAAGTGCATTCATGCCGCCGGAGAACATTTTGAGCACTTGGCGTAGTTAATTAAATTTTATATGCAAACAACTCGCTATAACATTTTGATCACTTAGATTACTAATTTACCTTTCATTGGCAATTACTATAACAATATATATATTTTTTTTTTAAATTATAAAATATATGATGCTGTAAAGAGTATATAGTTTTTTTTGGGACACCCTATATATATATATATATATATATATATATATATATATACAGTACTGGCCAAATTATTAGGAATTTTTTAAAAATTTCATTTTTTGGTATAAAATGTTAAATTAAACCAATTTTAAACGTTGAAAAGTTATTTATTTCTACACAAGAATACATGGTCATTATTTAGCAATAGTTTAGTACTTAGTTTGACCCCCCCTTAGCTGCCTTAAGGGCTGCGACACGCTTCGGCATGCCATGAATCAATTTTTTGCATAATTCCTTAATACGTGTAGAGTGAAACCAGACTTGAATAAGTCGCTCTATGAGTTGGTGTTTTGTTGTTATCGGCGTTTCATGGATTACGTCCTTTAAAATACACCATAAACTTTCGATTGGGTTCATGTCTGGAGAATTTCCAGCCCATGGGAGCAACCGAACACTATTTTCATGACACCATTTTTTAACCGACTTTGCCGTGTGGCATGGAGCTGAGTCTTGTTGAAAAATCCAACGTCTATTACCATACCATTCCCTTATTTGAGGCAGTAGACGTCTTCTTAGTACTTCTATATACTTGACTTGGTTCATATTCCCCTCAACAATGCTCAAACGACTAGTTCCATGCACAGAAATTGCTCCCCAAACCATGATCTTTTGTGGAAATTTCACCGTTTTCATCAGACACTCAGGCAAAAATTCTTCTCCAGGCCTCCTTCTTACACTTTGAACACGATCGTCAAGCACGGCAATCGTTGACTCATCGGAGAACACCACCTGCAATCAAAGAAAGCCCTGTGAAAGAGTCAGTGCATAGCGTATGAAGTACAGCTAAAACGAAGTACAGTATGACTTGCTGCTTTACAGATATTTTTACTGCAGTTTTATCACGTACTGTAAATACACTTCTATGCATACTGTATTTACTGTATTAACATTCTATTTAATGTTAAATATTATTCTTACCTGTTCCCAATCCTCACTAGTCCAGTTAATGTGTTCCTTTGCCCATGCAAAACGTGCCTTCTTCATAGCCTCAGTGAGCCTGGGCTTCTTCCTTGGGCGGTAGGCTTTGAAGCCGGCAGTTAGAAGCCTCCTGTTGACTGTTCTACGACTAATATTGATGCCATCAGCCGCTAGACTACTGGAAATGTTTTTGCAAGTAGCTCTTCTATTTCTAAGAGACAAAATTGCAATCTGTCTATCAGTTCTTGGAGTCGTTACCCTTTTTCTGCTACATCTTCCAACCCTTTTGGGGCCTACATTTTCTCCAAATACCATTTTTTTCTTAATACGAAGTACTGACTGTGGTGAAACATGGAGTTTGGGAGCGATTTCCTTTTGTTTAAATGTAGAAGAAGTTAATAAAACCTGTATTTGCCCAATTTTCCGTGGACTCAAGTCATTCTTTCGCCCCATTTTCAAATTCACTTAAAAACTGTAACAAATAATTGCCGAAATTGGGTAAATACACTATTTAAATTAAACGGTAGTTACAATGACACGTAAAAAAGAGAAACACACCCGCATCGCACGACAACCAAACGACAACTGACGAACAAACACGCTTCGTTCGACTAAAGAATTATGCAAAAAATTGATTCATGGCATGCCGAAGCGTGTCGCAGCCATTATGGCAGCTAAGGTGGGTCAAACTAAGTACTAAACTATTGCTAAATAATGACCATGTATTCTTGTGTAGAAATAAATAACTTTTCAACGTTTAAAATTGGTTTAATTTAACATTTTATACCAAAAAATGAAATTTTAAAAATATTCCTAATAATTTGGCCAGTACTGTATATATATATATATGTACAGGGTGGGCGGAAAGTAGCTCCCTATTTTGGATTGGTAAAAAAATACGTATATTATCCATTTATTTCAGAAGAAATAATATGAAAAGGTAGGCATACATGGTAGGTTTTCTGTAAAATTCAATGTGGGCTCCAACTCTTTCCACCAGCTTCTGGAGCCGCCCAGGAATGGCGTCCACTGACTTTAGCAGGAACTCCGGCGGGATGGAGGACATGACTTCCCGAATTCGGTCCTCCAGTTCTTCCAATGTCCTCGGTTTGGTGCGGTAGACTTCTTCCTTTACCCACCCCCAAAGAAAGAAGTCGCACGGTGTCAAGTCGGGGCTCCTGGCTGGCCATTGATGTGGACCACGACGACCCATCCAACGCCCAGGGAAGTGGGCATCCAGCCACTCACGGACAGCAAGAGCGAAGTGCGGAGGGGCGCCATCTTGCATAAATATCAGATCGTCGATGTTCTCCCATGTGCTGACAACCGGCCAGACCTCGTTTCGCAACATAGCAAGGTACCGCTCAGCATTCATGGTGTTGCGCAGAAGGAACGGGCCCACAACCTGATCTGAGGTCATACCACACCACACCGTTACACTGAACCGATTCTGCCGTTTTTCAGCGGTAACCGTGCGACTTCTTTCTTTGGGGGTGGGTAAAGGAAGAAGTCTACCGCACCAAACCGAGGACATTGGAAGAACTGGAGGACCGAATTCGGGAAGTCATGTCCTCCATCCCGCCGGAGTTCCTGCTAAAGTCAGTGGTCGCCATTCCTGGGCGGCTCCAGAAGCTGGTGGAAAGAGTTGGAGCCCACATTGAATTTTACAGAAAACCTACCATGTATGCCTACCTTTTCATATTATTTTTTCTGAAATAAATGAATAATATACGTATTTTTTTACCAATCCAAAATAGGGAGCTACTTTCCGCCCACCCTGTACAGTACATATATAATATATATACATATATATATATATATATATATATATATTATACATATATATATATATATATTATATATATAATATATATATATATATATATACATATATATATATATATATATATATATATATATATTATATATATATATATACACAAGTCACCTCAACCTGGGTTAAAATCGGTGTTGCTATAATGCAAAGAAAAAAAACAGTAGACCCTCACATTAACGTACACTTTGGGGGCAGCGTGTAGTCGCTAAAGGAAATTTCCGCTGAAGTGAAGTACGGAAAACTCCCACTTTAATGTACCGGGGAACGTTAAAGTGAAGTACGGATGACTCCCACTTTACCGGACTACGGGACGTTAAAGTGAGGTTTTCCGTAACCAAAATACTTCAGTACAGTTACACATGTATGTATAGCCCTCGAATCTCCACATTCAACACATAACATGAAAATGCATACATAGACTTACCTACTTATGAACACATGCACATATAAATATTTATTTTTATGTACTCACCAATCACCATATATAGTCAATCCTCCAAAATATCGTCGGGAACTTCTGGTGTGATGGCCGGAAAATCCAGGTCTGGTGTGAGGGTCCTGAACTCCACTTCAGGCTCCGGTAGGATGGCTGGCGAAGGAGTACTACTGCTAGTACTTGCACTCTCAGGAAACTGGAATGGTGACACAGTGAAGCCACGGTTCAGTGGGCAATGAAAGGTCAGACATTCTGCTTGAAACGGAGCTTCGGCGTGAAACGGGCGTGGACGTGCATCAGGGCTTGGCAGCGGGGGGCTTGAAGAAATCATGAATTTTCGTTTGCTTGATCCTTTTGTTTTGACTGGCAATGATTTTATTTCGGCACTTCCTTATGTAGTTATAGTAAGGGAGAATATTAGGCAGTGCCGTAGTCTCATCAATGAATTTCAGCAGAACATCGGCAGCGTCTCTTGCCTGGCTCAACGTAGTCTTAGGTATAACCTCGGAGACATCTTCAGCGTCCTCGTCGTCATCAAGAGGTTCATCAGTGGATCTGTCTTCAGACCTGACTGAAATGTTGGCCGCAATTTCACTCTCACTAAGATCTTCGTTCGGTGATGCTAACAGACTTTTTTAGCGTAAATCTTCACTTTAACGACCTGTATTACGTTAAACTGAATGTTAACGACTAGACAGCGATTTAGTCCGTCCAAGTGAAGTTTTCGCTAATGTGAAGGTCGTTAACGCGTGGGATTTCTGTATATGAAATACCATTTCTTGTAAAAGAAAATACCTTAATATAGCGGACATACTTTTCTAGAAATTGTCTAAAATTGAGGTGGACGCAGACTTTTGAACGCCACTGTATATGTATATATATATATATAATATATGAACTTTATTTCAGTTGCAAAATAGGAGATCAAGACAAAATCTGGACTCCTCATGTATGTTGTGTTTCTTGTGCAAGATCTCTAAGAGGGTGGTTAAAAGGTACTCATTCTTCACTGCCTTTTGCGGTCCCAGTGGTATCGAGAGAACAAATAGACCGACTCGACTGATTGCTACTTCTGTTTAACGAAGTTAAGTGGACATTCCTCAAACTCTAAACATGCCATTCAGTATCCTAATTTACTGTCAGTCATGCGACCTCTTTCACATTGTGACGATTTGCCAGTACCAAAACCACCAAAGACATGGACTTTAGATGATGATGAACCTGATGAGGAATCTCGTAATGAACCTTCGGATAGACAAAATGACATGGATACACAATTTCAACCGCCTTCATCGGATGAACCTCATTTAATTTCTCAGGGTTAAATGATCTTGTGAGAGAGTTGAATCTATCTAAAAATCAGGCTGAGCTCTTAGGTTCTACAGGGTTCTACCTGTCCAGGGCCGCCGAGAGGGCGGGAAGCCGGGATAAATCCCCGGGCCCGGACCTCTAGGGGGCCCGGAAATTTCTAATTATGAAAATCTTGCAGTAAACAATTGTCTTGCCGCCTGCATGGACTGGTACTGCATTTGTAAGTTGTATGGTGATAGAATTAATACAATTGATTCGAAAAATAAAATGGTCATTTTCCTCTGAGTTGTTTATTCATACTGTATGTTTTGAATAGTGACTTGAACATATAATCAGTTTGCTTGTTATGCACGCAAAAAACATTCATAATAAAATACTGAGTAAACATGGGGGCCCATATACCAATCCGTTCCCGTGGCCCGGGGCAGCTCTCGGCGGCCCTGCACCTGTCCACTTCCAACAAAGTGCAGGTACAGATTCACTACACTTCTTGCAGGTGCACATTAAGGTAGGTTGATTTTGGAACTGTGATCTTGGACTAGTCTAGATAGAAAGGTATTAATGTACAAAAAACGTTGCACCAACTCATATTTGTGAAAATGATTGTATTTTTTGAGGATTGTTAATTGTTTTTAAGTTGTAAAATTGCCGAATTTTACGCATAAAATCGCGCGCGCGGCATTCGCGCAATGTAAACAAACAAAATATCGGACCTTATTTCATCAAAATAACCAATTAAAATTCGGCTTTTTTAACAAAACGATGCTTGAAACTTATTGTAAATGCATTATAGATGTTTATTAGTGTATTATTTTGTATTTTTTAATGATATTTACCTATAAAATGTGTATTAAATTAAGTTATTTTATGATGCGTTCATTTAATTGTTTATTTTCAGATATTTCATAAAAATGGGTAAAAAAACGGAAGTCTGCAGTGTTAACTCGAAGTGATAGTACCAAAAAATTCAGTGGCCAACCTTCCCCTTTGGATAAAACAGAGTCTCCTACCCTCCGCCAAGTTATTCAGTACAGTTATTTCCTCCAAAACAGCCACCCGGACTTGAAAGACTATGATATTGCTAAAATGATAACAAAGGATGTGATTGAGATCTGGCAGGCAGTGAACCCGCGGCTGCCCCTGTATGAGGAATATTATGTAATGAAATTGGTGGATAAAGTGTGCTTCAAGAAAGCAAAAGAGATAAACAGGAAATCTCTTTCTACAGTCCAGGAGCAGAATCTGGAGGAAAAGCTGGATAAACTTTTTGACATTTCTGCTTGCACCTGTAAGCTACCTGTTCGTCCCTGTGATGACAATGCTGTGAAGTGCAAGAAAGAAAATTGTCAAACACAGCACATAATCTGCACTTATCCTCCCAGTAAGAAGGTAATGCTATTATTTTTTTAACTTTTAACTGGCCTAACTTAGTGCGATTAGGTGCCTTTTAAATGGAAGGAAATTCAATGCTTGTAATTGAAAAATATCCGCATTTTCCTCCTGTAATCTTAATCCCCCCCCCCCTGGTAATAGAAATTAATAATCAATTTTTTTTCAGGATTTTATCTCTTATTTTAGATCCGCTATTTAATATACTTTAATATTTCAGGTTCCAGTAGAGGAGAGGGAATACTTGAGAGATCAGAGGGCCAAAATAGGACCCAAGGGCTCTTTCCAGCTGGGATCTGTGGATAAAGCTGCTGTGAAGAGAGACCAGAGGGCTCAGCTGAAGCAGAAAGATTACAGAGCCAGATTCAACAGCAGCAGGAAGTGGATTTGGCCACTTTTGCCTCCACACCTTCACAAGATATTTCTTTTCAATCCAGCTCAGGAGAATCAGGAGAGATAATATAATTTTTTTCTTATATCTTATCCCATTTTTACCCAAATTTATCTCTACTTTTTGTCCCTATTTCCCCCCTTTTTCCCCCCATTTTCGCTTTAGTAATTTATTCTTTTTTTAGCCCATTTTCGCCGACGTTTTACCTGAATTTTTACCCATTTTTCCCCCTATTTCCCCCCTTTTTTCCCCCATTTTCGCTTTAGTAATTTATTCTTATTTCCGCCCATTTTCGTCGATTTTTACCCATATTTTTCCCTACTTTTTCCCCTATTTTCCCCCATTTTCGCTTTAGTAATTTATTTTATATTTTCATTTCAGCCATTTGGTGGTGAAGCTGAAGAGTTCAAGCCAAGGAGGCACCCAAGTGGAGGTTACAGCTTTTTGAAAACCCCCAGATATGCCATGGAACTGATCAGGGGTGATGTTTCTTCCAATCTTCTTGGGGCAAGTCTTGCTAATGCCTTCCTCCTGGACTTACAAGCTATGGACCTGCTTAAGCCTGGCCTTGATGTGAAACAGATAATAGTTGATAAATCGAAAATGGACAGGGAAAAAGCTAGAATGAAAGTGAAAAGTGACGAAAAGCACAATGAGGGTTTGGAAAAGTTAGTCTGTATTGGAGTTGATGGGAAAGTTGACAAGGACACTTTGCTGTACAGAGAAGTTAAGGATGAAAATGGGGAGACTAAGCTGAAGAAAGGAAAGGGACAAGAGCACCATTTGACTTTCACAAAGGAGCCAGGAACTGAAAGTGGAACATATCTTACTCACAGAGTCATCCCACTTAAAGGTGCGACTGGAGTTCTTCTTGGTGAAGAAGTTGCTAGTGTCTTGGAGGAGTTTAACAGTGTTCATACCCTGAAAGCTGTCCTCCTTGACAACACAAATACAAACACTGGCTGGGAGGGAGGCCTTGTAACAGCTCTGGAAAATAAAATTGAGCGGAAATTGCACACCATTGGCTCTTCACTCCATCAGATTGAGCTTCCTTTCAGAGCTGTTTTCAAGCATCTTGATGGCAGTATCAAAAGTCCCACTGCTTTCACTGGTCCGCTGGGAAAAAACTGTGAAATTGACTACCAAGACCTGCCACAAGTGGAATTCACCAAACTCAGTGGCCCCCTGGATGACATTGAATTTGCTGAGGAGACACTGAATGATCTCAGTAGCGACCAGAGGCTTCTTTTGGAGTATGTGCTTGGAATTTCCAGGGGCAAAGTCAACCCAAGATTTGCTGCCTGGAAAACTGGACCATTAAACCATGCAAGATGGTTGACTTTGGCAATTAGATTGATGTGTCTGTGGACCAGAGGTGCTTACCCTCCAGAACTACAGGATAAACTTTACCAGGCCATCAAGTTCATTGTGGAAGTGTATGCAGTCAGTTGGTTTGAGATCAAAAGGGGCAGCAAGTTCCACAATCAGCAGCTGTACATCTTCAACATGATCCGGAGGATCAAGCAGCAGTCTGAAGAAATCCAGGGTGTTGCTTTCAAGAACCTGAAGTATAATGCTTTTGCCTTGCTGCCCGAGAATGTGCTGTACTCCATGATGAAGTCTAATGACTTGGAAGTGAGAGAAGCTGCTCTCAAGAAAATTCTGTCCATCAGGTAAGCATTTATTAATTTTAAAAAAATGTGAAAAAAAAATTTGATTATGTGGATTTATTTAATGAAAAAAAGGCCCGAGTTCTATAAATCCCCATAATCGAATTTTTTTTCACATTTCCTTATCCCAATCCCCCCCCCCCCCCTCTGATAATTTAATGGAAATAATCTTACCTTCTTTCTGAAAAAAAATTCGATTATGGGGATTTATAGAACTCGGGTTTTTTTTTTAAAATTTAAGTTAAATTAAATCAGCAATTCTGAGACTAATAGGGATTAAATCTTAAACTGGAATAAAAAATAAATTAATTATTATTCTTTCAGAAGTGGGAAGCCAGCCAAGAAGAGGCTGAAGAAGATCACAGCCATCAACATTGAAGCTACCCACTGGTCAGAACTAATCAACCTTTCTCAAAGTGGCATCTGTGAACCTGCTTTCACAGAAGACTTTTCTGACCAGGAGCTTCAAGAAGCATTGCTGAATGGCACCAAGCTGGAGCTGCCTGATCTGCCTTCACATTCTCAGTGTTGAAAGGGCCGTGAAGCTGTGGTCCTATTCAAAGGAGTGACATAACGAAGGAGTGACATAACAAAGGAGTGACAAATCGGAGATAAAATTCAAAGGAGTGACACGAAAATACCAACAAAGAAGAAGAAAGAACAAATCCAGAGGGAAGAGAGGCTTGCAACTGTTAGGTTAGGTTAGGTTAGGCTAGGTTAGGTTAGGTTAGGTTAGGTTAGGTTAGGTTAGGTTTCTAGTTTTTGAAATAAAATCTTAATTTTAACAATTCTGTCACTCCTTCGTTACGGTATTTATGTCACTCCTTTGTTATGTCACTCCTTTGAAATGTCACTCCTTCGATACAGACCCGTGAAGCTGACATCTGAAGCTTCCCATACTGTTTATGGACTCGAATCAAGGCACAAACACATTCTGGCCAAAGTCCTAAGCCGCCAGACGAGGCCTTCCTTTGCTTCTAAGGGCTCTTATAGTGAAAATTATGATGATCTTGGGATCTAAATGTGTCTATTTGACTCGGTACATGTTTTTTTTTACTTTTTTTCAATAAAATTGTAACTTTTTCAGGATTTTTTTATGAAAATAGCATTATTTTTTCGGCCGAAAATTGCGAAAATGCGGTATTTTTCGGTACGATTTTTTGACGATTTTTGAAACGGTTTCCTCAAAAAACGGTCAAAGCTAGGGATCTGAAATATTTTGTCAGTTATTATCATATTAAGCCCTGACTATCTCGACTAGTCCAAAGTCGATATCTGAAAAAATGCGGAAAATCAACCTACCTTAGTGCACATGGACTTTTCGCTCACCCTCTAGATTAAAAGGTTGGAATCTCTTACAAAAGACTATAAAAACCATCATCATTTCGTAAGCGTCAGACACACTTCACATTGTTTTTCTCTATGGAAAGTGATTTAGTGTATTATAATGATGTGAACGCTCTATGGAGGCTCTTGGTCAAGAGCACAATCCTAAAGAATGGACTTGGAGGCTTTTTATCGATTCATTACATTTGAGTTTAAAAGTTGTACTATTGCACAACGGTAATGTCTATTCTTCGGTTCCGATTACACATAAAGTTCATATAAGGAATCATATGACAATATGCAGTTACTTTTGAAACATATTGACTATGATAAACACTCCTGGCATATCTGTGGTGATCTGAAAATGATTGCACTTCTTGTCGGCTTACAGTTAGGATACACAAAGTTCTCTTGTTTTCTCTGCGAGTGGGACAGCTGAGATAATGGGAGTCATTATATACAGAAAGAGTGGCAACTTCAACAAAATTTGGTTCCTGGTCAAAAATATGTTGCCCATCAACCCGTAGTAGACCCAACAAAAGTTTTCTTACCACCTCTATCAAACTTGGTTTGATGAAAATTTTTGTAAAAACCGTGAATAAAGACAGACCTGGATTTTTATATCTTAAACAGAAGTTCCCTAGAATCAGTGAAACGAAAATCAAAGAAGGCATTTTTGTGGGCCCACAGCAGCGCCGGCTCTTCCATTACGCAGATCACGTAGTGTGCGTGGGGCCCCGCGAGGCGGGAGAGCCCCCATCGAGCGGTATAAAAAAATTAATTAATGAATGATTGACAGAAATAAAAAAAATGGGCCAAATTTTGCTTTTTTAAACTCTTCCAGCGCCATTCATTTCATTTCCACATAAAATCTAGCAATTTTTGTTGTTAAAATCATAAAAATTAAAATGTAAACAAACGCCTAATGTGTGCCATCAGGTCTGCCATCTCAGAAGATGACTGCACTGGAATTGCTGACTTACATACACGAGAAGCAGCTGATAGTTATATCCAAACCTATGGATTGCTTTCAGAATTGCAGTCACTCTTCCAGTGACCGTAGCCACAGCTGAAAGGAGCTTCTCCAAGTTAAAGCTAATTAAAACGTACCTCAGGTCAACAATAGCACAAGAACGTCTGAGTGGGCTTCCCATCATGAGCAGCAATCGGGAGGTAGGCCGGAAGCTGTCCTATGATGATTATATTGATGAATTTGCAATAAAAAAAGCCAGGAGAGAAAGGTTTTGAATGTATGTGATATATATCTATCTAAATAAACTTATTAGATTTTTGGATATTTAATTGTATATACTGGAAACCATTTTATTGTGCGGGATTTTTTTTTTATTATATATATATATATATATTTTTTTTTTCCTTCTCTGATTTACCGCCGATTCGTACCCAAAAGGAGCGGTACATATCTCGGCGAGGCATTGAGTGGGTGATGTTACTGTGCTGGGGGTGGTAGACTAGGGGAGTGAGTAAGGGTCAGTCGCTGGATAGTGGATAGGAGGGGTACGGTTTTAGATGCGATGGAGTAGCTGGGAGTGAGTAAGGAAGAAGAGAATCGCTTCCGTTGAAAAGTGGGGGCCGTCGGCGAGTATGGATCGTAGGCGGTCGGGTATGGGATCTTCGGCCGAGAGAGGGAAACACCTGCGACGAAGAGCAGACAACTTTGGGCATTCCACCAGGAGGTGTATGACAGTGATAGGGGTCTGGCAGGTAGGGCAAAGCGGGGCTGGCGATTTCGCCATAAGGTGTCCGTGGGTGATGCGGGTGTGGCCTAGGCGGAGACGGGCTAGGATTACTTCCTTATGGCGGGACCGGTGGAATGAGGAGGCCCAGTATCCTATTTGGCTTGATCGTGTGGAGTTTATTTTGTGTGGCCTGGTCCCATTCCCGCTGCCATATGGAGCGGAAGTGGGAGCGGAAAGTCGGGAAGAAGTCGGAGAAGGGAGGGGTCGGGAGGAGGCCGGCAGTGAGCAGGCCGTCTTTGCTGTGCGATCCGCCGCCTCGTTACCCTGGATGCCGACATGAGCCGGGACCCAGCAGAAGGCGATTGTCTTGTGTTGGAGGTCGTTAGAAGTGGAAGGTTTGCTGGATGGTACAGACGAGCGGGTGGGGGAGTTAAATCTTTCCAGGGAGAGGAGTGCACTTTGGGAATCCGAATAAATGACGAAGAGCTGGCAGAGTGGGTGCGCACAATATCGAGGGCCTCCGTAATGGCGAAAAGTTCCGCCGAAAAAACGGAGGCCTCGCGGGGCAGGCCGACGCCCCGGGAAAGCGGCTGGGACAGAATCACCGCTGAGGAGGCCACACCGGCTTCCGAGCGGGAACCATCCGTGTAAATGGCGACTGCGTCCGGGTGTTGGGTTGCGTGTTCGCGGAAGAGTGACCTGTATATCATGGCGCTCGTGGTAGTCTTCGGTAGGGACACAGATCTTTGCAAAACTTGATAGGGGTGAGGATCCAAGGGGGGTAGATGCTGAATGAAATGGGGATAACTGAGGGGGCGGGCATGTTGAAAAGATCAAGGAAAGAGCGGACCGCTTCAGTGAAGTGCCAGCTCCGTCCCTGAGGTGGTAGTTCTGAAACCGCCGTGCCCAGAAGCGAAGAAGGTAGCCTCTGTGCACGGAGGTATGTCCTCATGAGGAGAAGACCCCGTCGGAGGGCGAGAGGGAGATGATCGCATTCCACATGGAGGCTGGAGGCTGGGGAGGAGCGGAAGGCACCGGTGGCGAGGCGGAGGCCTCTATTAAGTACCGGGTCCAGGATACGGAGGCGGGCGGTGGAGGCTGAACCGTAAACTGCACTACCATAGTCCAGCTTCGACTGCACTATGGAAGTGTAAAGGCGAAGAAGAGAGCGTCGATCTGCACCCCATGTGGTGTGAGAGAGGTGATCCAGGAGAGCGAGGGGGCGTCGAAGGGATTGCTTTAGGTGCTTGAGATGGGGAACCCAATTGAGCCGTCGGTCTAGGGTCATGCCCAGAAAACGCGTGGAGGGTACCACCTCAAGAGGCCTGCCGTATAATGTGACAGAGGGTAGAGGAAGGGCTGTGGGTCTTCTTCTACTGAAGACCATACACTTGGACTTAGGGATGGAGAGGCGGAAACCCACCGACGTCGCCCACCTTTCCACCCGGTAGATGGCGAGCTGCATCTGTCGTTGAACAACAGACGGTTCTCGCCCTGCGAAGTAGATTGCAAGGTCATCCGCGTAAATGGAAGAGCGGATGGTGGGTGGAAGGCATTGTGAGACCGTGTTCATCACGACGGAGAAGCAGAGAACACTGAGGATGCTTCCCTGTGGGACCCCGTCCTCCTGCACAAAGGTGTCAGAGAGGACTGAGCCCACCCGGACTTTAAAAGTCCGGGAAGAGAGGAAGCCTCTGATGAAGGTCGGCATGGCTCCGACGAGGCCCAGATGTCGGAGCTGACCGAGGATCATTGCTCGACGGGTGGTGTCATAGGCCTTCTGGATGTCAAAAAAAATTGACAGTACGAACTGTCCATTGTCGAAGGCATCCTGTATGTCTCGGCTGAGAAGCAGGAGGGGATCAGTGGTGGAGCGGAATTGTCTGAAGCCGGACTGGGTAGACGGGAAGGAATTGTTATGTTCAAGGACGAACGATAATCGCGTGGACCATTTTCTCGAGGATCTTGCAGGCACAACACGTCAGGGCGATTGGTCTGTAGTTTGTGGGGTCCAGGGAATCTTTGCCGGGTTTGGGGATAGGGATGACGTGGGCCTCCTTCCACCTAGGGGAAGGCGCCCTCTATCCATATGCGATTGTATAGATCCAGCAGGAAAATTTGTAAGGTAGAGTGGATGTGCTGGAGCATGCCGTACGGAATACCGTCCGGACCGGGACAAGGGGATCGTCGAGAGGCCAGTGCCGCCTGTAGTTCACGCATGGTAAACAATCGGTTGTAGGTGCTGTCTATGGACGGTGGAGAGGGCTATCGTCAGGGGCGGGTACGGAATTGGCTGTAGAGGAAGAAACGGCGGCGAAGGTAGAAGCAAGGTGGTCTGCCACCGACTTGGGTTCACATAGGAGTCCGTCGTTAGTCCGGAGGACCGGGGGTCGGGAGGGGACATGTCGCCTCTCGACACCCCGCACCTTCTTCCAGATGGTAGCCGAAGGTGTGTTGGCGGTGATGCCGGACACAAAGGCACGCCAAGAGGCTCGGCGCGCTGTCTTCATTGTGCGGCGGGCCATGGCCCTGACCCGCTGCATCTCCGTGCGATGGATGGGGAGTCGCGTCCGGTAGAAGCGCCGAGTTGCCTTCTTCTTGGCGCGCACGGCCTCCGCGCACTCTGGGGTCCACCAAGGCACCCGTCGGGCGCGGGGGTAGGCGGAGGATTGTGGTACGCTAGTACTTGCAGCCGCTAGAACGACGGACTCGAAGTATGCGATCCACTCGTCGATGGATGGGAAGTGGGCAGTTGTAAGGGTGGTATAGGTGTTGTCGCGGAAGCGGGCCCAATTCGCGTTGGTAGTAACCCACCTTACCGGTACCCGAACAGTCTGGTCGGGTCGATTGAGGGTGAGTTGTACGGGGAGATGGTCACTTCCATGGTCCTCTCGGAGGACTTGCCACGTGAAGTCTAGGAGGGCATCAGTTGAAACGAGAGACAGGTCTATACAGGATGGAGTGCAGGTGGTGGCATGGTAAAATGTAGGAGAGCCATCGTTGAGGCACTCGAAGGAGAGCTCGGTCATGACAGATATCAGGGTTGGGGCCATATAGGTGGTGTGTGTGTCGCCCCACAAGGGGTGGCGACTATTGAAATCGCCCAGTAGTAGGAAGGGCCTAGGAAGTTGTTCCACGACTTCCACCAGGTCGTCGCGGGAGACTTGAGCGTGCGGGGGGAGGTAGATGGAGCAGACGGTGTACTGTCTATCCAGGGAGAGCCGGACGGCAGTCACCTGTAGTAGGGACCGGATGGAGAGGTTGTAGAAGGGGACTGCGTGGTGTACGAGGATGGCAGCTCCCCTTCGAGTGCAGGTAGGAGGCGGGGTGGCGATGCAAAAATAACCAGTAGGGCAGGGCATGGGCCTGGTTCCCAGGATTAGCTCCTGGAGACAGACACACACCGGACGGGAAGTGGCAATCAAGGAGTTAAGGCCTTCATAATTCGCAAATATTCCTCGACAGTTCCAGTGGACTATTGTGGTTTTCGGGGGATCCATTAGTTGATGAAGAGGGATGGGTAAAGGTGTTGGCGCTAGGAGGTTGGAGTGTGAAGGGAGATCTGGAGTTCGCGAAATTGAAGGCTGGGTCGGGAGCATGGCTGGCTATCTACCGTTCAACAGGGAAGGAATCGGTCGGCCTGTCGAACCCCGCGGAGGTGGCGGGGTCGAGTCGGCCGAGCGAGACCGGAGGCGTGGATCACGGCAGGCAGAGGAACATCGTGGGCTGAGAGGGTCAGAGGTGCTGTGACAGGCTTCTATGGTCGGACCAGGAGGGGGCACGTTAGCCCCAAAAGTGGCGCCACCCCGCCTGTCCGGGGTCTCACGGCGGACTCGAGGTGGTGACAAGGGGTACCAAAAGGACCGGGCGGGTGGGAGGGAGGGCGTACTCAGGGTAGCTGACAAGGAGGGGGCCGGGGATGTTGGGGGAGTAGGTACTATGGGGGTGGAAGGAGGTGAATCAGAGTAGTCTCGTGGAGGGGTGGAGAAAATGGCACCAGGAGGCAAGGGCAGATCCATGAGACTCGTGGGCGCGGGCGAGCTTCCCTCGGTCACACCGTGCAGCCGCGCCAGGGCCGCATCCACTGGATCCTCGTGGGAGAGGATATTGTTCGGGCTAGGTCCCGTCGTACGGGGCGGGTCGTGGATTTCAGCCACTATTGTCAGAGTCTGTGGGGGTGAAGTGGTGGGACTTCTGCGATGGGGAGAGATGGACATAGTAGACGTGGTGGGCGGAGTGAGGATCCGAGCCATCTTCTTGGTCCGAGGGGAAGAGGGAGAAAGACGTTGGAAGGCCGGAGGGTCTGGCGACACGCTCCGGCGTCTCCTCCTCGACGGCTTGCTCCGGGCGGCAGGTTCGGGCGTGTGCAGGGGGTACTGGGAAGGCAGGATTTGAGGTGGATGGGACCTGGGTGTCCTGGTCCCAGACACCTGGCGGATTCGTGGCAGGTGTGGTGTGGGAAATGGAGGAATGGTGGGGGGACAGGAAACCGTCGGGTCCTGCGAGGGTTTTCTTCGGGGGGAACAGGGAGCAGTGGCTGGGGTGGGGGGTTCAGCGGCAGGCCAGGTTGGCGTGCCGAGATGATAGAGCCGAGAGCAGCGGCATAGGACACCCCCGGCCTCACCTCCCGACTCCGCACCCTGTCTCGTGCCTCACGGGGGCTAAGGAAGTCCGACACTTGTAGGCCGCGGACCTCCTTCTCGAACTTGAAGAAAAGGCATTCTCGGGATGAAGATGGGTGTGCGCCTTCACAGTTGGAGCATTTGGGTGTGTTGGGGCACCTGTCAGGGTGAGCGAGTCGTCCACAGTGGACACACAATTGATGCGGCTGTCGACAAGCGGAGCTGTGTCCAAACTTATTGCATTTAAAGCAACGGGTCGGGTCTGGGATGTATGGGCGGATAGAAAACTCGCATGACGCGCGGTCTCCCATACCCCATACAATGCGGCCGGGGAGGATTAGTGTATTGAAAGTAAGGAGCAGACGTGGGGTAGGGGAGGGGGTGCCTCCCTGTCGGGATGTGAAACGATAGATCTTAGTGACTCCTTGGGGTGCGAGATCCTCCAGGAGCTCGTTCACTGCGACCGACAATAGGCGGGTGGCGTAAATAGTGCCCTGACTCTGGTTCAGGCGAGGGTGTGGGGAAACGGACACCGAGCATCCAAGGACCTCAGTGACGGAGAGTAGGGCTTTCGTCTCTGCTGCTGAGCGTGATTTTACGAGGAGGGAGCCATCCCTCTGTGGGCATACGTCATAGCGGCTGGAGTTGCTGTGGGTTCGGATCGCCTGGAACGTCCGTTCAGAGTTGTTCGGGAGGGACCAAGATGTAGGCCGAATCACCAGGAATTTGTGGATACTTGGAAGGGAGAGGGAGGCTGTAGAGTCGAAATGGACTGGGATATTCAACGGTCGATAGGACGGCCGTGAATGCCGGCTCCCCGGTCCGCCGCGAGGCTCTCTCCGTGGGGAGGTGGGCTGACGGCGGGTGAGGGGGGCATATGGGGAGAGCAAGAAGCCGGGTTGTGGGGGCAATTCCTCGGCGGATCTTGACTTGCCCGCAGGTGGCTGAAGTGGGCTGGGGCGAGACCCCTGCTCCAGAGAGTGTAGGTCCAAGGGCATAGTCGAGGGACGGACTGGGGTCGGCAACGGAAAAGGAGAGTGCAAGCGTTCCGCTTCCACAGGGGGGTCAACCCCATTAGGTTGCGGTCTTCCAGTGGTGAAGGACTCGAGGGCCTGGTTGCCCACCACCCGAGTGTTGGGAGAAGGAGTAGTCCGGGAATGAGAAGCAGTAGTCGTAAGCCGAGGGGGAGAAGTGTCCATAGCGAAACAAAAGAGAACTTCATCCCCCGCGCGCATCCAGCCACCATCGACTCCAACAAGGGAAAGGCGAAGCGTGGGCACACTTGGTCCCACCGCCGATAGATGTCACGCAGGGGAGATACACCCGTACCCAGTCCCAGTGCCTGAAAGGCGGCCACTCTCATCCAACGCGTGGTGAAAAGTGGCAGGGACAGGGTTTGGGTTTGGTTGGAAAGCGACAAGGGTGCAGGGCAACCACCTCCCACACCCAAGGGCCAAGGAAAGGGTCAAAATTAAGGTCCAAAGAACGACGCCAAAAAAAAGAGAGAAGCCAGAAAGAATGGGTTAAAGGAGAAAGAAAGAAAAAGAAACAGGAGATCAGCCGGGTCCCCAAACGGGCCCAATGGTCCACGAGGGCAGAGAAAGCCCTTACACCGAAGAAAGGTGTATTCCCACATTCGCCACAGAGGGACGCGCCCTATCGCTCCGGACAAAGCAAAGGGATATATATATATATATATATATATATATATATATATATATAATATATCCCATCGGGCAAGTCAAGTTCCACCGAGGACTTGCCCCCACAACCCGGCTTCTTGCTCTCCCCATATGCCCCCTTCACCCGCCGTCAGCCCACCTCCCCACGGAGAGAGCCTCGCGGCGGACGAGGGAGCCGGCATTCACGGCCGTCCTATCGACCGTTGAATATCCCAGTCCATTTCGACTCTACCACCTCCCTCTCCCTCCCAAGTATCCACAAATTCCTGGTGATTCGGCCTACATCTGGGTCCCTCCCGAACAACTCTGAACGGACGTTCCAGGCGATCCGAACCCACAGCAACTCCAGCCGCTATGACGTACGCCCACAGAGGGATGGCTCCCTCCTCGTAAAATCACGCTCAGCCGCAGAGACGAAAGCCCTACTCTCCGTCACTGAGGTCCTTGGATGCTCGGTGTCCGTTTCCCCACACCCTCGCCTGAACCAGAGTCAGGGCACTATTTACGCCACCCGCCTATTGTCGGTCGCAGTGAACGAGCTCCTGGAGGACCTCGCACCCCAAGGAGTCACTAAGATCTATCGTTTCACATCCCGACAGGGAGGCACCCCCTCCCCCACCCCACGTCTGCTCCTTACTTTCAACACACTAATCCCCCCGGCCGCATTGTATGGGGTATGGGAGACCGCGCCTCATGCGAGTTTTCTATCCGCCCATACGTCCCAGACCCGACCCGTTGCTTCAAATGCAATAAATTCGGACACGTTAGCTCCGCTTGTCGACAGCCGCATCAATTATGTGTTCACTGTGGACGACTCGCTCACCCTGACAGGTGCCCCAACACACCCAAATGCTCCAACTGTGAAGGCGCACACCCCTCTTCATCCCGAGAATGCCTTTTCTTCAGGTTCGAGAAGGAGGTCCGAGGCCTACAGGTGACGGACTTCCTTAGCCCCCGTGAGGCACGCGACAGGGTGCGGAGTCGGGAGGTGAGGCCGGGGGTGTCCTATGCCGCTGCTCTCGGCTCTATCATCTCGGCACGCCGCCCTGGCCTGCCGCCGAAACCCCCCCAAGCCACTGCTCCCTGTTCCCCTCAAAGAAAACCCTCGCAGGACCCGACGGTTTCCTGTCCCCCCACCATTCCTCCTCTTCCCGCACCTCACCTGCCACGAATCCCCCAGGTGTCTGGGACCAGGACACCCAGGTCCCATCCACCTCAAACCCCGCCTTCCCAGTACCCCTGCCTGCACACGCCCGAACCTGCCGCCCGGAGCAAGCCGTCGAGGCGGAGACGCCGGAGCGTGTCACCGGACCCTCCGGCCTTCCAACGTCTCTCTCCCTCTTCCCCTCGGACCAAGAAGACGGCTCGGATCCTCACTCCGCCCACCACGTCTACTATGTCCATCTCTCCCCATCGCAGAAGTCCCACCACTCTACCCCCACAGACTCTGACAATAGTGGCTGAGATCCACGACCCGCCCCGGACGACGGGACCCAGTCCGAACAATATCCTCTCCCCCGAGGATCCGGTGGATGCGGCCCTGGCGCAGCTGCACGGTGTGACCGAGGGAAGCTCGGCCGCGCCCACGCCCACGAGTCTTATGGATCTGCCCTTGCCTCCTGGTGCCATTTTCTCCACCCCTCCACGAGACTACTCTGATTCACCTCCTTCCACCCCCATCGTACCTATCCCCCAACATCCCCGGCCCCCTCCTTGTCAGCTACCCTGTGTACGCCCTCCCTCCCACCCGCCCGGTCCTTTTGGTACCCCTTATCACCACCTCGAGTCCGCCATGAGACCCCGGACAGGCGGGGTAGCGCCACTTTTGGGGCTACCGTGCCCCCTCCTGGTCCGACCATAGAAGCCCGTCACAGTACATCCGACCCTCTCAGCCCACGATGTTCCTCTGCCTGCCGTGATCCACGCCTCCGGTCTCGCTCGGCCGACTCGATCCCGCCACCTCCGCGGGGTTCGACAGGCCGACCGATTCCTTCCCTGAACGGTAGATAGCCAGCCATGCTCCCGACCAAGCCTTCAATTTCGCGAACTCCGGATCTCCCTTCATACTCCAACCTCCTAGCACCTACACCTTTACCCATCCCCCTTCATCAACTAATGGATCCCCCGAAAACCACAATAGTCCACTGGAACTGTCGAGGAATATTCGCAAATTATGAAGGCCTTACCTCCCTGCTTGCCACTTCCCGTCCGGTGTGTGTCTGTCTCCAGGAGCTAATCCTGGGGACCAGGCCCATGCCCTGCCCTACTGGTTATTTTTGCACCGCCACCCCGCCTCCTACCTGCACTCGAAGGGGAGCTGCCATCCTCGTACACCACGCAGTCCCCTTCTACAACCTCTCCATCCGGTCCCCACTACAGGTGACTGCCGTCCGGCTCTCCCTGGATAGACAGTACACCGTCTGCTCCATCTACCTCCCCCCCCACGCTCAAGTCTCCCGCGACGACCTGGTGGAAGTCGTGGAACAACTCCCTAGGCCCTTCCTACTGCTGGGCGATTTCAATAGTCGCCACCCCTTGTGGGGCGACACACGCACCACCTATATGGCCCCAACCCTGATATCCGTCATGACCGAACTCTCCTTCGAGTGCCTCAACAATGGCTCTCCTACTTTTTACCATGCCACCACCTGCACTCCATCCTGTATAGACCTGTCCCTCGTTTCAACTGATGCCCTCCTAGACTTCACGTGGCAAGTCCTCCGAGAGGACCATGGAAGTGACCATCTCCCCATACAACTCACCCTTAATCGACCCGACCAGACTGTTCGGGTACCGGTAAGGTGGGTTACTACCAACGCGAATTGGGCCCGCTTCCGCGACAACACCTATACCACCCTTACAACTGCCCACTTCCCATCCATCGACGAGTGCATCGCTTACTTCGAGTCCGTCGTTCTAGCGGCCGCAAGCACTAGCGTACCACAATCCTCCGCCTACCCCCGCGCCCGACGGGTGCCTTGGTGGACCCCGGAGTGCGCGGAGGCCGTGCGCGCCAAGAAGAAGGCAACTCGGCGCTTCTACCGGACGCGACTCCCCATCCATCGCACGGAGATGCAGCGGGTCAGGGCCATCGCCCGCCGCACAATGAAGACAGCGCGCCGAACCTCTTGGCGTGCCTTTGTGTCCGGCATCACCGCCAACACACCTTCGGCTACCATCTGGAAGAAGGTGCGGGGTGTCGAGAGGCGACATGTCCCCTCCCGACCCCCGGTCCTCCGGACTAACGACGGACTCCTATGTGAACCCAAGTCGGTGGCAGACCACCTTGCTTCTACCTTCGCCGCCGTTTCTTCCTCTACAGCCAATTCCGTACCCGCCCCTGATGATAGCCCCTCTCCACCGTCCATCACCTACAACCGATTGTTTACCATGCGTGAACTACAGGCGGCACTGGCCTCTCGACGATCCCCTTGTCCCGGTCCGGACGGTATTCCGTACGGCATGCTCCAGCACATCCACTCTACCTTACAAATTTTCCTGCTGGATCTATACAATCGCATATGGATAGAGGGCGCCTTCCCCTCTAGGTGGAAGGAGGCCCACGTCATCCCTATCCCCAAACCCGGCAAAGATTCCCTGGACCCCACAAACTACAGACCAATCGCCCTGACGTGTTGTGCCTGCAAGATCCTCGAGAAAATGGTTGCCACGCGATTATCGTTCGTCCTTGAACATAACAATTCCTTCCCGTCTACCCAGTCCGGCTTCAGACAATTCCGCTCCACTACTGATCCCCTCCTGCTTCTCAGCCGAGACATACAGGATGCCTTCGACAATGGACAGTTCGTACTGTCAATTTTTTTTGACATCCAGAAGGCCTATGACACCACCCGTCGAGCAATGATCCTCGGTCAGCTCCGACATCTGGGCCTCGTCGGAGCCATGCCGACCTTCATCAGAGGCTTCCTCTCTTCCCGGACTTTTAAAGTCCGGGTGGGCTCAGTCCTCTCTGACACCTTTGTGCAGGAGGACGGGGTCCCACAGGGAAGCATCCTCAGTGTTCTCTGCTTCTCCGTCGTGATGAACACGGTCTCACAATGCCTTCCACCCACCATCCGCTCTTCCATTTACGCGGATGACCTTGCAATCTACTTCGCAGGGCGAGAACCGTCTGTTGTTCAACGACAGATGCAGCTCGCCATCTACCGGGTGGAAAGGTGGGCGACGTCGGTGGGTTTCCGCCTCTCCATCCCTAAGTCCAAGTGTATGGTCTTCAGTAGAAGAAGACCCACAGCCCTTCCTCTACCCTCTGTCACATTATACGGCAGGCCTCTTGAGGTGGTACCCTCCACGCGTTTTCTGGGCATGACCCTAGACCGACGGCTCAATTGGGTTCCCCATCTCAAGTACCTAAAGCAATCCCTTCGACGCCCCCTCGCTCTCCTGGATCACCTCTCTCACACCACATGGGGTGCAGATCGACGCTCTCTTCTTCGCCTTTACACTTCCATAGTGCAGTCGAAGCTGGACTATGGTAGTGCAGTTTACGGTTCAGCCTCCACCGCCCGCCTCCGTATCCTGGACCCGGTACTTAATAGAGGCCTCCGCCTCGCCACCGGTGCCTTCCGCTCCTCCCCAGCCTCCAGCCTCCATGTGGAATGCGATCATCTCCCTCTCGCCCTCCGACGGGGTCTTCTCCTCATGAGGACATACCTCCGTGCACAGAGGCTACCTTCTTCGCTTCTGGGCACGGTGGTTTCAGAACTACCACCTCAGGGACGGAGCTGGCACTTCACTGAAGCGGTCCGCTCTTTCCTTGATCTTTTCAACATGCCCGCCCCCTCAGTTATCCCCATTTCATTCAGCATCTACCCCCCTTGGATCCTCACCCCTATCAAGTTTTGCAAAGATCTGTGTACCCTACCGAAGACTACCACGAGCGCCATGATATACAGGTCACTCTTCCGCGAACACGCAACCCAACACCCGGACGCAGTCGCCATTTACACGGATGGTTCCCGCTCGGAAGCCGGTGTGGCCTCCTCAGCGGTGATTCTGTCCCAGCCGCTTTCCCGGGGCGTCGGCCTGCCCCGCGAGGCCTCCGTTTTTTCGGCGGAACTTTTCGCCATTACGGAGGCCCTCGATATTGTGCGCACCCACTCTGCCAGCTCCTTCGTCATTTATTCGGATTCCCAAAGTGCACTCCTCTCCCTGGAAAGATTTAACTCCCCCCACCCGCTCGTCTGTACCATCCAGCAAACCTTCCACTGTCTAACGACCCTCCAACACAAGACAATCGCCTTCTGCTGGGTCCCGGCTCATGTCGGCATCCAGGGTAACGAGGCGGCGGATCGCACAGCAAAGACGGCCTGCTCACTGCCGGCCTCCTCCCGACCCCTCCCTTTCTCCGACTTCTTCCCGACTTTCCGCTCCCACTTCCGCTCCATATGGCAGCGGGAATGGGACCAGGCCACACAAAATAAACTCCACACGATCAAGCCACGAATAGGATACTGGGCCTCCTCATTCCACCGGTCCCGCCATAAGGAAGTAATCCTAGCCCGTCTCCGCCTAGGCCACACCCGCATCACCCACGGACACCTTATGGCGAAATCGCCAGCCCCGCTTTGCCCTACCTGCCATACCCCTATCACTGTCATACACCTCCTGGTGGAATGCACAAAGTTGTCTGCTCTTCGTCGCAGGTGTTTCCCTCTCTCGGCCGAAGATCCCATACCCGATCGGCTACGATCCATACTCGCCGACGGCCCCCACTTTTCAACGGAAGCGATTCTCTTCTTCCTTACTCACTCCCAGCTGCTCCATCGCATTTAAAACCATACCCCTCCTACCCACTATCCAGCGACTAACCCTTACTCACTCCCCTAGTCTACCACCCCCAACACAGTAACATCACCCAATCACCGCCTTGCCGAGATATGTACCGCTCCTTTTAGGTACGAATCGGCGGTAAATCAGAGAAAGGAAATATATATATATATATATATATATATATATATGGGACCCCAAAGGTTGGAGACGGCACTGGCCCACAGATCAGAGAAATGATGAAAGACACTGCATTTGATGAGTCTTTGAATGTGGTTGAAAGAACAGACGGAAAGCTTTTTTAAGAAGTGACTACAAATTTCCTCGGCAGCGTCAAATCAGAAAATTATGTTTCCCTGGTGGAGCAAATACTTAGTGCTTACCAAGCTATCGGGTGTAACATGTCTTTGAAACTGCATTTCCTGCACTCCCACCTGGATTTCTCAAGGGCGGATCTAGGGAGGGGACGTCAGCGACGTCCGGCCCCCCCCTCCTCAATTTCTTGCAAGTGCCCTATTTGAATGATGTGCATGCCTCTGAAAACAAATTTTGTTTTTGTAAATAGATCATGGTTATTTTATTTTATTCAAATGCTATTTTGAGTCTTTATCCGCATACATTGTATTTTCAAATTTGTAGTTGTAATGGTTTTCATAGGTGCTCTTAGTACTTGTCCAGCCATATCACTATTTTTATCCTCATCTTATTCTGATAGCAGGCTCGTAGCCAGGAGGGGGAGGGGTCGAACAACCCCCCCTTGGCAGGAAAGGTCCACTTTTGTAACCATAGTTATAACTTATGATGTGATATTATAATATATAACATCATTCAGTAAATAAACACTTGCATTGTTTTTGCATTTTTATTAAACCTTACAAGCTACTCTAAACTACTCTAAACCCCCTCCGCAGTGACTCAGTCGTCGCACCAAAAGGTCTGCCTTTCTACAATTTCGACCTCCCCTCCTTGGGAAGTCCTAGCTACGGGACTGGATAGTTCTTTTAATTGGCAAGACATTTGTAACTTTTTGAAAACTTTTCTGTGATAACTGGTGCACCCAAATTAGATTTTTATTTTGTATCATATTTGAATGAGACTGATCTAATAAAACAATACAATTAATTTTACACTTGCTCATTGGTGGTCTGTTTTAAGAAAAAAAAATTTAGTATTGTGCCGTTTTTATTTTAGAGAGCGCCCTTTTTTCTTTGCCCCCCTTCCCATTACTGAATTGCTTAGATCCTTTCTTGCTCGTTCCTATCAAACCTGAACGCTGTCAGCATTGAGCATAATGGAAGATTTCATCAGGATTATAATTATCAACCATGGAAAAGCGGTACCAAGGAAAATATAGCCTCAGTATGTTGGCCGACTACTGTTGGACACTTTTAAGAGTTGCCCCTAGTACTAATCAGCACGAAAATCAGCTGCAAAAATATTTTACGAGGGCCACTCAATATATTTTGCCCCACCTTTTTTTTTCTTTCCTTCCAAGTTCCCTTGTAAGTTCCAGAAATTTTGTACACAAGTAGTTGCATACCTTTTTTACAAGTTTTTATTTTTCCACATAGTCTCCATCCTTTTCTACGGCTTTTCTCCACCTTGAAACAAGTGCCTT
Organism: Bathynomus jamesi; assembly: GCA_023014485.1. NCBI lineage: Eukaryota > Metazoa > Arthropoda > Malacostraca > Isopoda > Cirolanidae > Bathynomus > Bathynomus jamesi. Next base: position 331,688 of record JAJOZX010000140.1, on the reverse strand, counting down.
TATTCTTTCCTGGTAAAAGTCCGCTGGGTTCCGCTGGAGCCACCTCTTAACCTCCTCAACAACTGTTATTATTTTTTTTATTGGGTTCAAAATCCCAGCTGAGCCGTGAACGGCCAAGCTCTGAAGGGCCAGTTCAACCTACAGCCCAAGTTAAGCTAGATTAAAAACTTACGGACTTGGAGGTCCTATTAGGTCCTACCTCAGGGTTGCTGACTCGATGTGGGTCTACCTTAGGCCTCAGTTGCATGAATTTAAGATAAAAACAAAAACAAAAGGGGCACTATCTACGGTCTTCTTTCTAAACCTTGCAACAACAACACAACCTGCACCATTGCACGATGCAACAATCTTGTATCTAAACAACCAAACTGAATTGCAAGAGAGCTCTCTATAAGACCACACCCTGTAAGTACCGCATTTCACAAACGAGTAGAAAAGACGTGCAGCGCCCCAAAAAATGATGCCACAAGAGCCCAAAAATGCTAGCTCTAAATTAAGTGAATTTTTCACTAACCTTACAATTATGAGATGGATATATATACACCTTAACTTAATATATACAAGCAATGCTGCATCAATCAGCTTAGTCATCATATCGCCTTGGGACAACAATGGTTCTTCCTCTTCTAGATTTTCTAACAACAACCTCATCGTCACTTTGAAACTTTCTTCCACGAATAGCATCCTTCAATGGCCAAAACAAATGGAAGTCTGAAGGTGCCAGATCCGGACTGTATGGAGGGTGGGGTAATACAGTCAAGCGCATTTTTGTGATGGCCTCTCTTGTTTGCAAACTGTTGATGTGGTCTTGCGTTATCGTGCAAAAGAAGGATGTCTTCCAGTTTTCTCTCCGGTCGAACTCTTTATACGTCTCTGGAGTCTCTGTAGGGTAGCAATATATGCCTCCGAGTTGATTGTTTATCCTTTCTTCATAATGTCCACCAAAATAACCCCTTTCATGTCCCAGAAGATGGTGGCCATAACCTCTCCTGCAGAGGGAGCCATTTTGAACTTTTTCTTGCATGGGGAGTCTGCATGATGCCACTCCATGGATTGGCGTTTTTGTTTCAGGTTCAAAGTGGTGTACCCAAGTCTCATCCCCAGTCACAATTCGCGAAAGGAAGTCATCCCCTTTTGTCTCGTATCGAACCAATGACTCAGAAGCAACTTCTTTTCTTTGGGCTTCGTGATCTTCAGTCATTTCGCGAGGAACAAACCGCAAACACACTTTTGAATATCCCAGTTGCTGAATTATCGTATTCACACTTCCTTCACTAATTTCTAGCTCCAGTGATAGCTCCTTGTATGTGACATGCCGATTTGATCGAATAATGCTGTTAGCACGTTGCACAGTGTGAGATGTCACAGCTGATGCCGAAAGACCGCTGCATGGCTCATCATCGAGGCTGGCTCTTCCTCTCTCCGATGATCTCACACGTTCAGACCAGCGTCCAACTGTGCTTCGATCAACAACAGCATCTCCGTAAACGTTTGGTAGACGTTTGTGAATATTTCCAACTGTTTCCTTCTCTGCGGTTAAGAACTCAATAACAGCTCTCTGTTTACGACGCACATCACTGTCAGACGCCATTTTCGAAACTGCGTTAACCATCGGTTTTATACAAGGGCGTTTAATTAAAAGCGGTTTTATACAGGAAGGGGAGGTTCAAACTGGAAAAATCTGGTTATGTGAAGCGCAGAAAGTTCAAACTTACAGTCCGAAAGACATTTCAGCCCTATGGCCTATTATTTAGCTAAGAAAAAAGGGTGGGGCAAAATATATTGAGTGCCCCTAGTATATCCATCTCATAATTGTAAGGTTAGTGAAAAATTCACTTTATTTAGAACTAGGATTTTTGGGTTCTTGTGGCATCATTTTTTGGAGGGGGGCACTCTTGTGGCATCATTTTTTAGGGGGCATTCTTGTGGCACCATTTTCTATTAATTTGTTGAATGCGGCGCGTGTTTTCTTATAGAGAGCTCTCTTGCAATTCAGTTTGGTTGTTTAGATACAAGATTGTTGCATCGTGCAATGGTGCAGGTTGTGTTGTTGCAAGGTTTTTAGAAAGAAAACCATAAATAGTGCCCCTTTTGTTTTGTTTTTTCTTAATTTTATGCTACCGAGGCCTAAAGTAGGCCCACATCGAGTCAGCAACCCTGAGGTAGGACCTAATAGGACCTCCAAGTCCGTAAGTTTGTTTTAGTCTCGCTTAACTTAGGCTATAAGTTAAATTAACCCCTCAGAGCTTGGTTGTTCAAGGCTCAGCTGGGATTCTGAACCCAATCAAAATAAATAAAATAACATGGTCCTTCAGAATTGGATTCTAGCCTAAGACTGAGTCAGTGACTATTTTTCGGCAAAGTTCTGATTGTGCTAACTGTAGCCTAAGTTAGGCCTGGACGGGTTGAGTATAATTTGAGTTAAGATCCCAGGGTAGAAAGTTTGGTCGCCCCATTGAAACTTGGCTGCTAGTCTGTGGTTGTTTTGAGCCAACATTTGGTTTTATTGCTCGTAGGCGGAGGTTGCAGAATTCAGTGTGCCAGTTACTTGGGTGGAAAATTTGGTATTCCAGACTGGTGGTTGGTCAGTACCCCAACCAGGCAATTCAGTTTATTTGAAAAAAGCCAAATTTTGAGTTTCGTAAGTTTGGTTGAGTATTTTGGCCAATTCAGCTTATTTGGCATTGATCCCAATTGTTTGTTTGCATTGAAGATGAGTGCAGCTGAATTGAACAAGTTTAGAAAAAAGAGAAGCGCCTACAAAGGTCTAATTACAAAGGTCATTGTCACTATAGATTCTGCCAGTGGCGGCTCGTGACTAAAAATTCTAGGGGTGCTGTCTCTAAGAATGGGTTGAAATAATTACTGAAATAAAAGGATGAGCATTGAGCAATGAATAAAAGTTTCAAAAGTTATTGAAAAAGTTATTCAGTGAGCTCATCTTTATATTGTCCTTGATTATTTCAATTGTAAATAAAAAATTTAGGGGTGCTGCAGTTCCGCAGTGTCTACCGACGAGCCGCCACTGGATTCTGCCATAGAGCAAGAGGATTTAAGCTTAGTGACTGCGCAGCTTTCCATATTAGAAACTAAAACGGTTGCTCTAAGCGAAGTAAATGTTAAAATTGAAGCTTTTATAGAAGAGGATGAAATGGAAAATGAAATGATTTACTTTGAAGAGATTAATTATTGATGACATAATTAAAGCGTGCCACAGAGCAAAAGAGTTTAGCAGCTCAGTACAGTTAGATACCAGGTCTAATAATGACAGCCCTCAACAAAACAGCGTTTGTGAGGTTAAGGTTAACAGATCTGCAGTTCAATTACCGAGGCTTGTACTCAAAACATTTTCTGGGAGTATTCAGGAATGGCAAAGATGGACAGACAGTTTTCAGTCAGCAATTCATTCTAGTCAAGTGTTAAGTGCTGTGGAAAAGTTTAATTATTTGCAGTCCCTCTTGGAAGGAGACACAACAAAGACAATAGCAGGATAAGCATTAACAAGGGCTAATTATAATGTGGCTTGGGATATATTAAAGAAACGGTTTGGTAAGCCAAAGATCTTAATTAAAAGCCACCTCCGTGAACTTTTAGCTATACCTCCTGTTAATAATCCCAATAGTGTCAAGGAGTTAAGGCAGTTATATGATGAATTTGAAGTTAGAACTAGGTCACTGAACAACTTGGGTGTAGGAATGGAAAGGTATGGTGTAATAGTCACTATACTGGAGTCTAAATTGCCTAGCTCAATTTTGCTTGAATTAAATAGGGGACACTCTACAGAACATGTGTACATCCCATTTCAGCAGATGTTAAGTTTCTTAGGCACATAATTAACAAGACGAGAGGGAATTGAGTTTGCATAGTTGGATGTTAAACAAAGGGACAAAGGCAGACAAAACACCAAAGTTTTTACAAAAAGGGATAGCGCAGGTACAGTGTCAGCTCTACATGTATCCTCTGAGAATAAATTAAAGGGAATCAAGGAATGCATATTTTGCGAAGGCAATCACAAGTCATATAAATGTGAAGTGGCTGAGGCTTTACCTGTTAAGGAGAGAAAGGACAGGATAACTAAGTCCACAGCATGTTTTAAATGCGTTTTGAAAGGTCACAGAGTTTAAAATTTTGTGCAAAAATTGCCATGGCCGGCATCAGCCATTATTGTGTGAAAACACTCCTAATCGGCCAACCCCAGAAGTAGAGACATCAGTGGCACATGCCACCGCTATGAAAGGGAGTAAGAGTAAAGGGGGGTTATTGCAAACAACTATAACATTATTAATTGGTAATGATGGAGAAGCTACTGTAAGAGTGTTGTTTGACAGTGGTAGCCAGTGTAACTTTATTAAGACCAGAATTTCCAGAAATTTGAAGTTTAAAGAATTTAAGAGGGAAAATCTAAGAATTTCTGGGTTTGGGGGTTTAGTTCAAAGCCGCACTAAAGTTAAGAGGGTAGAAGTTCTGGTTAAGGGGTTGTTACCACAAAGTCCCACTATCAAGGTCAAAGTTGTAGAGATTGAGGAATTTTGTGCTCCAGTCACTATTTGTTTACCTATGGCATGTGTCCAAGAATTGCAAGTTAAAGGAATTAATTTGGGCAATAATAAGTTTGAAGGAACAGAAGATATTAGTCTTTTGATTGGAGCAGTAGCGGATTATAATGGAGGCAAAGGGGGCATTTTCCCCCTGCCCCAGATGCTGTTATTTATTTATTTGTTGGGTTCAAAATCCCAGCTGAGCCGTGAACGGCCAAGTTCTAAAGGGCCAGTTCAACTTACAGCCCAATTAAGCTAAAATTAAAAACTTACGGACTTGAGGTCCTATTAGGTCCTACCTCAGGGTTTGCTGACTCGATGTGAGCCTACCTTAGGCCTCAGTTGCATGAATTTAAGATAAAAACAAAAGGGGCACTATTTATGGTCTTCTTTCTCAACCTTGCAATAACAACACAACCTGGACGATGCAACAATCTTGTATCTAAACAACCAAACTGAATTGCAAGAGAGCTCTCTATAAGACCACACCCTGTAAGTACGGCATTCCACAAACGAGTAGAAAGGACGCGCAGCGCCCCAAAATGATGCCAACAGAGTGCCCAAACAATGATGCCACAAGTGCCCAAAAGTGCTAGCTCTAAATTAAGTGAATTTTTCACTAACCTTACAATTATGAGATGGATATATATACACCTCAACTTAATATATACAAGCAATGCTGCATCAATCAGCTTAGTCATCATATCGCCTTGGGACAACAATGGTTCTTCCTCTTCTAGATTTTCTAACACTCCCCACCGAAGAGGCATTGTTGTCATTACCTTCTGCAAGGTTAGCCAAGCCTTCTCCATGAGGCTGTAACTCAAATGTTTCATCTTGAATATCTGTGTTTTTGCTGATTTCTAAAGCATAGAGTTTTTGTATAGGTCTCTTTAACCTTCCTCCTGAAGTCTTTACCAGTGCAGACCTAACTAAATTGTCTTTGCCAACAAACAACTCTTCAATTATGCCAAGCTTCCAGCATTGCCTTGGTCTTTCATCCCCAATCATTACCACTTCTCCCACCTTGATACAATTTGCATTGGAGCCCTTTACATTGTCTGATGGGTAATAATTGAGTTCTGGCAAGTATTCCATCTGCCACTCTTCCATAACTGATCTTGTAGCTCTTCAAGGTACCTGAACTTCTGGTTAACTCTCCTTGAGTGCTTTGGATAGGCTGCAAGTCTTCTGGCACACTGGGGCTTGATGTTAATCGTTACCACAAAGAAAATGATTTGGTGTCAATGGCTCTGCATCCTGCATACTGTTATAAACAAAGGTGATAGGCCTACTGTTCACCATTGCTTCTACTTCACATAAAACAGTGCAGAATTCTTCTGTGCTCAAATGAGCATTAGCTAAAAGTTTCTTTAATGGACACTTTACACTTCTCACTAGCCTTTCCCAAAATCCTCCCCACCATGGTGCTCTCTCAACAATAAACTCCCACTGTACCCCTTGGTGTGAAAAGTAGGATTGGAATCCTTCCTCTTTTAGCAAGGACCAAATTTCTTGGAGTTCCTTTGCAGCCTTTTTGAAGGTTTATGCATTATCCGATATGATTTTATTTGGGAAACCCCTTCTGTTCACAAAACTTTTAAAGGCCAAAAGAAATACATCACTACTTAAGTTGCTTACCAACTCCAAATGGATTGCTCTGGTGGTAGCACATGTGAAAAGACATATAACCTTTGTTAGACTCCCCTTGCTCATACACATAGACTGGACCTGCGAAGTCTACTCCCACTACATCAAATGGGGCAGTGTAGACACACCGTTCTCTTGGAAGTGGAGCCACCTTTCATAATAAGGCTTTGCTCTCCAACGCTTGCAAACCACGCATTTATGCAAGACCTTTTTTACTACTTGTCTAATTTTGGGAATCCAAAACTGTTGTCTGATCTCTATTATCACTTCTCTAACTCCAGCATGTAACAACTTATGATGAGTATCCAAGATCAAAAGGTCCACAAAGTGCCCCCAAGAAGGTAGCAAAATTGGATGTCTTTTCTCCTCTGGAAGCCCAGAAAACTGTAGTCTACCTCCTACTCTCAATAAATCCTGATCCAAAAACACATCCAAACCCTTGCGAGCAGAATGTGTTGGTAGAACCTGTAATGGATGGCTGGTGAGCAATTCCCTCTCTTCACCAAATTTTTCCTTCTGCACATATACCACCCAGTATTTCCTGGCTTGCTGAATCTCCTTACTGTTCAGAATTCCTTCCCTTCTTGTTTCTCCCTTAATATTGTTGGTAAATCTATATACCCATGCTGTCACTCTTAACAACCTTTTCAGGCTGCTAATGTCCTCAAGCCTCAATATGGGGTCCTGCTGTATAACTTGACAACTGTTCACAGTGCATTTTCTCACCTCACTCACCCATGCTTCTTCAGCCTGACATTCTCCTACAATAGGCTGATTAGAAGGCCAGTTTTCACTTCCAAGTTTTAGCCACTCTGGCCCATTCCACCACAAACTTGACTGTGCAAGATCTTTCACTGAAATTCCTCATGTTGGTAAATCAGCGGGGTTTTGGGTGCCTGGACAATGTTTCCATCGCTTGGGATCTGTGTGCGCTTGAATTTCCTCCACCCTATTGGCAACAAATGGTTTCCATTTCCTTGCCTGGCTTCTTAACCGGTGCCAAACTATAGTGGAGCCTGTCCAATAATAGCTTGGAATTTCATAGAGGGCCAAAGACTTTTGCACTGTAACTGCAAGCCGACTAGCAATAACTGCACCCATCAATTCCAACCTTGGAACAGAAAGCCATTTCAAAGGTGCTACTCTGCTCTTTGCAGCAACCAACCTGCAACTTACTTCCTCTTCGAATGCGCCTCTTATATAAATACAAGTTGCATAGGCTTCCTCACTTGCATCACAAAAGATGTGCAACTCCAAATTGTCTGGACTATTGTTCAACTCTCCAAAGTACCATCTTGGGATTTCAATGTCTCCAAGATGTGCCAATTCTTTGAACCAATATTTCCACCTTACCACCATATGATATGGTCCCAACCAAGTCCAATTTCCCAGAGGCTCTGAAACCAAATTTTTGACTTTATCACAAATGGAGCCAGGAATCCAAGAGGATCAAAGACCTTTGAAGCCAAACTAAGAGCTGTACGTTTTGTCCACCTTGTCTCATTCTCAGCCAGCTCTACTAAAGATTTTCCCTTGAAGGTAAACAAATCATCTCCTTGCTGCCAAACAATGCCTAGCACTTTTGAGTCTATTGCCCACAACTCCTTAATACCAGAATCCTCAATACTTTCTGCTGCATCAGGTACTACACAGGACTGACTCATAAACTTTTGTAATTGAGAATGATTGGTCTGCCATTTTCTAAGCTCCATGCCAGCCTCCCTCATTATAGCTCTAGCCTCCATGACTATCTGTTTAGCCATCTCTGTATTATCCACGGAACACAGCAAATCATCAACATAAAAATTTTTCCTTATGTATTCAATAGTGTTAGGATAGACTTCAGAATATTTTTTAAAATGGTACTGCATAGTAGCTGCCAACAGAAATGGACTAGAGCTGATGCCAAACAACACTGATTTCATTCTATATGCTTGAACCTTAGGTTCATTTTCCAACAAGTCTTTCGTATCCACCCACAGATACCTTACTGCATCTCTGTCCTCTGGTTTTAACTTTATCCGCAAAAAGGCTTGCTTCACATCTGCAGTCAATGCTACTCTACCAAACCTGAATCTCAGTACCAAGGAAAATAAATCTGCATTTAAATTTGGCCCAGCATCCAAACAGTCATTCAAGGACACACCACCTTTGTCCTTGGCTGAGCCATCAAAAACTACCCTCAGTTTGGTGGTAGTTTTGTCTCGCCGTACCACTGCATGGTGTGGCAGATAATGTGCCTCCTGGCTCACCAGCTCACCTTGCACCCTTTCAGCATAGCCCTCCCTTACATAGCTTAGGATGGCCTCATTGTATTCATCTAACAACTCCTCATTTTTCCTTAGCCTGTACAATGAAGTCTCCAACCTCCGATTAGCTAGCTGAAGGTTTGAACCAGGTTTGCAAGAATCCTTCCAAGGGAGGCCAACTTCATAGCAACCATCTCTAAACCCAATCCCTTTTTCAAATTGCTCTAAAACATCATTGTTCACTGTACTTGCCTGTTTGTCCTTTATACCAATGTATTCAAGTTCCCAAAACGCTTTCAAATGCCTTTCCAAACCATGGCTGTTCTCCTCAATCTTAACAAAAAGAAGCTTAATTTCCATTTCATTGCAATAGCTACCATGTACAGTAGCATCCAGCCTAGCTTACTTTCAATAGCTACTGGACCTTGAGATGTGCGGACAATATTACTAGTGATGAAGTCCCAATAATAGTCAGCTCCAATCAAAAGACTAATATCTTCTGTTCCTTCAAACTTATTATTGACCAAATTAATTCCTTTAACTTGCAATTCTTGGACACATGCCATATCTAAACAAGTAGTGACTGGAGCACAAAGTTCCTCAATCTCTACAGCTTGGACCTTGAGAGTGGGACTTTGCGGTAACAACCCCTTAACCAGAACTTCTACCTTCTTAAATTTGGTTCGGTTTTGAACGGAACCCCCAAACCCAGAAATTCTTAAATTTTCCCTCTTAAGTTCTTTAAACTTCAATTTTCTGGAAATTCTGGTCTTAATAAAGCTACACTGGCTACCACTATCAACAACACCTTTACAGTAGCTTCTCCATCATTCCCAATTAATAAGGCTGCAGTTGTTTGCAATAATCCCCCTTTACTTTTACTCCCTTTCATAGCAGTGGCATTGCCACTGATGTCTCTACTGCTGGGGTAGGCCTACTAGGAGTGTTTTCACACAATAATGGCTGATGCCTGCCATGACATTTTTTGCACAAAATTTTAAACTTACAAAACCTTGCTCTGTGACCTTTCAAAAAACATTTAAAACATGCTGTGGACTTAGTTACCCTGTCCTTTCTCTCCTCAAAAGGTAAAGCCTCAGCCACCTCACATTTATATGACTTGTGGTTGCCTTCGCAAGATATGCATTCCTTGATTCCCTTTAATTTATTCTCAGAGGATGCATGTAGAGCTGACACTGTACCTGGGCTATTCCTTTTTGTGGAAACTTTGGTGCTGTGCCTGCCTTTGTCCCCTTGTTTAACATCCCACTGTGCAAACTCAATTCCCTCTCGTCTTGCTAATTCTGTTCCTAAAAGACTTAACATCTGCTGAAGGGAGATGTACACATGTTCTGTAGAGTGTCCCCTACTTAATTCAAGCAAAATTGAGCTTGGCAATTTAGACTCCAGAATAGTAACCAACATTATACCATACCTTTCCATTCCTACACCCAAGTTGTCCAGGGACCTAGTTCTAACTTCAAATTCATCATATAACTGCCGGAACTCCTTGACACTATTAGGATTATTAACAGGAGGTATAGCTAAAAGTTCACGGAGGTGGCTTTTAATTAAGATCTCTGGCTTACCAAACCGTTTTCTTTAATATATCCCAAGCCACATTATAATTAGCCTCTGTTAATGCTAATCCTGCTATGTCTTTGCTGCCTCCCCCTTCCAAGAGGGACTGCAAATAATTAAACTTCTCCACCGCACTTAAACACTTGACTAGAATGAACTGCTGATTGAAAACTGTCTGCCCTCCTTGCCATTCCTGAATACTCCCAGAAAATGTTTTGGTACAAGCCTCGGTAATTGAACTGCAGATCTGTTAACCTTAACTTCACAAACATCATTTGTTGAGTGTTGTGTTTCATTATTAGACCTGGTCTCTAACTGTAATGAGCTGCTAAACTCTTTTGCTCGGTGGCCTACTTTAATTATATCATCAATAATCTCTTCAAAGTAAATTATGTTATTTTCTATTTCATCCTCTTCTATAAGAGCCTCAATTTTAACATTTACTTCACTTAGAGCAACCTTTTTAGTTTCTAATATGGAAAGCTGCGCAATCACTAATCTTAAATCCTCTTGCTCTATGGCAGAATCTATAGTGGCAATGACCTTTGTAATTAGACCTTTGTAGGCGCTTCTCCTTTTTTTTAACTTGTTCAATTCAGATGCACTCATCTTCAATGCAAACAACAATTGGGCTCAATGCCAAATGAGCTGAATTGGCAGAAATACTTAACCAAACTAATCAAACGTAAATTTTGCTTTTTTCAAATAAACTGAATTGCTGGGTGGGGTACTAACCAACCACCAGTATGGAATACCAATTTTTCCACCCAAGTAACTGGCGCACCGAAGTCTGCAACCTTCGCCTACGAATAATAAACCAAAATTAACCAAACCGGTAAAATGTAGGCCAAAAACAACGACAGACGAATGGCCAAGTTTCGCAATTGGGCGACCAAACTTTCTACCCTGGGACCTTAACTCAATAATAAACCAAAATTAACCAAACCGGTAAAAATGTAGGCCAAAAACAACGACAGACGAGTGGCCAAGTTTCGCAATTGGGCGACCAAACTTTCTACCCTGGGACCTTAATTCAATAATGCTCAACCCGTCTAGGCCTAACTTGGGCTACAATTTGCACAATCAGAACTTTGCCGAAAAATAGTCACTGACTCAGTCTTGGGCTAGAATCCGGTTCTGAAGGACAATGTTATTTATTTATTTGTTGGGTTCAAAATCCCAGCTGAGCCGTGAACGGCCAAGTTCTAAAGGGCCAGTTCAACCTACAGCCCAAGTTAAGCTAAAATTAAAAACTTACGGACTTGAGGTCCTATTAGGTCCTACCTCAGGGTTGCTGACTCGATGTGGGTCTACCTTAGGCCTCAGTTGCATGAATTTAAGATAAAAACAAAAGGGGCACTATTTATGGTCTTCTTTCTCAACCTTGCAACAACAACACAACCTGGACTATTGCACGATGCAACAATCTTATCTAAACAACCAAACTGAATTGCAAGAGAGCTCTCTATAAGACCACACCCTGTAAGTACGGCATTCCACAAACGAGTAGAAAGGACGCGCAGCGCCCCAAAATGATGCCACCAGAGTGCCCAAACAATGATGCCACAAGAGCCCAAAAATGCTAGCTCTAAATTAAGTGAATTTTTCACTAACCTTACAATTATGAGATGGATATATATACACTTTAACTTAATATATACAAGCAATGCTGCATCAATCAGCTTAGTCATCATATCGCCTTGGGACGACAATGGTTCTTCCTCTTCTAGATTTTCTAACAGATGCTGACCGGCCCCAAGAAACTATGTAAACGCTATAATCTACCGTTGAAATAATTTATCGACCGTGAGGAAGAAAAAAAAATTCTAGATTCCGCTTCTACAAAACCTAGTTTAGTATCCCATTTATGTGAACAAAGTATACATTTTCTGTAGTCACATCTTTGTTTTTGTTTCGTTTTCTATTGATCGATCCCAGTCAGCTGATCACATCACTCATGTATGATGTATCAAGTAAAGAATTGTGTTTTTCTAGTGACACCGGCCCGAAAATATTCATTGCCCCCGGCCCTAACAATGCTTAACCGGCCCTGGATTGGTGCTGACTATTATTGGGACTTCATCACTGGCAACATTGTCCGCACATCTTAAGGTCCTGTACCGTTGAAAGCAAGCTCGGCTGGACGCTACATGGTAGTTATTGCAATGAAATGAAGGTTAAAGTTCTTTTTGCTAAGAATGAGGAGAGCAGCCATGGTTTGGAAAGGCATTTGAAAGTCTTTTGGAAACTTGAATCCATTAGTATAAAGGACAAACAGGAGAAGCAGGCAAGTGCAGTGAACTGGGAGGTTTTAGAGCAATTTGAAAACGGTATTGGGTTTAGAGATGGTTGCTACGAAGTTGGCCTCCCTTGGAAGGATTCTTTCAAACCCAGCTCAAACCTTCAGCTAGCCAACGGGAGGTTAGAGGCTTCATTGCACAGGCTAAGGAAAAATGAGTTGTTAAATGAATACAATGAGGCCATCTTATGTAAAGGAAGGCTATACTGAAAGGGTGCAAGGTGAGCTGGTGAGCCAGGAGGCACATTATCTACACCATGCAGTTGTACGGCGAGACAAAACTACTACTAAACTGAGGGTAGTTTTTGGTGGCTCAGCCAAGGACAAAGGTGGTGTATCCTTGAATGATTGTTTGGATACTGGGCCAAATTTAAATGCAGATTTATTTTCCTTCTTACTGAGATTCAGGTTTGGTAGAGTAGTATTGACTGCAGATGTGAAGCAAGCATTTTTGAGGATAAAGTTAAAACCAGAGGACAGAGATGCAGTAAGGTATCTGTGGGTGGATACGAAAGTCTTGTTGGAAAATGAACCCAAGGTTCAAGTATATAGAATGAAGTCAGTGTTGTTTGGTCCCAGCTCTAGTCCATTTCTGTTGGTAGCTACTATGTAGTACCATTTTAAGAAATATTCTGAAATCTATCCTAATACTATTGAACACATAATGCAAAAATTTTATGTTGATGATTTGCTGTGTTCAGTGGATAATACAGAAATGGCTAAACAGATATTCATGGAGGCTAGAGCTATAATGAAGCTTAGAAAATGGCAGACCAATCATTCTCAGTTACAACAGTTTACGAGTCAGTCCTGTGTAGGACCTGATGCAGCAGAAAGTATTAAGGATTCTGGTATTAAAGAGTTGTGGGCAATAGACACAAAGGTGCTAGGCATTGTTTGGCAGCAAGGAGAGGATTTGTTTACCTTCAATGGGAAATCTTTAGTAGAGCTGACTGGGAATGAGACAAGGTGGACAAAACGTACAGCGCTTAGTTTGGCTTCGAAGGTCTTTGATCCTCTTGGATTCCTGGCTCCATTTGTGATAAAGTAAAAAATTTGGTTTCAGAGCCTCTGGGAAATTGGACTTGGTTGGGACCAAGAGTTACCCGATCATATGGTGGTAAAGTAGAAATATTGGTTCAAAGAATTGGCACATCTTGGAGACATTGAAATCCCAAGATGATACTTTGGAGAGTAATTTGGAGATAATTTGGAGCTACACATCTTTTGTGATGCAAGTGAGGAAGCCTATGCAACTTGCATTTATATAAGAGGCACATTCGAAGAGGAAGTAAGTTGCAGGTTGGTTGCTGCAAAGAGCAGAGTAGCACCATTGAAAAGGCTTTCTATTCCAAGGTTGGAATTGATGTGTGCAGTCATTGCTAGTCGGCTTGCAGTTACAGTGCAAAACTCTTTGGGCCTTTATGAAATTCCAAGCTATTATTGGACAGACTCCACTATAGTTTGGCACTGGTTAAGAAGCCAGGCAAGGAAATGGAAACCATTTGTTGCCAATAGAGCGGAGGAAATTGAAGCACACACAGATCCAAAGCAATGGAAACATTGTCCACGCACCCAAAACCCAGCTGATTTACTAACACGAGGAATTTCAGTGAAAGATCTTGCACAGTCAAGTTTGTGGTGGAATGGGCCAGAGTGGCTAAACTTGGAAGTAAAAATTGGCCTTCTAATCAGCCTATTGTAGAAGAATGCCAGGCTGAAGAAGAATGGGTGAGTGAGATGAGAAAATGCACTGTGAACAATTGTCAAGCAGACACGGGCAGTAAATACTTTAGATGTATTTAAAAAATAAATACATAACTTGAAAATAAAGGTAATTAAATACTAAATAAAATTCAGGTTTTCAGGAAGTATTTACGTACTAAATACATTACTCCTAAAATGTATTTAAATACATTTCAAATACAATTTAGATACTTTTCAGAAAGCACATAAAATCACAAACATCAGCTTAGTAAAATAAAGTCGAGAAGTCGCAGAAGTAGACGCTGCAATTGTTTTGTGGCACAGAAGACAAAGTCTTCACTTTACGACCATCTTTGAAAGTTATTTGGAAATATTTTTCATAAAAAAGGGTGCAGGTGTGATTCGCTATTTTTATTTTCATTTCCACCATCACCAACTTCTATTTTACCACCTTCTTTTCCACCACTTCCACTTGCTGCAGCCATGTTACAAATGTTGTCCTCGTCTAATATGATCAATAGGCTAAGGCTAATTGCACAGTTAGCGCTGAACTTTACACAACCACATATGACGATGCCTCAAGATAGACTGCCGGCTGCCGCACTGCAGCTGTGTGTCTATGACAATCGCCACTAGAGCAGGCTAGAAGTTCCATTTTTCAAGGTGCTTCCAGAAAGTTTCAGCCTGCTGAGCCTGGAACTTTCTGGAAGCACAAGCACCTTGAAAAATGTTTTACTGTGTTCTGTGGTACCAGTTAAATACTGGGTGATTAGTACTGTACATCCTTGCAAAATTGAACAGTTCACAAAAAAGTATTTTAAAAACGTATTTAAAAATAGGTATTTACAAATACTAAATACGTTTGGAAAGTATTTAAATATGTAATTAAATATACTCTCCAAAAAGTATTTATAAATGCATGTATTTAAATACGTATTTAAGTATTTTCAAATACATTACTGCCCATGTCTGTTGTCAAGTTATGCAGCAGGACCCCATATTGAGGCTTGAGGACATCAGCAGTCTGAAAAGGTTGTTAAGAGTGACAGCATGGGTATATAGATTTACAAACAACATTAAGGGAGAAACTAGAAGGGAAGGAATTCTGAACAGTAAGGAGATTCAGCAAGCCAGGCAATACTGGGTGGTATATGTGCAGAAGGAAAAATTTGGTGAAGAGAGAAAATTGCTCACCAGCCGTCCATTACAGGTTCTACCAACACATTCTGCTCTCAAGGGTTTGGATGTGTTTTTGGATCAGGATTTATTGAGAGTAGGAGGTAGACTACAGTTTTCTGGGCTTCCATAGGAGAAAAGACATCCAATTTTGCTACCTTCTTGGGGGGCACTTTGTGGAACTTTTGATCCTGGATACGCATCATAAGTTGTTACATGCTGGAGTTAGAGAAGTGATAATTGAGATCAGACAACAGTTTTGGATTCCCAAAATTAGACAAGTAGTAAAAAAGGCCTTGCATAGATGTGTGGTTTGCAAGCGTTGGAGTGCAAAGCCTTATCATGAAAAGGTGGCTCCACTTCCAAAAGAACAGTGTATCTATACTTCCCCATTTGATGTAGTGGGAGTAGACTTTGCAGGTCCGTATGAGCAAGGGGAATCTAACAAAGGTTATATGTCTTTTCACATGTGCTACCACCAGAGCAATCCATTTGAAGTTGGTAAGCAAGTTAAGTAGTGATGTATTTCTTTTGGCCTTTAAAAGGTTTGTGAACAGAAGGGGTTTCCCAAATAAAATCATATCGGATAATGCAAAACCTTCAGAAAGGCTGCAAAGGAATTTCAAGAAGTTTGGTCCTTGCTAAAAGAGGAGGGATTCCAATCCTTCTTTTCACACCATCGGTACAGTGGGAGTTTATTGTTGAGAGAGCACCATGGTGGGGAGGATTTTTGGAAAGGCTAGTGAGAAGTGTAAAGTGTCCATTAAAGAAACTTTTGGCTAATGCTCATTTGAGCAAAGAAGGATTCTGCGCTGTTTTGTGTGAAGTAGAAGCAATGGTGAACAACAGGCCCATCACCTTTGTTTATAACAGTATGCAAGATGCAGAGTCATTGACACCAAATCATTTTCTTTGTGGTAAACGATTAACATCAAACCTCAGTTTGTCAGAAAACTTACAGCCTATCCAGAGCACTCAAAAAGAGTTAACCAGAAGGTTCAAGTACCTTGAAGAGCTACAAGATCAGTTATGGAAGAGGTGGCAGATGGAATACTTGCCAGAACTCAATTATTACCCATCAGACAATGTAAAGGGCTCCAATGCAAATTGTATCAAGGTGGGAGAAGTGGTAATGATTGGGGATGAAAGACCAAGGCAATGCTGGAAGCTTGGCATAATTGAAGAGTTGTTTGTTGGCAAAGACAATTTAGTTAGGTCTGCACTGGTAAAGACTTCAAGGAGAAAATTAAAGAGACCTATACAAAAACTCTATGTTTTAGAAATCAGCAAAAACACGGATAGTCAAGATGAAGCATTTGGGTTACAACCTCATGGAGAAGGCTCGGCTAAACTTGCAGAAGGTAATGACAACAATGCCTCTTCGGTGGAGAGTGTTAAAAAATCTAGAAGAGGGAGAGCCATTGTTGTCCCAAGGCCATATGATGACTAAGCTGATTGATGCAGTATTGCTTGTATATATTAAGTTAAGGTGTGTATATATCCATCTCATAATTGTAAGGTTAGTGAAAAATTCACTTAATTTAGAGCTAGCATTTTTGGGCTCTTGTGGCATCATTTTTATGGGTCACTGCGCGTCCTTTCTACTCGTTTGTTGAATGCGGCACTTACAGGGCGTGGTCTTATAGAGAGCTCTCTTGCAATTCAGTTTGGTTGTTTATATACAAGATTGTTGCATCGTGCAATGGTTCAGGTTGTGTTGTTGTTGCAAGGTTTGGAAAGAAGACCATGAATAGTGCCCCTTTTGTTTTTTATCTTAATTTTATGCAACTGAGGCCTAAGGTAGGCCCACATCGAGTCAGCAACCCTGATGTAGGACCTAATAGGACCTCCAAGTCCGTAAGTTTTAGTCTAGCTTAACTTGGGCTGTAGGTTGAAGTGGCTCCTCAGAGCTTGGCCGTTCAAGGCTCAGCTGGGATTCTGAACCCATTCAAAATAAATAAACCAACAGAGTGGGACTAGGGCCAGAAGGATGACACCAGTAAAAATCTTGCAGAAGTGATGTTTGCTTCTGGCGGGATGAAATTGTAGGTCGCCTCAAGTGATGATTTACTGCGTAAACTTCGCCGATCGAATTGTGATGAAGGATGAGTGAGGCTAGGTCCAGACCAGAAGGATTATGGAAAACTGATGTGTGGGTAGTTGGGAGGTAACGAAAATGGTTCACTGAGTAGGTAGGTAGTTAATCTAACAATTATTAAATTCCTTTTATGTCAATAACTGGGTGGATGAAACCAATTGGTTGCTCACCAGAGTTATTCTCCACACTAGTATTTATATAATGTGTGACAAGAGCGTGCTCGGTAATAGATATACATTACCGATCAACCAACCGAAAAAACCAAGAGGACGCTGGTGGAAAAAGCCCCGCGAAAAGGAGGACAAGGGAGAACGAAAACGAGGAACGGGGCGACAAGACGGAACGAGAGAAGGGAGAAGAACAAACAACGGAAAAAAGATCCCCACCAGCAAGTACGCTCTCAACAATTAAACAAAAGGGGAAAAGGGACTCTCTAATAACTAGCAGTAAGTGACTAATTGTGTTTTTAACCCAGTTAGAAGTAAACGCCGTAAATTAAACTGGGTCAGAGAAATTAGGCCTACATTGTGGTCTAAGACCTAGCATCAACTCATAGCTTAACAAAGGTGAAGGTAGATTGCCCTAACCTAATTTGGTGAGGAATCCTACTGTGGACCTCAATTTATCTGCCCGCTCTGGACCATTTCCGGAATCTCTAGGCTGACCCCTACAAGGCTAGACTTAATCTGCTCTATAGTTAGACTGGAGATATAAGGGGTGGGTTAATTGCGGACCAATTCATACAGAGCATTTTTCACAAGGATAACGCCAGTAGAAATCTGGCAGAAGTGATATTTGCCTCTGGCGGGATGAAGTAGTAGTAGTAGGCCTCGATTGATATGATTGACTTCGTGTATGCTTGTGGTCTCTTGGAGGCCGGCGGCCCGCACTCCGACGATGGGCTGTAGAACGAGATGTGAAGAGGAAATACGTGACAAGGCAATAAGCAAAATGTGGGAGCCGTTTGAGGTGGACTCGCATTTATGTAGGCTCGGAAGACGCGTAGTTTTCGCGGCATTTTGGAAAACACAAAGTAAACTTTGCTTTTGTCTTTGTGGATGGTTTGTGCCCACGTGGGGTTTTATTGCCTTGTTTACAACTTCCAGCCAAAACAAACAGTCGAGGAAGAGGAATTTCGTTTGCCTCTACAATTATTATCATCATCATCATCATCATCATCATCAGGCGTTCGATACAGTTCCGCATAGGAGACTAATTGCGAAGGTTAAAGCGCACGGTATACGCGGTCAGGTAGCTAACTGGTTAGAAGAATGGCTTCGTGCTAGGAGGCAGAGGGTCGTAGTTAATGGTAGTGAATCGGGGTGGTTAGATGTAGTAGCGGTGTCCCACAGGCTTCAGTGTTAGGCCCATTGCTATTCGTAATTTACATTAACGACATAAATGTAGGATTGACTAGTAACGTGTCAAAATTCGCGGACGATACTAAAATAGGCGGTAAGGTTGTTAACGAGGACGATAGAAATAGGATCCAAGACGATGTAAATAGGATTATGGAGTGGACAGATAAGTGGCAGATGCAATTTAACGTAGACAAATGTAAAGTTTTGCATATAGGTTCTCGCAACAATAATTACACGTACACGATGGATGATAGGGAGTTAGCGAGCGTTGACGAGGAAGTAGATTTAGGCGTACGCGTATCTAAGGATTTAAAAGTTAGGAACCAGTGCCTGGAGTCTTGCGCAAAAGCTAATAGGATGTTAGGCTTCATAGCGCGTAATTTCGAATTTAAATCGAAGGATATTATACTGCCCCTTTACAAGTCCCTAGTCAGGCCTCATTTAGAATATGCCGTTCAGTTTTGGTGCCCGTACTTGCGTGAGGATATTGATAGGTTAGAAAGGGTTCAGCGTCGTGTCACGAAACTTATTCCGTCATTGCGCAATAAGCCTTATGAAGATAGGATTAAAGAGTTAGACCTGTATTCACTCGAAACTAGAAGATTAAGGGGGGAGCTTATTGAAGTTTTCAAAATCGTTAATAACATCGATAACGTAAATTTTGATAAATTGTTCACTTTCGATAATAGTAATACTCGCAATAACGGATTTAAGTTGCGTGGCAGACGTTTCATTACTAATATCGCTAAAAACTTCTTTACGTTTGATGAATTGATAAATGGAATAATCTTCCCGCGTCAGTCGTTCATTCTACCAGCGTTAATATGTTTAAGAACCGTCTTGACAGACATTTTAAAGGTATTAACGTTGTTTAATCTAAAAAAACAAAGTTAGCAACAGGAGCTCTGGTGGTGGTGCTCGAGGATGAGTCTGTTGACGATGAATGCCAGCTTGTGACATGCCAGCGTGTGATGCCAGCAATAAAATTATTAAAAAAAAAAAAAAAATAGACTAACACGAACGTAGATATAGCTCGTAGCGTAAACTAACCCACTTTCTGTTTAACTTTACCTACTTTTTTACTTTGCATGTCTGTAACTCTCTTTTCTTGCATGTTTGTAGTTTGCATGGTATGACTGTGAGTTAAGACTGTGTTTGCATGGTTTGTAAGCGTTCTTGTTTCACTTCTTTTCATCTTTCATCCCTCTCCTATTCTCTCCGACTATTTTTCTGACTTGTCGGCAGTGGCCGGCGGATGATGATGGTGAGTCTTTTTTCTCTTTTTCTGAATGAATGTTAACCCACGAATGATAGGTGTTGCTCCTTACTTAACCCCTTATTCTCTTCTCTTCTCTTCTCTTAACCCCCTACTCTTTCCTTTCTCTCGGGCTAACCTTAGAGTGGATCTTAGGGTCTTTGTTAGCCTTAGCTTCTGTAGATCTGTAGATCATCATCTAATTGGTTTGGCGTAGAATAAGGAAGGGACGATATAATGCAGATAATCAGTGCTGGGCAGCGCAAACGAAAATTCACTTGCGCAAGCGCAAATGCGCAAACCCAAACCCATACCTTGCGCAAGCGCAAATGCGGAAACTTCTCGAAACTTGCGCTTGCGCAAACGCAAACTATTTATATATACAGGGTTTTCAAAAAAAAAAAATAGGTGCGGTTTTTTTGGGACACCCTGTATAAAATTAAATTTATAGTAAATCAAATCAAATCAAATCAAAAGACTTTATTAACAGACACACGATCCATAGATATATCAATAAAGAATAGATACAAAATTACAATGTTAAATAAATAATAATAAAAAAAAGAAATTACAATATTACAAAAAAAAAACACTTCAAAGCTCCTCAGAGTCCTCCTCCAACTCCATCGTGAGCAGGTCCATGTTGCCCTTCAGGAACACAAACCTCTCAAAGTTCTCAGAGGTCAGGCTGGACCTCTTGGGCTTCATGATGTGGGGCTGGACAGAGACTGGTGTCTGAGGCTGTCCAGGGTTCAGTAGTTATAGACAGTAGTTATGACTTATGAAGTTTCTAGAAGTTACTAGAGTAGTTAGTAGTTTGAATTCTGAAATAAAATTAAAATCAACTAATCAAACAAACGTGTTTCACTAGCGTTGTTGGTATACTGAGTGCTCACTGCTGTCTGGCGGCGCCACCTGTCTGGCAGTCACGACGTCACGTGTTTATGAGCTAAATCCACTATTTTTAATATTTGTTTTTTTTCACGTTTGCGCAAGTACTTGCGCAAAGGCAAATGCGCAAGTTTGCGCAAGAATTGGCGCAAATGCGCAACCAAAATCACACTTGCGCAAGTGCCCAGCACTGCAGATAATAATATATGAATGTAAATGAATGAACATGAATGTCAACTCAAATTAGAATAGATGGGCAATTAGACACGAAAGAAGAAACGAATTAACCAGTAACAACCAGTGTTGGGTCGATTAACTTCCCAAATTAACTAGTTAAGTTAGGTTAATTTGAGATTCTTACAAATTAAGTTAAGTTAATGCAAATTTTAAAAATTAACTAGTTAAGTTAAGATAATTTTGAAAGTTATGTTATAATGTTTCAGACCAACAAAGACCCGAGGATCCACTGATAGCTGGTCTACCTAACTGTTGTTGTAGTTGTGTATTGCGTATGTCCTCCGTGGTGGCGGAGGGGACCTACAATTTTACGTGCGTTCCGAACCACAAAAACCTTAATTTTACTATCTTAAATTATACCCAATCATTCGTCAGCCATATTCCTTACTGAGCCGACACATTCCCTGGGCTCTCTGGTATTGTTTCTACTTTTGTATATTACTGATAAATTTACTGTTGCAAAGTTCTGAATTTTATATACTTTTGTTTATATTCACATTGTTAAAGTTCAGTAACTGAATATTAGTAACTTTTAGTGATTTAGAAGTTTTCATTGGATGCCGGTTTAACTTAATTTAAACTTCTGACGGTTCTAAACGTTAACTCCTTTAACTTGCGCGATGCCATCGCAGAAAGCGTCGTGTGCTAGGTGTCGGGTTAATCGGTGGTATACTGATTTTAAAGATTACAACGGCGGTCCTATGGCGATTACAGAGAGATCGGTTTGTTTCTTTCGTAAGTTAAGCAAAGAGATAGTTGATTTAAAACGTAGTGTACGCAAGGTGACTGAAGGACTTGCAACGCTTGATGAGGGCAGGGGGTAGGCTTACAGTTGACGAAGGCCGAACCTATACTAACGTTGAAGACGTTAGTAAGTTGAAGGGTGAGATTAGGAACCTAGTTTCTAGTATAGGTAGCTTATCGGGAAGGTGAGATAGAGTTGAGGAAGGGGTTAAGGTAGCCCTGAGATTAGTAGACGGGGAGGGATTTAGAGTAGTTAAGAGTGGAGCTAAGCCACGTACGTTAGGTGATAGGAATCCCCCCCTATCGAGGTTTCGAACCCTTTCGCCCAGTTGGATAGGGATGTGAACGAGGGGGAAACTATTTTAATTGGGGACGCCTTAGTGCGTCATATAGATAAGGAGTTCGTTGAACGGAATCCAACCAAGAGGAGGAGGGTCTATCTACCAGGGGCTAGGGTTGGCACAATTAGAGACGAAGTAGATAGGATTGATGTTGTCTCGCGTCACTCTATGTCAGTGACGATGGTGGGGGGCAACGACTCGTATAGGCCCGATACGAGAATGCCTGACCTTTTGGAGAGATACAGGGGGTTAATTAGGTCCCTGAAGGCAAGGTCAGACAGGTCTTTAGTTCTAGGTATTACCCCCGCGGTTTAGGTCTTAGGATTACGTCAAAAACAATATTTTTGAACACTAAACTCGAAGAGACTTTGTGCTCAGGAAAATGTACCCTTCGTAAAGCTGTGGTCAGAATTTAGTGATCCTAGCCTTTTTTATAAAAGATCGGGTGCATTTCAATGAAATAGAGAATGCTAGGCTAGGTAGGTTAATCGGTGAGAACGTTCGAAAACTGTATAGGTCGAAACCCTCTTCAAATGTTGTGGGTCGTTCGGGAAAGATAGTGAAAAACAGTTTAAAACGCCGGTCAGTGGTAAAAAATAATTTTAACGTCTTTTATTGTAACGCGAGTCGTATTAGAAATAAATTGAACGAATTTAAGGCGATAATTTATTCCGGGAACTACAATATAGTTGCTGTAACCGAAACGTGGTTAAATACCGTAATTTGGACTTGGAGGAGGAACTTGATATAGCTGGTTTTAAACTTTTTACTAATGATAGGTTACATGGATTGGTGGCGGCGTTTTGTTGTACATTCGTAATTCCCTTAGGGCTATCGAGGTTAAGATTTCCCGGAACAATTAATGTGATATGCGTTGAAGTTAGGGCGCGTAGTATTAGCTTTAATTTCGTTGATGTTTATAGACCTCCCGTTCAACCCCTCGATACCGATACTAGATTTTACACACTTCTTGGTAACTTTATTAATAATAGGGATAGTATAATTGTCGGTGACTTTAACTGCCCTAACGTTAATTACGAGACTTTTACTGGTAATGATGAGGGTTTGAGACTGATTGAGTTCATGGAAGATAATTTTTACAACAGATGGTTACCGAACTAACGCGTGCTGACAATATTTTAAACGTGGTGATGACGAACGAAGAAAATATAGTCGAAGGTTTAAAAGTAGGTGAGAGTTTGGGATGTACAAATTATTAGGTTTAAGCTACTGATAGAAAACAGTAAGGATAGTAACGTAATAGAAGTGCTTGATTTTCGTAGGGCTAATTTTGATAGTTTTGTAGACGGGATGAGAGTAGTGGACTGGGATAATTTATTTATGGGTAATGACGCAAATTTTCATTGGGAGGCGTTTAAAGAGTTTTATGAATATCGAAAGGGAGTTTATTCCGCGTAGGCCCAAGCGCGCTAGAAATCATGGTAGGCTCAAGTGGTGGACTAGGGAAATAGGTGAGTTCATAAACAAGCGTAACAAAGCGTATATATTTAATAAGCGCAATGGTACGGTAGCTAACTTTAATAGATATATCGAGCTTAGACGTCAGGTTAAAAGATTGGTAGGAATGCTAAGCGTAATTTAGAGATGCTTATAACTGTGGATAGTAAACATAATCCAAAATAATCTTAAGCCGATAAAAGATAACATAGCCCTCTAGTGGAGGCTAACGGCGCTTTGGCTTCCGATGCTCAAGCGATAATGGGTATTTTTAATAACTTTTTTGCAACAGTTTTTACCGTAGAAGACGTAAATAATGTTCCCGACGTGGACGATATCGTTCCATTTAGTAGCGAGACTATTTTGAATGAAATAACTGTTTACGAGTGTGAGGATTGCGCATTATATCGATAAGCTAAAAGTTAGCAAGGCTCCAGGTCCTGGCGCGCTTTATCCTAGACATTCGAAAGTTTTGAAAGACGTTATCGTAGGCCCCTTAACAAAAATGTTTAATAGGTCACTGGAAGCGGGGATTATTCCTAAAGACTTCAAATTAGCTAACGTTACACCCATTTTTTTTAAAAAGTGACCGTACCGTAGCTAGCAATTATAGGCCTATTAGCTTAACGTCAATTGTCGGTAAACTTTTGGAATCCGCAGTTAGGGATCATATTATCAATGACTTAGAAAGTCACGATTTGATTAATAGTAGTCAGCATGGGTTTCGACGCTATATATCTTGTTTAACTAATTTGTTAGAGTTTTATAACGAAATAGTGTGCCAAAACGATAGGCATAGAGCGGCTGACTTTATTTATTTAGACTTTGAAAAAGCGTTCGATACAGTTCCGCATAGAAGATTAATTGCGAAGGTTAAAGCGCACGGTATACGCGGTCAGGTAGCTAACTGGTTAGAGGAATGGCTTCGTGCCAGGAAACAGAGGATCGTTGTTAATGGTAGGGAATCGGAGTGTCTGGATGTAGGTAGTGGTGTCCCTCAGGGTTCAGTGTTGTGCCTATTGCTATTCGTAATCTACATTAACGACATAGATGTAGGCTTGACCAGTAAAGTGTCAAAATTCTTGGACGATACTAAAATAGGCGGTAAAGTTCTTACCGTGGACGATAGAAATAGGCTCCAAGACGATGTAAATATGATCATGGAGTGGACGGATAAGTGGCAGATGCAATTTAACGTAGACAAATGTAAAGTTTTACATATAGGTTCTTGTAACAATAATTACACGTACACAATGGACGATAGACAGTTAGCGAGGCTTGACGAGGAAGTAGATTTAGGCGTACGCGTATCTAAGGATTTAAAGGTTAGGAACCAGTGCCTGGAGTCTTGCGCAAAAGCTAATAGGATGTTAGGCTTCATAGCGCGTAATTTCGAATTTAAATCGAAGAATATTATATTGCCCCTTTACAAGTCCGTATTCAGGCCTCATTTAGAATATGCCGTTCAGTTTTGGTGCCCGTATTTGCGTGAGGATATTGATAGGTTGGAAAGGGTTCAGCGACGCGCCACGAAACTAATTCTGTCACTACGCAACAAGTCTTACGAAGATAGGATTAAAGAGTTAGACTTGCATTCACTCGAAACTAGGAGATTAAGTGGGGAGCTTATTGAAGTTTTCAAAATCGTTAATAAAATCGATAACGCAAATTTTGACATTGTTCATTTTCGATAATAGCACTACTCGTAATAACGGACTTAAATTACGTGGCAGACGTTTCATTACTAACATCGCTAAAAACCTTTTTACGTTTAAAGTAATTGATAAATGGAATAATCTCCCCGCGTACGTCGTGAACTCTACCAGCGTCAATATGTCTAAAAATCGTTTAGACAGGCATTTTAAAAATATTAACATCATTCAAAATAATAAAACAATTAGCAACAGGAGCTCTGGGTGTAATGGTCGAGGTTTGAGTCCATTGACGATTAATGCCAGCTTGTGACATGGCAGCGTGATATGCCATCAATAAAATTATATTAAAAAAAAATTAGATTAACACGAACTTAGATGTAGCTCAAAGCGTAAACTAACCCACTTTTTGTTAGACTCGTCATACTTTTTTTTTCTTATCCTCTCTTTACTTGCATGTCTGTAGTTTGCATGGTATGATAGTGTTTGAGTTAAGACTGTGTTTGCATGGTTTGTAAGCGTTCTTAGCTTACTTCTTTTCATCTTTCACTATTTTTCCGACTTGTCGGCAGTGGCTGGCGGATGATGATGGTGAGTCTTTCTCACTCTTTTTCTGAATGAATGTTAACCCACGAATGATAGGTTTTGCTACTTACTTAACTCCTTATTTTCTTCTTTTAACCTTCTACTCTCTTCTTTATCTCGGGCTAACCTTAGAGTGGATCTTAGGGTCTTTGTTAGCCTTAGCTTCTGTAGATTTGTAGAACATATGCGTCTAGTCGATTTTTAAATATGTTTATGGACGTGCTACTAATTACTTTACCGGCAAACTATTACAGCTATTCACTATTCTGTGCGGGAAAAAAGTTTTTGGCAACTGCTGTCTCGAACCTTCTACTTGTCAACTTACACCCGTTATTTCTGGTCCTATTATATTGTGATATTTCGAAAAAGCTATCTCTATTTACGTTATCGAAACCATTCATAATTTTAAAAACCTGGATTAGATCACCCCTTAGCCTCCTGGTCTCGAGTGTAGTCAATTTTAACTCCTTAATCCTATCCTCGTACGACTTCGACCTAAGCGACGGAATCATCTTAGTTGCTCGTCTTTGAACTCTTTCGATTTTGTCTATATCTTTGCGCATATGCGGATTCCAAAATTGGATCGCGTACTCCAAATGGGGTCTAACTAATGATTTATAAAGAGGAACAATAATATCACGCGATTTATACTCAAAATTCCTTGCTATAAAACCTAGCGCTTTGTTCGCCTTATTGACCGCTGCTGTACTTTGTTTCGCCACTTTTAAATCACCACTGACGATAACTCCTAAATCTTTTTCCTGTTCTACGATTGTCATCTCCTTCTCTGACATACCAAATGCAAAATTGCCGTTACGCGAACCTATATGTAAAATTTTGCACTTATCGACGTTAAATCTCATTTGCCATGTGTCTGACCAATCAACGATTTTGTTTAGATCTTCCTGGATTTTACCTCTATCTTCATCATTAATTGCCTTACCACCCAACTTCGTGTCATCCGCAAACTTTGAAACTGTACTGACTAGGCCGACATCTAAATCGTTAACATACATAAGAAAAAGCAAGGGGCCCAATACAGAACCCTGAGGAACGCCGCTCGCTACATTATCCTAAGGCGATTCCGCTCCATCAACGACCACCTTCTGTTTCCTACCTCGCAACCATCCTTCTACCCAATTTATTACTACACCCCTGACTCCATGAGCCTTAGTTTTTTCAATAAGTCTTTTGTGCGGTACGGTGTCAAACGCTTTTTGAAAATCTAAATACACTACATCTACCGCCCGATAACTATCGTAAACTTCAACCACGCTTTGAAAAAATTCTAAAAGATTAGTTAAGCAAGATTTGTTTCGCCTAAAACCGTGCTGAGTATTTCTAATCAAGTTATGCAATTCCAAGTGTTCTACTACACGATCCTTAATTATTGATTCTAGTACATTACCTACAACAGACGTTAAACTGATTAGCCTATAATTTCCCGCCGCACCTTTATCGCCTTTCTTAAAAATAGATGTTACATTTGCTAACTTGAAATTATCTGGTACGTATCCCTCAGAAATAGACGCATTAAAAATTTTTGTTAGCAGCACAACAATGCTTTCTTTTAATTCTTTTAGTTTTATGGGATATGTGGAATCCGGCCCCGGTGATTTACCATTTTCACTTTATCAGTATAGCGCATTACCTCACGTTCACTCACCACAATATTATCCAAAGTATTACCATTATCCAAAGGTATTCCGTCTATGACCGTAGGGATATTCGTTACATCTTCTATTGTAAAAACTGATGTAAAAAATTCGTTTAGCAGAGTAGCCATTTGCTTGTTTTCAGAAACTAGCTCTCCGTCAGAATTTTTCAACGGACCCAAGACACTCTTTACTGGATTCCTATTATTGACGTATTGAAAGAATCGCTTGGTGGTTTTCTTTGCCGTCACGAACTATGGAAATTTCCAAATTGCGCTTGGACTTTTTTATTACGCTTTTCGCTTCACGCCTTAGAGATATGTCGTTGTTTTGTAACCACAAATCGTCTTTATCGCACTTATGTAGCCTATAAGCCATATCTCTACTCTTTATAATATCCCCTACTCTAGAAGTAAACCACAAGGGCTTGTTATTTACTTTCACACGCTTAATCTTGTGCGGTACACATTCCTTATTTATAGTCCTAAATACTGTTTCAAACGATTTGCATATTATTTTTGCGTTGGAGATCCCCGTGACGTTTTCACAATTGACGTGTGACAATTCATTTCTAAATTTACAAAAGTCTGCGCACTGGAAGTTAAGAATTTTAGTCGAGTTAGCTAGTTTCGAGTGACTAACTAAATCTAAAATACTGTCCAACCTCGTAGGTTCCCCAACCTTTTGAATAAGGAAACTATCCTCGAGAAAATTAACTAAACGATTACCTTCCGCGTCACCCTGCATTGTATCGTAATCCACGTTGGCGCAATTAAAGTCACCCATAACTAAGGCCTGCTCACTACCTATTATTCTCTTAAGTTCACGATATAACGCTTCGTCTGTATCAGCTGTTTGATTAGGGGGCCTCTATATAACCGCAACAACAAGTTTGAAATCGTTCAAATTAAGTTCTGCTATAGTCGAATCTATCGGTTCTGGAATTGTATGCTTTACTTCTATAACGTTCGCAATATTATCTTTGATATACAACATAACACCTCCTCCTCGCCTACGGCCTACCTATTCTGTTTTTAACAAAAAGTCTATAACCTCTAATTTGATATTCCCCTACAAAGTCACGTATTTCAGTGCTAAGCCACGATTCATTTATCGCAATTAAATCATAGTCTTTACAAGCAATTAAAGAAAAAAATTCGTTTATTTTATTTCGTAGGTTATGAGCATTTAAGGATAGAACCTTCAAATTGTTTGTAACCACAATACCTTCGCGCGCGCAAGGGAATTTTAAGGAAATTACGCCGGGACCGTTCGAGTTACGGCAGCCTGAAAAGAAGACAGTATTATGAAGTAGTTTTCCTAAATGCGCAGCTCCAACGTCATTAAGATGAAGTCCATCTCCGAGGAACAAGTCCCTTCTGCCGTAGAAACTGCTCCAAAAATTCACAAAACGCACTCCTTCCTGTTGACAAAGTTACTCTAGGTTATTGTTAATATAGGCCGCCTTGCTGTAGAACTCGTTACGTTGGATAATTCGAGC
This sequence comes from Bathynomus jamesi, assembly GCA_023014485.1. Classification (NCBI taxonomy): domain Eukaryota; kingdom Metazoa; phylum Arthropoda; class Malacostraca; order Isopoda; family Cirolanidae; genus Bathynomus; species Bathynomus jamesi. The sequence goes on along the minus strand of JAJOZX010000140.1, from coordinate 302,710 downwards.
GAGTATACCTGTTAAAACAATCTTACTGGAGCGACTAAAGGAAAAAACTAATAAGTCCCAGTATCTAGCCAGCAGCTCTTCCGATCTAGAATTTAGAACGGGGTTTCTCCCGCAGAATTCCTCGAGCTGCCGCCGAATAATGGAATCACCAACGAGCCGTATTTCAGGTTCATCTACGTCTTCGAAGCCTAAAACAGAAAACTTATTGTTCGTTAATACTGATAGACAAGTCTTAGGTTGTCTCAATGGGGCTCCATTACGCACTTGCACGAAGGGTCGGGAACTAGGGGAAGAGATAGGGCTATAAGTATTATTTATATCATTAGTAGAAACTGAGGCAGGAGGGGCCGTGAATGAAGAATAACTCCTCTCAGAAGGCCCAAGGGATTCTAACTTTGCCGTCAGGAGCACCACCCTTTCTTCAAGCCTCACTCTGGCCTCCCTCTCACGCTCTAGCTCGTTTCTCAGTAATTCCATGTTTGAGCACCACCTGCAAACTAACTGATCAGTATTATTAGCCAAAATAAACGCGTAAGCGGCAAACTTTCCTTCACAGCGACTGCAAGTACTTGACGGGAGTGCCATGTTATTAACTAATTAAAAAACGAGCGTTTGGAAATTAATATAGAGTTAATAATAGTAATCCAATAACGACGTAAGTCTCCTAGAATAAGTAAGGAGCAATTAATAAATAAAACGTAGGTCTACAAGAAGCAGCGTGTTGAATGGGCGCGTCAGTTCTGAAAACAGATTTTAATACTGTATTGTTAACCGATGAATGAAGAGCAACCCTTCAGGGATCTGATGGTTGGTCAAGAAGATGGATTGCTGAGAGCCAATTTCTACCATCGAGATTAAGACGCCAACAAGGTGGAGGTGGTGTCATGTTTTGGGCAGGATTGATAGGCAATGAAGTAGCTGTCCCATACAGAGTGCCTGATGGTGTAAAAATGATTGTCCAGGCTTACACAAACTTTCTAAAAGAAAACCTCATTCCATGGTAGAGATTGACCCTTAGCAATCCATCTTCTTGACCAACCATCAGATCCTTGAAAGGTTGCTTTTCATTCATCGGTTAACAATACAGTATTAAAATCTGTTTTCACGTACTGACGCGCCCATTCAACACGCTGCTTCTTGTACCTGGGTGTTAATGGTGACTGAATCGTAGGTTTACACGTCTTGCCAATTGTTTGGAGGATTCCACATCGAGATGTTCTTGGTAAATTATGTATGCCAGCCTGCTCAAAAACCTCTTTACTTGAGGACAATGGATGCTTTGCAACTTTGCGCTTGATTACAGATATCTGCCGCCTTATCACTTTTCTTATGGCTCCTTTATCACTTCGCTGCCTCAGTTTGGTACCGTCCGCTACAAACTTGTTTACAGTTCGATAAGCCCTGCCAAGCTGCTTTGCAATTTCAATAGATTTTATATTTTCAGCGAGTAACTTGACTATTTTTCTTTTCTCAGTTGGTGTTAAATCCTTCTTCTTACCCATTTTCACCATTTAGATCTGTAAATAGAATACTTACTTAATAATTCGGAACATCATATTTTACATATTTTTCAATAAAAAGAGATAATTATTTTAATTATCAAAATATTTTATCGAAATGAATACCATCAGTGCTTCTATATATAGTAATTATTTGCTATAAATTTCATTGAAATCGGTGAAAAATTTGAAAACATTGGAGAAAATGCAATCTGCTTAATAATTTGGAACGTAGTGTGTATATATATATATATATATATATATATATATATATATATATATATATATATATATATATATATATATATAATATATATATATATATCAGTGGCGACTCGTAATATCAACATGGTGGTGAGGACCGTTACCTGGGTGACCCCGAGTGTTAGTGGGTCGGTGGAGGCGTGACACGACAATTGGGCGCAGGACAAATGAGCGCCGACGAATAAGCACCGACAATTGATCGCCAAGACAATTAAGCGCAAGACAAAAGAGCGCAAGCAAATAAAAACTGGATAAAAGAAACAAAATATTTATTAAGGATGTTAAAAAAACAATATTTATTAAGGATGTTAAAAATAATGTAGTTAGGTTAGGTTAGGTTATTGTATTGCGCAAAAACAAGAGCGCAAAACAATTGAGCGAGAGCAAGCAAATAAAAATTGGATAAAAGGTTAGGTTAGGTTAGGTTAGGTTATTGTTTTGCGCAAAACAATTGAGCGAGAGCAAGCAAATAAAAACTGGATAAAAGGTTAGGTTAGGTTAGGTTATTGTTTTGCGCAAAAACAAAAGAGCGCATAACAATTGAGCGAGAGCAAGCAAATAAAAACGATAAAAAACAAAATAAGCTTGAACAAATATTTATTAAGGATGTTAAAAAAACAATATTTATTAAGGATGTTAAAAATAATGCAGTTAGGTTAGGTTAGGTTATTGTTTTGCGCTCTATTGTCTTGCGCTTAATTGTCTTGGTGCTCAATTGTTGGCGCTCATTTGTCGGCGCTCATTTGTCCTGCGCTCATAAGTCGGGTAGCCGGTGGATGGTGGTTCACTTGATCGATTAGCCCGTTCGTGGGTAGATGCCAAACATTTTTTGACACGAGTGATCATGAAGAACGAACTTGAACATTGTGAAGATGGGTATTAGGCCTCATACTCCAAATGTTTTTTACAGTCGGAATGTTACACAGATAATTTTGTTGCCACCGACACTTCACTTCGAGTTCACAAATTATTTAACTGCACAGATGGTATCGCGGACAATTTTATAATTTTGCACAATCATATACCCAAGATACCATTGGAATTGTGACTGAAATTCTTAACTTTAATGTTTCTTTAAAGATTTTTTCCATTCTATTTTCAATAATGTGTTTAAGAGAACAAAATGGCTCCTTGATGTCCACTAAACTCTTTTCTGCAATAGACGACTTCATGTTCCGAGTTAAGCCTAATATTATTAAAAAATGGATAAATAATGGTTGTTTTAGTGAAAGCTTCTTCAGGAAATTAATTTCTATAAAGTGGATAGTGTTCTGTTTGAAAAAGTTTTACGGCAACTAAATAACCAGTAAAGTTAAATCTGTCCGTGGATTGAGACATGGTATATGATGTCTCATACTGCAATTGCAGAAGCTTCATTACTAATATAATTACATGAAGCATCTGATGATCTTGTTCTCTTCAATTCGAAAACATCACATCAGGGATTTCGGCAGCTTCTTTTACTACTGCAGCCATTTTGTTTCTCCTTTTTTATGTCGGTTTGTAACTCATTCACTGCTCGTTTTATGAAACTTACGTCAGTATTTCTTGCTTGAATTTTCTTACAGAAACAGTCCACATGAGGCATTATGTAACGAAATACAGTAAGCCAAAACACAAATGTAGAATCTGTTAGCAGTCTCTCTAAATGTCCTGCTTGATTTCGTGTTGCGGGTTGCGTTTCTTTTCGGATTTTGTCAAGGCAATCAAGAAGCGCTTCTTACTCAAAAACTTCGTTCACTGTTCGAACGTTAAAATTCCATCTTGTTTTAAAGGTTCCTCAGCAATCTTTTTTATAATTACTTCATCTAACACCGAGTATCTCTGAGGAGAATTAGAAAAAAATGTTGGGATTGTCGATAAATTTCTAAAAAACTTGCTTACTTGAGAAATTCGAGAAACCGAGTCACTATTAAATTCATTTGGTGAGCGTAGCGATGAATGTAATGTGCGTCTGGTGACTTTTTTTTTTACAACAACATTTACATGAGCTGTATGTCCGCTCATAAATGCGGCCCCATTATAGCTTTGAGCAATTAATTTTTCAGGATAATAAGGAATAAGGGAATTTAATTGTTCAGAAAAAACATTAGTAATGGACGCTGCGTCATGATAAGCTGGATTAAAAAGTCCCCGTAGTAATATACTGCAAAAATGTCGAGTGCAAATCAATTACATGCAACATGTCAAGAGTGCCAGTGCCATGCAACACTGTCAGACCCTGCAGAAAAGCGGGAGGGGGGTTATGCATGAATGGGGATTCGGGGTAGACCCTCCAAGGGTGGAGTAGGGTAACCTAACCTAACAGGCTAATCCCATGTGTATATGTATGCATGTATGTATGTGTAGTCTCAGCCATCGTATTCTTTATTAAAAGCTGGAGCTTCTTGGCGCAAAATGTCGTCTTTCCTGGCCATCCTGTATGGCTTCGGAACGTAGCCAGTCGTATGGCTCATATACTCAGCCAAAGGAACATAGACCATAACGCACCCTCACAGACACAAACTTACACGTAATACCATACATACCACATCAGAATAGATGAGTGAAGCTCACCATCACCATCCCACTTCAGCCCTACAACCTGTGCCAATATTTCAACACCTACATACTTACGGATTTTACCTACCAACCAGGAAAGTTCCAATTTGTTATGAACCTTAGCGGCCACCAACAACACCGCGTCAAGCGTCTAAATATAGACGCCTCCCCCCATCAGCAGCACGAACCCACGTCAAGCGTTTTAATATAGACTTTAGGGGCTACAATTCGTTTAAGTATAACTTTAAGACCTCCCAGTAGTAAGTAACACAGTATTAGTCTAAATATAGACTTTAGAAGCCTCCTAGCGTCTAAATATAGACTTTAGGAGCCTATACCCCCATCAGCAGCACGAAAACACGTCAAGCGCCTAAATATAGACTTTAGGGGTTACACTACAATTCGTCTAAGCATAATTTTAAGACCTCCCGATAGTAACACAGTATTAGTCTAAATATAAACTTTAGGACCTCCCCATCAGCAGCACGAAATCGCGTCAGGCATCTAAATATAGACTTTTGGGGCTATACCAATCGTCTAAGTATAGAATTGAAGGCCTCCAGCAGTAATACACTATTACAAAACCAATACCTAATAGACCAGTACGGTCTCAAAAAATACAGCAGACAATAGACAAGCTATTAATCTTCTCATAAACTTGTTGAGTATAATAATGAAACGTTTTAGCATGTTACCCGTTCTTTCAAACAACAACAGAAGCATGGTAAATACGATTTAAATAAAAAAAATTTTTGCATTAATATAACAAATATCGGAGCAAGTGTAGTTTACGTCCCCATGACGCAAAAGGGACACAAAGTACACTAGGTCAAAGTTTGGGAACGTAAACTACACTAGGATCTTTAGGAGACATTTTTTAAATGAATCCATCAAATAAAACGTTAAAACTAACAAAAATATTACGACTTAACCTAACCAATCTTCAATATATATATAATATTAATAATAATATATATATATATATATATTGACGATTGGTTAGGTTAAGTCGTAATATTTTCGTTAGTTTTAACGTTTTGTTTGATTAGGTATACGCGAACGAAGTTGGGGAACGCAAACTACACTAGGATAATGTAGGGTAACGTAAACTACACTAAGGCACCACAGGAGGACGTAAACTACACTTACTCCCAAATATTATAAAAGTTTATTTAAAAAAATATTAATTTAATTGTAAAATAAGATACATTTTAGTATTAGGGGATACTTGTATATTTTTCAACTAAAAATCCGTTGATATCTGTTGAACAATGAATAGGAAATATTGTGCTCACTTACAACCAATACCCTACTGGTATAAAAGAGGCTGTAACATAAAATTATATTTACTGAGTGCGCAAAATAACCTGCATACCTTTTAATTATCGTCGGTTTTCTCATATTATACATCCTGTAGTTCCACCACAGATGAACTGTATATAATGAAGTACAAAATGCTTTGAACAAGAACAACTTAACATCTAATGTACACATATGAAATTTTCTAAGTACAGTATTTCTCTGAGCATAGAAAAGTTCGATAAGCACAGTTAGTAATTCAGTCTGTAATCTTGTCAAATAAATAATAGATAATTTTAAGTATATGTAAGTTTCTCTAACGCTACGTTACGCTAACGTTACGTTATCTGTAACGAGAAACATTTATTACTATTATTACCATGTTTGATTATTTAAATTGCCATTCAAATTCGATTTAACGCAGTAATCAGATCATCAATAATGCAAACAAACATATACCCAAGGGCAACATTAGGAAATACAACCCAAATTACACTAGAGAAATAGCCCACCTCATAAGGCAACGTAACAACCTCAAACATAACACACAAACACCACACACAGAAGCCATGAAACAGCAGATACAACAGCTCAACACAGAAATAAACAACAAACTCAAAGAAAAACAAACAGAAACATTTAGGGAATTCATAACAACACTAAACCACTCCACAGATACATCCAGGCTATACAAGACTATAAACAGCATTACCCACTCTAACAGCGGCATTCACACCTCACACGCGGCTATCTGTCGCAGCCAAAATAATATCCCAACATACACACAACAAGCTAACATTCTAATAAATCACTACGCAAAGATAAGTCACTTACACAGAGACAACAACCAGAAACACGCAGACAGACAAACAGCCAGACACAAGAAAACCTACAGACTCGACACGACCATGACACCATTCAATACAGACCAGACCACCAAGATCATCAAAAACATTAAGAATTCGAAGGCTACTGGACCAGACAACATATCTAACATACACCTTAAATACTTGGGCCCCACAGGGAATACTAGCTCTCACAAAAGTATACTACTGAGCGAGTAGTATAGCCGCGTTTAGGGAGATGCTCTACACCGTCTATGATGCACTCTCCCCTTTTGTCGGTCATTACTACTCAGTCACATGCAGCTCTCATTGTGGCCGCAAAAGGGTAGATTGCATCATAGACGGTGTAGAGCATCTCCCTAAACGCGGCTATACTACTCGCTCAGTAGTAGTAGTAGTATAGCAGAAAAAAGGGAGACAGAAAATGGATCGATTTGAAAATCCCCCCCCTGGAGATGCTCTACACCGTCTATGATGCAATCTACCCTTTTGCGGCCACAATGAGAGCTGCATGTGACTGAGTAGTAATGACCGACAAAAGGGGAGAGTGCATCATAGACGGTGTAGAGCATCTCCAGGGGGGGGGGGGGATTTTCAAATCGATCCATTTTCTGTCTCCCTTTTTGCGGCTATACGTAGTATATGCCGCAAAAAGGGAGACAGAAAATGGATCGATTTGAAATCCCCCCCCCCCCCCCCGAAGATGCTCTACACCGTCTATGATGCAATCTACCCTTTTGCGGCCACAATGAGAGCTGCATGTGACTGAGTAGTAATGACCGACAAAAGGGGAGAGTGCATCATAGACGGTGTAGAGCATCTCCAGGGGGGGGAAATTTTCAAATCGATCCATTTTGTAGTAGTATAGCCGCAATATGTCGGACAGCAATGGATCAATTTGAAAATTTCTCCCCTCACCGTCCTTCATGGTGGTCCTCCACCGTCGTTCATGGAGGTCCTCCACCGTCCTTCATGGCGGACCCTCCTTTATGAGGTGTCCTTCATGGTCCTTCAAAAAAAAAAAAAAAAAAAAGGGGGGAAAAAAGGAAAAAAAAAAGAGGGGAAAAAAAGGGAAAAAAAAGGGGGAAAAAAATAAAAAAATAAATTTAAAAATAAATTTAAAAAAATAAATTTAAAAAATTAAATTTTAAAAATGATTCGTCTTCACCTTCCTTCAAAAAATTTAAGAAAGGGTTGATCCTGGCCTTCCTCCTTCAAAAAAGTTCTTTCATGAGGCAAACAAGAACAAACATGAAAAAACATACATACATTCGAGTACTTTCTGTTCAGGCAAGTTAAAAGACAGTAGAAATGAAAACTTATATGAATATCTGAAAGGTTTTAATAGGCCTAACGAGATTACGCATCGACATCAGCACATCGAATTTTCAAATGTTAACAAATTGCGAACAATACATAAATGAAAATCAGAGTGATCATATTTTAAACCGAAAACAAGTTCTTTCTTTAAGATCTGTATTATGAAAAATAAAATTAATATTTATTATTTTAATTTAAATAAATTAATTTCTCTCTTTTTTAAGGGAAACTGGCTTATTTTCAAACGAGATGACCTTCAAATACAATATATATTCATATCACACGCATATATGTTTATTTACTTTTAACTATGTAGTTTTCTGTTATTTACATCGATATATTCCATCACATTCACTTTCACATGTCATCTTCTGGTATATGAATTAATAATTTTACTGTTCATGAAATTTCGTTATAAAATTGCATGTGTTAAAAAGAACCAAGTTGCCTAACGCGGCTTTGAAACTGAAGCAGCAATTCTGTTATCCTCCTCTAAACATCCACTTAAATATTATTACTAATATTGATTTATTGTTATTATTACATATATATGTACACGTATTAAGAGTATTTAAATTAAATATATTGATTTCAATTCCCTTCGTAATAAAAGCAAACTGACAAAATTCTGCCTTCTAAGCCAACTGACGGAGTAATATATGCTTTAATTAAACAGATGTTGCTATCAGGCAACTCATCATAGTCATCGAATAGAATCAACTAGTGAACTAATATATATATATATACATATATATATATTATATATATATATAATATATATATACTTTTAAAGAGAACACATTACGTAATTTTATATTTTAGAAGTACAAATCATCAAATTTTATTTCCATCTTAGCCATGACTTCTTTCCACGGTAGTAAACATCAAATTATTATTCTTAAGTTTCTGTAAAAAAGTAATTGCAATTGTCTTTTTATCTTATTCCTATTATGACTATAAATAAAATTTACGCAGTATCCATTTCATAAGAGAATCAACACCTATGATCTTAAAGAATAATGTTAGCTTCTTGGTTTATTTCGAATCGAATAAGTTTACCAACAGTATATAATAATACACACACACACACACACACACACACACACACACATATATATATATATATATATATATATATATATATATGTTAATCAGAGACCGTGCATGGAGCAAGGAACTCTTATGGGGAAATTGGGGAATTTCACAATTAAACACGTGAAATGAATGAAGGGTACAGCTGTATATATATATATATATATATATATATATATATATATATATATATATATATATATATATATATATATATATATATTTGATAGGTTCACTGATTCAATCTACAGTATTTGCATAATTCTTTGTACGTTGATTATATTCAGCATCTCAGTTCACATTCTTACCAGATTTTCCAGGCTAGTTAATAAACAATTTAAAACGTATGTAATTTTTTCTAATAATTTAACTGTAACGAGTAGTAGTTAATCATTACTGCTAACAACTTTTGGTTATAAACTACACAGGTCTACGAATGAGAAATTTGTAAGAGCAGTTTTCTTACTAACAGTTGATTTTATATAAATCAAATACTCTGATTTCGAATAAGGCGTACATTTTACTATCACGTAAGAATTTTCTGCAAACTGGAAGGGAAATGCAGCTACATAAATAAATATTATTTATTTCAATTTACATTAGGTATCTATTTCGTTTTGCTATGTTAATTACAAATGCAAACAACTTTAAAAAGAAAGATTGTTATTTAAGCCAGCTAGTTTTCTTGCGGCCTATGCTATGGTACTTTTATATAGTAATTCTGTTGAGCCCATTTCAACATCCAACAGTAGGCAGGCGTCGTGCTGACGGCACACATTCAATGACATCTTATTAGTTTTTAATAAAAATTAATTTGACTCAGTTTTAATTAAAACTAATTACATGTGTAATATGAAATATGACATTTTGTGAAATTCAACATTATAGAAACGCTCCTTGAAATACTTTTCGCGATACAATTTACATGATCATTCCATTGCAAATTCTTATCTAGCATTACACCAAGAAATTCTGTTACAGCACACGCCTTTTTGGCGATTTCATTAACATTAAGTTCATCATGATATACATTTCTTGTACTAGTAAAAATGATGAAATTTGTTTTGCTAGTATTTAGGAAGAGTTTATTGGTGGTCAACCATTTTATTACACTGATGAATTCTGAAGGAGATATATTCTTAGCTGTATTAACATTTTTGCAAGAAAAAGAGACAGTTGTATCATCTACAAACATTATGAAGTTCAGTATATTTGATGAACGTGGAAGGTCATTTATATATAATAAAAATAACAGTGGACCCAGAACCCAGCACTGTGGCACACCATGCTTGACAGGCGCTTTAGTTGAGCAAACCTTATTTACTGATACATAATGATATCTGTTGGACAACAACCAAATAAGTAGGTTTCTCAAAAAAAAAAAAATTCTCATTTCCAGTTAATAGAAAACTTGGAAAGGTCTTTAGAAGGTATAACTCTGGTATTTAGCATCGTTGCCTCGTTCATGAGGCAATACCACCAAAGAAGTTCAAATCACATCTTCAACAATAATTCAAGTAAGGATCTTTCACTACACGGTCGCTTTCGTTTATTTTAGCAAACCTGAAACTTAAATACTCTCAAATTCTGAATGCTTTATATAACAAGAGGAAGAAATCGTAATTTCTCTCAAAACTGTCCTAATTCCATTATTCTAATTCCACATATTCTCTGTGATATATATATATATATATATATATATATATACACAGTACTTACTTATGTCTGTTGATTTTTACCCATTCTCCAACAGAATGTACAAGCTGTTGCAAGCTAGAAGTCGGGGATACGGGGAAACTTTATTATTATTATTATTATAGTAGTAGTAGTAGTAGTAGTAGTAGCAAGGGTAACAGTAGTTTAAAACTTATCCTCACTTCTTCACATCTCTCTTTCATTGCAATCCTAAAACACCTAAGCTATCCGCTGAAGCAGGAGTCACGCCAAACTATTTTACATCGAAAGCATTCTAACATCTACATAATAACAGAAATGAGCCCGCATATACAATATACGAGTTTACCCATTTGGTTAATACCACAATGCTTTTGTATCACTCATTACCTATCTGTATTACCTAGAAATTAGCTAGCTAGTTGTCAACTAGCGATCAAAATAATGTAATGTGCAAATTTTTAGTTTGGAACCAAGCCTTAAGCACGGTCCCAAACGCACACGCACACGCACGCACACACACAGATTCTTTCAGAAAAGGGGATACATATATGTGTGTGTGTGTGTGTGCGCACACAAGCACCACACACACACACACACACACACCAACAGAATCTTTCAGAAAAGGCACATATATATATACACCATCCCAAATTTTTAGTGTTCCGTTCGATGATTCATCATTTCACGAAGGTTAAGCTCTCTCTCTCTCTCTCTCTCTCTCTCTCTCTCTCTCTCTCTCTCTCTCTCTCTCTATATATATATATATATATATATATATTATATATATACAGTGTGTCCGTAAAGTCATGGTGGGATTTTAAATAGCTATATTATTGCAACGAAACATGATAATGAGATGAAAAAAGGCAAATTGAAGAACAACTCTAAAAGAATAACTTTATTTAACGTAGTTCGATATGGGCTCCTCTGGTAGCCCTGCAGACATCTAGGCGGTGATGTGTGTCCGTAAAGTCATGGTGGGATTTTAAATAGCTATATTATTGCAACGAAACATGATAATGAGATGAAACAATGCCAAATTTAAGAACAACTCTCAAAGTTGTATCTTGTAGTTAGTCTAGGCTAAGCTTAACCTTTATCTCGTAGTTAGTCTAGGCTGTCCACATGCCTATGTTGAACATGAGCGTAATAGCCCGAAAGTTAATGTGTGGTGTGCTCTAGCACGAGATCGAGTGATTGGCCCATTTTTCTTCGCGGAACCCACTGTGACGTCACACAACTACCTCGCTATGTTGGAACATTTTGCAGTACCCCAATTTATTGACAATAATGTCATCTTTCAGCAAGATGGTGCTCCTCCGCACTATGCCAACGTTGTTCGAGAATTCCTTAATGAAAAATTTCCACAGAGATGGATAGGAAGAGGAGGATGGAAGCCATGGCCTCCACGCTCTCCGGACCTGACACCTTTGGACTTTTATTTGTGGGGTTACGTCAAGCAAAGCGTGTACAGTGTACCCATTAGGGATATTCATCACTCGCACGAGCGAATCACGGAAGCTATCGCATCCGTCACTCCTGATGTTCTTGGGCGTGTGTGGCTGGAATTGAATCACTGCCTAGATGTCTGCAGGGCTACCAGAGGAGCCCATATCGAACTACGTTAAATAAAGTTATTCTTTTAGAGTTGTTCTTCAATTTGCCTTTTTTTAATCTCATTATCATGTTTCGTTGCAATAATATAGCTATTTAAAATCCCACCATGACTTTACGGACACACTGTATATTAAGATGTATACTTCACTTAAATAATGATATGCATATTATATATAATCATGTAAATATAAATATGCATAATATAAAGATTTTATACAGAGTAAATGACTAACAATAAATATCGTATTATGAAGCAAACTGTGGAATGACATCTCAATCTCAAACTGTGGTTAATAGAAAAACGTGTTTTCATTTTTGTAATTAGGGTAAAAAGAACATAAGAATCACCCATATTTAGCAAATGGAGAAAAACTTTGTTGATCAATGTTATGATGTGATGAATATGTGCATTTGTACATTGTGGCAAGACCATAGTTCATGTGACAAATATTAATAATACGAAGAGACGCTAGATTACATTTGACAGCTCAAATACTAAGGATAGAAATGGAATTAACAGGAAATAGTACAATAATGTCGGATGTAAGTAGAGCCACAGTCAGACGTCTTTTTATCATGAATCCCATAGCTTACGAAGATTATATATATATATATATATATATATATATATATATATATATATATATATATATATATATATATATATATATATATATATATATATATATAATATAATATAATATATATAATATAATATAATATATATATATATATATTTACAAACATGCTCTGAATCAATTATTCAGCCGTTAATGTTCTCATATTTGCTGAAATAAATTTCTAATAATAAAATTTTTATAAGTTTATACATCTCAATTTTATGTTTATGTACAACACTTTTTGGGAGCAGTTGGACGGAGAACGCCAATATATATATATATATATATATATATATATATATATATATATATATAAAATGTTAAAATTTGAACACACACATGAGCGTGTAACAACATAGTATGAGCCTTATCAAGCAATTATACGACGCTGGAAAAAATAAATAATTAGATAAATATAAATGAAAAATGTAGACGGAAATGGAACGATTTGAGAATCTCCAAGTCAAGGCCCACTTACGAATTTATGAGTTATACATCTACTAGAGTTTCTGGTAGGATGATGGCTTCATACTCTTTTACAATGTATATTTGAGAATAAAGGGGGATCATTCTAGCCTAAACATCCAAAAACCGTACAGCAGAGATCACCCCTACAAACAGATGACATTTTGTAGACGCCTAAACTACATGAACAAGCAGGAGCCCCCAAATAAAAGTTCACATACTTCATGCTCGTAGAACCATGTAGTTTTTATAATGCTAATACATAAATGATAATTTAACAGACTGTTTTCGCGACTCTTTCTGTTTTACCCTAATTCTTCCACGTGTATAACTATACTGTATGTTGTGATAAACATTCTTTGACAAATTTTTCAATGCATACATCCTATCGCTGGATGCATGTAAAACTCAATTTCGCACGCTTTTCACACATCTCTGTTGCATTATCACCCGGCTGTAGCATTTAGGACAGCGTTTTTCATGGATTAATGCGAGAGACCAGTGCACCCTGAAAATCATATTGTCAGAATTTACGAGTATATATAAACATAAGAACAAATAAATTCCATATAGGCTACAGCTGATCAAAATAATAATCAAAACACTACAAATACATAATGTTGTGAAACCTATAATAAAATAAGTTTACAACATAGTTGCTAATTATAAGCCATCAAAATTTCAATAAAATTAAGCATGTACGAATTACTTCTCAAACTCTAAGTTTTTAAACATTGCGTTTCATGGCATCATGCATCTTCTACAACACACACACACACACACACACACACACACACACACACCACACACACACATTAGCTTTCTGAGTTTGGTTCGAGGTCTGTAAAAAGGTACACCTTTCTTAATGCACGAAGGTCACATTCATACTGAATACACCCTGGTGTAGGATTTATATTATCATTATGAAATGAAGTTTATTCCTAACTACGGTCTCGGAGTTAGATAAATGTTCTCAGTAGTAGCTAGGTGTTAGTAAAGTTATTTATATGTTAATGAACTTCCTGATGATTAGATATTCTGTATTGTACATTTTGTACCAAAATATATTTTCCCTATCTCATCTATCTGAACTTGGCTTATAATAGGGTTTGATGAAACCTTTATATCAGATTTTGTTCATGATTAGAAAGTGGCGTTAAAATACTCGTAGCTAAAAGTAAAAAATCTGGAAAATATTTGTGAAGGAATGTTCATAGGAAATTTCGATATTGTAAAATATTAAAGTATATATATATATATATATATATATATATATATATATATATATTATGCAGGAAGGAAGGGCCAAGGGCAAATGTCCGCAAAAGCGCCCCTCCCATAGAAGAGAGCCAAAATCATCGTCCGGGATTTTCGAGATGCTTAGGCACGAGGCGTTTGAAAGATGGGGGTCATAGACAGGAGGAAAGGCGGATTGAGGAAGATTTTTCCAGAGTTCACTGGTTGAGTAGATGAAAGACTGAAAATGCCGATTAACCCTTGTATTAACTAGTTGAATAGAAAAGGATTGAGAAAGTGTAGAAAGTCTGGTACTGCTCGCTCTCCTTAAAGGAGGAGGCATGAAGTTTTAGAATTTAGAAGAGCAATGAACGTTACGACAGCGATAGTGAAGAGAGAGTGAGGTAACATTGCGGCAAAGAGAGAGAGAATGAAGACAATCAGTAAGAGGCGGGGAACTGATGAGACGAAAAGTCTCTGATTCCATCATGTCAAGCACAGCTGTGTGGTTGAACCACCCACACATGAGAAACATACTCCATACAGGGGTGAATATGACCCTTGTACAGAGACAGCAACTGAGTCGGGGTGAAGAAACTGCGGAGGAGGTTCAGTAACCTCTCGTGATCTTTCCTGGAAAGAATACATATACTCGCTTTCTTAAACACCTTCTAAGAGGTTAGTTGTACTGAACCTCCTCCGCAGTTTCTTCACCCGACTCAGTTGCGAGTATGTTTCTCATGTGTGGGTGGTTCAACCACACAGCTGTGCTTGACATGATGGAATCAGAGACTTTTCGTCTCATCAGTTCCCCGCCTCTTACTGATTGTCTTCATTCTCTCTCTCTTTGCCGCAATGTTACCTCACTCTCTCTTCACTATCGCTGTCGTAACGTTCATTGCTCTTCTAAATTCTAAAACTTCATGCCTCCTCCTTTAAGGAGAGCGAGCAGTACCAGACTTTCTACACTTTCTCAATCCTTTTCTATTCAACTAGTTAATACAAGGGTTAATCGGCATTTTCAGTCTTTCATCTACTCAACCAGTGAACTCTGGAAAAATCTTCCTCAATCCGCCTTTCCTCCTGTCTATGACCCCCATCTTTCAAACGCCTCGTGCCTAAGCATCTCGAAAATCCCGGACGATGATTTTGGCTCTCTTCTATGGGAGGGGCGCTTTTGCGGACATTTGCCCTTGGCCCTTCCTTCCTGCATAATATATATATATATATATACTTTAATACTTTACAATATCGAAATTTCCTATGAACATTCCTTCACAAATATTTTCCAGATTTTTTACTTTTAGCTACGAGTATTTTAACGCCACTTTCTAATCATGAACAAAATCTAATATAAAGGTTTCATCAAACCCTATTATAAGCCAAGTTCAGATAGATGAGATAGGGAAAATATATTTTGGTACAAAATGTACAATACAGAATATTTAATCATCAGGAAGTTCATTAACATATAAATAACTTTACTAACACCTAGCTACTACTGAGAACATTTATCTAACTCCGAGACCGTAGTTAGGAATGAACTTCATTTCATAATGATAATATAAATCCTACACCAGGGTGTATTCAGTATGAATGTGACCTTCGTGCATTAAGAAAAGTGTACCTTTTTACAGACCTCGAACCAAACTCAGAAAGCTAATGTGTGTGTGTGTGTGTGTGTGTGTGTATGTGTGTGTGTGTGTGTGTGTGTGTGTTGTAGAAGATGCATGATGCCATGAAACGCAATGTTTAAAAACTTAGAGTTTGAGAAGTAATTCGTACATGCTTAATTTTATTGAAATTTTGATGGCTTATAATTAGCAACTATGTTGTAAACTTATTTTATTATAGGTTTCACAACATTATGTATTTGTAGTGTTTTGATTATTATTTTGATCAGCTGTAGCCTATATGGAATTTATTTGTTCTTATGTTTATATATACTCGTAAATTCTGACAATATGATTTTCAGGGTGCACTGGTCTCTCGCATTAATCCATGAAAAACGCTGTCCTAAATGCTACAGCCGGGTGATAATGCAACAGAGATGTGTGAAAAGCGTGCGAAATTGAGTTTTACATGCATCCAGCGATAGGATGTATGCATTGAAAAATTTGTCAAAGAATGATTATCACAACATACAGTATAGTTATACACGTGGAAGAATTAGGGTAAAACAGAGAGTCACGAAAACAGTCTGTTAAATTATCATTCATGTATTAGCATTATAAAAACTACATGGTTCTACGAGCATGAAGTATGTGAACTTTTATTTGGGGGCTCCTGCTTGTTCATGTAGTTTAGGCGTCTACAAAATGTCATCTGTTTGTAGGGGTGATCTCTGCTGTACGGTTTTTGGATGTTTAGGCTAGAATGATCCCCCTTTATTCTCAAATATACATTGTAAAAGAGTATGAAGCCATCATCCTACCAGAAACTCTAGTAGATGTATAACTCATAAATTCGTAAGTGGGCCTTGACGAGGAGATTCTCAAATCGTTCCATTTCCGTCTACATTTTTCATTTATATTTATCTAATTATTTATTTTTTCCAGCGTCGTATAATTGCTTGATAAGGCTCATACTATGTTGTTACACGCTCATGTGTGTTCAAATTTTAACATTTTATATATATATATATATATATATATATATATATATATATGGCGTTCTCCGTCCAACTGTTCCCAAAAAGTGTTGTACATAAACATAAAATTGAGATGTATAAACTTATAAAAATTTTATTATTAGAAATTTATTTCAGCAAATATGAGAACATTAACGGCTGAATAATTGATTCAGAACATGTTTGTAAATATATATATATATATATATATATATATATATATATTTATATTATATTATATTATATTATATATGTTATATTATATTATATTATATATATATATATATATTATATTATATATATATATATATATATAATATAATATATATTATATATATATATATAATATATATATATATAATCTTCGTAAGCTATGGGATTCATGATAAAAACGTCTGACTGTGGCTCTACTTACATCCGACATTATTGTACTATTTCCTGTTAATTCCATTTCTATCCTTAGTATTTGAGCTGTCAAATGTAATCTAGCGTCTCTTCGCATTATTAATATTTGTCACATGAACTATGGTCTTGCCACAATGTACAAATGCACATATTCATCACATCATAACATTGATCAACAAAGTTTTTCTCCATTTGCTAAATATGGGTGATTCTTATGTTCTTTTTACCCTAATTACAAAAATGAAAACACGTTTTTCTATTAACCACAGTTTGAGATCGAGATGTCATTCCACAGTTTGCTTCATAATACGATATTTATTGTTAGTTATTTACTCTGTATAAAATCTTTATATTATGCATATTTATATTTACATGATTATATATAATATGCATATCATTATTTAAGTGAAGTATACATCTTAATATATGTATATATATATATATATATATATATATATATATATATATATAGAGAGAGAGAGAGAGAGAGAGAGAGAGAGAGAGAGAGAGAGAGAGAGAAACAAGCTTAACCTTCGTGAAATGATGAATCATCGAACGGAACACTAAAAATTTGGGATGGTGTATATATATATATGCCCTTTTCTGAAAGATTCTGTGTGTGTGTGTGTGTGTGTGTGTGTGTGTGTGTGTGTGGTGCTTGTGTGCGCGCACACACACACACACATATATATAGCCCCTTTTCTGAAAGAATCTCTGTGTGTGTGCGTGCGTGTGCGTTTGGGACCGTGCTTAAGTCTTGGTTCCAAACTAAAAATTTGCACATTACATTATTTTGATCGCTAGTTGACAACTAGCTAGCTAATTTTTAGGTAATACAGATAGGTAATGAGTGATACAAAAGCATTGTAGTATTAACCAAATGGGTAAACTCGTATATTGTATATGCGGGCTCATTTCTGTTATTATGTAGATGTTAGAATGCTTTCGATGTAAAATAGTTTGGCGTGACTCCTGCTTCAGCGGATAGCTTACGTGTTTTAGGATTGCAATGAAAGAGAGATGTGAAGAAGTGAGGATAAGTTTTAAACTACTGTTACCCTTGCTACTACTACTACTACTACTACTAATAATAATAATAATAATAATAATAAAGTTTCCCCGTATCCCCGACTTCTAGCTTGCAACAGCTTGTACATTCTGTTGAAGAATGGGTAAAAATCAACAGACATAAGTAAGTACTGTGTATATTATATATATATATATATATATATATATATATATATATATATCACAGAGAATATGTGGAATTAGAATAATGGAATTAGGACAGTTTTGAGAGAAATTACGATTTCTTCCTCTTGTTGTATAAAGCATTCAGAATTTGAGAGTATTTAAGTTTCAGGTTTTCTAAAATAAACGAAAGCGACCGTGTAGTGAAAGATCCTTACTTGAATTATTGTTGAAGATGTGATTTGAACTTCTTTGGTGGTATTGCCTCATGAACGAGGCAACGATGCTAAATACCAGAGTTATACCTTCTAAAGACCTTTCCAAGTTTTCTATTAACTGGAAATGAGAATTTTTTTTTTTTGGAGAAACCTACTTATTTGGTTGTTGTCCAACAGATATCATTATGTATCAGTAAATAAGGTTTGCTCAACTAAAGCGCCTGTCAAGCATGGTGTGCCACAGTGCTGGGTTCTGGGTCCACTGTTATTTTTATTATATATAAATGACCTTCCACGTTCATCAAATATACTGAACTTCATAATGTTTGTAGATGATACAACTGTCTCTTTTTCTTGCAAAAATGTTAATACAGCTAAGAATATATCTCCTTCAGAATTCATCAGTGTAATAAAATGGTTGACCACCAATAAACTCTTCCTAAATACTAGCAAAACAAATTTCATCATTTTTACTAGTAAAAGAAATGTATATCATGATGAACTTAATGTTAATGAAATCGCCAAAAAGGCGTGTGCTGTAACAGAATTTCTTGGTGTAATGCTAGATAAGAATTTGCAATGGAATGATCATGTAAATTGTATCGCGAAAAATATTTCAAGGAGCGTTTCTATAATGTTGAATTTCACAAAATGTCATATTTCATATTACACATGTAATTAGTTTTAATTAAAACTGAGTCAAATTAATTTTTATTAAAAACTAATAAGATGTCATTGAATGTGTGCCGTCAGCACGACGCCTGCCTACTGTTGGATGTTGAAATGGGCTCAACAGAATTACTATATAAAAGTACCATAGCATAGGCCGCAAGAAAACTAGCTGGCTTAAATAACAATCTTTCTTTTTAAAGTTGTTTGCATTTGTAATTAACATAGCAAAACGAAATAGATACCTAATGTAAATTGAAATAAATAATATTTATTTATGTAGCTGCATTTCCCTTCCAGTTTGCAGAAAATTCTTACGTGATAGTAAAATGTACGCCTTATTCGAAATCAGAGTATTTGATTTATATAAAATCAACTGTTAGTAAGAAAACTGCTCTTACAAATTTCTCATTCGTAGACCTGTGTAGTTTATAACCAAAAGTTGTTAGCAGTAATGATTAACTACTACTCGTTACAGTTAAATTATTAGAAAAAATTACATACGTTTTAAAATTGTTTATTAACTAGCCTGGAAAATCTGGTAAGAATGTGAACTGAGATGCTGAATATAATCAACGTACAAAGAATTATGCAAATACTGTAGATTGAATCAGTGAACCTATCAAATAAATAAATAAATAAATATATATATATATATATACAGCTGTACCCTTCATTCATTTCACGTGTTTAATTGTGAAATTCCCCAATTTCCCCATAAGAGTTCCTTGCTCCATGCACGGTCTGTGATTAACATATATATATATATATATATATATATATATATGTTAAACACAGACCGTGCATGGAACAAGGAACTCTTCTGGGTAAATTAAATCCACTATAGTCCGAATAAGTAATGGTAAATGACAAATACCATAGTTTTTCTTTTTCATGATGCTAGCCCGACGTGGGCTTGCTTTAAACCCTAGATCCATGTCCCAAAGCTGGATCCTGTCTGCTTTGCAGATAGCTGGTGAGGGAAGCTATATTTATGGGATCTCTTTGCGAGAGACCCGTTGCCCACGTCGGGCTAGCATCATGAAAAAGAAAAACTATGGTATTTGTCATTTACCATTACTTATTCGGACTATAGTGGATTTAATTTTCCCAGAAGAGTTCCTTGTTCCATGCACGGTCTGTGTTTAACATATAAGTTTCTCAGGGGACCATTCTGAGTTTGTGTATATTAAACGGACGTGTTACGTGCCTTGAAAAGTGGACGCTCAATGTCCCGGTTGAGGTTTAAGTTTTGTTTTTTTTGGCTAAAAATACAATAGTTACCCCCTTTTTCTTTGATTTATTCAATCCGACGTGAATGCAACGAGTCTTTTACTTATATAGAGGTTCTGAATGTAGTTGGACTAGGCTTGCTTTAAACCCTAGATCCATGTCCCAAAGCTGGATCCTGTCTGCTTTGCAAATAGCTGGTGAGGGAAGCTATATTTATGGGATCTCTTTGCGAGAGACCCGTTGCCCACGTCGGGCTAGTATCATGAAAAAGAAAAACTATGGTATTTGTCGTTTACCATTACTTATTCGGACTATAGTGGATTTAATTTTCCCAGAAGAGTTCCTTGTTCCATGCACGGTCTGTGCGTAAATTTTATTTATAGACATAATAGGAATAAGATAAAAAGACAATTGCAATTACTGGTTTACAGAAACTTAAGAATAATAATTTGATGTTTACTACCGTGGAAAGAAGTCATGGCTAAGATGGAAATAAAATTTGATGATTTGTACTTCTAAAATATAAAATTACGTAATGTGTTCTCTTTAAAAGTATATATATATATATATATATATATATATATATATATATATATATATATATATATGTTAGTTCACTAGTTGATTCTATTCGATGACTATGATGAGTTGCCTGATAGCAACATCTGTTTAATTAAAGCATATATTACTCCGTCAGTTGGCTTAGAAGGCAGAATTTTGTCAGTTTGCTTTTATTACGAAGGGAATTGAAATCAATATATTTAATTTAAATACTCTTAATACGTGTACATATATATGTATAATAACAATAAATCAATATTAGTAATAATATTTAAGTGGATGTTTAGAGGAGGATAACAGAATTGCTGCTTCAGTTTCAAAGCTGCGTTAGGCAACTTGGTTCTTTTTAACACATGCAATTTTATAACGAAATTTCATAAACGGTAAAATTATTAATTCATATACCAGAAGATGACATGTGAAAGTGAATGTGATGGAATATATCGATGTAAATAACAGAAAACTACATAGTTAAAAGTAAATAAACATATATGCGTGTGATATGAATATATATTGTATTTGAAGGTCATCTCGTTTGAAAATAAGCCAGTTTCCCTTAAAAAAGAGAGAAATTAATTTATTTAAATTAAAATAATAAATATTAATTTTATTTTTCATAATACAGATCTTAAACAAAGAACTTGTTTTCGGTTTAAAATATGATCACTCTGATTTTCTTTTATGTATTGTTCGCAATTTGTTAACATTTGAAAATTCGATGTGCTGATGTCGATGCGTAATCTCGTTAGGCCTATTAAAACCTTTCAGATATTCATATAAGTTTTCATTTCTACTGTCTTCTAACTTGCCTGAACAGAAAGTACTCGAATGTATGTATGTTTTTTCATGTTTGTTCTTGTTTGCCTCATGAAAGAACTTTTTTGAAGGAGGAAGGCCAGGATCAACCCTTTCTTAAATTTTTTGAAGGAAGGTGAAGACGAATCATTTTTAAAATTTAATTTTTTAAATTTAATTTTTTAAATTAATTTTTTTAAATTTATTTTTAAATTTATTTTTTTATTTTTTCCCCTTTTTTTTTTTTCCTTTTTTCCCTTTTTTTTTTTTTTTTTTTTTTTTTTTTTTGAAGGACCATGAAGGACACCTCATAAAGGAGGGTCCGCCATGAAGGACGGTGGAGGACCTCCATGAACGACGGTGGAGGACCGCCATGAAGGACAGTGAGGGGGGAAATTTTCAAATTGATCCATTGCTGTCCGACATATTGCGGCTATACTACTATTCCTAATATATGGAAACAAGGTAAAATTATTACACTACTCAAACCAAGCAAAAATCCAACAGAACCAGCTTCCTATAGACCCATTACTTTACTATGCCCACCTTCGAAAGTAACAGAAAGACTAATCTTACAAATCACCAACCCACACATACCACTATCGCCTACTCAACATGGATTCAGATCTCACCACTCAACCACGACATTACTCACTAACCTCACGCAGCACATCCTGGATGGCATCAACTCCAAACGACCAGCACAGCGTACACTCTTAGCAACAATAGGCATTAGTAAAGCATTTGATGCTATCCCACGCTTCCCTCTCATAAACAAAATACTCGACACAAACATGCACAATAACACCAAAAGGTGTCTGAGCAACTATCTTTCAGGAAGATACTCGCATGTCACATTTAATGGCAAGTCATCCAAAAACAAGCTTTTTCCGAACGGGATCCCTCAAGGCTCTGTTCCCTCACCAATACTGTTCAATTTATACATGCATGACATTCCAACACCCATAGATAACAAGCTTACCTTATCATCATATGCAGATGACATCACTCTAACATCCACCCACAACAACATCGACACCGCTACAAATAACCTACAAACATACATAAACAGTATACAAGACTGGCTCTCACACACACACACACACACACACACACACACACACAATAGACTCAAAGTAGCGCCCACAAAATCAACCATCACCAACACCAGGTAACTCCGCAGCTTACACTAAACAACACCAACATTCCACACACTCACAGGACCAAAATACTTGGGGTCACATACAACACATCTTTATCTTTTGCAAACCACATTTAGGACATTAAAAACAAATGCACGTCAAGACTTAACACGCTTAGGGTACTAACAGGCACAAACTTTGGACACCAGCAGGAAACAACATCACTCATATACAAACAATATATTCGCTCAGTTATGGACTATGCTAGCCCATGCTGGGCACCCATTATCTCAAACACACACATAAACACCTTACAGGCAATACAAAACAACGCACTTCGTATCATTACAGGATGTACTCAAACAACACCAACAGAACACCTGCACACAGAAACAAAAATACTGAAAGTTAGGGAACATTTAGACATGAGGGGAACACAATTCATGGCAGCAGCGACAACTAACCCACAACACCCTTGCCACTACATGCACAATCATGCACCGACACCTCGCACCATTAAGGTAACACCAGAGAGACATTATAACCAAATACTCCATTCCATACCACGCCCCACAGACATCACAGAGTACAGAAAACACATACACACACACCTAGCCCACAAAGCACTGACACGACTCGGTCCGAATGCGGTCCTAGGTGCGAAGCCGCCACCCATTAACAGGTCAGAGATCAGCCTGAGCAGATCGGATCGAGTTAACTTAGCACGATTCCGATGAGGACACACCACAAACAATTGAACACATTATGACAGACTGTACCGCTCTAGCACAACAACGAACACAACACAACATCACTAGTGCGCTGAACCTCTGGTCCACTCCGGAGAGGGCGATCGGTTACCTGCGTGCCGCCGGCTTGCTCGATCAGGGTGGGCTGATCGGCTAAACAACAAGAACAACAGTATCGTTTTCTGTATACGTATTCAAAAAGAGATTAGCTGGTCAGAGAAAATGTAAATTTATGGATAGCTTAACTTATTGAGCTTTGCTTTTCATATATATATATATATATATATATATATATATATATATATATATATATATATATATACAGGGTGTCCCATAAGTCCGGCATCATAGGAAAAATAATAAAAAAAGGCAAAACAAAAGCTTTTATTTACAGAACGTGCTCAATATGTCCACCATTGTTTTCAATACACAAATTCAGACGTGATACCCAGTCAGCAAACACACGGTGAATGATGTCAGGAGTAATGGTGTTACATGCCCCAATAATGCGCTGCCGCAAATGTTCAACACTCTTAATTTTCTCTGCGTATACCAGCGCTTTCAAGTGGCTCCAGAGATAAAAATCTAGTGGCGTGAGACCCGGGCTTCTAGCTGGCCATTCCACAGGCCCTCGACGTCCTATCCAATGACCAGGGAATTGTTGGTACAGGTATTTCCTTACTTGGGTGCTGTAATGTGCAGGAGCGCCGTCTTGCTGGAACCATGTTGGGAAATTTCCTTCTTCGTTCAAGACACTGGGAAATGCTTCTTCCTTGAGCATACGTAGGTAGGTGCCTCCAGTGACATGTTCATCGAAAAAGAGGGGGCCTATGATGCGATCCTTCCAAATGCCACACCATACCATCACCCGAGATGCACCTTGTTCCTTTGAAGAGGTATAACAGTGAGGGTTGTTTTGAGACCAGTAGCGGGTGTTCTGTCGATTTACCTCACCATTTCCATAGAAAACAGCCTCGTCACTGAACAGAATGGTGGATGGGAAATTGGCATCCCGAGCATGGACATTATGGCCTGTAGAAAGAGAAAAATATGAATTATGGTTTGTAGAAATAGAAAAATATGAATTTCTCCTATGATTCCGGACTTATGGGACACCCTGTAGTCTAAAGTCACTAAAAGGGAAATATCACTAAATCTAAGCTCAATGGCAACACGAAGGCATAAATGGACCAACGCGGTGTTCGTATTGTTTTGGGCTAGCCTAGAGATGCCCTTTCCTATCTGACCTAATCATTGGTGCTAAGTGTTTATTTGGTGGTGTTTCTAAGGTGACAAATGGGGTAGAAAGTTGTCAGTACTTAAATATAGTTAGGGGTAATGTCTATAGCTTCTAAATTAGAAAAGTAAGAGAGAGTTAGGTAGGCTGTTTGTGGGACGCAGGAATCTATGGTAGGCCCAAAAAGGAATATCAAATTCAACGCACCGGTAAGTGCCTTTGTTTGTTGTCTAGGAACCTAATAACCTAACGGGGTGTCTAACCCCAAGTTATCACACCTTCCTACCTACGGGGATGTTTTAAAAAATTTTCTCTACATAAAACATAATCACGACCTTCCTAACAGAGGTCTCGTGGATACCATATCTTCAAATCCTACAAAGTCTGTTATTGAGATTTGGAAAAAGGCATCGATCCCTTGCGTCGCTTTCCAACGAATTAAAAGCATAATCCAGACGTGGTATGAAAAGTACTGCAATTTAATGAAACACCATGGCAGAACCGGCTCTGCAAGCTTTAACAGAAGAGTTGATGTATTTAAAGAGCGCTGTAATATGTTGATGGACGTAGCTTGCTGCAAATGTTTAGATTTCTCGAAATGCATATGTGATAAAAATAATAAAGTGCCTACAGAAGAACGAGCATTTTTAACTAATTAGCGAACAGAACGGAAGAGGCGTGCTGAGGAAAACAGTATGCCATCTTCTTCCCAAAGCAGTGGTAATGTAGAAAAACACTCAACTAAAGAGAGACCTCAAAATATGAAATGCGCAGAACAAATATCAAAACAAATGAGAATTTACCAACATTTGCTCGTGAATGTGACACTGTGACAGATACGATATATCAGATCGATCAGCAGCGGCTGTTACCTCTGCAGTTCTTACAGATTTGAAAATAGTAAGCGAATCATTTCCAGAAAATATAATAGATCGAAATAAGATTAGAAGAGAAAGACACAAATACCGAAAAAGATTGAGTGAAAACATGAACATGGTCATGGTTGAAAACATGAAATCCCTTTATTTTGATGGACGTAAAGATCAAACAAAAGTCCATATAAAACAAGGAAGCAAGTACTACCCTCAGGTTGTTACAAAGGAGCGTGTAGTTCTTATTCAAGAACCTGGATCAATATATGTTGGTCATATTACACCACAATCGGACCAGTCATTGCACATCACTACAGAAATGCTATCATACTTTACCAGCAAAATATAAGTTTGCATGATTTGACTGTGATTGGATGTAATGGTACTAATGTTAATGTTGGAATTCATGGAGAGATCATGAGGCCACTTGAAGAGAAACTTGGTCGCCCACTTCAGTGGTTTATTTGTCTTCTCCACACAAATGAGCTACTACTACGGCCAGAGGCAGTTCTGGAGATAGCGAGGCCCTAGGCGAAAGTCATACATGAGGCCCCTTGATGTGAGAAGAAAATTTCAGATATTATTAAATGAAATAAAACATCAATAGTGGACCGGCCAAAATTCAAAAATCGACTTTGAACGGCGTTTTTTGTTAATAGCGGGCACCCATGCTAAATCAATGTACCTGTGGGTGAGGAATAAAACGCAGGTGGATGCCACTCTCGCTTTTGGCTTTGAAGGTAATTTTCGAGGTCAAACTGCAAAAAATTATATTTTCTAATTTTAATTTAAAAAAATATTCTGAGCCAATTGGTGTGACCAAATGTTTCATTTTGCCACACTTAGTGATAAAAAAGTATGATGACACGCTTATTCCATCCGAATTACCAACTCAAGGTCAAATTCAAGTTAATCACGACCGAAATTGTGCTAAAAATTTTGTGATTTTTTATTTTAATTGGCGAAAAAAAATTGAGCAAGTCTGTTTGTCAAAACAATTTATTTTAACGTGATTAGTGCCTAATAAGTTTGATGGCATGAATTAAGTACTCACAGTAACAGAATTATCACAACTAAATCACAAAGCAGTAAATATAGCCCCATAACTATACAGTTTACACACTAGTAACATCTACAAGTTCACGTTTCTTGATGAACAGCATGGAAATGCTGCACTGACAGTCACAATTGTGTGGATTGCAATCACTTAAGAACAGAGTTATTCGTTCCTTACAGCACATTCCAGCTTCTCTCGATTTCAGCCCGGAAGAGAAACATAGATCTACTGTCCAGCTGGGTTACAGCAACCGCTATCGTCACAACCACAAGCTGTCGTACACTTCATCCTTTTCCTGAAGCAGTTGCATCTAGCTGCCTTGCACTTTTTCTTGTAGCCACAAGCAACAAGCTCCAGGCAGGCTTCAGGGATTGGAGGAAGTCTTGGCCACACTGGTAGAAGGCTCCCATCTTCCAACTTCCAGACTGAAGTGTCCACCGGATCTTCAACACAACATCTACGTGTTCTTTGTCAGCCTGGAGCCATATTTTGGCCTGATAGTTTGCCCGCTTGGCGTGGAGCTCCAGGCCATCCTTTGTCGGTGGGAGCATTTCCAGAATCTTCTCGGCCTTCCCAAAAAGGTGAACTCTGACGTCATTAACTGTGTGTTGTTCCGGGGTGCCATACAAATGATACACAAACTTCTCAACATCTGCGATATCCCTATCTCGACCAATGGCGTGCAGTAGGAGTGGGTGGTCACTGAACACCTTCCAACACTTCTTTTTTCCATGACCACTGAAGGACGAGACTGTGTCACACCCGGTCAAAGCGTGGAAGCTGACCAGGTTGTCCCTGACTGGGGGCGACAAACTCTTGAATACATCGTGCACGGGGTAGCATTTTCGGTTCTTGGCCGTTCCGCACAGCATCCACACTTCAGCGACCTTGGTGCAAACGAAGTGAATCAGCAGCACCATTACATCAGTATCTCTGCACACTACCAGTATTCGTTCATAGCCCTGGGACGCTGCATCACATGAGTGAAGGATGAGCCTGGTGTCCGCCTCTTCATGGTTGCTATGCAGTGGAACGTCATGTCGCCTGGTTGACCGTACTTCAGTGGCTTCAGAGAAGCCACCCCTGTCACCAGCTGACATCTTTCTTGAAGATCTCTGCCCTTCTCAGTGATGACGTTAGACAGAAACAAGGCTAGGTCAGCCTTGTTTGTATCCAGGACCATGAAGTTTTTCCACACTTCAGGCAGTGGAACTTGTGGGCCATCAATGACTTTCCGAATCGGTTTCTTCTTGCTTGCACGCCTTGTCCTGGTAACTGCATTGATCGATCCTTCCCTGCATACCGATCAAAGATAACATCAACTCTTGTTGTGTATTCATTGAAATAACTCATCACGGCCTTGAAGAACACTTCAGCATAGTCGCCGAATGTCCGACAGCCGCCAGGCTTGCCAAGAGCTTGGATGAGTGCATGGCCATCTATCATCACACAGGTCTTCAGATCAGAGGTTGGAACCTCTGAGCTTATGGTCTGCTGAGCCATCAGGATGTTCATCAGCTCAGACTTCGATGTCGAATTCATCTCTCCTCCTGCCTTCGCCAGACTAAATGGGACTGGGGACAGTTCATGCTTCAAGACGTTGACCATCTCCACCATGCGACCTGCGGTCGCGGCATTCAGGAGCCGCTGTAGTAGCTTTCTGTCAGCTTTGATGGTCTTCTGCATGTTCTGCTTGGTGGAAACTGTAGCTTTGTACACATCAGCGAAGGTTTTCGACCGATGTTTCTTCATCGTTTCATGGAAGCCTACTATCTGTTCAATCAGTCTCTCCTTCATGAAGCCGATTACATGCTGCTTTCCTCGATCCTGAGCTGTCAGCAGGTTCTCCACAACATCTGTGGGTGCAGTGTCTTTGGTTGCCAGTGAAACAAGTGGGATGTTAGTGGCGGCATCTGTATCTCCTGCTTCACTCACGTGAACTCTGAAGACGTCAAACTGCTTCAACTGCTGAACTAGCTTCATGACATCATGAGCGTCACGCCTAGTGCGAGAAGGCAGACTGTCAACCCGAGTGAAGGTGGCTTCCCCATCATCATCTTGAAGATTGAAGAGGCATCTTGTGTCTTGAGAGATGCGTGACCGCTCTGACCATGTGATGCAGAACCTGTCTCTTGCTTGGTCATTCTTTGTGATGCCGATGATACCATTGTGCATCTTGCATGTACGATTTATCGGTTGCCTGATCAGCTGGAACTTGGTTGAAGCGCTTCGCCGTCCTCTTGACGACAAAGTTCCCATTACAGAACTCTGCATGAACTTCTGGTGCTGACTTCTCAAGACCTCTCATATCAGCCAAGTAGACCGGCCCCCAACGTGCATAGTTTGTGTGGTCATAGATAGTTAGCCAAGGCAGCATTGCAGCAAAGGCTTCTATGTGGAGACTCCACATGCCATCTCTCTGAGCTCTGATGAAGGCCAGTAGGATCTCTACCATTTCCATGTAGGATGACCACAGCATGAAGTTGGGATTTTCAGAGTGCTGGTCATTGAATTCCTCCATGAGACTGTGGAATTTCTCATCTGCCAAAACGTCTGAGAAGTTGTCAACAGCATCGCGCATCTCATCTATGTCAGCTCTGTCTTTGAAAAGCGAAGCAACATTGAGGGCAAGCTGTTTGACGTTCTCATCTCCGTTGCCAGTTGCAGCCAGCCATGACTCAAACATCTGCCACTTGATGCGCCACAGTGCCTCATACGTCAGCTGGTGACCTCTCACAGCTCGGTAGTAGGCCTTGCCGTCCAGCATTGTCTCAGTGGTGTTAGCCGCGTACACACCTGCCTCTGTCCATAAGTCATCAAGTCCCACACTTTCCATGTGTTGACCAATGGCTTTCAGAAAGTTGAAGCAGATATGGAGGCCTCCCATGAGCAAGACCACGTTGGCAAATTTCGAGTTTGCCCAGACTAGTTCCTTACCCCTGCTGTACAGAGGCTGATCAGCAGTGATGATGGTGTACTTCTGGCTGACATACTCAGAAATGGCCATGAAGCGATTGATGACGGTGGTCATGGTGTCATTGTCATCTGCTGGTGCCTGCAGGATTGGCAACATCCCGGCGGTCGTTACTGGTGGATCCGCAGTGCTGACAGATTGATTGAATGCTCCCCAGCTTGGAACGGACATCGCTTCATCATGGATGCGTGACACCACCCAGGCCAAGTCCTTGGCACGTGCCCGGTCCCTCTCAGGTTCATGTGACAAGTCGTCTATGTCAGTGTCGTAGCCAGGAGGAGATGGCCTCTTGCCAGATGGGAGGGTAGCCTGGTCCAGCCTTTGGAACTCCTGTAGGTCATCAGGTTTGATAGATTTCGATCTCTTGTGCTTGCCACCCTTTTGGCCATGACTCTGCTGTGGAGGGGGCCTCTCTGCCATACCATCAGTTGAGTGCTGTGGAAGGTGTTCTTCCCGTCTAAGGTTGACTCCAAGACATCTATGTTGTCACAAGAGCAGTGAATCATTCTCTCTTTGACGATGGTGTCAGGGATGTAGACACATCCATTCTCAGCATACCTCTCCAGGATGTTCTGAGCGATGGTGGTGTCTATCCTTCTTACAGTGTCGATACCAATAGTGTGATTTGCCGCGTGGAACAGATCTAGGAGTGCTTCTGAGCGGGTGGCTTGGTGCAGAGTAAGACCCAAGCCCACATGCTTTGGTGTCAACTTTCGTCGGTTGGAGACTGCATAGACTATGTCCTGGGCAATGCTACACACACTCTGCTTCACTTTCTGGTCCTCTTCACTTCCCTCATCCACAGCATCCATTCCCCCAAAGAGCAATCGTAGAAACAGGTACAGACTGTCGGGTATGACGCGATCAACATGTTCCTGATCAAGACCTTGCCATGTCTCGGAGTGTCCAGGAGTTTCAAGAAGATCTTGTCGAACCTTCAGAGCCACGTGTACCATATCTTGGAATATGCTGCTAGTGGCACACATGCGGACATCAGCATCTTCATCTTCAGTAGACTCTGACTCAGAGGTGACAGGACCTTGTTCACAAGACTTAGCCAGTGCTTTGGAGATGATGAAATCTGAGCTCTCTCCAGGGTAAATCAGCAGCGGGCCCCTTGACAATGGGCGTACATAGCTGGCGTTTGATCCAAGCAGCCTTTGAACATCTTCGTAGAACGTTGTTCTCCTGGAGTATTTCACGGTGATGCCGGTGTCATTACACATACTCTCGTATCTGTCCCAGACGTCTCCCATGTCGTATACGTGACCACGAGACAGGCCTACTGTCAAGTCTTTGCACAGCTTCGTCATGCACTCATTTTCAGGCCCTTGCTGCTCCTCTGACACCGCTTGTTTTCTAGTACGTCTCTCAAATGTCACCAAACATGCCAGATGATAGCAGCCTTCAACTGCAATCACATCACTCACCGCTGACAACGGTATGCTCATGACAGGGTCGTGTTTGGCACGCTGGATCAAGTCATCTGACTTCTCCATTGTCTCCACCCTGTGCAGTTTCTTTGTGGTCTTCTTTTGGCAAAACATGCAGAGGGTCCAGTCAATCACTGGTGTTGAACGTCTACGCTTTGGGGGAAAAGCCTGAGAGCCTGCACTTTTTGTGGTCGCCGATGCACCCATGGTCTGCTGCTGACTTCGCAGCCTTTTGAGTTTGCCTTCAGAGGTGAATAAAGAGTAGCATGATTTATGCCACTTGAGTTCCAATGCATTGAAATCATCCTTGGAATGACTTTCCAGTCTTTGTAAAACATCAAGATAGTAGGTATCTCCCAGGTTCTTTCTCTCATCGCCCACAGTCATAGTTCTTGCTTTTCCTTCTGCTGATGCTGTGCGCAGGTCACCAGCGCTGCTTTGGCAGAAGAAGCAACAATCCTCACTGACATCCTGACGTTTCCTCTTGCGCTTGATGACAGCTACAGGGTCCATTGCTGATGAGCTCCCTATCTGCAAAGACAAGTGGGAATGGCAGTATGTAGTAGCCACAGATATATTGAAACAATTCGAAACATACCTATCCTTTAGCAGTATTATTATTATTATTTTACCAGCTGGCACTGTCTGCACTCTTTTAATTGCATATACCAAACCAATGTCTGGCCAGCCAGTGCATTGAAAATATTCAACATGTGAAAGTATGCTATTACTTGTACTATGGTAGTAGCAGGCATATGCGCACCTCACCCAGCATGCTAAATGTAGTTTTAATGGAAATAAAGACATCCAGAGTCATAGTTACATTCAATTATTATCCATAAAATCACAAAAATATACTTTATGTGCTAATGATACACCTTTAAACACGTTGTTACATAGAGCCACCATTGAAATGCAAAAATTCGGAATTTTTCAGAATTTGACATTTGTAACCTTGTATGGGACCTTCAAACCCAAAATTGAGAGTGGCATCCACCCACATCTTGTTTGGCATCCTCAATACTACTTATCTAAGGTGGGTACCTGCTAGTAACAAAAAATACCGTTAAGTTTTTTCTAGAGGACTTTTCAATTTTTGGCCGACCCACTAATATAGGATCATAACAATTTACTGGATAGGTACAATTACAATTTTATTTTATTTTTCTGCATTTGGTAGTGCTAAATTCATCTATAACAGAGGAACAATTTAATTTCGAAGCAAAACTATGTTCAATAGACAGAATCGCCACTGCCGATAATCTCTCTTGACACATAATAGATCTTAAGTAAAATTTTATTAATTTCAATTTTGAAAAAGATCTTTCTGCTGCAGCAACTGTAACCGGAATTGTTAATATAATTCTTAATGCTACGTAAACATTAGGATAAACTTCAATTAAATTATTATCTATAATATATTTAAGTGAATCATAAATGTCTACTTTTGGAGGTACAGTCCTGGTACACATTCTTAGTTCCTCAAATAATCAAATAATTCTTTGCCATTTATATCGGAGTCCGACGACTCAGACAGCGTAAGTAACACTTGTAGTTCTTTACAACACTGTAAAAGTTCTTCATCAGACTTGTTCTTTAAAGATGAAATATTGTAGAGAAACCAAAATTGGTGGAGTAGGTTTTTAACCCTTCAAATCGAGGTCCAGCACTTGCACGAATCACGTCGACGATGACATTAAAATATTCAGTTCTGAAAACGTTTGCAGGGTTAGCACTAGTTTCGTCTGAACATTCGTAATCAAAATGTACTTTCTTCTTACGTAGCCTAATTTGTTTAAATTCCCTCGGAATGTCCAATTCATCAGTTATTTCATTGGCAGTCACTAGAGCAGAGTGAAATCCGTTTCTTCGATAATCATCTAGTCAGCATAGAAATTCCTCAAAATGTTTCAATGTCGTGTCCAACTGCATATTACACTTTTGCCATACTTTACGAATTAGGTTTATTTTCAGTAAAATATCGTACCAAACTACTAATGAAAGTACAAACTCGTACGACATAATTTCTTCTTGTATCGAACTACATTCACTACAAAATGTAGGATCGCTGTTTATTTCTGGTAGTTTTTCTAGGCAATCAGCAATATATTTTAATTGGTATCGGACGGCCTTCACACTCTCCACTCTGCATTCCCATCTGGTTTCGGCTAAAGGCTTGACAGTAATATTTACTCTTTCTTTTAACACATTCCACCTTTTGGATGAACCAGAAAATAACGTATACAGTCTTTGCAAAACACCAAAAAATAATCTAGTCTTTGTACAAGACGCTGCTGCATCACCAAGCACTAAATTCAAACTGTGACATCCGCAAGGTGTAAAGAAGGCCAAAGGATTAATATTTAGTATTCTTGTTTTTATACCACTTTTTTCTCCCCCCATGTTAGCTCCATTATCGTATCCTTGTCCGCGGCAGCTTTTGATGTCCAGTCCTAAGTTGTGGATTTCTGAAAGTACGCAATATGTTAATTCTTCAGCCGTAGTTTTTTTCTACCGGTATAAATCTGACAAAATGTTCCTCAGTGTCACCCGACTTTTAATCAACGTGACGCAATATCATCGTCATTTGTTCGGTGTGACTTACGTCTGTAGTACAGTCCAGAATTATTGAATAATAATTTGCTTGCTGTACCTTTTGAATAATTGCAAGTTTAACATGTTTGGCCATCAATGCTATTAACTCATTTTGAATGATTTTCCCAAATAATGATTATGAAGACTATTATCTTCTATGCGTTGTAAGTGTTCTCGAAGAACAGGATCAAACTTCGCAGTAAACTTAACCAGGTCTAAAAAGTTTCCACTTCTTTCCTGTTCTAACTATCCCTATGTCCTCTAAATGCCATGTTATGCGATGCTAAATACTCAATTATGGCCAAGAGTCTTTCCAAAATATCACGCCAGCGTTGCTTTTCCTGCTGTATTTGATTTTGAATCGCTGTATCAATAGTCTTTCCGTATTTCGGCTTCTTTTCTGATTTCAACCATTTCAGGACACTCTATGTGATCTGAACTGTTCTGGTGAGACTTGAGACGACTACTGACGTTCTTCCAATCATTGTAGCCGTGAGATACTAATGCTACACTTGAGGATGAGATAGACGACAGGCAAAACAATAAACACTGTTTTTGCTTGGACAGTAAACCAACCAACGCCTATCTTGTTTTTCCTTGTTGCTTAGAATTCCAATGAAATGGAATGAGGAGAAACGCATTTCAGGACACTCTATGTGATCTGAACTGTTCTGGTGAGACTTGAGACGACTACTGACGTTCTTCCAATCATTGTAGCCGTGAGATACTAATGCTACACTTGAGGATGAGATAGACGACAGGCAAAACAATAAACACTGTTTTTGCTTGGAGAGTAAACCAACCAACGCCTATCTTGTTTTTCCTTGTTGCTTAGAATTCCAATGAAATGGAATGAGGAGAAACGCCTGTTTTTATCATTCACTGGGAAAGTTACATTTTCTTCTCGAATGGGTCCTTTGAGAATATAATTTACTCTATCTACATCCTGTATTGGTAAATTCCACCGGGATCGTAACTAATAGATTTATATGTTGCGTTAAGATCATCGGATTTTAATGTATTAACGTTAACAGAATCTTGCCGATTTTTTGTAGACAATTCATCAGATGTATCTATCAGAACGTTATTATACTCACAGTGAACGGATGTGCTTTGAAAATCTTCTCCCTGGGCCAAACCATTTCCCGCATCTTCATTTTCATTCTCAACTGCACCTTCAGACTGATTTACTTTTTTCACCTTTAAATATTTCAGCATTGAACCACGTAACTCTTCATTGTATTCTTCCAAAGTCGCCCGCTTTCGTCTTTTTGCATAACCTGATTAAAATTTTCTGCCCTTGTCACGTTCTCTTCCGCTCTTAGACATTTTTGCGATGGGTAAAATCTGTAAAATACAATTGGTGTTAAATACAAATTCAATTTTATAAATTGGTTGCTTAGGATTCCTAAGTAACCAATTTATATACATAGGCCCTATAGTCAGTGGTGTAGTGCTGTGGGAACGCGTGGGAACGGCGTTCCCTTACTTTTTTTGGTAGACGGAAAGGCGTCCCCTCACTATTTCAAATAAATCCGAACTTACAAATCTCTAACGTCATGAAATTTTAATTTCCACCCCTAGAAGAAATATGAGAAAGAATCATTAACTGTTTCATTTCTTTTAGCTTCGACTGAGGCAATGCTAGCCTATAAAGATCTGATGAAACAGTCACCACGGCGTACCAGTTGTTAACTTTTTTTTAGTTAATCATTCCAGTTGTTAGCTATTTTTATTGATCGTACTGGATGTCGTATATCTAATGACACTGGAAATACTGCATCTTCAACCTTGGAATATATCCTAATATCCAGTGCATATGACCTCAGAATATCCCTGAAATTGGTCAGATTTCAAAAGATTTCCCGGGGGACTTACAGTGCCCCCGGACCCCCAGCTGTATAGACTCGCCGCGCTCGCCATTGTCCCCCCCCCCCGCATCTGAGTAACACTTTCAAAATGCGTTCCCCCACTTCTTTATTTGGCACTACACCACTGCCTATAGTGCGTGAATACGATAGGCATAGAGCGGCTGACGTTATTTATTTAGATTTTAAAAAGGCGTTCGATACAGTTCCGCATAGGAGACTAATTGCGAAGGTCAAAGCGCACGGTATACGCGGTCAGGTAGCTAACTGGTTAGAAGAATGGCTTCGTGCTAGGAGGCATAGGGTCGTAGTTAATGGTAGTGAATCGGGGTGGTTAGATGTAGGTAGCGGTGTCCCACAGGGTTTTGTTAGGCCCATTGCTATTCGTAATTTACATTAATGACATAGATGCAGGATTGACTAGCAGAGCTGGGCATTTGCGGCATATTTTGCGGTACTGCGGTACTTGCGGTACCACCGCACTACCATCCCGGGCCCCCATAACGCAGTACCGCAAAGGATCGCTGAAAATACCGCAGTACCGCTACCGCATTCAAATTTCCGCGTACCGGTTTGGTACCGGTTTGGTAGTGCAGCAGTACCGCAGTACCGCAATATGCCGCAAGTGCCCAGCTCTGTTGACTAGTAACGTGTCAAAATTCGCGGACGATACTAAAATAGGCGGTAAGGTTGTTAACGAGGACGATAGAAATAGACTCCAAGACGATGTAAATAGGTTTATGGAGTGGACAGATAAGTGGCAGATGCAATTTAACGTAGACAAATGTAAAGTTTTGCATATAGGTTCTCGCAACAATAATTACACGTACACGATGGATGATAGGGAGTTGGCGAGCGTTGACGAGGAAGTAGATTTAGGCGTACGCGTATCTAAGGATTTAAAGGTTAGGAACCAGTGCCTGGAGTCTTGCGCAAAAGCTAATAGGATGTTAGGCTTCATAGCGCGTAATTTCGAATTTAAATCGAAGGATATTATATTGCCCCTTTACAAGTCCCTAGTCAGGCCTCATTTAGAATATGCCGTTCAGTTTTGGTGCCCGTACTTGCGTGAGGATATTGATAGGTTAGAAAGGGTTCAGCGTCGTGCCACGAAACTAATTCCGTCATTGCGCAACAAGCCTTATGAAGATAGGATTAAAGAGTTAGACCTGTATTCACTCGAAACTAGGAGATTAAGGGGGGAGCTTATTGAAGTTTTCAAAATCGTTAATAACATCGATAACGTAAATTTTGACAAATTGTTCACTTTCGATAATAGTAATACTCGTAATAATGGATTTAAGTTGCGTGGCAGACGTTTCATTACTAATATCGCTAAAAACTTCTTTACGTTTAAAGTAATTGATAATTAAATGGAATAATCTTCCCGCGCCCGTCGTGAACTCTGCCAGTGTTAATGTGTTTAAGAACCGTCTTGACAGACTTTTTAAAAATATTAACGTTGTTTAAAATAAAAAAAACAATTAGCAACAGGAGCTCTTGGGGTGGTGGTCGAGAATGAGTCTGTTGACGATTAATGCCAGCTTGTGACATGCCAGCGTGTGATGCCAGCAATAAAAAAAAAAAAATTAGACTAACACGAACGTAGATGTAGCTCGTAGCGTAAACTAACCCAATTTTTGTTTAACTTTACCTACTTTTTTTTTTCTTATCCTCTCCTTACTTTGCATGTCTGTTACTCTTTTCTTGCATGTTTGTAGTTTGCATGGTATGACAGTGAGTTAAGACTGTGTTTGCATGGTTTGTAAGCGTTCTTATTTTACTTCTTTTCATCTTTCACCCCTCTCCTATTCTCTCCGTCTATTTTTCTGACTTGTCGGCAGTGGCCAGCGGATGATGATGGTGAGTCTTTTTTCTCTTTTTCTGAATGAATGTTAACCCACGAGTGATAGGTGTTCCCCCTTACTTAACCCCTTATTCTCTTCTCTTCTCTTAACCCCCTACTCTTTCCTTTCTCTCGGGCTAACCTTAGAGTGGATCTTAGCTTCTGTAGATCTGTAGATCATCATCATCATCATACTTCATTTCAGGACATAAATCCCATATGGAAAAAAAAAGAGAAAAAATAACTATTAGGTCATCCCATAAGTAATGCGGCATTTTTTAAATTTTTTTTTTCCATTTTTATCATTATTTTACGGATAGAAATCAAACAACTCTTTGAAGTTATTTATATTTAAATAAATATTTATTTAAATATAAATAACTTCAAAGAGTTGTTTGATTTCTATCCGTAAAATAATGATAAAAATGGAAAAAAAAAAAATAAAAAAAATGCCGCATTACTTATGGGATGACTTATATATATATATATACAAAGGTGGGCAGGACCGAGTCCAAAAGGACCGAACTCCAGGAACTCTGTCCTTTTTAATGACCGTGAGCGGGAAAGTCGGTCCTTTTCTCAGTGAGGACGAAATGAGGTGCGACGGTCCATTTTTAAGCAATTCCGGACGGTCTTTTTTAGTGATTAAAGGACTTGTTCATCAAGTTTAACACGCCTATCCCATCCAGTGCCGCCGTGGAGAGGCTCTTCTCTTTGGGGAAGGACGTCCTCAGGCCGAAAAGGTCAGGGCTCAGTGACAGCCATTTTGAAATGCTAGTCTTCTCGAAGGGAAACTCAAGCATTTAACTTAATAACTTTTTTTCATCATTTATGTATTGTATTAATTATAATTTACGTTAATAAAATTAAAGATTTCCGGTGTCTTTAATTTCATTTTTCATTTTAATCAAATTTTTCACTTATATTATATATAAGGACCGAGGACCGAGTCGTTCCTAGGTCCTCTCTTCAGAAAGGACCGGGACCGGGACCGTCGGTCTAGTTTGAGGCAAGGACCGGGACCGTCGGTCCTTTTTGAGGCCCGGGTGCCCACCTTTGTATATATATATATATATATATATCTTAGAAATGGTGAAATGATGGATTATGAGCAGATTATGGCTAGATTTTTTTATAAATTTATTGATTCTAAAGATTGTTTTTTACTTTTGGTAATCTGTCGTGTCAATACTGTACATTTTAAAATCCAATACTGCACAATTTTAAATCAAGAGTGCACAAAGTGTGCAATACTGCACGCTAAAATAGGCTTTGCAATATAGTCTGTACGCCAAGATGACGCTCATAAGTAGGCTTATAATTATGTCTTCATCTGTTGAGTCACATATAAATTTGTTTGGTACACAATATCACCAATTTTATCAGAAAAGAGACTAAAGAATATGCTAATAGGTGTCGCATAATAATAAAAATACTGGAGTTAATAAAATAATAATTCAGATGTTACTTACACATAGTTCTCACGTACAAAGGTATAAATACACTACCCGCTTTCAAGCAGAACCATTTGTACATATGATAAAGCTGCTGCTGCCAGTTGCATGATGAGGCTAAATTTTTCTCAAACTGAGCAATACGCAGATAAATTATAAGGACGTGGTGATTATATAAATAACTACTGAACGACAAAGGGTTAAATATTGAATTATTTCTCGTTTCAAATTTAAGACTTCTCATTGGCCGAAACCAGGCTCAGGCACAAAGTTTACTATATCGCTCGGCTAAAAAAAATCCACCTTTATAGCGGTTTTGCGCGAAGCCCTTGCACATGCGAGGCCCGAGGCGGTTGCCTAGTTCGCCTTACTGTAGAGCCGCCTCTGACTACAGCACTTATTTTCATATATAGATGAACCAACAACAGGGCCTTCTAGTTACTCAGGAGTAATTGGCAATAAACTAAAAAAATGCGAATATATGTCTGTTGTAAAATTCAAAGCTATCGAAATGCCAGCAATACATCAACACCAAGAACTAGACCTCAGTTATGACCAGAAGTTATTATGTGATATTTGTCAAGGCGTAAGTTCAGAAATAATATATGACAATCTTTCTCAACGAAAACCAGGACCAGTATCTAATTCTAGATGGCTCATGACAGCCATTAGAATCCTTAGACTATGTGGCAACACTGTGCCCATCGGAAGAACTAACGAATTTAGCTACATTTGTTATTAAAGTTTATGCTCCTTGTTGGTTTAAGGTTAAGGTTAATCCTTCATGCACTTATGGATCAAATCATTTATTTGAGATGATTAAACTCTCAAGATATCTGCTGTCACAACTTCAAAAAGTTGTTGACCCAGTTATTCAAAGAAATGCTTTCTTCGTACATCCAGAAAATTTACTGTTATGTATGATGTGTGATGACAGAGACCGCATTCGAGAGCTTGCAGTCAGAAGAATTATCGCGATGAGAAATGGTATCAAACACAAGCCTTTTGAGCTGAGGAATGATATATGATATGTTGGGAAACCAGCCAAAGAAATGAATCTCCTTTGTTAAGATTTGTAGAAGATGCAGATTTACAACTTTGGTTACAGAAATGTAACATTCCAAAGCTAAACATCGAAAAGTTTCCGTGCCACACTCAGAGTGTTGAAAGGGCTGTAAGATTAGTAACAGAGGCTTCAAATTCTTTTTGCGGTGAAGAGGAGCGAGATGGATTCATTCGTGCAAAAATAAAGTCTAGATCAGCAATAAAAAAGTATGACACTAAACAACAATTCAAAATTACTTAAAAATATCAAGTAGGTGGGTGGGCTGGCGGAACTCGCTCTGCAACTACCTCCTCGTGGTGAGTTCTGGGTAGCTTATCGTTTAAAACGGAAGCTAGCAAAAAGTTGCAGCACGAATCAACCAGTAAGACTAGAAAATAATATGAAAATTAAGAAAAACATAAAAATTGCTAGACTTCTTTTCAAAAATACATTAAAAGCTATAAAAATGGTGTTTTGCAGTTGTGAACAAAAATAACAGGTTTGTAAATTTTATATTTCTTTAAGTAAATTAAAATTATTTCTTTAATTAATTATCCGATTTACATGCGGTTTGCATCACTATATTTCTAATACAATGCCTAATAATAGGTGTCTAAGTAAATAACTCTGTATATAACATAGTTTAGGAGTTATTTGGAAAAATTGGCAAATTTGCCATAACTACAGAATGTTATGTTTGTTTCAGAAAAATAGTTATCTTGTTAACTAATTACCCGATTTACATGCGGTTTTCATCATTCCGTTTCTAATATAATGACTAATAACAGTGATCTAAGTAACCAATTATGTATCTAACATAGTTTAGGAGTTATTTGGGAAAATGTGCGAATTTGCCAACTTTTGCAAAAATTACAGGGGCTTGGGGGAGTAAATTTCCCCCATCTGATTTTTTCAAATTTTGGAATTTTAATCAGATTTACAATTGGTATCTTTTTAGCACTCAGGCATATTAAATTTCTTAAATTTCATTTTTTCACTCCACCCTAGACTGTACAAAATCATTATGAAACCCTATTTAATTGTCTCGGGAGGGGGGGGGGGGCTAAATATATACTTAAATGTAGAACGCTCTGAGGAGCTACTAATTAATGACTCAGAAATCTGGAAGGCTATTCATAAGTTAGATCAGGGGTTCCCAAACTTTTACCACCAAGGACCCCTAAATATTAATTCCGTACGGACATAGACCCCCCACAAAAAAATTATGAATTCAGTTACAAACTATAGTATATTTCATAAACATAGATAGCTTTTAAATTAATGTAAAATTAAACATTCTACGTTCATTAAACCAGTTTAATAAACACTTACCGAATGTCTAGTGTGAAATGGAAATTTATTTTAATATAATTAGTTAATGTTACTATTTTTCCAAAAGCTTAGAGACCCCCTGGAAGCTTCCTACAGACCCCTGGGGGTCTGTACAGACCACTATGGGAATCCCTGAGTTAGATGATGACGAAAGTTGTGGCCTAGATGGCATACAAGCAGAACATTTAAAATGTTGTAGCCCTCCTATAATACCTATGCTTGCAATGTGTTTCACAAGCTGTATGATACATGGGTACTTGCCACAGTCCATTTTGTCAGTTGTATTGTTGCCAGTTGTTAAAAATAAGGGTGCTAGTATCTGCAGTGGCGTACTAAGGGGGGTGCGAGGGGGGCATTCCGCCCCGGGTGACAGCCAGGAGGGGGGTGCCATCGGGAGAGTTGAAATACCAGTACAAGTTTTCAAACCAAATGAAAAATTCGCCAAAGTAAGAAAAAAAATTTAACATCTTCAAACTATTATAACAGCTTAATGTTAATTTCCACTATAAAATAAATTTTTATTTTTATTGTCGATACAAAATTTACAAACGAAAAATTAAATATTTGATAAAAATTACATCGAAAGGCGAACGTTTGTTGACGTTTTAGTCATCAGTTTGTTGAGCATAGCCAGCTGGCTGCAACTGACATTCCAAGTCTTGTTCACTTGACACTGTAACTCCACATACATGAGGTATGTTTCATTAAATAATTATGATAAAGCATAAAGTGCTGGTGTTTATAACAATATCATGGTACTTATACCAGTGTCCAGTAATTTTTGACAATGTGGTATCACAGTGATGTTTAAGTGTTTATAAATGCATCGTCGTGATGTTATAGAAACTCATGTTTATGAATGGTGGTCCCTGTGACTACTGGTTATCAGTAAAAAGACACAGGAAAGTCACACTTTGCACTAAACTTTAGACTTGACTTTTTTCCTACAATCATGACTACTGAAGTAACGATGATGTGTATGACTGAGAGTTTTTTATGATGACTATGTGGTGATCTTACGATGGTGGTGGTGATATGACTGCATGAATTTTTTTTAATGCAACTACATGGTGATGTTAAGACAGAGAGGGTGATGATGTGACTGCATGGAGATGTGTTAATGCTTACATGCTTAATTAATATAGTAAACACCGTTTTAGATTTACATCAACAACTACAGTACTATTCTATATTGAATTAGTACTAATGCTTATTGGCTTAGTCAAGTTCAACAATTTTACAATGTCCAGTGCAGTATCATTGTATATTTAATATGTTGTTAATGCTTACTGCTTATTAAATAATGATATCAGTTATAATAGCTAGCGTTATACCATACTATAATGAATTAGTGTTAATGCTTTGGCATTGATAATTAATTGTCTCTGCTTGTCTGGGTAGATAATCTGATAACTCAATGGGTATCTGGTTGGGAAAAGTTTGAGAACCACTTGTTTGAAGATTTTATGTAGTAATACATTTTTTTTACTTCTTTATTTACTGGATATACTGTTAATTTTCATTTTGTCAGTGGTCTAGTTATTTGTGAGTAATGCTCATAGTTTTCTGCTTTTTTAGGAGTCGTGTTTGCACTTAACCCCCCCCACCCAAATAATAATAATATGGGGGGTGCCAAATACTTTAGGTACACCCCTGAGTATCTGTGATAAGAATAATTATAGGCCAATAGCACTTGCCAGTATACTTTCTAAGGTGTTAGAATATGTCATTTATAATAGGATAAGTACTACTTGCAGACTTATGACAATCAGTTTGGCTTTAGAGTGAAACATGGTACTGACATCTGTATTTATATGTTAAAGAAAGCCGTCCTAAAATACAAGATGTCAAGTAGCAATGTATATTCCTGTTTTCTGGATGCATCAAAAGCATTTGATAAAATTAATCATCACAAACTTTTCAAGAAATTCTTGTATCGAGTGGTACCTAAATATATACTTAGGGTACTTGCATTCTGGTATACAGAGCAGACCATGTTTGTAAGATTTCGAATTAGCAAACGATACAGCAACACAACTATCACGTCAAACAAACAAATCGGCACTGCTCTGTCCACAGTGCTTTGGATTCTCTTAAACCCGCGATTCTGACTCGCTCTTCGTACGTCCGCCACCGAGGTTTCAAGCGTTTCGAACAAAATCTGGAACTGTTAAGTACGCAGTTCCACGGGAAGGCTGAAGCTACTTTCGTGATTCATTCGTTCGGCATTGAAATAGTTTAAGGAAAAAAGGATATAATCTGATTTAAAAACTCAAAGTTCATTGAAAAAAACAATCAGAGAGGCTATTTTAAATATTTAAATATAAAGATCATAAGATCATGGGGGTGCTGCAGTTCCACAGTGCCTACCTGCGAGCCGCTCCTGGTAAATAATATGGTATAGAAAATAACATCACCTATAATGGGGCAAAGAGTTGTATTTTGTAGGTGTAATCTACTGAAACATGTATCATGTGGGTCTTTTGAAATGAATGGTCAGACAATACCTGTCAAAGACACCTGTAAATATTTAGGTCGTGTAATTACTCACGAGCTGCGAGAGAATTTGATATTGAGAGGCAACGTAAAAAGCTATATGTACAGGGTAACATGCTAGTAAGGAAATTTGGTATGTATTCAGAATCAATTAAAACTTATCTTTTTAGAACTTACTGTACTGCATTGTACATCCCATCTGTGGTGGAACTGTACAAAAACTGCTATGAATAAACTCTCTGTTGTTTATAATGATATTTTTCGTATCCTATGTAGAGAAC
This sequence comes from Bathynomus jamesi, assembly GCA_023014485.1. Taxonomy (NCBI): domain Eukaryota; kingdom Metazoa; phylum Arthropoda; class Malacostraca; order Isopoda; family Cirolanidae; genus Bathynomus; species Bathynomus jamesi. The sequence goes on along the minus strand of JAJOZX010000140.1, from coordinate 258,153 downwards.
CAAAATGGTGCATTGCCAGTTTTATGTTTACTCCGCGTAACCTACCCACCAGCCAAATGTTAATCCGGAAGAATATATATAATTTCATTACTAGGGCCTAAAACAGCTCTAATGTGTTACTGTGCAATGTCCCGTCTTAAGATACTGTGTACCTCTCACCTATATGGCGGTCTTAGTTCAGACAACTGTTGGTTTACAATACCTTATTTTTGTAATGTAGCAAAGATTACACTGCCCAACAAAAAAAAGATTTTTTGCTGGTGATTTAATTCTAAGACCTGTTTCTGGATAATATTGATGTGCTGATTTCAAAAAATCACCTTAGATTTTGTCCATCACATCAGGTTTTCGTGCAATGTGCAATGCAATATGCCTATTTTGGGTGATCCATGAAGGGCAGTTATCAAAATTGATGATTTTTGAGACCTGTTAACAGCTGTTTTGCTGTTAAAATTTTATCTGTGGAATACGCAAATCTGTGCATTAAATCTAAAGGTCATGTACAACATATTAAAATCTTGGGTATCTGTGATTTCCCCAGGTGTGAGTGTGACGTCATGATCATGGATTCATTTTTTGCTTATTTAAACACTTTTAATCACTTTATGTGTCAATATTACCATTGTATATTAAAGTTCACTCCCTGCACAATTGTTTACTTTTCCATGCTGATTCTGAGTATGTAAAAACTTATTTTTTGAAAAGAAAAAAATTGGGCATAACCCTGCCAAAATGCGATATCTCCGTATTTGATTGCTCGAAAACCTGACGTGATAGGCAAAAACTAAGGTGATTTTTGAAATCAGCACACCAAAGTTACCTAAAAACAGGTGTTAGAATTAAATCAGCAAAATTGGTGTTGGGCAGTGTTATATATGCATATTAAATTGTGTTATAATAAGATTGTATTTGTATGTACTTGTGTGTTAGGTTAAGTGGCTATGTTGGCCTTATTTTTGTCTTACGTTCAGTGTATAATACGTAAGATTGTACTTGTATGTAGGTTAAGTGGCTATGGATTGTGAATAATCTGCAACAAAGATATTTTGTTTGTTGTATAATTAATAATTTAAAATATAGTTTTCACAAAATCATATCCGAACTCAGCTTCCCATAATTTATCAACATTTTTATGAAACTCTCTTTTATTTTCATAATTTCTCTGATATTTTCATTAAGCTACAATTATTTTCTTCTACTTATACAAATGATCTTTTTCAGTTACTGATGTCTCATGTAATAACAATATACATAAAATTGTCAGATAATTAATCAAACAGTATGCCAGTATGCTAAGTTAAGTGGCTATGTTGGCCTTATTTTTCTATTAAGTTCAGTGTGTAATACGCAAGATTGTACTTGTATGTTAGGTAGATGTATCTTACACACAACACAATCGTTTCCAAAAAGGCATAACTTTCAACAGTCTCGGTGATTCATCACTGCACGTCAAATATTGTTTTTCAATTTGTGTCAACAGTTCCTCTTGTGAAATACATCTGTAAGCATGTTGTCCATATATTTGTGTGTCATATTTGTTTTGTGTCCATTATACAGGTAAACCGTTTCTTTCTTTCATTGTTAAGCTACTTCTAATTTCATCATTTAGGTTTAATAGGCTTCACCAGTCCCTTGTACATATTGGATATTACTCGATATTAAGCTTTTAAAATAATTTTAAAAATCGCTTTTATAAAAAGTGGAAATATAACCAGATAAGCAAGTTTGTGGTAAAATTCCTTTTTTTAATGTACACAAAGAAAACAGGATGATGAATTTGTGGGAAAAGCATTTTTATTTACACATCTTAAAAACATACATTAGCTGATCAGGACTAAAACAAATTACATGCAAAATTTTACATCACATAAATCACTCCACATACAACGTTACACGGTACAAATACATCAAAGCTACATTAGTTATAAAACATAAGTGGGGTTCTTTCTAAGAAACTAAAAGCAGTATACAACTCAAAGCTCTTAAAGATGGATTAAGGTAAGTTTCAGATGATGTACAATTTTGTAGAAGATAAATTATCACCTGTGGTTGGTTTTTTATTCAATATAAATATAGATTCCATAGTCCGAAGTTCAATTTCATTCCAAAAATCTAGTACTATTCTGCTTGAAAAGTATTTTTGTAGCCCCACTCTACAAGAGCCTTCCTCCCTCCAAATAATGCCCAACACAAATATATTTCCCAAGAGAAGGCTAAACTTGAGACAATTTATTCAGCACACATTCAACCTTTTTATCGTCGAAGCTTATGGGCATTTAAAATTACTCTCTATTCTCAGTCTTATATCCATTTCTAACAATTCAGAATTAATACGAATAGCTTTTAACTTTATTTATTAGTTTAGTGCCTATGTAGGCTGACCATACGTACCGTTTTGAACGGGACAGTACCGTTTTTTTTATGGGTTCTGTATGGGTTCTGTCACTGAAGAATAATTGTAAGCTCAATATGTTTATGTACTTACTTTTTCATGAATACAGAATATTACATAACCCCCGTCCCTTTTTTGCCATCCCAATGTCCCGTTTTTGTCTCAAGGAAATATGGTCAGCCTATGCCTATGTGAACAATTAGTAGATCAAACAAGTAGAATAGTTATTGTCTCGGCTAACAAAAATGTCCTGCTTGTCCCTTCTTCATCCAACTTTCAATTCTTTAATTTCAAACAAACCTAGCTACCACCTCTACTGTATAAGGATCTGTTGTATAGCATTGAGTCTTTACCACTAAATGCATGATTAATTTTTGTAGCTATTTTAAAATAGACCCTATATCAGTAAATGTTTTATTGATAGAATAACGATAGTATGCTGCGGTTTCTACATTGTTGGAAGTCATTTCGGTACTCCATGCTCGGCATGCTATCTTGTAGGATATTACTCCAGTCTCTCAGACCTCCTAAAACGGTAAACACTTGATCATCCAGAACCTGTGAACCTACTGTATATGTTTCTTTGCCTAACTATTAAGTTATTCTAAGGTTTCTTTATAGTTAGGCTGACCATACGTACCGTTTTGAACGGGACAGTACCGTTTTTTTATGGGTTCTGTATGGGTTCTGTCACTGAAAAATAATTGTAAGCTCAATATGTTTATGTACTTACTTTTTCATGAATACAGAATATTACATAACCCCCGTCCCTTTTTTGCCATCCCAATGTCCCGTTTTTGTCTCAAGGAAATATGGTCAGCCTATTTATAGTATTTAAGAATACACGGGGTTTTGACAGTGCTTAAACTAAACTGATAAGACAGGACGAGCCATCACCATTTGTAAACATACCCCACAACAGAGCACACCGTCATCTGTGATATAAATTTTTTTAGGGAAAGGACTTTTTCACTCAGCAGTAATTTTTTTATTTCATTTGAAGAAATTGTAATTGTTTCTGTCTCGATATATATATATATATATATATATATATATATATATATATATCGAGACAGAAACAATTACAATTTCTTCAAATGAAATAAAATATATATATATATATATATATATATATATATATAAAAGAAAGACGTTTTTTGAAAAGTGTCCGCACAAGAAGAGGAGAGAAAACGAGCAATGAAAAATGAGGCACCTCCCGGGTGCTTATTGCTCCTTTTCTCTCCTCTTCTTGTGCGGACACTCTTCCAAACAAGCGTCGTTCTTTACATTAATTATACTGTGTGTCGTTTGCAGTTAAAAAAAAAATATATATATATATATAATATATATATATATATAGGGCCGGATCTAGAAGTTGCGAGGCCCTAGGCCTATATATATGAAAATATGGACTTAATTATCGGTACTATACCAGCAATATTAGAATCATCCCGCATAGACAGAACTATGCCAGCACTTAAAAATTAAACCAAACCAAAATAATCACGCATGGAAATTGTATAAGAAATATAAATAAACCATACAAATAAGTATAAATTATAATATATTTTCGATACAAATCTTGATTCATAAGACAATGATTTCTAAGATTTATATAATATTATAGGTAATGACTTTCCATAGTATACAAACGTTTTTCATATGTGATGTATAAGAGATGTTGACATTTCATTTTTTATAATAGTGAGCGATCGACTTATCAGGCTAAATATTAATGCTTTAATATTTGGTTCAGATGCTCTTTGAATATTACAGCAATGCTTTTCTACTTTTCTTCGAGCTAAACTCTTCAATTAATTGAGAATAATCTAATGAATTTGTTATATCGTTTTCTATTGATAACATAGCTAATGATTGCAATCTCGCTTGAGACATGGTGGAACGCAAATATGTTTTAATAAGTTTGAGACGCGAGAAACTTCTTTCAGCCGAAGCAACAGTAACTGGGATGGTTAATACTATTCGAAGTGCAACATAAACATTAGGATAACTCTCACTTAGTTGTTTTTGCGCTATATAAACAAGGGCATTTCCGAGATCTGTTTTCTCAGGTATAAACCTGCAAAGTACTTTAAGTTCTTCATAGAGTTCTAAATCATTAATACCACTTGAATAGAACGCGCAAAACGGCTTGAGCGAGGCCCCCTTTGACGCGAGGCCCTAGGCGATCGCCTAGTTCGCCTATAGCTAAATCCGGGCCTATATATATATATATATATATATATATATATATAACCTTATGAACCTTATGTTGTTTCGTGCGTTGGTCTCTCTTCACACGGAGGTCAAGCTGGTGGCCCCGCCTTTAGGTCTGGCCTGGTGGAGGAGCGAGTTGCTTTCTTGCGCTCTCCACCGTACATAGCCAGGCACGCCCGGCTCATCTGGTACTGTCCTGAGCCAGGCATCCAGTCTTTTCTTGAAAACTTAAACTTTGACCCCCGTTACGTTTCTGAGGTCCTTAGGAAGCTGGTTGAAAAGTTTTGGCCCCCTGACAACCAAGCTATTTTCCTTCAGGGTTGAGGAGTTCCCTTGTCGGGCCTTTAATTTGGGAACACTACACATTCTGCCTTTCCTATTTTCCAGTGTTGTTTGAATGGTAATTGGGTTTAGTTTTAGGTTTGGTACCAGTTTTTCGATCATTTTCCATATGTAGATTATGATGTACCGCTCTCTTCTTCTTTCCAGTGAGTACAGATTTAGTTTACGTAGTCTTTCCCAGTAGTTGAGTTCTTTGCAGCCATCAATCTTGGCTGTGAAATGCCTTTGCGTTTCTTCTAGTTTATTAGTTTCTTCCTTTTTATATGGGGACGTCAAAACTGAGCAGTATTCAAGTTTTGGTATAATCAGTGTTTTTAGCAGGGGAATCATTACTGTCCTGTCCCTTCTCTTGAACGTTCTTAGTACCTGTCCAGCGACTCTTTTTGCTTTATGTATCGCTATCTGATTTTGTGTTTCGAATTTCGCATCATCTGTCATTATTATCCCGAGATCAATCGCTTTCGTGCTTTGAATTTCCTGTCTATCTAGAGCATAATATGCAGTCTGTTTAAGTTCTTCTTTTCTACCATATCTCAAGAGCTGAAATTTCTCGGCGTTGAATGACATGTTGTTGTCTTCTGACCATTTGTATATTTTGTTCGTGTCCCTCTGCAAGGCCTCCACGTCATGTACATCGCTGATTTTTCTGCTGATCTTTGTATCGTCTGCAAAGGATGTTACTATACTATTGCTGTTTACTCCGCTGTCTATGTCTGTTAGCATGATAATGAACAGGAGTGGGGCCAGTACTGTCCCTTGTGGTACTGAGCTGCGTACTTCCGATTCTGATGATGATATACCTTGAATTTTGACGACCTGCAGACGATCTCTAAGGAAGTTGTAGATCCATTTTCCCACTTTGCCTGTTATTCCCATATATTTAATTTTATGTGCTATTATACCATGGTCACATTTATCGAATGCTTTAGCAAAATCTGTGTATATAACATCGTAGTTGTCATTGCCTTCCAATGCATCTAGGATATTGTTCTAGTGTTCTATTAGTTGTGATAGGCAGAGGCGTAACTAGGGTTGATCGCGCCCAGAGCAAATCAATAAATCGCGCCCTTAAAATCAGTGTTCTTTAAAATTCTGGCTGAATTCTTATAATGGTACTCAAACTGGTTACTCGTAATAATACCGCTAACAAAATATACTTTTAAGAAGTTTATTTTATGACAAATGAAAATGAAAAACAGTTATATACATATAAAACTGTACAAAAATATATAAAAATAAATTGAAATGAAATGAAAATACAATTCATAAAAATTATTTTTACAGTTTATACTTTAATGTTTTTCTATCCATATACACAACCGCGTATATTTACTATTAAGGTTGATATTAAATTTCTATTAATACAATTTAATTTTATAGAACCAAAGTATGGTTAATTATTTGCCGAATTACAACAGAAACAATTAATATACAGTATGTACAAGGAGAGGCATAACTTTTCATGAGAATACACTTTGATGTTTTCTTGAATTTTACTGAATTACCGATAGCAGAATTAGCAATTAGAATATTAGATACTGACAAAAATCATTCCAATTATATGGTACTTTAAAAGAAATGCCTTGTTTGCACCTATTATTTTTGGCTCTTTTAATGAATAATTTGGAACTTCACACTAAACATGTATTTTTCTTACTTTTGCTGATGCAAACTTATCAATAATGTCATCAAAATTTGTTATTTCAGTTTCCTCACGTTCAATGCTGAGCAAGGCTAAAGCAGAAAGTCTTTCTTGGCCTATTGAAGCTCTCAAATATGATAAGATCAATGTTAACTTGCTGGAAGATCGCTCACAGCTGGCAATTGAAATTGCAATAGTGAGCATTATCTGAATAGCTACTCTCAAATTTGGAAAAACATTTTCATCTCCATACTGAACAATAAACTTGAGGAGTTCCTCAGCTTTAGAAATCTGAACATTTGGGCGACTTTTCAGAAGCATCTTACAATCCAGGATTTCTTCATAAAGCTCAAAGCCGTCAATATCATTGCTATAAAACTGTCCAAGGTTGAGACAACTTTTCTTTAAGATATTTACGTCATGACTACTGTTGCTTTCATTTGAGTCAACAATAATCCTCTAGCATCTAAAAGAAATCCAAATTTTGAATCCAAGTCATGGAGACGGACAAATCTTTCTTCCATTTCATTATGGAGACGATCAATATTTTCTTTCATTATTCTCATCATTTCTTCTCTCACAGTTAACCCTACATCCTTGGCTTTTTCACCAGGCATTTGTTTCTTCTTTCTGGGGCGTCTTTCTACTTGAATATCCCATTCATCACACAGTTTCAGCCCTGCTTCAAGTGATTCACTGGCCAATGATTCTCGACTGCTTAAAAAATAATCTTGAAGGGTTTTTAAATCATAAGCAGCATCATGAAAGTTCATGGTATGATCTTGGAGTCGTTTTTGAACACGATCAATCCGAACAAGAATTTTGTTCCAAAATCCAAGCAAAGCCAAGAAATGAAAAGTCAAAATTTGATTCAGCACCTGCCTTGCATCACCTCTTGTATCAGCAGTTTCATTTTGATCATCAACCATGCTTTGCAAGAGTTCCACTATAATATCAAAGTATTCATGAACAGGCTTCACAGCCTCTGTTCTGGAACTCCATCGAGTTTCAGATTCAGATTTGACAACTATTGGTATGGCATCTTTCAGCTTTTGCCAACGGAGAGTTGAACGTGAAAAGAATTAATAAAGCGACTGAATTGCACCAAAAAAAGTCACCATCACTGCATCATGGTTAGCAGCACGCACTCCAACCAAATTGAGAGAATGATTATCGCAGTTTACAAAAATAGCTTTGCTATTTTTTTCAATAATCCTCTGTTGAACACCACTTTTATAACCAGCCATAACTGCAGCATTGTCATAGCATTGAGATCGACAGTCTTCTAACGGCATTTTGTCTTTTTCCAGTTGTTCCAAAGTCACTTCCACAATGTTTTCAGCATCCTTTCGTTTTAATTGGATAAATCCAAGAAAAGACTCTTTTATAAAAATTGTTTTCTCCTGAAAATCAATATCAACATAACGAACTGTTTCTGCCATTTGCTCTCGATGTGCTTGATCTGGAGTAGAATCAAACATGAGGCCAAAATATTTGGCCTTATGAATGCTCTGTAACAATTTCTGGCGAACAGTAGAAGCCATCAGCTGAATAAATTCATTCTGCACTAACGGAGGTAAATATGATGTTCTTCCAGGATGCTTTTCCACAATACTGAGATGTTCTTTCATGAGAGGATCAAACCTTGCCAACAATTTTAATAACCCAAGAAAATGTCCAATATTGCTTTCCTCTTCCTGTCTAAGGGATTCTTTGACCACGCAATGCAAGGTTCTGAGTTGCTAAAAATTTTATGCAATGGAGAATTCTGTAGAGAACATCTCGCCATTTTTGTTTTTCTGTTGCAATTTGAGCTTGAAGCTCTACGTCAATGATTCCTCTGTTTTTTAAAAGATTTCTTTCCATTTCCTTCCATTGGGCGAAGCAGTATCGATGATTTTTTGCATTTTCATGGGTGCTAAGCCTTTCTGGTGCTTTCCAATGATTGAACCCATTTTCTTGCTCCAATGAAGACTGATTGTCAATTTGAGAAAATAACAAACAACAAAAGCAAAAAGCTGCTTTCTTCTCTGGAGAATAAACAAGATATGAGCACCAAACTTCTTCTCCACATCCATTTCCCAACTTTCTTTTAAACCATCTTTCATTCATTGATCGGTTTTGTGTGGGAACGGAACAAATGGCTCTTCTTCACTGTTTTGAAAATACTTCGAACCCAATGTGACCATTTCTGTCCTCAGGGCATCTGATAAAATTACTTTTTTTGATATTTTATCAAACTCCAAAAAGCCTACATCGTGATGCTGAATCGCATCTGGTATAGGCTGTGCTGTTTTTTCCTGGTTTTCGCTACTCAAAGTTTTAGTATCTTCTGGCTTCTTGAAAGACACTTCTGGTTCTTGAAAGACACTTAATTCTCCTTCTGATACACTGGCGGGTTGGTCAACACTCATATCTGATGCAGTTAATGCTGATGAAGGACCAGCTTCTTGCTGTTCAAGAAATGACATCACAAAGCCACTTGACTTTTTAGCTTCTGCTTCTTGCATTTTTCTTTTCTTCCTGCCTTCTGCTCCACTCAGCTTCTTTTTCGGACTTTTCGGTATCGGCAATGTTCGCTTCATGGTAAAATTTTCTAGAGAAAGAAACAAAAAAATAGAATAAATTAATAATTCATAATAAAATTCTAATAAAAATAGAATGAATTAATAAAGTTAAATGAAGTTAAAAATCTGAAATTCATGGAAATTCGATGGCTAGAGATATGGTACCGGTACATTTCCAAAAGAGCATGTTTTTACTCTTAAATTTTTTTAAAAAAATCAAAAATGGCGCCCCCCCAAATTTGGCGCCCAGGGCACGCGCCCCACCTGCCCCACCCTAGTTACGCCACTGGTGATAGGCATGATCTACCTGATCGGAATCCATGCTGATTTTCGTTGAATCTTTCCCGTGTCTCCAGGAAATCATAAATTTTCTCTCTAACTATTCTTTCAAATACTTTGCTGAGGTGGGACGTCAATGACACTGGTCTATAGTTCTTTGCTTGAGATCTGTCCCCTCCTTTATATATAGGGACAATGTTTGCTCTTTTCAAGATGCTCGGTATTCCCCCAGTGTCTAGGGATCTCCATATCCAGTATAAAGGTGTAGCTATTTCATTTTTACAGTTTTTAATCAATAATGCGTTCCAATTGTCCGGACCTGCAGCTGAATGTGGTTTCATTTGTCCTATAGCTCTCGCTACATCTTCTGGTGTAAAATCAAAGTCTGGTGTATATACTCTCCTTGCAATTCCTCTTCAAAGAATGCATTTATGTCAGGTATCGCTTTGTCACTTTTTGGGGTACTGAAAACTGATTCATAATGAGCTCTCAATGTATCAGATATTTCTTTTGGATCGTCGGTTAGTTCATTATTTCCCGTCCTTTAGGGCCCAATAGCGGCGCGCGTTTTTGTTTTCCTTTTTGCATAGCTATAGAAGTATTTTGGATTTTCCGTTATTGCTTCTACCGCCTTTTCCTCTTCCCTCTCTGTATGGTCCTTAATCAGGGCTTGTATTTCCCTATCGATACCCTCCAGTTTTTCTTTTATTGCTTTCCTGTCATCTCCGCAGTTACCTAACTTCGCCCCCACTCTCTTTCTTTTGCGGAATAGTCTTCTCTTTTGCCTCTCTAGCCAGCTCCTCTTTCCTTTTGGCTGTGATTTCGGAGCATATTTTTCTAAAATTCTCAGCGTTTTTTCTTCCAAGGTTGTTAGCATTTCTTCAGTTGTTTTATTGTTGAAAATTGTTCTCCATTCTATTTGGGCCATGTGCGATCTGATTGCTTCCCAATTTATAGTCTTCGAGTTTAAGTTAAAGGCCCCGAATTTACTTCTTTCCACAATATATGTATTGTCTTTTAATGCTGTCGTCATATTTGTTGAAATCTCGATTAAGTTGTGGTCTGAGATAATGGTTGGGGTTATTTTTATATCAGCAATCAAGTTCGTGTTATTCGTGAATACCAGATCCAGGCAGTTATTTTTTCTGGTATTTTCTGTTATCTCCTGTGTCAGCATAAACTCATTTGTGAGAGCCATCAACATTTTTGCTTACTCCTGGTCTTCTCTTGTGCCCCCCTTGTCCTGGTGGATATATATATTCCTATCCACCTTTTTGTATTTTATAAATGGGAAGTTAGTCTCCGCAGATCATTATATTGGGGGATGGAGGGTTTATGGCCTTTATTAGCTTTCTGATGTCATCAATGGCCTCCGAGAATTTTTTGGTTGGGGTGCTTGGAGGTCTATAGATGACTATTACTATCAAGTTTAGTTTTTCTATTTTCACTGCTAGGAGTTCCACATAGCTGTTTGATTTACTTATTATCGTCTCTGTCATATGACCTTCCTGTACATATATAGCACAGCCACCTTTCCGTCTCGTCGTTCTATCCGCTCTTAGTAAGTTGAAGCCCTCTATATTTATCTCTTTCTTATCAATACAATGTTCGCAGTTTTCACAATTTCCTTGGCAATCTTTAAGATGAGTTTCTGTGAGGCATGCGATGTCCGCCCTTGTTTCGCCCATAAATCCTTTCAGGTACGAAACCTATTGAGTGATTGGTTTGGTCTTATTCCTTGAATATTAGCCAGGAGAATTTTTATGTCCTCTGTTTTTCGTTGCCCCTTCTGCATTTCAAGTTCGTTTTCCTTCGATATCGCTTGATTCGTTGCCCTATGATCCTCCGAAGGAGATCCGTTTCCGCCTACTTGTATTGGTAGCTTCTTGCCCGGTAGCGATTTGGCTCGGGGATTTCCAGCTGTGTCAACTGCATGTGGATAACATTTAGCATCCGTAAGTTGTCCGCGATGTTGAAAAAATTTTCTTGTTTGCTTATTGTGTTCCTATTGTTGTTCCTATTGTTATTTTTATTCCTATTGTCATTTAAACTTTTTCCTTTGTTCGTTGAGTCCGTCGGGAGATGTTGATAGTAGCATTTTTTCCCGAATTTGCAGGTTCCATATTTTGCGTAAGTCCTACAAATGTCCGGGTGGTAGAATTTACATCCGTCTCCAAATTTACAATGACCATTATTATAGAAGAAATTGCATATTGGGGGATGTTCATATATACATTGTCCTCTTTTAAATCTGCAATTATCTTTTATATAATACCTGCATATAATTCCTTCCCCATATTTACTCTTGGCTTTTGTTTTTTGCTCCTTATTGGGGGACAGTTTTACTTCGTTTTCTTGACTGCCCTCTTGTCTTGTCCTATTTGTGCTATTTGTGCTAGTTGTGTGTGTGTCCTTCGTTGCCCTTATGCTGTGTGTTGTCTTTACACTCTTTGTCGCCTGTGTGTTTTCGGCCTCGTTTTGTGACGGTATTTGATTTTTTTCTCTTTCGCCTTTCTCCGTTTCTTCCGTTTTCCACTGTTCTTTGTTTCCACTTTCCTCTTTCATTCTCTTCTCGTAGTCTCTTTCTGCTTTAAATACTGTAAAAGAGTTTAATTCGGTCAAGCAGTTTTCGCAGAAAAATTTTATCCCATTAAACTGCTTTGCGTTCGTTATAAGGGAGATTTGTTTCATCTCCCCATTCTAGGAATTTAAAATCAAAAAGTAGCTGACAGAAATCACACCTCATCGCCCCTTTCTCATCCGTTGCATCCTTAGAGGTACCACAGAGTTGCAGGTATGCATTAATTTCCATGTTGGTGAAGTGACTCAAAAAGGGGGTATTATGGGAGGTATTGGGTGGGGGATGACTCAAGCTGTGTGAGGGAAAGAATTTTCTGTTACTCCGGGGTGGGGGATGGGGGATGTGGCACGCTGTATACTTCTCACTGATTGGTCCTCTCGACTGTGGCTGCGGGGGATAATGGGGTGATATTTGGGGCACTTCAAAAACAAAACTTTCCTCACAAAGAGACTCGGAAAAAAAACAAATGCTGTATATATTAATTCACTTTGTTTTTATTTACTTTTTTGGTATACGCCGCGATTTTTACTTTTTTAAAAAGAAATACCTCTCTCTCTCTCTCTCTCTCTCTCTCTCTCTCTCTCTCTCTCTCTCTCTCTCTCTCTCTCTCTCTATATATATATATATATATATATATATATATAAAGGGTGATCCAGAGAAATGGGACCCAAAAGAAACCCCTGTAACTCTTAAAGTATAAGTCCTTTTATAAAATCATACGCATCATTCGAAAGAGGATAGTTACAAGTTTGTACAGGATTGTATAGGTTTTGACAATACAAGACAAGATAAGATACAAAACAAAATAAAAGTGTTAGTTAAAACTAACCCTTCAAGATGACTGCATGGACTGTGGAACAGCTGCGTTTCATAACTGAGCAATATTATGAGCATGGAAGAAGTGTAGTTTCAGCTCAAAGATCTTTCAAGACAAATTTTCAGATGTCAAAATCACCTTCGAAGAGCTGAAACTACACTTCTTCCATGCTCATAATATTGCTCAGTTATGAAACGCAGCTGTTCCACAGTCCATGCAGTCATCTTGAAGGGTTAGTTTTAACTAACACTTTTATTTTGTTTTGTATCTTATCTTGTTTTGTATTGTCAAAACCTTTACAATCCTGTACAAACTTGTAACTATCCTCTTTCGAATGATGCGTATGATTTTATAAAAGGACTTATACTTTAAGAGTTACAGGGGTTTCTTTTGGGTCCCATTTCTCTGGATCACCCTTTATATATATTCTAAATAAACTGTAAAACCAACTGAACTGAATTCAATTTTATTTGAAGTCTTCATTTTAGCTTTTAATTTTCTTTCCTTCCTCTCTCTGCTTTGCTTAAAAGTTTTCACATGTCTTTTAACTTTCTTACTTCTTTATTATGTTTCGTATTTAGCCATGCATCGACTGTGTATAATGAGGCGCTCGCACAATGGACTTATTCGTTGAGCTGTACTTTTTCTATCATTGATTTGGATGCACCGAATTAATGCCTTTTAGGAATAATTTTTAGTACGGATGTATTTAAATAACTGGAGACCTGTTTACACACAAAGGTTTTCTGGCAAAGTGGGTTTATAGTCACCAAACAGTGTTGTGTGTTTGCAGGATTTTCAAATTGAAGTACTTCTAGGTTTCATTTAAAACTGATAATTTTCATTTGGTGAATCATTGCAAAAATCCATCAGCCTAAAATTGTACAGATACACAAAGCTAAAGCACAATCAATCAATCTCTCTCTCTCTTCCCTCTCTTAGTCCTCCTCCCACAGCAGTCGGTCCTCTTCCAACAGTAGTTCATCCTACTCCCCCAGTAGTAGCAGTCAGTCCTTCTCCTCACCCCCAAGCAGTCAGTCCTCCTCACCCCCAAGCAGTCAGTCCTCCACCAGCAGTTCATCCTACTCCCCCAGTAGTTGATTCAACTGCTTCGGAAAACGACTCAGGCCAGTTAGGAGAAATAACAACTTAAAATCTCTCAAAACTGTCCTATTTAATGCTAGGTTAATTAGAAACAAACTAATAGAATTTACAGCGCTAGTCAAAACTGAGAACTTTGATATCATAGAAATAACGGAATCCTGGAATCATTTTGAATCAAGGGATTTTGTTGGTGAATTTGAAATGGTAGTTTACAAAATGTTTCACAAAGATAGGAACGGAAGGGAAGGCGGTGGTGTACTTTTGTATGCTCGTGACTTCCTGCACTTGGTAAACAGTAATATCGTATCTGCTCATGAAATGTTGGGAATTGATCTAAACCTAAATAATAAAGTAGTCCATCTACTTCTAGTATATAGGCCACCTCACTACCCCATTGATAAAGATATAAACTTGTATAACCAATTAAGCAGAAGAGTGAATAATAAGATCAGTGTGGTTTTTGGTGATTTTAATTGTAATATAAATTGGGAAAACAAAACAGCTGATGCTGAGGGTTCAAGACTGTTGGAATTTGCGGATGATAATTTATTAAGTCAATGGGTTGACGGTCCTACAAAGGGTAATAATAAACTAGACCTCATATTCACGAACGAAGATGACCTAGTCTCTAACTTGACTACTGGTGAAAATTTGAGTAACAGCGATCATAATTTGATTAGGTTTGACCTCAGGGTTCCAGTTAATACATGCGAAAAGACTCGTGAAAGACTGGATTTCTCCAGAGCAAATTTTGAAAGCTTCCGAAGTAGTTTAGACACACTTGAAGTTCTAATAAGTGGGGATGTCAATGTCACCTGGAGCTCATATAGGGATCAATTTAGAATATTACAGAACACTTTTATACCCATTAAAATAGTTTCCTTGTAAACAAAGTCGCCGAAATGGTTTAACAACGAAATTAGCAATGTTATTACAAAAAGAAATAGAGCCTACAAACTACTTAAGTCACATTTCAACCAGACTAATTCAGGAAACTATATAAACCTACGTGAATAAGGAGCTAGAGTTTCCTCATTCTGTAAAGTTAACCCTAAAGAATTTTTTGTCCATGTTAATAGCAGAAAGCCAGTTAAAAATTCTTTAGGTCCCCTAAAAGATAGAAATGGCGTATTGAAATTCAGTGATAAAGATATAGCTAATACGTTAAACGAGTTCTTCGTTACAGTCTTCACGGAGGAAGACTCAATTGAAGTGCCAAATCCTCGAATTACGTATGACGGTGACCATCCCGTAGAGACCATAAGTTTTATGAGAGATGAGGTACAGCAATTAATTGACAAGATGAATAAATACAAATCACCCACTTGGTCCCGACTTATTTCTTCCAAGGGTATTAAAAGAGGTTAGCCACAATGTTGTTGACGACTTAGTAACCATATTCAAACAGTGGATCAAGTTAGGGAAAGTTCCAACCGACTGGAAGTTAGCAAATGTAACACCAATCTTTAAAAAAGGTGATAGGGAAAATCCTTGTAATTACCACCCGATCAGTTTAACATCAATTGTCGGCAAACTGTTGGAATCCATCATTACAGAACGTATTGTGTATTACCTTGAATCTAACAATCTAATTTTTTATTCTCAACTTGGATTTAGGCGACATAGATCCTGCCTAACAAACCTGTTAGAATTTTTCCATTATATGCATACTCTATAGTCTATACGATGCAAGTAGGGCAGTAGACAGTGGCGGATTATCATTGAGGCAATTGATGCTGAAGCCTCAGGCCCCCGTGCTTGAGGGGGACCCCAACCAACTGAGTTTCGATGATATAATTCGAGAATTCGCAAACTTCTTTGATTAAATCTGATTAAATATGACAGAGTACACAAACTGACAAATTCCCTGTTTTATTTATGTTTTATAGGCCCTAAAGTAAAGTTTGTTTAATACTGTTTTGTTTTAGCAAACGGTAAAATACACTGTGTTAAGGTTCTTTTAAGTTTGTTTCTCAACTAGCCTAAGCACCAGGGCCGGATTAACCATTAAGCAAAATAAGCCCGTGCTTAGGGCATCAAGGGAAGGGGGGCACCACAGAAATTTTCCATTGTCGGATTTACCATGGATTTATTATACTATTATAATCGCGGCTTATAGCCTATAAGCTGTTGAAAACTGAATTATATATATTCATATATAGTATTTATTTTTTTTCATTGTTTGAATTTGTAGTGAACAACAACCCTTTTGAGAGAATAAATATATTTCGTTGTAATCACACACTTTACGCTTTGCGTTATTATTTTGTTTATATCAAATCTTTGAGCGCCATATTAAAAATACATATAGATTAAATATTTTCGTGTGCTATAGAAAGTTATTCTGAACGTGTGATTTGTGCATATAATATTAAATATATATTTTACATAATCATTTGGTATTGTTTTACAGAAAGATTTAGGTTTATAGAATTGTAATATAAATTAATATTAAAATAAAAGAAACTATAAACTCTCTATATTGCTGTTGTATCAAGTGATGTTTATCACGGCCATTATAATAATAAGATATACTGACCTAAGTTAATTAGCGTTGAAGAAGTTTATCTGTTGCTCTCTCTTCTTCTCTAGGGTAAGTCTATGAAGTGTACTTTATTTGTATATATAACAATATTTTATCATACACGTATCTTTATTTTATAATTTATTTATCTATTGTCATAACAGTATAAAAGAATTTAGATTGTAATAACCAGAGTGAATAATTTGTAATGTATATATAACATCAAACGTAGTTAGGACAATTTAGGCCCTAAGCAAATGTTCATATTTCCTATAATTAAATATTGTGTTTTAAATAAATAAATAAATGTAAATATAAAATGTGGCTCGTTAATAGTGAAATGTTAATATTGATATTTTTATAGATTGCGTATTATTAATTCTAATGTTAAGTATTTTTATTTTATAGGTTTCGGTTCCTTCTTTCGGTTCCTTCTTTTGGTTCCTTCTTTCGATTTGATTTGTATTCAACATTTCGAGTTGATATTTCGGTTGAGTTATATTTAATTGCCACTTATATTTAAATTGCCACTTTGGTTGTGTACGGTTCCCATTTTGTCTTTCTGAGAATAAAAGAACAAAGCCAAGATTGTGATATGTGTAACTGTGTTGATTGCCACATAATATACAAATAAAATATTCTTTTTATTTCTGTATTTTACAGACCCCAAGAACCAAGATGAAACGTGTTCAGTTAAGTGGTGCACAAAGCGAAAACTATCAAAAGAGAAACAAGAGAAGACTTTGGATTTAGAGTCCAAGACTGCAAAGCTGACTGATTTCTTCACACAAGTTCCACGACCACAACGTCAACATGATATACCGATTCTGAATCAAAACCAATCTCCGTCATCAGAAGTGGACACAAATACCACTTTGATCACTTCAAAATCAAAATATGATGACGTTGGAATCACCGAGGTGTCACAAGCAGGTTCATCTACCACATGTCTCACTACTGATCTCACTTTGCCTGTAAATTCTCTTGATACCTCTACTGCAAATGTTGATTCAAGTTGCTTTACAAGACATTCTGGGTTGAAATAATTGCTGAAAATGAAAGTTTAGTGGACCATGGTGATGGTGGTGAAATGAATCAGTCTGCAGAAGATGAAGTAAATATAGCAAAAGATCCAGGGTTGTGGCTTGATTTCTCTGCTGATGATGTGGCTTATTGGATTGCTTGTGGACCCAGTGACTGTCAACACCACAATGGGCCATTTGACAAGTCTTACCGGCATTTCAGTAGTGGCAAACCAGCAAGATACTGTTCACAAAAACTTTTCGTTGGGACAAAAGCCAATGGTGAGAAATACAAGAGAGAGAGTGGTTATTGTATTCACCATCAACAGGATCAGTTTACTGTTATGTTTGTAAACTGTTTGCTCCTAAAAATGTCTCACATTTTGTTATAAGAGAAGGGTTCAGTGACTGGCGAAATACTATTGTAATTGATCATCATGAAAAAAGCACTACTCACCGAGACTCTATGCTAACATACTTAACTCGCAGACAAGGTGCGGGGTTGGGACAACAGTTGGAAAAACAAATTCAGGAAGAGTGTGATTACTGGGAACATGTCTTGAGGCGTGTCATAGCTGTTATTTGTACGTTAGCTGAACGTGGCTTGTCTTTTCGAGGAACAGAAGAAAGATTTGGATCATTGCAGAATGGGAATTTTTTAGGGCTGCTTGAGCTCATAAGCCGGTTTGATCCATTTTTAGCAGGTCACATTTTGAAATATGGAAATTCTGGCAAAGGAAATCCTTCTTACCTGTCCAAAACCACCTGTGAGGAACTCATTCAACTAATGGCTCAAAAGGTCCACGCACTCATTGTTGACGAAGTAAAATCTTCTGGTTATTTTAGTTTGTCAGTTGATTCAACACCAGATCTATCACATATCGATCAGTTAAGTGTTGTACTTAGGTACTTAAAGATGGACAGCCTATTGAACGCTTTTTAACCTTTCTGAAAATGAAAAGCCATACTGGTGAGGAAATGGCAAATCAGGTGCAGTACTTACGTGAAGTTTGTAAGCTAAACTTTTCAAAATGTAGGGGTCAATCTTACGACAACGCTGCCAACATGTCTGGGCGTTATAAGGGGATGCAGCAAAAAATTTTAGAAACAAACAAGTTTGCTATATATGTGCCCTGTGCAGCCCATTCACTAAATCTGGTAGGCCGAAGTGCTGTTGACTGCTGTCAAGAGGCGGTTAATTTCTTCTCTACAGTGCAGTTGCTCTATACCTTTTTTTTAGCCTCAACCAGCAGGTGGGAAATTCTTAAAGGTTGTATTGGAAATGAAAGTGTCTTAAAATCCCTCTCTGATACCAGATGGGAGGCACATGCTATGGCAACAGCAGCAATTTTGAAATCTTTCCTTAAAATTTTAGAAGCGTTAGAATGTATAGCTGAAGACCAGTCACAAAAGGGAGACACTAGAAGAGAAGCAAATAATATTGCAAATAAGATGCAAGAGCTAGAATTCGTTTTTATGTTGAATTTTTGGGATGAGATTTTGCAAAATTTTCATAGAGTAAGCAAAGTTCTACAGAATAAGGATGTGAACTTAAAAACATGTGCAGATCTGTATGGATCATTAGCTGACCAACTGTGCACTTCACGAGATGAATTTGAAAGATATGAAGCAGCTACAAAGGAAATGCTACCAGATGTTGATTACAAGGCAGCTCAAACTCGCAAACGTATCAGAAAGAAGGTACCCAATGACGGAGATGCACCAGAAGTATCTGAATGCCAGAGATAAATTTCTTATCACCACCTTTTACACAATTGTTGACAAACTTGAAACTGAGATGAGAAAGAGGAGAGATATACAAAGAAATAGCAGAGAGATTTTCTTTTCTAAGTGATGTGCCACATAATGTCACCACTTCATCATCTACTGAAATTGAAAGGTATTCTCAGGGTTGTAAAAAGATGATTGATGCTTACCCAGAGGACTTGAACACTAATTTCTCTGCTGAGCTTCAGCAGTTTCACTCATATGTGTGCCATAAGTTCAGTGCAAAAAAAAATGTAAAAACAAGATTCAGTCATGCTGAACTTTATAAAATAATTGTAGAAGACAATATTGAGTGTGCCTTCCCAAATGTAGAAATTGCCTTTCGTATATTTTTAACATTAATGGTCACAAATTGCTCAGCTGAGCGTTCATTTTCTCAGTTGAAGTATATTAAAAATACCAACAGAACAACTATGCAACAAGGCAGGCTGGATGCCTTATCTCTACTAAGTATAGAAGCAGATGTGTTACGTAAGATTAGTTTTGAGGATCTGATCAAAGACTTTGCAATTAAAAAAAGTAGGAGAAAACTTTTCAAATATAAATGAAGTGGAAGTATACAAAAATAAACATTATTTTCCATCTTACTGTAAGTTTTGTTTCATTTCAAAAAATAAAATTTTATTTTATGGTTTATTTTTGTTTATATTTTGAATTACATATATATGGGGCACCAAAATCTTTTAAGTGCTTAGGGCCTCTAAAGGTCTTAATCCGGCCCTGCTAAGCACCGTACATATAATTCGGGTAAATGTACTATGTACTGTACATGTATTGTTAATAAAAATCTATAGAAAAGGGCCCCGAAAATAAAATTAGCCTCAGGCACCAAGTACAGTTAATCTGCCCCATTAATCTCGTCACGCGAGATTGATGCTAAAATCAGAGGACTAGGAATCACCGGGCTCGTTTCCATCTGGATTGAGGATTGGTTAAAAGATAGAAAGCAGAGAGTGGCAATAAATGGAATGACTTCGGAGTGGGCGCCCGTCACCAGTGGTGTCCCACAGGGTTCCGTTCTGGGTCCTTTACTCTTTATCATCTATATTAACGATATAGACGTCGGGCTCCTAAGTACAATCTCCAAATTTGCAGACAATACGAAATTAGGAAGTAGTGTAGGTACTGAGGAGGGCGTAAGAACGCTTCAAAATTATCTTGACAGGTTGGGCGAATGGTCCGCTACGTGGCAGATGCCATTCAACTTGGACAAATGTAAATAATGCACATAGGTTATAAAAACCCGAAGACCGATTACTCTCTCTTGCCAAACTGGCGAAGACGTCAAATCTATGTTTCGAGTGTATATATATATATATATATATATATATATATATATATATATATATATATATTATATATAAATATATAATATATATATATATAGTTATTATATATATAACTTATATATATATATAACTTATATATATATATATATTATATATATATATATATATATATATATATATATATATATTAATATATATATATCACACGTTAAAACTTAATTTAGTTTACTGGAAAACGAAATTATAATGTATGATGCAGACAAAAAGGAAATCGGGGATGTAGGAATTCCCCGACTCTTTTTATATTTAAATTAACATTCTTCTTTCAAAGTTGTTTGGTTTAATTATTTATAATCTTATTATCCCTGACCAAGTGTTGTATTTAAAGCATCTGCAGTTGTTGAATTTTTACGAATTTTAAAAAAGGACTTGATAAAATTAGAGACGGAAATTTATTGTTGAAATGGCTTTATTTCAACAAGAAAGTACTAAAGTAGTATAGCCGGTTGACCAACAAGTAGGCTTAAAATTTTAAGGGCAGGCGTAAGCTAGCCTTCCCCAGTCCCACTTGGTAGGCCGGTCATGGGGGCAAACCTAACAGTTCAGAATTGGACGCGTTCTTATTAATCTCTTTCCTACAGTCATTGTGAGCTAATTACTTAAAAACTTGGGAGGCTCCAAGGTTATGCCTGTGTAAAAATTAACACTAGATAAGCTCTTCCGTTACCTTGCCATATATCCATTACCTTTCATTACCTTGCCAACTCCGCTGAATTCTTCGCGAAGCTTCTTGGAGAGCTGGGCACGTTGCTGCTCTCACTGGCGATGAATGGAGGAACGGGTGATTTTGAGTTCTCTTACGTCGTGCCCGAGGCTCGTCGCCGCTGCCGTGAGAACGAAAACAGTGTTTCGGCCGGACAGTTTCGTTCTATCGAGGGCAGTGGCCAGTCCAAGAGAGATGATGTTTGTCTTGGCTCGCTTTGGAGGGGTAGGTGTTCCTCCTACTGGTTCCTGTAGCTCGTCCTCCTCATCATTTCCTTCTTCACCGTTCGAGGAGGACGAAGCCAGGACAGCGGCTGAAGCGAGATACCTCCTCTCCTTGGCCGCTACCGATATCGCGCCGAAACTAAAGTAAAGAGAGAACACAAGGGGATGGGGAAAAAAACAGTGGAGAAGGAGCAGCTAAAGAAAAACCCTAAGAAAGGAAAGAAAAGATAATAGAAACAGCAAACGGAGGAAGAAATTATACCCGAGTCACATTAAATAGAGTAAGAGGCCAGTCTGACAGAGAAAGAAGAAAAGTGTGTTCTTTGGTAAAGGCGTGGGGTCACCCAACAACAGAGAAAAAGTAAGAGTGGAGCTTGAAAGATAAAAACGAAGGAACTGGGAGCGAGCAACGGCAAAGGTAGGGGAAACTAACAGTAAATGTGAAACGGAGAGAGGAAAGCCGCAAGGGCAGAAGAGGGCAAGACCCCTGTCATAAGATGGCTATGGGTGAGGCGAGTATGACCCATGTATATGTGCGCTCTGGTGCAGGCGCACCAGAGCGGTCTCAAAACATCGATCATGTTGTCAGAAGGAAGGCCACTGACGGATTGTGGGCTTCAAGGCCCTCAGGAAATTCCCGGACACATCCTCCCACTGGCGCTGCTACCAGCGAAGGAGTGCCTCCCAGAAAACCCACGTGAAGTCCGACGCCGGGAGAGATGTGTTGGGGTCGAAAGGCAGGGAGGACACCTCCCTCGCCGCAGCGTCCGCGCGTTCGTTGCCCGGTACACCGACGTGGGAAGGTACCCAACAAAAGGCGACTAACTTACGGCGTGATGAAAGCAGGACAAGCTAGTTCTGGGCCTGTCGCACCAGTGGGTGCAGGAAGACGAGAGAGGACAGAGCCTCAAGAGCGCTACGGGAGTCGGAATAAATACAAAAAAAGATGTAAAGGGAAAGTGAGAATGAAATCGAAGGGCCAAGAGAGTAACCGAGAGTTCCACCGTAAAGCTGAAAGCAACTAGGAGGAGGGAGAGTGATTTGATTTCCGATGAGAATGCTACCGCGCAACCCACTCCAAGTGACGAGCGAGAGCCGTCAGTGAACACGGGGATAGAATCAGAATGGGAAAAAGAATAGGAGAATAATTGTCGAAGGACGAACGGGTGGAACTGTGACTTCGGTACAGTAGAGAGGAAGGAGCAGATACGGAGAAGAGGAAGGGACCACTGGGGGTAGGTAGAGGGGGGAGAGGAAAGCACTCGCCTCTCCACCCCCAGAGAAGACAGGACGGGGGCCATCCGAAGACCAAACGGCAGAACCAAGTGGGGACAACGGTCAAAGCAGGCCGAAGTAGAAGGACCGAAGATGGATTGAAAGACCGGGGTGGAAGGAAACTATCGAACGCGAAAGAAGTACTTTAAGCCCTTTAAGATACGGTGAACATTCAACGGGAGATGGCCACTTTCTGCATAAAGACTGACAATAGGAGAGGACCGGAATGCGCCAGTGCTGATGCGTACACTCAGGGAGCGGATAGGGTTTAGCATGCGCAGGACGGAGGTAGGGGTGGAGGAATAGACCTGACAACCATAATCCAACTTACTTTGGCCCAGGGAGTGGTAGAAAACGCCAAAGGGTGTGGCGGTCAGCACTCCAATCGGTATGAGAAAGGAACTTGAGAAGGGTGCAAGTCTGAAAACAGGAAGCCTTCAGAGATTTCAGATAGGGAATCCAGGAGAGACGGGAATCAAGGAGGAGAACCAGAACTCTAGTTTCGGGGACAACGGGGAGCGGCGATCCATGAAGAGACGGAAGGGACGGCAGTGCAGCGGCGGCGGCGACGACAAAAATGCATCACCACCGTCTCCGAAGGAGAAAACCGAAACCCGTGGGCTGTGGCCCATCTGGAGAGTGAATCCAGGGCCCGCTGGAGGAGACGTTCGAGGAAGGCGGATTGGGAACCGGAGCAATAGCTGGCAAGGTCGTCGACATAGAGGGTGGCCGTAATCCCCGAGGGTACAGCCGTTACTACGTCATCGATCGCTAAAGCGAAGCAGATGACGCTCAGGACGCTGCCCTGGGAAACCCCTTCCTCCTGCGAGTGCACAGAAGAGAAGGAGGTACCTACCTGAACACGAAAGGAGCGGGATGACAAAAAGTTGAAGATGAAAGAATGGACCAAACTTCGGAATCCCAAGAGATAAAGTTTACGGCACATTCACTCTCTCCAAGTGGTGTCATATGCAGGGCCGGTTTTAAGCCGATTAGACCGATTTGTTCAAATTGGGCCCCGCGCCCCGAGGGGACCCCGCGCACGCGCTCGAGTGGGGGACGCTATGATGAATTAATGAGTGTCCAGTGTGCACGAAGTTTCTTGTTACTGTGAAGGCAGTGAAACTATTCAGTCCGTCCTCGTATATCTATGTTTCATTGTTTTATTGCTAATCGTTTGTTTATTTGTTTTGTAATTTCAGTTTATCGTCGCCGTTTAGCTTTTTTAAAAAAAAGGAATTTGTGGACGATATTCAAACCCTCAACACAGAAAGAGCGCTGTTAATGAGATTATATAACATAAAGCTTGGAATGTAAAGTTGTGTTGTTTGTTAAATATGTCCAAATTGTTTATATGTCCAAACTGCAAACTTGAAGTGTCTTAAGCCTGCATGTAACAGAGAAACGTGGTGGTAAGTAGATCCTACATATTAAATTAACTAGTTTTTTGCCTCATTATCATAGAGAGCATTTACATTTCTATTTACTAGAGCTTGTTCTTTTGCCCCCTGCGCTTTTCTTCTTACTCCCAGGCTTTTAAAAATCATGAAATCTTTTGCTTTAATCTTTAGATGCATACATGCACATCTTTATTATTTTTCAGTGCCAGGGAGTCTTTATTGTGAATGATTTTGTTTTTTGTTTTGTAATTTCAGTTTATCGTCGCCGTTTAGCTTTTTTAAAAGAAAAGTAATTGAAAAAGCCCTTACATCATCGTCATCATGGCAAGCACAAGCAGAGATAGAGACAAAGGGCGAAAGTATTTGAGCGGCAATCAGAAACGAGCACTGGCCAAGGCTAAGGCAGCTGAAAATGAAAAACAAAGAGGTGCTCTAGCGAAATTTCTTGTCACTCCAACTTTGAAACGACAACGGGTAGAGGGCCCCGCTAGGCGCTAACAATTTTCTAATTGGGCCCCGCACTTCCTAGCGCGGGCCCTGGTCATATGCTTTCTCCAAGTCAAAGAAAACTGCATAAAGGTGACGCCGCTCTACAAATGACACACGGACCGCAGTCTCCAACTGAATCAAAATGTCAGTGGTGCTACGGCCCCTGCAAAAACCGGTCTGCGTGGGAGGATGTAAATTGTGGCGTTCGAGGTGTCACACCAGACGTTGATAAACCATCTTCTCGAGGGCCAGACACGTATGGAGGAGGAGGGGAAAATGGTCATCACCATATGGTCTGGAGGACAGACCACGAGAAATCAAGGAAGGCGGAAGGAGAAACAAGCTAAAGATATATGGAGGAAAGCGTCTGGAGGTGAAAAGCTGTGGGCTGACCGGTGTTAAGAAGACTAACAGGAGTTGAGAGAATGGAGACCACAACGCCACCTGATTGGTGAAAGTATCACCCCACAGAGGATGGCGTGCGTTAAAGTCTGCCTGGAGGAGGAAGTGGGGAGGGAGCTACAAAAGAAGAGCAGAAAGATCATTCACAGAAACTTCCTGTGATGGGGGCGATATAAGGAACAAATTGAATGTTATCGGTCAAGGAAAACCCGGGCCGCAACAGCCTGGAGAGGAGTGCGGAAGGGAAGGGGAATAGACGACACGTCAGACCGGACGAAAACGGCTGTATCGGGGAGAGGGAGGAAAGGTACGAAGATGACCTGCAGAGAAGGCGCAAGGGGCGAACCCCAAGTTGGGGAGAAGGCCACAACAATTCCAATGAAGGATAGCAGCCATAAGGAGCGGAAAACAGTGGAGGCGAGGGACTTAATCGGGCGAGACTTAAAAGTGTGATCAGAATGAAAGGAGGTGGAGGGAGTTTGAGAAGTGGGGTACGAAGAGGGGCTGGGTGAATCCGATTTCAGGGATGGAGATAGAGAGAATGCCGGGGGCATCGGGAGGTCAAGGAGGGAGTGGGGCGGAGAGGGGATGTTAGCTTGAACTCGAAGTTTAGAAGCAGCACGACCACCATCAGGAATAGAGGGAAGGGGACGGTCGCGAAGGGAAACGGGGGAACCCAAAGGAGACGGCAAAACGGAAGGGATCACTGGAGGCAGGAAAGATATGGAGGCAGAAAGAAGAGAAGTGATGGAGGAGGGACTGAGAGGACGAGGAGACGGGGGACCTGAACAAGGAAGCTGGCAGAAGGGCCCAAAAGCTGGGGGCTGGTAGTGGGTCGTTTAACAGAAGAGCGAGGAGAAGGAGAGGGACCAGTGGAGGTAGCGGTTTCTGATATATATGCCGAAATGTCAACAAGGATTTCGAGAGGATGGGTAAACAGACTAGATGCTACAAAGGTGGAGCAGATGTGAGCAGTGGTATTAAAAGTTCTTGGGGGCGGGCGGATGGAGAAGAAAACACAGGGGATGGGAACGACGAAGAGGTCGATATAGAGGATGGGATAGGGGAACGGCGGATGAGGCCTGAGCAGGCCTAGAACGAAAGGATGAGCAAGTGGACGGCAGAGCAGTGACAGAAGTTCAAGGAAGAAGGGAGGTAGCAGGGAGGAAAGAACGTAGAGCCTGAACGAAGGTAATATCTGGACGAACGAACCGGGGCCTAACATGGGCCGTCGCCTCCTGGAAGCTGACCTCGTCAGACTTCCGGACAGACAGGACCTCAGTCACCTCACGCTCAAATAAGTAGGTCGGACAGGAGGAGAAGGCGGCGTGGTCACCTCCACAATTGGCACAGCAGGGAGGATCGAAGCAAGAGGAACCATGTGTCGGAGACGCGCAATTGACGCATATACCAGGGGAACTTCGACATGTTTTACTGACTTTTTCGAACCTCTGGCAAGTAAAATACTGACATGGTCTAGGGACATAACGGCGGACCAGAAATCGGAGATAACTGGCTCTAATTTTCTCAGGTAATTGGAAACTGGCAAGAGTCAGGATCAATAAGGGGGATGGAACCCTTGACCACTGCACCATACGGGGGGGGGAGGTAAACACGGGTCACCTTCTGAGAAGAGAGGCTGGCGAGAAGATCCGATTTCTGAGTATTCCAAACGACAAGAGGGCATGAACTATACCCGTACAAGTGTTAAAGAAAGAGTGGGGAAGGCAGTCCAGAGGAGCAGAAGCCAGGGTTAAGAGGGACGAAACCCTCTGGCACTGGGCTAAAGAAAAGACTTCTACAACAAGGGGGCCATCGTTCTGGGGCCATATCTGCCGGGAATTGCCACAACGGGAAGTGAAGATATAGACTTCAAAAACGTCCCGCTGTGAGAGGGGAGGAGAGGCTGAAGAAAGGAGAACCAGAAACTGAGGATAGTCAGAGTCAGAGCCGTCGGCCCCTACGAAGGGGTCAAGAGACTTGCGGGAACAAGACGTACTTGAAGTCTTAGTACGAAGAGAACGCGAGTGTTCCGCAGCCAGAGGGGGCACGACCCCCTCAAGACGCGGTCTTCCAGTGGTAGAGGACTCGATGGCCTGATCGCCCACCACCCGAGTGCTAGAAGAAGTAAATGAATCCATAAGCATAAAAGAATAAAGAAAATGGACCAAGGGGATGCGGGAAACAGCCTACCGGTAAGAAAGGGAGGCTAAGCACAAACCGCAAAGGACGGGGTACTTTGTCCTTAGGGAACATACCGTCTGTTTAGAAACGCGGCCCCGTGATACAAAAGTTTGCCCCCAACGGCGCAAAGACCCCACCCCTACAATCCCACCTGCCCCGACACCCAACCAGCCAACACGGTGAAACCCTAAAGACGCCACCTCCGGAGGACAGCTCTGGAGACTCGTACTGGGAGCCAAAGACCTTTGGTGGCTCTTAGTCCGGTTTCCCCAGCAACCTGTTCGGCATGGGTGACCCTTCTGGGGGCTGAGCCCCGCCGACGTAGCCCACTGGGTCAGGAACACGCAAGCCCCCCACCACGACGAGGTGGCCATCTCAGAGAGGCGGGGGGGTCTGAACACATGGGTGCAACGAAAAAACGAAAATGAAAGAGCTGGCTAGAGCTT
The DNA here is from genome assembly GCA_023014485.1 of Bathynomus jamesi. NCBI lineage: Eukaryota > Metazoa > Arthropoda > Malacostraca > Isopoda > Cirolanidae > Bathynomus > Bathynomus jamesi. The sequence goes on along the minus strand of JAJOZX010000140.1, from coordinate 230,405 downwards.
ATTTCTGGTGGTCTGGTTTAGATGAAGAGGTCAGATTGTTTGTTCGCTCCTGTGAAAACTGTCTAGAGAACAGACTTTCTTAAGAAAAGTTCCCTTCGTCCTTAGGAATGGCCTACTATACCCTGGCATAGAATCCATGTCGACTACGCAGGTTCTATTAACAACACTTATTTCTTTGTCATTGTGGACACCTACTCTAAGCGGGTAGAAAATTTTCTAACCACTTCCATTACTTCGAGTGTCAATAGTCGCCTACTCCGTTTTTGTTTCACTCGATGGGATTTACCCCTGGTTCTGGCTTCCGAGAATCGTACCTGTTTTGATAATGGTACCTGTTTTACCAGTGAGGATTTTCGTTCTTTCGTAAATCTAAGTGGTATTCGACATCTCCGGTCTAGTGCTTTTTATCCGTTTACTAATGGTCTCGAGCAAAACATCGTTGGTGTCTTCTTCTAAATTCATGACTGGCCGCAGAATTCGTTCTATTTTCGATTTGTTACGTCCGACTGAAACGTTGCAGCAACGAATTTTACACCAAGAGAAACTGAAGTTTTATCACAACACTTAAAAAAATTAGAATTATAGGGTCGCAACCTAAGGATCCGGTTGTTTCGCAACTATAAGTCTTGATCGAAATGGGTCCCTGCAACAGTTCAGGAGAGAATGGGTCCTGTTTCCTTCAAGTGTCAATTAGAAGATGGTCGTTCTATTAAACATCATCAGACCAAATATGGGAACGTGAACCGTGTGATGACTAGAGCCCTCCTGAGTGGAGGCATGACATTCCCGAAAATGGTTCAAATAGTCTACCTACGCAGGTCGCTCCTGTCCCTACTACATCATCCCCGCTCCACAGATCAACTACGCTCTCACCCCATTAACAGACTCAACTTTCAAACCTAGAGAGGTTCATATAACGGCGAAACTAAGTTAGAGGCGGAACAGGAGCTGCAAGAGTCGGAGGAAATCAAATATAGGGCCAACAGAGAAAGAAGCACTCTGCAAGAATGGACCAAAGACGCGACGAGTTCCCAGACGAATCACTGGAACTTTTTTATGCCTAAATTTGTGGTAGGAAGAACGAAAAAGACCAATGACGAAGAACAGGCTTGAGACAGTGGAGTTTGTTTACACCGACGCCATCCCAGTCGCGCTACCACAGCGACCTGAAATGAAGGCGAAGGGAAGGAACGAAATCTGAAAAGGACAAAGGCTTAGGAGTAATAGGAAGAGAGCAAGCTCGTCTGGCCAAAAGGTCCAACTCCTCGTTACCGGCAATACCCACATAAGGGGATCCAACAGAAAGAAATACGCCGCGCGGAATAAGCAGTGAGAAAATGAACAAATTGCTGTGTCCTTCGGACCAGAGGGTGTTTAGGTCATAAGATTCTAAGGACGTCAGAGCACTACGGGAATCGAAAAAAACAACAAAGTAACTCGGGGGAAGAGAAGCAATATGGGTTAGACAGGGGCCTTCATCCTGGGCGGTAGCGCCCACTTGTGGGCGAATTGTGATTTTAGGTGGGCGGTAGAAAATTTTCACGAAAACTGTAATTAGATTCACTTAAGGGTGTGGTAAATATGAAAATTTAGACTTCAAAAGACCCGATCTAAATCGACGAAAAATATAGTTAGCACTAAGATCACACACACGTACGCACACACAAACACAATCGTTTTCTTCTACAATCTACATCTATTCTACAATAAAAGAAAATTGAATTGATTGTTATCAATCAAAGATGATCTCACAGCTAGTGACTTGGAAAAATATAGTAGTCATCTTGATGCATTAAAAATTGACACGGAAAATCGTATTCAAGACATTATCAACCTTAAAGTCGATGCGTGGATGGAGACTCCTTTTATTATAAACGTATGTGATGTTGAGGTTACCTGTCAAGAGGAATTATTGCAATTAAAATATGACGCTGAGTGCAAAGCAAATTTCAAAGAAGGTGGATACCTACAACTTTGGCAAAACAAAAAAATACCCAAGCTCTATCCACATTTGTGGAATAAGATTTCCACTCTACTAGTAGCTTTCCCTACCTCATATCTGGTTGAATCAGGATTCAGTGTAGTGAACCACATTCTTACCAAGGAAAGAAATCGTTTGAATATAGCAGAGAGAGATCTTCGTTTGTTTCTTACTAAAATAAAACCCAACTTAAAGTTTTAATTAGCAAGCATCAACCACAAGGCTCTCATTAAAGGTAATTAAACATTTATTTTCTTTTTTCTTTTATTAATTATGATGATTTATTTTTTTTGCCCTAAGGTGGGCGATAAGTTTTTTTAATTCTCAAAAAATCAAAAAGTGGGCGGTAAGCTAAAAAAGGTTGAAAGCCCCTGGGTTAGAACTTCCACAATAGCAAAGAGCTCCGCTGAGTAAATGGAAGTGTCGTGGAGATGAATACTCGGAACAGTCTTACAAGGGAGATGGAAAACCGCCGAAGCTGCCACGCCTAACGGAGAATGGGAGCCACCTGTGTAGATATGAGTGGAAGATTGACAAATAAGGTGTTGACGGAACAAGGACAACTGTACAGTACTAGGGGTGGACTTTTTATTAAAGGGATAGAAATCTTTGCAATAGGAAATCGGATGTAGAATCTACGGAGAAATGACCCGAAACGAGACTGGGAAGATTTGAGGTGGAGGAAGAGCATGATGATAGAGGAAGGTATGGACAGTTGAAGTAAGGTGCCAAGAATCGTCTGGAGGAAGAGTTGTATCAAGGGAAGTACAGAGAAAGGAGGAAGGAATCCTATGAGCGCCGTAATAGCTTTGTCTGAAGGTATGCACGACGGTACCGTAGGGGAGGGGAATCGCACTCCGCCTGAAGGCTAGTCACCGATGAAGAACGAAAGGCTTCAGTAGCCAGGAGGAGACCCCAATTATGAAGAAGATCCAGGATTCGTAATCGAGAGATGGAAGCAGCGCCGTAGACCTGACAGCCATAGTCAGTTCTCGATTGAACTAGAGGTGTACGGGCAAAGAGAGTGTACGCCTATTAGCGCCCTAAGACATGTGGGAGAGATAATCTAAAAGTGTAAGGGTACGCCGAGTGGAAAGTCTCAAATTTCTCAAATGAAGAAGCCAAGTAAGACGGGAGTCGAGGGTGATGCCTAAAAATTTAAATGTACCCTTTACCAGAATGGAATTATTGGCTAAAAACAGCGAGAGAGGTGGGACAGTAGTCCTACGTCTATGAAAAGACATACACCCAGTCTTGGATGGGGAAAGACGGAAACCCAGAGACGTTGCCCATCTTTCGACGGCATTAACTGCAAGCTGCCCCTGTCTTGCAGCCATTCGTAGAGAACTACCTGCACCGTAAATGGCAAGATCATCTGTGTAGAGAGACCACTTTATGGAAGATGGTAAAAAATAGACCACCGAATTCATAACCAGAGAGAAACAGAGAACGCTGAGGACAGCTACCAACTCGAACTCAAAAGTTCGGTTTTTTTTAAAATTAGTAATAATATATATATATATATATATATATATAATACATACAGGGTGTCCCAAAAAAAACTATATACTCTTTATAGCATCATATATTTTATAATTTAAAAAAACCAAACAATATATTGTTATAGCAATTGCCAATGAAAGGTAAATTAGTAATCTAAGTGATCAAAATGTTATAGCGAATTGTTTGCATATAAAATTTTATTAACTACGCCAAGTGCTCAAAATGTTCTCCGGCGAAATGAATGCACTTTTGAATGCGTCGACTAACTGATTCGCAGACATGGACTAATGTGGATGCTGTGATGGTCCCGCACTTTTTCCTAATTGCATCCTTCAGGTAGCCCCACAAGTAAAAATCAAGTGGAATCAAGTCCGGTGAACGTGGAGAATACTCAACGCTTCCTCTTCGTCCTATCCAACGGTTAGGCAACGTTTCATCGAGGTACCTTCTGACATCACAATGATAATGAGGGGGGAGGCTCCATCTTGTTGAAAGTAAAAGTTGTCGTTTCCAAACAACTTCCGAACTGCAGGTATAATTTCTGTCCGCAGCATGTCGAGATATGCGGCACCGGTAACTGTCCCATTAAAGAAAAATGGTCCAACGAAACCCCTGGATGATAAACCACACCATGCTGTTAATCCTGGTAAATTAACATGTTTATCCATATAAACGTGTGGATTATCAAGTGACCAGTACCTGCAGTTGTGTCGATTTACTGTGCCATTCAGCTTGAAGGTAGCTTCATCAGACCACACGATTTTGTTGGGAAACTGTACGTCTTCGGCTTCCATTGACTGAAACCATTCACAAAATTCGAGTCTGCGATCAGGGTCATCTTCAGTCATGGCGTGTAACAGACTTGGAATGTAGCTTTTCCATTTTGCCGACTTTAAAATCCGGTGAACACCTGATTTGCTGATTCCGGTCTCACGGGCGTATTGCCTAACTGATTTCTGTGGTGATCGATTAAATTTTTGCAACACTAAAACGGAGTTTTCATCACTCGCACTTGATTTGCGTCGTCCAGATCTTCGCTTGTGCATATCTTGAGCAGATCCCTCTGCCTCAAACTTGTCACGGATGCTTGTAATGGCGAGACGTGTCGGTGGCTTTGTACCAAATTCCCGGATCCATTGCCGCTGGACTTCGGACACATTCTCAAATTTCCAATACCATTTCAGAATACTTTTTCGTTGCTCCAGTGTCAAACGTTTACGCAACATGGGTTCTTTTGCTGAACTGAATAAAGTTGAATGCTGTAGAGTTTGTATCGTGGAATGAGTACGTAGACTAAGTCCGAAGCAAGCTAGTGGGTGACTAGACTACGTTCGGTCCATAGGCTTCGCCATTACAAGGCCTTTGATAAAACAAGGCCAGGCTTAGTCGACGCATTCAAAAGTGCATTCATGCCGCCGGAGAACCTTTTGAGCACTTGGCGTAGTTAATTAAATTTTATATGCAAACAACTCGCTATAACATTTTGATCACCTAGATTACTAATTTACCTTTCATTGGCAATTGCTATAACAATATATTGTTTGTTTGTTTTTTAAATTATAAAATATATGATGCTATAAAGAGTATATAGTTTTTTGGGACACCCTGTGTATATATATATATATATATATATATATATAATATATATATATATATATAATATATATGGGAATGAACTCAGAATGGTCCCCTGAGTTTTTTATGATACACACAGACCGTGCATGGAACAAGGAACTCTTTTGGGATAATTAAATCCACTATAGTCCGAATAAGTAATGGTAAATGACAAATACCATAGTTTTTTCTTCTTCATGATGCTAGCCCGACGTGGGCAACGGGTCACTCGCAAAGAGGTCCCATAAATATAGCTTCCCTCACCAGCTATCTGCAAAGCAGACAGGATCCAGCTTTGGGACATGGATCTAGGGTTTGAACCCTAGATCCATGTCCCAAAGCTGGATCCTGTCTGCTTTGCAGCTAGCTGGTGAGGGAAGCTATATTTATGGGACCTCTTTGCGAGTGACCCGTTGCCCACGTCGGGCTAGCATCATGAAAAAGAAAACCTATGGTATTTGTCATTTACCATTACTTATTCGGACTATAGTGGATTTAATTATCCCAGAACTTCAGAAGAGTTCCTTGTTCCATGCACGGTCTGTGTGTATCATAAAAAACTCAGGGGACCATTCTGAGTTCATTCCCATCTTGAAACGGACATGTTATGTGCCTTGAAAAGTGGACGCTCAATTCTGCCAGTTGAGGTTTAAGTTTTGGTTTTTGGCTAAAAATATAATAGTTACCCCTTTTTCTTTGATGTATTCAATCTGACGTGAAGGCAGCGAGTCATTTGCTTATATTGAAGTTCTAAATGTAGCAGGGCTAGGCTGCTTTAAACCCTAGATCCATGTCCCAAAGCTGGATCCTGTCCGCTTTGCAGATAGCTGGTGAGGGAAGCTATATTTATGGGACGTCTTTGCGAGTGACCCGTTGCCCACGTCGGGCTAGCATCATGAAAAAGAAAAACTATGGTATTTGTCACTTATCATTACTTATTCGGACTATAGTGGATTTAATTATCCCAGAAGAGTTTCTTGTTCCATGCACTGTCTGTGTGTATCATATATATATATATATATATATATATATATATATATATATATATTATATATATATATATGCAGGGACGAGCGGCCCCGAGCGGTACCTTAACCATGAGCCCTTCTACTCCCCTTCCTATCCCGCAGTAATAAACATCAATGAGCTAAGTCACAGTGCATTATGCTGAGTATGCATTGGGTCAAAGTCATGTCAGGTCTACATCTCAGGTTATGTTATCACTGATACTATGACGAAACTCATTTAATATTTTATTATGTTTAAACAAAATGATACCTTGACGAAACCCAGTATAAACAATAAAAAACAACGCTTTAATGAAAACAATGTTATATTTTGAAAGCAACTCGAAAATGACAATAATTTAGAACAAGACACCGCAAGTTATTTGGAAGACTATCATTTGTCATTTGCATTCCATTTTCTCAACAGAAGCGACTACACTTATAACATTACATTGGTCTTTTCCTAGTTTTTTGTCGGCTAAACTCGCCGTTGATTTTCGAGAAGTCAAGTCCTCGCAATACTTCGCTCTCGATGCTCATGATTGAAAGACTATTAAGTTAATCTCGTCCCATTCGGTTCCTGATCTCATTCTTGATGCATTTTAGTTTCGAGAAGGACCGCTCACCACTGCAATTTCATACCATCATCGACAGGTATATCCAAAGAGCTATTTCAGTGTTAGAAAAGGTTTGGGTGAGAGCGTGTTTATGAAGGACTTGGTATATTCTCAGCTCTGCTGACTGAATCTGTTTCACACAAATTGAGGTTTGAAGCTCTGTTGAGATGCCAGCAAGCTAGCAAACTGGATAAATTCACTTCCAGGTCGTTGGGATAGGAGCCGGCAAGATTTGCTGCGGCTTGTTTAAGATCATGGGTCGAGAGAAAGGTTAGCTTGGCCAGGAATCCAAACTTATAGTTGATTTTCTCGTACGCTTCAAGACGGTGTTTCAAGGTACTGATTAGCTGTAGCCCCATAAGAGACAGCCACTTTGGATCGAGAGTCCAGACTGACGTTGCTAAAAAGGCTGTCATTCACTCTCAACCTTAGTAGGTCAACCAACTGAGCAGTAATGGATGACCCTAGGGCAGGGGTGGGCAACCTTTTTAAGTGAGAGTGCCAAAATCGTCAAATCTTTGATGCAAAATTTTCTCACGTGCCAACCGAAATTTTGGGGAACATATTATTATTTGGTGCCTTTTAAGTATTGGGAGAACCTTTTCAAATAATCAAAAATTACACTGGAGCGGTAAAATCAAAGAATATTGTAAGAGTGATTATTGTAAGTCATGTAAGATTGAATAAATGTAAAATTTAGTGACGGAATTTTTACTTGAAGGTCGTTCTACCCTGTTGATAGCGTGGATATTTTTTATTAGCCTTTAAGTGTAATTATAGCTGCCATATACAGCCACACAATTTAAAAACGCAATTTTTAACATCAGCAAAAGAGTAAACAATAATTCTGATTTTTTTTTTTGTTTTTTATATATCAGATCAATCAGCCATAAGTTTTTTCAAGTTTTCCCAATACATTACAGTGCCCAATCTCATAATCGTTTTACTTGACTAAAGCACAATGAAAGAAAATAAAATTAAAGATATTCTTTTATTGATTCTTAATCCCTTATGAATAATACATAAAAATTACAGAGAAAATAAAATGTTATTTTACCTACATAATACTGTATATTAAACAGAAGTTAATCTTTACCATTTTTTAGCAGAAAACATTAAGTTAAAATATAAAACTCAGCGAAGAATTTGGATATTTATTTATTTAATTTTTTTTAAGGTGAGCCCGGGGAATCGCGTGCCGGAAAAAGTCGTTGGCGTGCCACGTTTGGCACGCGTGCCAAGGGTTCCCCACCCCTGCCTAGGGCCTAGACAGAATAGGGTCTGATTTTGTCCACTGCTCTATTTATATTGCAGATACTGGAATGGATTCCAAAAACTCCACCAAGTGCATCCATTCTGTAGGTATAGGTACGCATTCATTTGGATTTTCTAAAGGCAACCTACTTACAGCATCAGCCGTACCAAGAAGTTTGCCTGACCGATGTACTAAGTCAAATTTATAGGCTTGTAGAATCAGTGCCCATCGTTGAATTCTACCTGAGGCCATAACTGGAATATTTTTATTAGGTGAAATAAACCTAAAAGAGGCTTATGGTCAGTAATTAGTTTGAATTCATGACCCTATAGATAGAAATGAAATTTTTTAACTGCAAATACTAACGCTAAGGCTTCACGTTCAAGTTGTGCATATCGTCTTTCAGTCTCAATTAGTGTTCTAGAAGCAAAACAGATAGGCCTATCTACACCACCAATGTGGTGAGATAACACTGCCCCAATTCCATAAGAACTGCTATCTGCTGAGAGGAAGTTTAGGATCATAATGCACTAGGAGAGTGGACTTTAGTAGTACGTCCTTGGAAGCCTCAAATGCTTCCTTTTGGGTTTTCTCCCATCTCCACTGTTCCCCAGATCGTAATAATTTATTTAGGGGCAAAAATTTCCTGTAAAAGTTTAGGAGACCCGAATAAGCTTGTAACTGCGTAATGTTTTGTGGAGGTGGTGCATTTTTTATTGCTTCTAGTTTATCCACCGTTGGATGAATGCCTGAGGCATCTATGCGGAACCCTAAATATGAAACCTCATTAGTGACCCACGAACACTTTTCTTTTTTTAGCTTAAGTCCGGCTTCCCGGAGTCTCTTTAGAACTGTTGTTAATCTAGTTAGGTGTTCTTTTTTTAGATGAACCTGAAATGAGGACATCTTCTAGAAAACGAAGTACACCCCAAATGTGACCTAGAACGTGGTTCATTTTTCTCTGAAAAATACCCGAAGCCGATGCTATTTCATAGCATAGCCTATTGTACTTATATAGGCCTCGGTGCGTATTTATGATAGTTAGCTCTTTAGAATTTTCATCTAAAATTAGTTGAGCATAGGTTTGGGACATATCTAGTTTTTGTGAAATATTTACCCCCAGCAAGAGAGCTAAATAATTCATCAGGCTTGGGTATAAGGTAGCAATCTAGAAGGACTGCTCTATTTGCTGTTAAACGGTATTCCCCACATAACAGCAATGACTTGTCAGGTTTTAGTACAGGAACTACCGGGAGAATTAATATCTTTGAGCAGCCTGTCAATTTCTAAATCTACCTTCTCCCGCAGTGCATGTACAATTGAACGAGCCTTACAAAATTTCGGAGTTACATTAAGGTCTACCTCTATACAGACCTGATGGCCTTTTAGTTTGCCAACTTCAGGCGCAAAAACAGAAAAAAACTCCCTTAACAATAAATCTATGTCAGACGGATACGCGGCAAAATTTTGTCAATAGGCATTTTCAAAGCATCAATCCAATCACGGCCTAGTAGAGTAGGCCCTTGCTTATCCACCACTAAAAGAGTTAAAGGATGATACAAAGTTTTCTTGTTGAGTGTAACTGTGATGGATGCTTCTCTACAAATAGGTATTTGTATGTTACTATATTTTTTTAGTATTGTTTTAGATGCATGTAATTTAGGTGCATTTTTTAAAGTTTTGTCAAAAACTGTTTTGGACATAACAGTTCGGACAGCACCTGTATCTATTTCTAGAGGAACTGTAATTCCATTCAGGGCTACATCTACAATATATGGACCTGTATTATCACCACTTTGCTGCTCATAAAATAGGTACTCCACTCCAATGTTCGAAGTATTTCCCTTTTGAGGATTTACACTAGAAATGTTATAATTAGAATTTTCACCCCTTGTTTGCTTTGAAAAACAAACTTTAGCCATGTGACCTATTTTACTACAGTTTCGGCAAACTGCCTCTTTAAAAGGACAGTCTTTCTTCCAATGGTGTTTTCCACACACAGTACATGGCTTGGAAGGCTTTTCCTCCTGTTTAGCGTTTGAATTAGTAGGTTTAATCGTATTTGCCGCATACCTTTTATTTGTTTGTCTAGTAGGCTCATTAAGACTGCCAGGCCTAGAAGATTTAAAGCTGTTTACGTGTTGGGCTTTACTACTGTGACTGCCAAAAGCTCTAACATCTTTAGCAGCTGCTTCTCTAGCCGCAGCTATTTCTACAGTCTGACTAAAAGTTAGGTCCTGTATAGCTAATAGGGCTATCTGGGTAGAGTCCTCTTTGAGACCCATTACAAACCTATCTCTTAGCATTTCGTCTAATTTGTCTCCAAATTTACAAATACGGCTATAGGCTTTTATACCCGCAACAAACTCTGCAATGCTTTCATTCACAGTCTGATGCCTCGAATAAAATTTGAAACGTTCATAGATGAGAACTACTCGAGGTTTGTAGTGATTGGTTAGGGCCTGTACCAATTCACTATAGGTGCAAGTTTCCGGTGCTTTAGGAGCAACTAGGTCCATAACTAAACCAAACGTTTTCGGGCCTATTATAGTTAAAAAGGTAGGTACTTTATTGGCATCAGGAATGGAATTTGCCTCGAAAAACCTTACTCTAGTGGCATAAGCTTTGAAGTCCTCTCCAGAGTCTTCGTAGGGGCTCATATGGCTAATCACCGACACTTGGACAACCATAAACAATCTTCTCAGAAAACAAATTAAAAAAATTCAATAGAGAAATTAAATGTTGATAATAAAGAAATTACTGATGATACTGCTATTGCAGACTCTTTACATGCACATTTTACTTCATTAGCGGATAAGCTTCGCTCACAATTAATAAATAATGATCACTCACCTCTAGAATATATGCCACCCAGCCCACTAAATTCATTTTCTTTTGTTCCTGCTACCTCTCCTGAGGTCCAGAATATTATTGGTTAATTAAAAAATACAAAAAATAACATTCATAACATTCCTGTACCTATATTGAAACTTGTTAAAGATAAGATATCTGTAACTTTGGCTAAGATTATGAATCAAAGTATTTCCGAAGGAATATTCCCATCAATGCTAAAAACTGGTTGTATAACACCCCTTTTTAAAGGGGGTGATCCTACACTAGCAACAAATTACAGGTCGGTGTGTTTATTATCTGTGTTCAGCAAAGGTTTTGAAAAAATTGTAAAAAGTAGAATGCAGCTATATTTAGAATCCTACAATTTATTATCTCCAAATCAATATGGCTTCCATAATAATAAAACAACGGAAATGGCTATTTTAAATCTTATGGAATATGTAAATATAGCTAAGGAGAACAAAGACATAATGATATCAATATTTAGGATTTGAGTAAGGCGTTTGATGTAATAGACCATAATATTTTACTTAATAAATTATATTGTTACGGGCTTTAGAGGAGCAATCAGTGATTGGTTTAAAAGTTATTTGTCCATTAGACATCATTTTGTATCAGTAAATAAGGTTTGCTCAACTAAAGCGCTTGTCAAACATGGTGTGCCACAGGGCTCAGTTCTGGGTCCACTGTTATTTTTATTATATATAAATGACCTTCCACGTTCATCTGATATACTGAACTTCATAATGTTTGCAGATGATACAAGTGTCTCTTTTTCTTGCAAAGATGTTAATACAGCTAAGAATATATTTCATTCAGAGTTCATCAGTGTAATGAAATGGTTGACCACCAATAAAGTCTTCCTAAATACCAGTAAAACAAATTTCATGATTTTTACTAATAAAAAACATGTATATCTTGATGAACTTAATGTTAATGAAATCGCCATAAAGTGGTGTACTGTAACAAAATTTCTTGGTGTAATGCTAGATAAGAATTTGCAATGGAGTGATCATGTAAATTATATCGCGAAAAAGATTTCAAGGAGCGTTGCTATAATGTTTAAACTTAGAAATGTAGTCCCTAAAGTTTTATTGACATTTTTTCATACTCTTGTTCTTCCTTATATAACATACTGCACCCTTGTTTGGGGAAACTCCGCTAACAACGCATTGAATGGTATCTTTGTCATCCAAAAACGAGCAATAAGGTTATTATCTGATGCTGATTTCCTTGATCACTCTAGTGCATTATTTAAAGAGCTAAACCTACTAAAGCTCAACGATATAACCAAACTGGCACATTTTATTTTTATTTACAAGTGTAAGAACAAAATCATTAATTTGCAAAGGGGTAAATAGATATTTTGTAACTCATCAAGAAATTCACTCGTATCAGACCAGAAATAGATCAAAGCTTGTTATACCTCAATTTAGATTGTCTTCATTTCAAAAACTACCCATTTTTATTAGATTGAAACTATGGAATGACTTGCATGCCGATATAAAAAATATTGTGAATGTAAATTTGTTTAAAACCAAGTTGAAATCCCGATTAATAATGGCATACTAACAAAAATCTTGGATTAATGTCCACTAATATTGTTTTATATTGTCCATTAATATTGTTTAATATTGTAATATATGTTTTAACTATTAATACTACTTATTTACTTATTTATTTATTTATTATTATTAATTAACAACAACTAGCTGCTTATTTTTAATAAGAGCCCAGTAAAGCCTAAAGCTTGAGGGCCAAATTAAATAAAATAAATAGTCGAGCTTCAAAATTATTCATGTCATTGTAAATTGAAAAATGTATTTATTTTATTATTACTGATAAAGGTTATTCTAATTCTAATGCTAGAACAAAACCGATTTAGGCCAAATAACGTGAAGTAGGTTAGATTTGGTTTAAATTTGATCTAGTTACTCCCCAGTTAGGGCTGAATAGTAAATTGTATTGGAGTTAGGGCTGAGTAGGAATTAGTATTAGAGTTAGGGCTGAGTAGGAATTAGTATTAGAGTCAGACTGGGTAGGAATTAGTATTAGAGTCAGACTGGGTAGGAATTAGTATTAGAGTTAGGGCTGAGTAGGAATTAGTATTAGAGTTAGGGCTGAGTAGGAATTAGTGTTAGAGTTAGGCCGGCGGGACCTAAGCTATAGTACGGTAGCTTACCCACACAAACCAACCAAATCGGACGACCCACCTAGGATAGGCTACATCCAATTTTCCAAACAACCAAATTAAATCCAATGAGCCAAATTAAATCCAATGAGCCAAATTGAATCCAATGAGCCAAATTGAATCCCATCCTCGTCGCCAAATGTAATAGCGTGGGGTTAGTGACCCCGCTAAGTTACTAGGTTTCTAAACAACAACAAAGGCACTTACCGATGCGTTGAATTAGATATTCTTTAGGGCCTACCATAGATTCCCTGCGTCCCCCAAAGCAGACTACCTACACTCTCTAGCTTTACTAATTTAGCAGCTATATACATTACCCCTAACTGATATAACATATTGACAACTTTCTATTCCATTTGTCACCTTAGAAACATCACCAAATTAAACTTAGCACCAACGATTTAGTCAGATGTAATTAACCATGCTCTAGTCCAGCCAAAACAAACGAACAGCCCGCGTTGCTCTGTTTATCCCTTTGTGTTGCCATTCAGCTTTCTTTTAGTGACTTTTTCCTTTAGTGACTTTAGACCAGACCCGGATCTAGGGGTGGGCTATGTGGGCTGCAGCCACGGGCCCCGCATTTGAGGGGGGCCTCCAAATTTGGAGAAGTTTTCCCCAATGTCTTAAATGCATACAGAATGTACTTGTCATTGATGGTGACCAATTGTACCGACGGACGGAGTTTTTCTAAGTTAAAGCGACTGAAATGTTGCACACGTTCAACAATGAAGCAAAAAGCGATTACAGTCACTGGCAATTCTCTGTGTTGAACATGCTCTGGCCAAAGAAGTCGATTTTCGAAATATTATTAATGAATTTGCACAAAAAAAGGCTCGTCGGTTCAATCGGTTGCCAGCTCATAATCAGTAGGTAGGTGTGTATAAAATTATTAATTCAGGAAAATATAATATGTAAAATAGTAAAATATTTGTAAGTAATATCTTTATTCTGAAAACTAAATAATAAAGTAAAGTAATATGTTTGTTCTGAAAACCTTTAATTTTCCTCGTAAACAAAGCTTATAATCCTTATATAATAAAAATTGTAGCCAAGGGGGCCCCCCAAAAAAAAATTAGCCACGGGCCCCCATTCTTCTAGATCCGGGCCTGCTTTAGACTATGTACACACACACACACACACACACACACATATATATATATATATACACACACGTCACCTCAGTAGAGTAGCATTGACTGCAGATGTGAAGCAAGACTTTTTGAGAATAAAGTTAAAGCCAGAGGACAGAGATGTAGTAAGATATCTGTGGGTGGATACGAAAGACTTGTTGGAAAATGAACCCAAGGTTCAAGCATATAGAATGAAGTCAGTGTTGTTTGGCCTCAGCTCTAGTCCATTTCTGTTGGCAGCTACTATGCAGTACCATTTTAAGAAATATTTTTAAGTCTATCCTAATACTATTGAACACTGGAATAACTTGGGGTGTTAGACCCCGCTAAGTTACTAGGTTTCTAAACAACAACAAAGGCACTTACCGGTGCTTTGATTTAGATTTTCTTTAGGGCCTACCATAGATTTACAGCGTCCCACAAAGCGGCCTACCTAACTCTCTAACCTCACTAATTTAGAAGTTATAGACATTACCCCTAACTGATATAATTATTAGACAACTTCCTACTTAAATTTGTCACTTTAGAAACATCACCAAATTAAACCTAGCACCAACGATTTAGTCAGATATAAATAATCATGCTGTTAGTTCAGCCCAAACAAACGAACAGACAGCGTTCCGCTGTTTATCCTTTTGTGTTGCCATTCAGCTTTCTTTTACTGACTTTTCCCTTTAGTGACTTTTAGACTATATACATATATATACACACACACACGTCACCTCAAACACATAAGGCAAGATTTTTATGTTGATGATTAGCTGTGTTTAGGGGATAATACAGAAATGGCTAAACAGATATTCACGGAGGCTAGAGCTTTAATGAGGGAGGCTGGCATGGAGCTTAGAAAATGGCACACCAGTCATTCTCAGTTACAACAGTTTTATGATTGTAAATTGTGACTTGGTCCGCAATTGATATGGACCGTGACTTATTTTTGGTTGGCAAGGTACTGGTATTGATGGGTACCATAATGAAATTGACTGGATTCTTTGGATCTGATATATTTGCATGTCAGTTATAAATAGATATAGAGTGTAACATATTTGTGGATAGTAGCCTATTATGACTTTCATCCTCTGGATCCAGAGATTCTATCTCTAGTTTTAAATTGATAATTAATTAGTTTTAACTTGATAATTAATTAGTTTTGTAAAAATTGGTTGTTGCCAATGTACAGGCAGTTTTTACATAGTGGAGCCACCTCGATGGGCCGAAGTGGCCCCTAGTGTGCCCACTATAAAAATTTCTTATGTTCTTAAGTCAGTCCTGTGTCGGACCTGATACAGCAGAAAGTATTGAGAATTCTGGTGTAGTGCCTTGCACCACCGGATTATCTTTTATTAATGAAAATTGCCACAAATTGGCACGAATGAAATATTTTAAATCTAAATAAATAAATACAAATTAAATGTCCAGTTAAACATGTCCAGTGATTAATTTTAATTCTTAAGCATTCAGTGAATAGAAATTTAATTAAAAATTAGAGCGCAATTATTAAAGAAGTTCAAACAAATATAAAAATATATTTTGTGCCTTTTAAACAATGTAAATTTTGGGGGCATGGTGTGACTAGACTTGAGTTTGCTTTTATGGATTCTTTTGGCTTGTTGGTAAAATTGTGGAGTAAAACAAACGTATTTGCAACGACAACACAAGGGACGCCAAGTTTCCACATTTTATATACAATCTAAAAGCACGGCGCCAGCAAGCAAGATTTTCTTCGTGGTATGTTTCTTGTTCATAATGTTTATTTTTTTACTACTGAATATCTGTATGCAATACCACATACTGTGGACATTAACAAGCCTTACATATACTGTTTGTGATTAGTACTGAAAGATTCATATTATAAATTATCTTAGACTAAGTTAGGCCTATCTATGCAAAAGCCAAATTGTAAATTACTCTAGCCTAGCTGAGGCCTACCGTAGCCTTTGTTTTAGATAATTAGGTAATTATTCGTTTTTTGACCCAGTCTCTTTTTATAATGAGAGCAAACTTTTCTGGTCAATTTTGAGGTGTTCTGCACGAATCTGCCATCCGTTTCCTGTGCAAATGCATAGTTTTCGAGATATCGTCATCTTGAAGACTACGCATTTACACAGGAAACGGATGGCAGTTTCGTACAAAACACCTCAAAATTAACCAGAAAAGTTTGCACTCGTCATTTTCGTTTAAACTAACGAATTTAAACGAAAATATCATGACTTAACCTAACCAATCATCAAGGGCGTACAGTTGACCTAACCGGTGTCACGTACTGAACTGTCCGCAAAACATTAGGGACCGATCAATTTGTGATGCGTGATCTTTACGGGGGCTCGGCCCCGTACCCCCGAGACCTAAATTATACAAATGATAATGTAATAACATGTGCCAACCTTGCATAGGTAGTCCGCTAAATTTCGCATGCCCTTAAACTGAAATGACACGTTTATTTTTAGGATTTTTTTTACGGCACCTAAAGACCTTCTGGTCTTTTCTTAAAATACAAGCACTATTGCATTTAGGCCAGGTCACGGATGTCTTAATTATTCCGTGATTGAAAAAAAGGTCTAAACTCTTGTCTTCATCGAGGGCAACATGGCGGATCACGTCTTCAAAATCAAATATGCATAACTGACACGTCATACTTCAAGTCACAAAAAACCAAACTGAACAGACAAACCATTGCTAAAAATAATTTACTTGTAAAACAGAACAAATTGAATTACGCAGAAGTAGCCAGAATCACCAAAAATAAGAAATATTCACCAAATAGTCGATATATATATATATATATATATATATATATTTGAAAAAACACCAAAAATAGGAAATATATTTTAATAAAAAACACATTTTATACAAATTTGCACAAGATAATATATATTTTTTCTTATTCAGTTTTGATTGGTTATTCAATATATATTGGTTACAGCTGGGTGTGACTGGGTCAAAAAACGAATAATAACCCATAATTAACCTCAGCCTACTATATTGAAGAGGCATAGGCCTGCCCATTAATTTTCTTAGTATACTTTACTTTATAAGCCTATTATGTTTCATGTTATTTTCTTAGCAGATGGCCTACATAATTTCTTAGATAGTTTTCCTGTTCAACTTAGCACAATCCCATAATGAGGATTAACTGTAATTTATCATCCACAGGTTACTGGGCCTATATAGCATATATATTTTAATTATCAATTTTTGTCATTTTTATTATGTATCATTTTTTTCTGGCATACCACTTACAGTATTCTTGTCTGTCTCTTTGCAGACAAGGTTGTCATTGTGGCTATTAGTTACATATTAGTATCTGTTACATATTAGTATTAGTTACATATTAGTATCTGTTACATATTCGTATTGGTTACATATTATTATTAGTTACAGCTATTAGTATCAGTATTAGTTGCAGATTGTTATATATTAGCTAAACGGTGCCATATTTAATTTCGCATTTATATATCAATCAAAGTTGTTACGGGTAAAAATCCTCTTTGCATTTACAAATAATTGTTGCACATAGTTTATTAATTGTTGTCAATAAAATACAAAATTCATGTTGACAATTTTTATAATCCATCCTCCCTTTTTCATTAAAATTATTTTTGCGCGGCAGTGCCGGATGCCAATCCAGTATTTGGGCGCTGGTGACCTTGGCATTTAATTAATTAATTATCTACGTAAAGGTCTATAATAAATTAGACCCTTACACTGGTATAAAGTAGTTGTGGGCAATAGACACCAAGGTGCTAGGCATTGTTTGGCAGCAAGGAGAGGATTTGTTTACCTTCAATGGGAAATCTTTAGTAGAGCTGGCTAAAAATGAGACAAGGTGGACAAAACATATACAGCTCTTAGATTGGCTTCGAAGGTCTTTGATCCTGTTGGATTCCTGGCTCCATTTGTGATAAAGTAAAAAATTTGGTTTCAGAGCCTCTAGGAAATTGGACTTGGTTGTTGTTGGTTAGCCGCTCAGCCCACCCTGATCGAGCAAGCCGGCGGCACGCAGGTAACCGATCGCCCTCTCCGGAGTGGACCAGAGGTTCAGCGCACTCGTGATGATGCGTTGTGTTCTATGTTGTGCTAGAGCGGTACAGTCTGTCATAATGTGTTCAATTGTTTGTGGTATGTCCTGGCACAGGTGGCAGGTGTCGTCTGTGGAGTTGTCTAGTCTGTGTTTATATATCTGTAAGTTGGAGTAATGTTCACATCGGAATCGTGCTAAGTTAACTCGATCCGATCTGCTCAGGCTGGTCTCTGACCTGTGAATGGGTGGGGGCTTCGCACTTAGGACCGCATTCGAGGGTTACAGGAGGTTTCGAGTGTGTGAGTGCTTTGTGGGTTAGGTGTGTGTGTGTATGTGTTTTCTGTACTGTGTGATGTCTGTGGGGCGTGGTATGAAATGGAGTATTTGGTTATAATGTCTCTCTAGTGTTACCTTAATGGTGCGAGGTGTTGGTGCATGATTGTACATGTAGTGGCAAGTGTGTTGTGGGCTAATTAGTTGTCACTGCTGCCATGAATTGTGTTCCCCTCATGTTTAAATGTTCCCTAATTTTCAGTATTTTTGTTTCTGTGTGCAGGTGTTCTATTGGTGTTGTTTGAGTACATCCTATAATGATACGAAGTGCGTTGTTTTGTATTGTCTGTAAGGTGTTTATGTGTGTGTTTGAGATAATGGGTGCCCAGTATGGGCTAGCATAGTCCATAACTGAGCGAATATATTGTTTGTATATGAGTGATGTTGTTTCCTGCTGATGTTCAAAGTTTGTGCCTGTTAGTACCCTAAGCGTGTTAAGTTTTCTTGTACATTTGTTTTTAATGTCCTGAATGTGGTTTGCAAAAGATAATAATGTGTTGTATGTGACCTCAAGTATTTTGGTTCTGTGAGTGTGTGGAATGTTGGTGTTGTTTAGTATAAGCTGTGGAGTTATCTGGAGTTCTTTTGTGTTGCTTGTTAGCAAGGTGATGGTTGATTTTGTGGGCGCTACTTTGAGTCTATTGTGTGTGAGCCAGTCTTGTATACTGTTTATGTATGTTTGTAGGTTATTTGTAGCGGTGTCGATGTTGTAGGTAGATGTTAGAGTGATGTCATCTGCATATGACGATAAGGTAAGTTTGTTATCTATGGGTGTTGGAATGTATAAGTTGAACGGTGTTGGTGAGAGAACAGAGCCTTCAGGGACCCCCGTTCGGAAAAACTTGTTTTTGGATGACTTGCCATTAAATGTGACATGTGAGTAACTTCCTGAAAGATAGTTGCTCAGCCACCTTTTGGTGTTATTGTGCATGTTTGTGTTGAGTATTTTGTTTATGAGAGGGAAGCGTGGTAGAGCATCAAATGCTTTACTAATGTCTATTGTTGCTAATAGTGTACGTTGAGCTGGTCGTCTGGAGTTGATGCCATCCATGATGTGCTGCGTGAGGTTGTGAGTAATGTCGTGGTTGAGTGGTGAGGTCTGAATCCATGTTGAGTAGGCGACAGTGGTATGTGTGGGTTGGTGATTTGTAAGATTAGTCTCTCTGTTACTTTGGAAGGTGTGCATAGTAAAGTAATGGGTCTATAGGAAGCTGATTCTGTTGGATTTTTGTTTGGTTTGAGTAGTGTAATAATTTTACCTTTTTTCCATATGTTAGGAATAATACAGTGTTGGTATGAATATGTGCTGATGTTTGTGAGAGCGAGTATTCCCTGTGGGCCCAAGTGTTTAAAGTGTATGTTAGATATATTGTCTGGTCCAGTAGCCTTTGAATTCTTAATGTTTTTGATGATCGTGGTGGTCTGGTCTGTTTTGAAGGGTGTAATGCGTAGCCCTGTTCAAAAATCAACGTTTTCTTATTTTCATAGGTTTCTGTACTTTTTCCCATGCTTTTTGACCTGAAAAGGCCGAAAATCACAACCATTTTGACCTAGGTTGTTGGGAAGCATTGCCGCATGGAGCTTTAAGTTTCTGCCTTGAAATCGGCCAAAAGCACCAGTTCCGGGGTCCCTTGAATCATGTTTTGCACTATAACTTTTTATCTAAACAAGATAGAGCAACAAAATAGGCACCAAATTAAAGTGTTTTTAATCCTCTTTCTAACTTATACAATTATGATAGTCTTGGAACAAGAAATGGCACATTGGTACATACAAAGTTTTCAGAAATATCACAAAATTCGTTTTCTCACACTCAAGGCAGACAAGGCGCCTTATTCATGACACAAATTTGAGATTAACATTTTGTCACAAGTCTAATCGATCAAGAAGTGAAAGCATTACATGATGATTAATTTCATAATGACATTTACACAGTCAGTTGTTGAGAGTTTGTTTCTTGAAGCTGTCAAAGCGGCGTCTGTTGAACTCCACAGCTTGAAGGAGATAGTCCCTTTGCTTGGCATCTGTTGTTATGACATTTGCAAAGTCGCTCATCATCTTGACACCACGTTCAGCAATGTCATTCACCGCTTTCAGATTCTTAACATAGTCCAACGCTTTTCTGTAGTCCTCATTCTGTGGCCAAGACGTGACAGGTTCCAGAAGCCACTCGGATCCAATGTTCAGTGTGTCCAGCAGGAAATGTGATTCTGGGCCAATTAGATCAACCAGGGTGGTCTTAGCTGTGACTCTCTGGAATAGAGGCTTTCCTGTTCTGAAGCTGTCTAGCTTCTCAGTGGCATGTAACTGGGCAGCAATGTCGGGCTTCAATGTGTCACTCAATCTACTGCTGAACAGGGCAAATGGCACGACTTCCTGCGTCAGGTACCATTTGTGGTTTTCCATCTTATTAAGTACTGCATCAGCAAGCTCTGGGTCAGTTTTCTTGTACTTCAACATGTCCTGGATTAGACTTAGATCATTCACGGGAGCATCTGCAGCAGACATTGACATCATCCATACAGGAGTGTAGAACAGCGCAAGGAAGGTGTTGCGTCTTTCCAGCTTTGATACAGTGTCTTCGTCGTACTCAAGTTGATCTGCAAACATCAGCATTTTCATGGAGTACAGGTTTCTGGCCATCCATCTGGCCTGATGAATGGCGCCTGGTCGACTCCAGTGAATACCTCGAGGAGGCGTTCCTCCAAGAACAATGACTGTCAGTTCAGCCATTTCCCTGTAGTCGGCTCTTGGAAGCCTTTCTGCTGTTAGAATGTCTTGGAGTATTTCTTCACTGTTCTTCTTCTTTTCCTTCAGCCATTTGCTATTGATAGCCAGCATCTTTGGGTTTTCCTTGGACAAGTCCGTCCAAACATCCTTCAGATGCTCAAACCAGGGATTATCTGGCCCCTTCACCTTCCCAAACAGCTTCTCCCAAACTGCTCCTACTAGGATTTCCAGGATGTGATGTCGACAGGCCAGATAAAACACCTTTTTGTTCAGCATTTTCTCTAGCAGTTTGGCAGCTCCTCTGTGAACTCCACTGTTACTGGATGTAGTGTCAAAAACAAGGGCAGTAACATTATCCGTAAGTTCCCATGTCTCCAGTAAATCCATTGAAGCCTCAGCCTGAGCTGTGCCAGAAGAATTGTCGATGACAGGTACTCCCAATAACTTTCCTTCAGTGTATGAAGGTGGACCAGACACTAGCACAGCTAAAGTCTCTGAGGTACTTCCAGGTTCACTGCCCAAGACATCTTTGAGCAACTTTCCATCCCAGTGTAAGGCAGCGTACTGTGGGGGTTTTTCACAAAACTTGGACATGTGACTCTGGCTGATATTATACCTGGACAGCATTCTGTTGCGACGTGTTGTTGTTGAGGTTGAGATGACGAAGTTATCCAGATCAGCCCCTCCAGCTTTCAAGGTGGCAGAAACCATGGCAGTAACTTGATTGTCTGATAAACCAAGACGATCAGCTGTATTGCAGATGACATCACATTCCATGACCTTCCTTGGAAACGTCAAAGTCACACTAGTCACAGTGTCTTGATGGTGAGAACATCCAGGACGAGGCTGATGGTAATCCATGTCCTCTGTGTTAGCATCGTTGTCAGTTGAGTCACCCCAGGTAATGTCATCCACATGAACAACTGCCTCTTGTTCTGCTGCAGCTGTAAAATAGTACAACATGTTAAGACAGTAATTGTTAAGTACATGCTAAATATCGCAATGGAGTAAAACTTAAAACTTTTTGTAACGTTCAAAGTAATTAGTTTTACCTTGTTCTTGTCTATGCTGCAGTCTTTCATTCCTCGCTGCTTGCTGCAGGGATCTTGTCTCAAAAATCTTGTCATGACCAGACATATGACCTTTCCTCTCAGTCTTTTGGTCTTCGTAGAACCTGATATCCTCATCTTTCTTCTCTCTGGATAACAGTCTGTTGTTCTGTATTTCCTGGATTGCATCTGGAGCTCCTATATCGAACAGGCTGTCTAATTCCAGCACAAATGCTCCTCTTTTTCCTCCAGGGTTACTTGCTCTTCCTTTGCTTTTCACCAGAGCACGATGTTTCTCATGTAGTTTCATGAAGAGCTTCATTGCGTTGTACTTAGTCATTGTCTTGATCCTAGCCATCTGCCAGAATGGGATGATAGATTCAACTGTTTCATATGCAAGGTCTTGAACCATGGGCCTCCCTGCATTTTCCGGTAAATTCTGAAGATTAAGGAAATACTGGAACGCCTGTCTGTTGGTGGGAAGCTGGGAACCACTGATAAAAGCTGAAGGGTATCCAACCAGGAAAGTTTCAGTGAGAGATCTGGTAGATGGCCCAGTTGACACCTGCCTGTGGACAGTACGTGGAGGTTCTGAGATATCAACTGTGCGCCCACGGAGCTCCCTCAGCTCCTTGCTTAATGCCATTGTGAAGTTGTAACTTGTAGATGGTTTTCTAGATTCTGATTGAGTTTCTGTTGTTTCCTGAAAAATGATAGATTATTATTATTATTATTATTATTAATTATTATTAATTATTATTAATTATTATTTATTTATTATTATTATTATTATTATTATTTATTAATTTTATGCTCTTTCATTTGATACCTAATTTGTTGCTCTATCTTGTTTAGATCAAAAGTTAAAGTGCAAAACATAATTCAAGGGACCCCGGAATTGGCGCTTTGGCCGATTTCAAGGCAGAAAATTTAAAGCTCCATGCGGCAATGCTTCCCAACATCCTAGGTCAAAATAGTTGTGATTTTCGGCTTTTTCAGGTCAAAAAGCTGTTTGTCTGTCTGCGTGTTTCTGGTTGTTGTCTCTGTTTAGGTGACTTATCTTTGCGTAGTGATTAACTAGAATGTTAGCTTGTTGTGTATATGTTGGGATATTATTCTGGCTGCGACAGATAGCCGGAGTGTGAGGTGTGGATGCCGCTGTTAGAGTGGGTAATGCTGTTTATAGTCTTGCATAGCCTGGATGTATATGTGGAGTGGTTTAGTGTTGTTATGAATTCCCTAAATGTTTCTGTTTGTTTTTCTTTAAATTTGTTGTTTATTTCTGTGTTGAGCTGATGTATCTGCTGTTTTATGACTTCTGTGTGTGGTGTTTGTGTGTTATGTTTGAGGTTGTTACGTTGCCTTATGAGGTGGGCTATTTCTCTAGTGTAATTTGGGTTGTATTTCCTAATGTTGCCCTTGGGTATATATTTGTTTGCATTATTGATGATCTGATTGAATGGCTTGAGTGTTGTATTGATGTTTATGATGGGTGTGCTGTTTAATGTGGTGAATTGTTCTTCAGTCTGTATTTTGAACTGTTCCTAATCAGCTTTCTTGTAATTTCTGTTAGTGTGCCTAAAGCTGTTGGGGCAGAGTGTAGAACGTGTTGTAATGATGATGGGCAGGTGGTATGATGACAGTTGTTTTTCTGTTCTCCAGTGTGTATGTGTTGCTAGTGAGGGGGAACAGAACGTTATGTCTGGGTGAAGTTTGAGTATCCTGCTTCATGTGGTATGTGTGTATGTTCTTCTGTGTTGTTAAGAATGAAGAGGCTGTTTAGTTGTGTGGCTATGTTGGCGCCTCTGGTGTTGTTTTGGTTGTGCAGGTACCAACTAGTATCTTTAGCGTTGAAGTCTTCTCCTAAGATGACATTAGTGAGAGAGGCCAGATTGTGTAACTGGATTGTAATTGGCTGGCACCTGAAGTGAACTATCTGGTGGAATGTAAATGTTGATGAGTGTGGTGTTGTGTTTTGCACGTGTTTTAATGTTAACTGCCTGTATTTCTATCGTGTTATCTGCTTGGATTGTGTTTGTAATGTTTTGGGTGGCATCAGTGTAACTAATGATTTTACGTATGTAAGTGATGAGTCCACCCCCGTGACCCAGTACGATCTTGACGGATCGCCGTAAAGTCAGGGATGGTGGGTGTTTTGTGTGTGCGTTTTAGTTTTTTTTCTTGTATAAGTGCTATGTGAATGTTTTGTTTGTGTACGAATTCCCTAAGCTGCATGATTTTGTTTGTGAGGCCAACTACGTTGTACTGTAATTTGTTAATATTATACTTCTGTATGTGTCTTATGGTCCTATTATGTCTATGTCTTTGTGTATGGTGACATGCGTAAGTTGCAGTGGGGCCTGGATTAGTCTTAATGTCGCCGGAGAGTAAGAGTAGTCCGGGGAGCACGTCCGGTACGCAATTGGGACCAAGAGTTACCCGATCATATGGTGATAAAGTGGAAATATTGGTTCAAAGAATTGGCACATCTTGGAGACATTGAAATCCTAAGATGGTACTTTAGAGAATTGAACAATAGTCCAGATAATTTGGAGCTGCACATCTTTTGTGATGCAAGTGAGGAAGCCTATGCAACTTGCATTTATATATGAGGCACATTCGAAGAGGAAGTAAGTTGCAGGTTGGTTGCTGCAAAGAGCAGTGTAGCTCCTTTGAAAAGGCTTTCTATTCCAAGGTTGGAATTGATGGGTGCAGTCATTGCTAGTCGACTTGCAGTTACAGTGCAAAACTCTTTGAGCCTTTATGAAATTCCAAGCTATTATTGGACAGACTCCACTATAGTTTGGCACTGGTTAAGAAGCCAGGCAAGGAAATGGAAACCATTTGTTGTCAATAGGGTGGAGGAAATTCAAGCACACACAGATCCAAAGCAATGGAAGCATTGTCCAGGCACCCAAAACCCAGCTGATTTACCAACACGAGGAATTTCAGTGAAAGATCTTGCACAGTCAAGTTTATGGGGGAATGGGCCAAAGTGGCTAAAACTTGGAAGTGAAAATTGGCCTTCTAATCAGCCTATTGTAGGAGAATGCCAGGCTCAAGAAGAATGGGTGAGTGAGATGAGAAAATGCACTGTGAACAGCTGTCAAGTTATGCAGCAGGACCCCATATTGAGGCTTGAGGACATTAGCAGTCTGAAAAGGTTGTTAAGAGTGACAGCATGGGTATATAGATTTACAAACAACATTAAGGGAGAAACAAGAAGGGAAGGAATTCCGAACAGTAAGGAGATTCAGCAAGCCAGGCAATACTGGGTGCGGGCCCGTAGCCAGGCTTATACCTTTAAGGAGGCATCCAAAACATTTGAGGGGACACAAAAATGTCATCCTTTTAAGTGGCGAAAAAGCCTTCCCTATACCTTGTCTTGCCATACAAATGCAGTGATAAATAATCTTGGACACATTTGGGTACTAACTTAACCCTTAAATGGTAATGCGGGGTGCTGCTGAACCCCGCTCATCATTGAAACTAAATGTTTGTAGTCTTCCCAACAACGTGTGTGGTTGAAACTTCATGTACCTTCAGTGTCCCTTGAGCCTTCACAGAGGTCGGGTTCGCAAGTGTGCTCTCTGGGCTGTGTGCAGTCACAGTATGCGTCGGGTGTGGCGCCACCCCGCATTACCTAATGTGTGATAGTCCTTGTGTTTGAGTATTTTGTGTTTTATGACATTTGTGCATTTCATTCCTTTGTGGACGAATCTTACTTGTTGCTGAAAAAACCCATGTGCTAAATTGTGGTGGATTATAATGAAATTTAATATTTATTTTGTGTTTTTCAGGTAAGTATATAATTTGCAGGGTAAAAAAAGACAAAATAAGTTACAGTATGGCTAGTAATGTCGAAGACAAAGACATTGACGTTGATGAGCCAGAAGTGTCTGATGTGAACACTGATGAAGAAGACAATGTTGAAGTAATGACTATGTATGATAGTAGTGAAGGTGAAGAATATATGCCACAACCAAACGAGGATGATGATACTGATAGTGGAGAGGAGACCGTGAGAAACAGCTGCCCCAGACACAGCCACACACCTGCTGCCGCTGTTGCTACACCTGCGACCAAGAGGCGGCACCACCATGAAGGAGTGCCCCACCGCTTTCAAAGGACATCAATCCAAGGCAAGAATGGGCACCCCTGGAGCACTAAGCTATCTACAAGAGCACATTCCCGGACTCCCCAGCACATCATCATCCCACCCATGAAGCCCGGCCCCACTCATAGAGCTGCAGCTGCTATGAATCTCCTTGTATGTCTGGAACTGTTCCTGACCGAATTTATCATTGACCACATTCTCGACTGTACCAATGACACCATCAGGTCTTTGGCTCAAAACTATCAGAAACAGCCGGCAACAGTGGACAGTGCGACAGAACCTGAGATGAGGGCTCTCTTGAGAGTCCTTATATTCTCCGGAATGAGTCATGATGACCAGAAAACAGCCGTTGACATGTGGAGTCCACAATTTGGTCCTGCAATATACAGGGCTGCAATGAGTGAGAGGCGCTTTTGCTTTCTCCTCAGGTGCCTCCGCTTTGACAATAAAAACACTAGGGAAAAGAGACTACTATTTGTAAATAGCTACATGTTATATGATGTATATCAGTATTCGAGAATAAATAATTCGCATATACAGGGTTCATATAGGCACTAAATGTGGCCTGTGGAACTTGCGCCATAAAATCACAACCAAAAATAAGCAACATTTTACTCGTCTCTTCTACAGCTGTGTGTGCATTAACGGGCCTGCCAGTCCTTCCATGTCTTCCTCCACTATCTTACAGTCAGTGGTTGCCCAAGGATCTCCAAGAAACTTTAATTTTTTTTATTATAATTTTTTTGGTTTGTTAGTCTTTTTTACGGGAAATAAGCAAATATTTTTTCTGTTCATTTATTTGAAATACATATTATACTTATACTGTCATTATTTTGTGATTAAAAGTTAGTTAATACATGGAATAATCCATTTGTAACACCGTTTTTTCATTAAATTCATAAACTGATTTTTGGCTAATATTTTTCTTTTGCGGTGTGGTAGCACCCCGCATTACCTAACGCGCTCCTCTGGTTGAGGATTACCTATTAAGGGTTAATTGAGACTTAAGTACCATAATTATGTGCTTGATATATTATGAAATTAAAGGAAACTAACCATTATCATTTTTCCATATGCATATTATCAGAAAATACTCGTGTATTAAAAATACCTCACAAAAAAGCACAACGCGAAAACACTGTACAGTAATACAAAGTTAAGTAGGAAACAATGTAACACATCAGACCATTAGTTTCCGGGTTTCTTTTTTAAACTGACAAGATATCATGTACTGAAAGTGTTGTTGTTTCCTCCTTCTCAAATGCTAATTAAACTAGTTGACATTTCCTGGCATGGCTCATGCATCGTCTGTAGGATGCTAATAGTCGAGTGACTGTGGAGAAGCTTGCCTCACACGTCGCAGTCGATGCGCCAATGGTCACAGCAGAGCAAAGAAGAAAGTAAATATTCAGAAAGGCTGGCTGAAACTGCTTGAACCATTCCAGAAACTTGTCCAGCTTTGTACGTTGATCAGAATACTGGAGTTCATCTGGTAACTTTGACAATGTCATGCTTCTTGCAACGGCAACCTCATGAGAGAGCAGTGCAGTATCAAGTGACACTCCTGTGTTTTCAAGTAATGAACATATTGGAAACAAATTATCAAATACCAGAAAATTATCAAATGAAGGTAAGAAACAACACAATGATTTCACAAGTGAAGAATTTAATTCAGGAAATCTGCCATCCAACTCTGTTGTAATGTTGTCAATAATGTTAAAATAAATGGATAAGAATGGTTGAGAAGAATGGTGTAGGTGCCAGTTTGTTGTGTCACCACATAATCGTCAAGATTACGTGAAAGCTTTCGTATCACAAAAGCATCCATCACAGCTGAAATAGGGAACATAATATACAATATGCAAATAATTACAGTTGAAGTAAATATCGAGGTAAATAGAAGAAATGCGACTGATTCACTGGACAACAGTGCTTGGGGAGGCAGTGCCCCTCAGTGCCTTCCCGCGGCTACGGGCCCGACTGGGTGGTATATGTGCAGAAGGAAAAATTTGAAGAGAAAATTGCTCACCAACAGTCCATTACAGGTTCTACCAACACATTCTGCTCTCAAGGGTTTGGATGTGTTTTTGGATCAGGATTTATTGAGAGTAGGAGGTAGACTACAGTTTTCTGGGCTTCCATAGGAGAAAAGACATCCAATTTTTCTACCTTCTTGGGGGGCACTTTGTGGAACTTTTGATCCTGGATACGCATCATAAGTTATTGCATGCTAGAGTTAGAGAAGTGATAATAGAGATCAGACAACAGTTTTGGATTCCCAAAATTAGACAAGTAGTAAAAAAGGTCTTGCATAGATGTGTAGTTTGCAAGCGTTGGAGTGCAAACCCTTATCATGAAGTGGTGGCTCCACTTCTAAGAGAACGGTGTATTTATAATGTCCCACTTGATGTAGTGGGAGTAGACTTTGCAGGTCCAGTCTATGTGTATGAGCAAGGAGAATCTAACAAAGGTTATACATGTCTTTTCACATGTGCTACCACCAGAGCAATCCATTTGGAGTTGGTAAACAACTTAAGTAGTGATGTATTTCTTTTGGCCTTTAAAAGGTTTGTGAACAGAAGGGGTTTCCCAAATAAAATCATATCGGATAATGCAAAAACCTTCAAAAAGGATGCAAAGGAACTCCAAGAAGTTTGGTCCTTGCTAAAAGAGGAGGGATTCCAAACCTACTTTTCACACCATGGGTACAGTGGGAGTTTATTGTTGAGAGAGCACCATGGTGGGGAGGATTTTGGGAAAGGCTAGTGAGAAGTGTAAAGTGTCCATTAAATAAACTTTTCGCTAATGCTCATTTGAGCAAAGAAGAATTCTGCACTGTTTTGTGTGAAGTAGAAGCAATGGTGAACAACAGGCCCATCACCTTTGTTTATAACAGTATGCAGAGTCATTGACACCAAATCATTTTCTTTGTGGTAAACGATTAACATCAAACCTCAGTTTGTCAGAAGAATTACAGCCTATCCAGAGCACTCAAGAAGAGTTAACCAGAAGGTTCAAGTACTTTGAAGAGCTACAAGATCAGTTATGGAAGAGGTGGCAGATGGAATACTTGTCAGAACTCAGTTATTACCCATCAGGCAATGTAAAGGGCTCCAATGCAAATTGTATCAAGGTGGGAGAAGTGGTAATGATTGGGGATGAAAGACCAAGGCAATGCTGGAAGCTTGGCATAATTGAAGAGTTGTTTGTTGACAAAGACAATTTAGTTAGGTCTGCACTGGTAAAGACTTCAGGAGGAAAATTAGAGAGACCTATACAAAAACTCTATGCTTTAGAAATCAGCAAAAACACGATAGTCAAGATGAAGCATTTGGGTTACAGCCTCATGGAGAAGGCTTGGCTAAACTTGCAGAAGGTAATGACAACAATGCCTCTTCGGTGGGGTGTGTTAGAAAATCTAGAAAAGTATTGAAAAATTTATTGAAAAATTTATTTTTATTTTTTGAAAGAGAGATTATTTAGGTGTAATATTAAGGTTAAGTTTACTTTAAATAGACACAGTAATTATAGAAATAATAATGGCCCATTTAGACACTGTCAACATAGCTACAGACTTTTTCACTGTAGGCTGCAGTGGTTTTCAGGTTAAAATTTGGTCAGCAGCCAGATTACTAACTATGGTCAAGCTAAATTCATTAAAATCAATTTAGACTTACCAAAAATGAAGTTGCCAGTTGAATGTTACCCTTTCTGTTTCTAACTAATCCATAAGTTTCATTTAGTTTCCAGATTTGAATTTTATTTGTTAAGTTTTAAGTTACTATTTAACACACTGCTAGGTTATTTATTTGTAGGGGCTATTTCCCAGACCTAGGTTTTGCAGGTTAAGTTAGGCTAGGGCTATATTGCCCTTAAGTTTTTGTTTTTAAAGGTTTAAGGTTTTGAAGGTTTTTACTCAAGTTAAGTTAGGGCTATATTGCCCTTAAGTTTTAATAGGGGCTGTAACAGCCATTTAATTATTTAGTTAGGGCAGTTGTAGCCCGGTTCGAGTTTCTTCTAGGTACCTAGTTTTTCTCTTACCTTAGTTATTTTCTTTAATTAAATTACTTACACCTAGTTCTGACAGGCCTCTATTTAGTTAAACAGGGTTTTGGTTTAATTGCAGTGGTTATTAATGAGGTTTAAAGGTTGACTTTAAGTTGCCCGGTTAGTTGGGGAACCACGAGAATCTTTTACGAAAAAACTAGCCCGCTTCATTCAGCAGTCAAAATTTTTCAAGAATGGACAAAGCTCCGTTTTTCTTTGTCTCAGAAACTTTTTTCTTTCTTCTTTTTGTTAATTAGGGAAACCCAACTTCACTAGTTGGTTAGAAACGAGGGTTGTTATTTTTATTCTATATTTATTTTGTTTAAATTTTATTTGGAAATATATGCGGTTATTTCTAATCACTTTTTTTAACATTCCCCCCAAGGGGAAAAAATTTACTCAGAATTATATTCTTGGAAATTTTTATTTATTTATTTTTTTGATGAATGAAAATGACATGCTCTACAGAAAAGTTCCTTTTAGGTGAAATATGAAAATGAAAGCGTCTTTTCTGTAGAACGTTAGTCCTAAGTTATAGCTATTTACAATTATTTACAATTTTCAATTTGTGGTCTTCACAAAGATCCACTCTGTATTTTCCTTTGCAGTTCTTCCCGAAATCTAACTGCAGCTTGTCTTTGTGGTCGGGGTTGAGTAGCGGCAGTAGTAGTGTCAGGAGAATCTACAGTTCCTGATTCTGTGGAAGAATTTTCCAGTTCTTCCAGGTCAATATTCGGTTTATCAGTTATTTCCAGTGGGTATAACCGATATATGTGTCTTCTGGAGAGATGACCATTGGGTGTTTTTACAGTTACATGCCTGATTATGCCATCTTCATCTGGGTGTAATGTTTCAATTACAGCAATCTTCCAGAAGTATTTGGGATTCATAGAATTTTCATCTAAGAGACACAGTTCTCCTACTTTAGGTTCTTTACTTACTGGTTGTTTGTGTTGTTGGTATTCTTTTTCCCTCAAACTACTCAAATATTCATATCGCCATCTTTTTTTGATTTCTTGAGATTGTTTAACTCCCTTATGAAAGTAATCCAGTATTTTCTTTCTTTCTTTGTCCTCTGTTGCTGTCATATAATCAGCATCCACCTGATCACCTTCATTAACAGCTTCTTGGGTATCATTAGTGGTTAAAAAGTTGAATTTGGTATTGTCATACCCAAAAAGCAACTTCAAAGGAGTTAGTAGGTCAGAGGAGGGATCTTCATTTGAGCTAACATTATTTCAAGAACAATTGTTTTTAGTTCAGTTAAAGGGATTTTTCTTCCTTTTAGGGAGGTATAGAGGGCTCTTTTGACTAAACCCACCATTCTTTCAGCTATTCCTAAGGTTCTGGGTGAATAGGCTGCTGTAAATTTCCACTGGATACCATGATCAGAGAGGTACTGAGACACAAGAACATTTTGGAACCAATGTTTAAGGTAATCTTCAGATCTTTTGAAGGTGGATTGATTGTCTGAAATCAAAACCTTTGGAAGGGAGTAGTTTAAGGACAAATGGTAGAGTTCTCTTAAAAAGGTTTTAGCAGAAAGGTCAGTGCAGATGTGAAGGCTGGTGAATCTGGTGGCGCAGCAAGTGAACAATAATAAGTAGACTTTCATGAATTGGTTATTCTCATCCTGGACAGAAATTGGACCAGCATAGTCAAGGGCAGTTTTTTCAAAGGGTTTTTCATAGCTTAAACGTTCCGTTACTAATGGTCCAGTAGTAGGCACTTCATAAGCCATGGCAAAGTATTTTTGGCAAAACAGACATTGTTTCAGAACCTTTTTAACTACTTGCCTTATTTTGGGGATCCAGAATTCCTGTCTGAGGAAATTGCATGTGGTAGCTAAGGTTGCATGACTGGCTTTTGCATGACATTCAGTTATGATTAACGTTGTTAAATGAGAATTTTCAGGCAGTAGTACAGGATACCTAGCAGAATAGTTAAGGTTGGTTGCATATTTATATCTCCCCATTGTTCTGACTAACCCTTCTTTGTCAATGAAGAGTTTTAGATTCTTTTGCAGCTTTGTTAGGTCCTCAACTTTTTCTCCTTTATTTAGTTTGTTGATTATTTCTTTTTCTTTTGAGAAATGTTGTTGCTGGACTAATTTTATCCAGTAATTTGTGGCCTTAGTTTTGTAAGCTGTATGATTTTTCTCCAAAACAGCAATTTGTTCTTCCATTGTTAGGTTACATTTGGGGTTATATTTGTGAGTGCGGAAGTACTTTAAGTTTTCTATGAACCGTAGAACATAGGCAGTGATTCTGACCAGTTTTTTCCTGTTAGAGAATTTTTCCATGTTTAACAAGGGAGTTTTTTCATTTATTTCTTTACAAGTTGTTTGACACACATTTATTGTTGTCTGTAAGGTTTCTTGGTGGGGGTTAAAAATTAAGTTGGTTGGCCATTCAATTTCATTTCTCAAAAATGTGGGACCATGTTGGTAAAAGGGAAGAAGTTTTTGAAATTTCTTGAAAGATATTGTTCTGGTGAGTAGGTCTGCTGGGTTGTCTTCTCCTGCTACATGTCTGAATTCCAGGTGATGGTTTAAGTTTCTTGTTGCTTCCTGAATGTCTTTCACTCTGTTTTTTACAAAGATGGATTTCATTTTTAGAGATTTTTGAGCAATCCAATTTAAAGCCACCTGTGAGTCTGTCCAAATTATTGTTTTGAAGAACTTTTGGTTTTCTGAGTTTTCTTCTAGGTAGGTTTCTTTAAGGTATTCTAGGACTTTGGTTCCTAGGCAGATTGCCATTAATTCCAAGTTACAAATGGTCCAATTTTTTGATTTGGGGTTGACTCTTGATTTAGCGTAAATTAGTTCGGATTTTCCATTTCCAACTAGATAGCAACTTACTGCATACCTTCTTGGCTGGCATCACAAAAGATGTGGAGTTGAAGATTTTCCATGAGAGGTTTGGATTTTCAAAAGCTTGTCTAGGAAAATTCAGAAATTCCACTTTGTTTATTTCTTTACAAAGTTTTTTCCATTCACCAGCATTTCAGGTTCTAGATATTCATCCCAATCTTTTTTGGTAGCTGCTACTTTCTGCATGAAGAGTTTTAATTTAAACACTAAGGGTGCAACAAATCCAATTGGATCAAACAATGATTGCACAGAACTTAGTATTTCTCTTTTAGTTTTGGCTTCTGAGTTCAAGTTTACAGTTTTTAGATGGAGTGTATCAGCATTTGTGTTCCAACCATATCCTAATAGTTTTATTTTCTTTATCTTCTGAGGAGGCTATGTCATGTTTTTCAAATAGTCCTTGAAGTTCTGAGTGATTGGAGGCCCATTCATATAGCTTCAAATTATATTCAATTAAGGTGTTTACACTATAATTGTAAAGGTCTTTGAGTTCTGAGAGATTGTTGGCATTAATTAAAGCATTGTCCATGTAAAAGCGGTTAGCTAGGTAGTCTGCCACTTGGTTTTGTTGTTCATTAAAAATGTGTTGGAGAGATTGTTGTAGTAAAAATGGACTGCTTTTGTTGCCAAAGGTAACTCTTATATTTATAGCAGATCAGGTTGTCGTCATTTGGAGCCAATTGGGTATCTTTTAACCACAGAATTTTGTGGGCATTGCAGTCAAATTCTGTTTGATATTTAAGTTGTAAATATGCTTTTTGAATGTCTCCAATCATCAAATATTTACCATGCCTTAATTTAATGCACAATTTTGCTAAATGAGGTAGGAGTGAAGGGCAGTCCTCAGTAGCATCATTTACTGTTATTTCTTCTGGTTTGCTTTTACCCGAGGGATCTACTACAATCCTAACTTTAGTTGTTTGTACTCCAGGGCGAACTACTGGAAAATGAGGTAAAAAATTTCCTTCTTGTTTTAAGCTTTCTGTTAGGCTACTTCTTCTATTATTCCTTCCTGGAATTGTTGTTCAAGGATGTCTGAATAAGGTTGCATTAAGTTATCTTTTTTTAATTTTTTGCAAGTGGACTTTAACCTGCTAATAGCATAGTTAAAGTTTGGTGAAATTTTATCTTTTTGGTCATTCCATGGTACCTTAACAGACAATCTTTCATCTTCTATTTTAACTTCCTTTTCAAAGTTTGCAATCAGATCTTTTTCTTTGTTTGAAAATGGTTCATCCCCAGAAATACCCAAGTTTTCTAGTTTGCTAAATTGTGCAATCTGGTGTTCAATTTTTTCTAGATCTTCATTAGAAGTTGTACTAGTAAGTAGAGGGTTGGTAATACAGAAGCTGATCTGATCTCTTATTGGTTCTTTTTCAGGGTAGTAATCTGAAGGGAAACCCAATAAAAGTATTCCATAGAAAGATTTATAACAAGAGGCAGTATGAATCTGATGAGTGCTGAGGGCAAAAAGTTTGTGGGTTGCAGCCCCAAAAATTAACATGAAGTCAGCCACTTCAAAGTGATCTGCAAGCTGATAATTTAAGGATTTTAAATAAGTTTGAAGTTTCAGTAATCCCTGAACTTCATATTTAATATTAATATCATCAATTATGATGGCTTCTATTTCTTGGTAGTTTCCAGGGTTTCTAGAATCCTCCAATTTAATTATAGCTACTTCATAATTTGGTTGTTTCTTGTTGGCTATAAATCCTGTTATGGTTATGGATTCCTCGTAGTGTTTAGTTGGAAGATTTAATTTTTTCACAAGTTCCTTGGTAATGTAGCTGGCTTGACTACAATTATCCAAAAGTGCTCTGCATTTAATTGATTTTTCTGAGTTTCTTATTCTCATCTGCATGGAAGGAATTAATGCTACTTCTTGATCAGTGTTTTTTAAACTTAATAAGTTAGTAACTTGTTTCCCTTGTTTTGAGTTTTCTTTTTGGGTAGCTACTTCAGTACTGGTTTTGGTTTTCTTATCTTCCTCTGGTTTTCCTTTTTGTTTGGTACAAAGGAAGGATAAATGGTTAGAAAACCTACAAAATGAACAGGGTTGGAAAGAAATGGGGCATTCTTTGGCTTGGTGTTTAGATGAGGTGCATTTAGTACAATAATTTAATTTAGCAAGTTTTTTCAGTTTATCCCAACTTTCAGGGAAAGAATCACATTTTGAGATTCTGTGAGTTTTTCTTACACAATTTGCAGTAAAGTTCTCTCTGGTCAGTATGTTGAGCTCTTCTTGAGGATTGTCTTTGGGTGGAAACTGCCAGAGTAGCTGTAGTTTGGCCAGAATACCATGGTTTTCTGGCTGGTTCTGGAGAGAAGTTTCTTTTTTGTTTAGGTATTAAGGTGGTTAATTCACTTTGACTTAGATCAAAATTAACATTAGCTAAGGTTTTGGTAGCTTCAGCAATGGCTTCTTTAAATTTATCAAAGTGGTCATAGAGTTTAAAACCACAAGTTCTTAAAAATTCCTGAGTTTCTTGACTTAGTTTATTATAATATACATACAAGAGTATATCTTCTAATTCTAATTTTTGAGTTTGCATTAAATTTATGGTAGAGTGCATATCTGCTTGAAAGTCATGAAGTGATTTAAAATCTTTGGTTATTTGGATTTGGTTAAAAGTGATTTTATTATGGAGAATTTAATTTGGCCTGGTGTTGCATAACAGCCCTCCAACTGCTGCCATGCTTCTTCATAAGATGTTTTACTTTCTTGCATGCAGTTTATTTGAATGGCAGGGTTTCCACTCAAATGTTGTTTTAGGTAGGCAAATTTCTCTTCTTCGGAAAGACCTATGTTATCATAAATGTTTCTGAATGAGGTCTTAAAGTTTTGAAATTTAGAGGGATTTCCATCAAATGGTAATATTTGAAGCTCAGGAATTTTAGTACTTATTCTTGGTTTAGGTTTGGCTTCGGCATTATTTTCTTTTTAGTTGTTAATGCTTGTATCATTTGATCTATTTCAATTTGGTAATAACTGTTTTTTTCATCTAGTTTTTCTTGTTTAGCCTCTGAGAAGCCTTCGGAACAAACATACTTACTAAGGATTTCCTCATCTAAATTTTGTAACTTGTCCAGTTGTGAGGACAAAAGCCGAGCATATGAATTTTTTTGTTCCTCATCCAATCATCCAATTCTCTTTGATTGTAGCTAAAAGTTTAGTAGCTGAGGCTCTGATTGCTCTCCTCTTTTTACCAATTTACTAGTTTCAAGTGCTTCCACATCACTTCCCAACCATGTCTCCATACTTTTTCCTGGAGTGGCTTCAGTTTCATTAGCCATTTTTTAGGTTTAATATTATAAATGATATTATCAATGATATTTATAATTAAATTTTCAGATTATGTAAAAAATTTAATTCACTGGATTTAAAACTATTGTATCAGAAATAAAACAAAAAAGGGTAACTAACTTCTCGACTGCCCACCCGGGGGCGCCATATTGAAAAATTTATTGAAACTATTTTTTGAGAGAGATATTATTTTGATGTAATATTAAGGTTAAGTTTACTTTAAATAGACACAGTAATTATAGAAATAATAATGGCCCATTTAGACACTGTCAACATAGCTACAGACTTTTTCACTGTAGGCTGCAGTGGTTTTCAGGTTAAAATTTGGTCAGCAGCCAGATTACTAACTATGGTCAAGCTAAATTCATTAAAATCAATTTAGACTTACCAAAAATGAAGTTGCCAGTTGAATGTTACCCTTTCTGTTTCTAACTAATCCATAAGTTTCATTTAGTTTCCAGATTTGAATTTTATTTGTTAAGTTTTAAGTTACTATTTAACACATGCTAGTTATTTATTTGTAGGGGCTATTTCCCAGACCTAGGTTTTGCAGGTTAAGTTAGGCTAGGGCTGTATTGCCCTTAAGTTTTTGTTTTTAAAGGTTTAAGGTTTTGAAGGTTTTACTCAAGTTAAGTTAGGGCTATATTGCCTTTAAGTTTTAATAGGGGCTATAACAGCCATTTAATTATTTTAGGGCAGTTGTAGCCCGGTTCGAGTTTCTTCTAGGTACCTAGTTTTTCTCTTACCTTAGTTATTTTCTTTAATTAAATTACTTACACCTAGTTCTGATAGGCCTCTATTTAGTTAAACAGGGTTTTGTTTAATTGCAGTGGTTATTAATGAGGTTTAAAGGTTGACTTTAAGTTGCCCGGTTAGTTGGGGAACCACGAGAATTTTTATACGAAAAAACTAGCCCGCTTCATTGCAGTCAAAATTTTTCAAGAATGGACAAAGCTCCGTTTTTCTTTGTCTCAGAAACTTTTTTCTTTCTTCTTTTTGTTAATTAGGGAAACCCAACTTCACTAGTTGGTTAGAAACGAGGGTTGTTATTTTTATTCTATATTTATTTTGTTTAAATTTTATTTGGAAATATATGCGGTTATTTCTAACCACTTTTTTTAACAAAAAGGAAGAGCCATTGTTGTCCCAAGGCGATATGATGACTAAGCTGATTGATGCAGCATTGTTTGTATATATTAAGTTAAGGTGTATATATATATATATATATATATATATATATATATATATATACACACATTATATATATATATATATACCCATCTCATAATTGTAAGGTTAGTGAAAAATTCATTTAATTTAGAGCTAGCAATTTTGGGCTCTTGTGGCATCATTGTTTTTGGTCACTGGCGCGTCCTTTTTACTCGTTTGTTGAATGCGGCACTTACAAGGCGTAGTCTTATAGAGAGCTCTTTTGCAATTCAGTTTGGTTGTTTAGACACAAGATTGTTGCATCGTGTAATGGTGCAGTTTGTGTTGTTGCAAGGTTTAGAAAGAAGACCATAAATTGTACCCCTTTGGATTTTCTTCTTAATTTATGGAACTGAGGCCTAAGGTAGTCCCACATCGAATCAGCAACCCTGAGGTAGGACCTAATAGACCTCCAAGTCCGTAAGTTTTAGTCTAGCTTACCTTGGGCTGTAGGTTGAAGTAGCTCCTCAGAGCTTGGCCGTTCAGGGCTCAGCTGGGATTCTGAACCCAGTCAAAATAAAATAAAAAATAACAATAACTACAAAATTGCCTCGGGATTGGCGACAAAGCCTATTGGGAATTGAAAAAATTGCCATACATAAAACCAGTGATGTAGTCGAGACCACCAAGTCCGAGACTGAGACCGAGACCGAGACCTGATCCTGTGAGACCAAGATCGAGACCGAGATCAAAGGTTCGAGATCGAGACCCTTAAAATTCGAGACCGAGATCGAGACCAAGCTCATGCCCTTTCAATTTGTTTTACACTACTATGGAAATTAGACTATGTTAAGTATATTAATAAACTAATAACTACTTTCTCAGATGTAGTGTGTTGAATGCAAAAAGTGTAGCCTATAAATTAACAAATGAATATATATATATATATTATATATATATATATATATATATATATATATATATATATATATATATATATATATATATATATATATATTATACACGTACTTTTTATTTATTTACTTCTTTTATATCTGTTACAGAAGGTTTGGTTTAATGAACGTACCCACTACCCAGTTTGACTTGTGCATTTATTTAAAGCATGATAGGTGCTCATTACACTTCAGGAACATCAGCATGCTCAGAAGATCTGCTGAAGTTCGACTTCTGTGGGGCTTCATTATTATGCCTCCATGGCTAAATACACGCTCAATTGGAGCACTAGAGGCAGGCACTGTTAAAACAGTCATGGCAATATTGGCCAGTGATGGAATTTATCCCTTTTCTGGTGCCAAAACTTTATTGGAGAGCAGTTGTCTAAAATATGAGATTCATCGATCTCTAAGAGGTACCGCCGCAACTGTTCCCTGCGGTTCAAAATCTTCCCAGTTTCAACGTTCTTCTGCTTGGACCGATAGCTTTGATATTTTGTCATTCTCTATTTAGTGTTTCCATTTTCAATAAAATTAATCTGACGGGGGCAGGGGGGGCAAATTTTCTTGTAACGCTAACCTAAAAAAATTCAGACCCCCCACCCCCGCAAGACAAACGTGACAAATCAAAACAGGGTGACTGATTTAGTGAATATCTGAATTGTGTCTGTTCAACCAAGCCACCATCATGAGTATGCCAATAACATGTATTTTTCATTACGGTCTCGAGAGGTCTCGAAAGGTCTCGGGGAGAAAAACTGAGACCGCGTCTGTCGAGACCGAGACCGAGATCGAGATCTGCAAATTGGGTCTCGAGATCGGTCTCGAGACCGAGACCGATCTCGAGACCTACATTAATTAAACTGAATTAATTAAACTGAATAAACTCCTTGCGTAACCCTATCGCAACCCTATTGCCTACATCGAAAGAGAGGCACGATAGGTAGCCGCGCGCCCAACAACCAGAAGCGAGAGCCAATGAAATAATAATGTACAGTATGGTAGTTTCCTTTTTTACCATTAGGGAGCGCTAAATACCGAAGGCAAATAAATTCAACATTAACCAAAAAAAAAAAGCTACTTAACAAGGTCTTTTGAAGACCTCTACAAAAAACAATTTTTTAACGAAAGGACGAAGGGTTTTTGCCTTCGACTCTGCACCAAAATCTGGCGGAAATTTTCACCAGATCGCCAAGTTGAGAGCAATCAACCCATAATCCTATATAAGTTTTTCATTGGAGGATGACCACGAGTCAGAGAGATATGCAAGAAGATCGCCAGTAGAGCGTCCTTGCGGAACCCATACTGACGATCTGAAAGATGATTGTGTGAAGAAAGGTGTTTAAGAATCTTCTAATTAAGGATAGATTCAGAAACTTTGGAAAGGCAAGAAATCAAAGCAATTGGGCGATAGTTGTAGGGTTGAGAACGGTCACCTTTCTTTGGTACAGGCTGAATGAAAGCAAACTTCCAGCAGGAAGAAAAAGTACCAGATGAAAGAGTTTGCCAAGGCAAGATGAGAGGTAAGAAATAAATCCAGAATGTTGGGCCTCTCCCCAAGGCGATCGGGGATACGAGTAGGGTGCTGTACAATCTGCTCTGGATCATTTAGGATAGAAAAGTTCTACAGATCTACAGAAGCTAAGGCTAACAAAGACCCTAAGATGATCCACTCTAAGGTTAGCCCAAGAGAAAGGAAAGAGTAGGGGGTTAAAGAGAAGAAACTAAGGGGTTAAATAAATAGCAACACCTATCATTCATGGGTTAACATTCATTCAGAAAAAGAGAAAAGAGACTCACCATCATCATCAGTCAGAAAAATAGTTGGAGAGAATAGGAAAGGAGTGAAAGATGAAAGAAGTAAAATAAGAAAGCTTACAAACCATGCAAACACAGTCTTAACTCACAGTCATACCATGCAAACTACAGACATGCAAGTAAAGAGAGTTACAGACATGCAAGTAAGGAGAGGATAAGAAAAAAAAAGTTGGTAAAGTTAAACAAAAAGTGAGTTAGTTTACTCTACGAGTTACATCTACGTTCATGTTAGTCCAACTTTTTTTTCTTTTAATTTTATTGCTGGCATCACACGCTGGCATTAATCGTCAACAGACTCATCCTCGACCACCACCCCCAGAGCTCCTGTTACTAATTGTTTTTTTTATTTTAGAAAACGTTAATATTTTTAAAATGCCTATCTAAACGGTTCTTAAACATATTAACGCTGATAGAGTGAACGACTGACGCGGGAAGATTATTCCATTTATCAATTACTTTAAACGTAAAGAAGTTTTTAGCGATATTAGTAATGAAACGTCTGCTACGCAACTTAAATCCGTTATTACGAGTATTGCTATTATCGAAAGTGAACAGTTTGTCAAAATTTGGGTTATCAATGTTATTAACGATTTTGAAAACTTCAATAAGCTCCCCCCTTAATCTCCTAGTTTCGAGTGAATGCAAGTCTAACACTTTAATCCTATCTTCATAAGGCTTGTTGCGCAATGACGGAATTAGTTTCGTGGCACGACGCTGAACCCTTTCTAACCTATCAATATCCTCGCGCAAATACGGGCACCAAACCTGAACTGCATATTCTAAATGAGGCCTGACTAGGGACTTGTAAAAAGGCAATATAATATCCTTCGATTTAAATTCGAAATTACGCGCTATGAAGCCAAACATCCTATTAGCTTTTGCGCAAGACTCCAGGCACTGGTTCCTAACCTTTAAATCCTTAGATACGCGTACGCCTAAATCTACTTCCTCGTCAACGCTCGCTAACTCTCTACCATCCATTGTGTACGTGTAAAATTATTGTTACGAGAACCTATATGCAAAACTTTACATTTGTCTA
This sequence comes from Bathynomus jamesi, assembly GCA_023014485.1. Classification (NCBI taxonomy): domain Eukaryota; kingdom Metazoa; phylum Arthropoda; class Malacostraca; order Isopoda; family Cirolanidae; genus Bathynomus; species Bathynomus jamesi. The sequence continues at coordinate 188,822 of JAJOZX010000140.1, read as the reverse complement.
CGTTAAATTGCATCTGCCACTTATCCGTCCACTCCATAATCCTTTTACATCGTCTTGGAGCCTATTTCTATTTCTATCGTTCTCGTTAACAACCCTACCGCCTATTTTAGTATCGTCCACGAATTTTTGACACGTTACTAGTCAATCCTACATCTATGTCGTTAATGTAAATTACGAATAGCAATGGGCCTAACACTGAACCCTGTGGGACACCGCTACCTACATCCAACCACCCAGATTAAACCATTAACAACGACCCTCTGTCTCCTAGCACGAAGCCATTCCTCTAACCAGTTAGCTAACTGACCGCGTATACCGTGCGCTTTAACCATCGCAATTAATCTTCTGTGCGGAACTGTATCGAACGCCTTTTTAAAATCTAAATAAATAACGTCAGCCGCTCTTTGCCTATCGTATTCGCGCACTATTTCGTTATAAAATTCTAACAAATTAGTTAAACAAGATCTATGGCGTCGAAACCCAGGGGCGGCTCGTCGGTAGGCACTGCGGAACTGCAGCACCCCCATGATCTTATGATCTTTATATTTAAATATTTAAAATAGCCTCTCTGATTGTTTTTTTCAATGAACTTTGAGTTTTTAAATCAGGTTATATCCTTTTTTCCTTAAACTATTTCAATGCCGAACGAATGAATCACGAAAGTAGCTTCAGCCTTCCCGTGGAACTGCGTACTTAACAGTTCCAGATTTTGTTCGAAACGCTTGAAACCTCGGTGGCGGACGTACGAAGAGCGAGTCAGAATCGCGGGTTTAAGAGGATCCAAAGCACTGTGGACAGAGCAGTGCCGATTTGTTTGTTTGACGTGGTAGTTGTGTTGCTGTATCGTTTGCTAATTCGAAATTTAATTTCCGAATTGCATTTATCAATGATTCGTTATCATTTATTTTTTGTCGTGAGATTGAAGTTAATTATATAATAATTGGATTATTTACAATATATAGCTTTCATTTCTTAGAATATTTTTTCGCTCAGAATAAAAACAGAAGAATGGAATTTGTTTATAAATAAAAATGTTGGCAAATTCGAAATTACCCGTTAAGCGTAAGTACCCTATAGTTGATTTTATGATACTATTTTACTTATTTTTATGACTGAGTAGTGAGTAGTTATCTATTTATCTATTCGACTTTCTCTCTCTATATATATATATATACTGTGTGTATATATATATATATATATATATATATAACTTTATATATATATATAATCTATATATATTATAATAAGAGAGCTGTCCGTCTGTCCGTCTGTCCGTCACACTTTCAGAAATTGTGAGAAAAAAATTCAGAAATTGTATTACGGGCGGAAATGTGAAGCTCAAGATTTTCATGACTGTGTTTTCTATAGTTTAGCCTGTCTGTTTGTCTGTTTGTGAAATTTATCCCGGGCAGTAATGGGGGAAGGGTGGGGGTGGGGGTAATGGGGGATGGGTGGGGTAGTGGGGAGGGGTGGGGGTAATGGGGGAGGGGGTTAGCCTCCAAGTTGCATGAATGGGGGTGGGGAGGTTTTGGGAGATACCAGATTCAGAAATGTTGACACAATGTGAAGCTCAAAATTTTCACGGCTGGGTTCTTTTTTTGTAGTTTAGCCTGTCTAACCGTCAGCGAAGTGACGGAAACTGTACTAGTATATATATATATATAATCAGTGATGGGCATTGATATATGAAAATCGCTAAAGCGATACCGATACATCGATACATGAAGAACGTCTTAGGCGATACCGATACGCCGATACTTTCTAGATGTCTTAAGCGATACCGATACCGATACATGCATCGCCGGTACATTTTTATAATTATTCATTTAATATGTAGGTATTAGATATTATTGTTTATACTAGTAATTTGTACGCACTGTAAGTAAAATCAACGACATTTTAATGGGTTTTATAGATGTACATAAAAACAATTGCTTTATTTAATGAAAGTATGTTTTAATTTTGTAGGATACAGGAATGACTGAAAATATTACACTAAAAATTAAAAGTAATTACTATTACCCTTCAAAAATACCAGCTGGCTAAACATCTGGTCAGACAGTCTATTCCTTTTTGGAGCGTGAATGTGACCAGCCAAACTAAACAACCGTTCTACAGGAGCAGAGGATGGTAGTGGTGTGTTATACTTCAGGAAGACCCGTAGAATTCCTGGGTACTGCCTCAGAGATTGGAGAGAATGACTTCCGTCACCCATATACTGTAAAACTTCCATCTCAGTGGAATCTTGGGTTGCAGAGACATTAGTGAAAGCAGACTCATAACAGAAGAAATCATCTGCACTTCCGTCAGATGCAGCATCACTTAGTTGTTGCTGGGGGGTCTGCTCGCTGAGGCTCTTAACAGCATTAACCAACATTTCTTGAACCTTCTTTTTGACAATGTTAGTATTAAATTTGCCTTTTATTGTCATCCACTTTAACTTGAACAGAGGATTTGAAGACGATGCCAGTATTGCTGCTTTACACTCATGCGACGCATCAAGGCACAGAAACTTTTCAAACCGCTTAGTGAACCCTACTGTGACTGCATTGAGAAGTGGCTGACAATGACGCAATGCCTCTGAATTCAAACGCTCTAGCTTCTTCTCTACAGCTAACAATGTTTCTATATTATGGTTAATTAATCTCAATAACACAAGTACAAACGTGTTTAAACGTTGCGCCGTACTGTGTGACGTGACCAGTAGAGTAGTACACTAGTACTGTCATTAAATAAATATTTAATAAATATTATTATTTATGTATATTCATAAATATAACTCAGTAGTGTCATATTATAACATCTATTTAAATATTTAAAAATTCTTATTAATGTATCGATGTATCGAAGTATCGATTTTTTTCGATACATTTAAGAAAATTGACCTTAGCGATACCGATAAATCGATACTTTTGTCAAGTAGCTAAAGCGATACCGATACCGATACAAAAGTATCGATCGATACGTATCGGCGATACATGTATCTAGATGCTGCCCATCACTGTATATAATCGACACAATTGTTCGCAATTTCTGAGGCAGCACCCCCATAACTGAAAGTCACGAGCCGCCACTGTCGAAACCCATGCTGACTACTATTAATCAAATCTCTACTTTCTAAGTGATCGATGATACGATCCCTAACTAGGGATTCCAAAAGTTTACCGACAATTGACGTTAAGCTAATGGGCCTATAATTGCTAGCTAGTGTGCGGTCGCCTTTTTCAAAAATAGGCGGAACGTTAGCTAATTTGAAGTCTTCAGGAATAATCCCCGTTTCGAGTGACTGATTAAAAATCTTCGTTAAGGGGCCTACAATAACGTCTTTCAAATCTTTCAAATATCTGGGATAAAAAGCGTCAGGGCCTGGAGCCTTGCTAACTTTTAGCCTATCGATATAATGCGCAATCTCACCCTCGTAAACAGTTATTTCATCCAAAATAGTCTCGCTACTAAATGGAACGATATCGTCCACGTCGGGGACATTATTTACGTCTTCTACGGTAAAAACTGTCGCAAAAAAGTTATTGAAAATACCCGTCATCGCCTGAGCGTCAGAAGCCAAAGCGCCGTTAACATCCACTAGGGGGCCTATGTTATCTTTTATCGGCTTACTATTATTGACGTATTCAAAAACTTTTTTGGATTATGTTTACTATCCGCAGCTATAAGTATCTCTAAATTACGCTTAGCATTCCTAACTGATCTTTTAACCTGACGTCTGAGCTCGCTATATCTATTAAAGTTAGCTGCCGTGCCATTGCGCTTATTAAGTCTATACGTTCTGTTACGCTCGTTTATGAACTCGCCTATTTCCCTAGTCCACCATTTGGGCCCACCATGATTTCTAGCGCGCTTGGGCCTACGAGGAATAAACTACTTTCAGTATTCATAAAACTTTCTTGAAACGCCTCCCAATGCAAATTTGTGTCATTACCCATAGATAAGTTATCCCAGTCCACTACTCCCATCCTATCCGCAAAACTATCAAAATTAGCCCTACGAAAATCAGGGACTTCTATTACGTTACTATCCTTAGTGTTTTCTATCAATAACTTAAACCTGGGAATTTGATGATCACCAAAGCTGGGCACTTGCGGTATTTTTTGCGGTACTGCGGTACTGCGGTACTACCGCACTACCAAACCGGTACCGCATAACGCAGTACCGCAAAGGATCGCTGAAAGTACAGCAGTACCGCTACCGCATTCAAATTTCCCGCGGTACTTTCCGCGGTACCGACAAACACGACTTTTCAAAAAATTAACACTTTTTTTGAAGTAAACCTTATTACAGGAGTACAGTAAGACGAATGCTGCGTGTGTTGCATCAGCCTAACTCTAGACACGTTAAGTTTTCGTTCAGAACATGTTACGTTGCCATCCTATCACAACGCCTCAGTGCAGTGCTTGCTTTTGAGCCGGTTGCACGTGTTACATTTCTGTGACAAAGATCGATTTTTAGCCATTATGGCAGAAAGTTCAGGTGCGAAATCGCTGATATGCAATTTCTGAAAATATGTGCTATTACTTGTGTTGTTCTTGTGTGCAGTACCGCAGTACCGCGGAACGCACCAGGGGGACCTGAAAAAGTACCGCAGTACCGCGTAACGCACTGGGCATGCTGAGGTACCGCAGTACCGCGTAACGCACCCCCAAATTTTGGTACCGCGCCCACCACTGATGATCACTACATCCTAAACTCTCGCCTACTTCTAAACCTTCGACTATATTTTCGCCGTTCGTCATCACCAAATCTAAAATATTGTCACCGCGCGTTGGTTCGGTAACCATCTGTCGTAAAAAATTATCCTCCATGAACTCAATCAATCTCAAACCCTCCTCATTACCAGTAAAAGTCTCGTAATTAACATTAGGGCAGTTAAAGTCTCCGACAATTATACTATTCCGATTGTGAATAAAGTTATCAAGTTGAAAACTAGTTCACCAGGGATGTCAGTGAAATGGGAGGAAAGCCAAAGGTGGTGGTGAACATTGAAATCTAAAACGGAGATTTCAGCAAAGGAGAGCGGGAAAGAATGTATTCCACTTTGGAAGTGAGGTAGTCAAAGAATGTTGGATAGTTATAGAATTAGGAGAAAGGTAAACAGCGCAGATGTATTTAGTTTGAGATTGGCATGTAAGCCGTAGTCAGAGGGTATAGAATTCCAAAGATTCGAGTTCGGGAATACGAGAACAAGTTCGGTCGTTGCGTACATATACCCAACATCCACCTTTAGAGTGAAATTGAGTATGGAGAAAGTAAGAGGGTAGAGAAAAGGGGTTGCTATCAGTTGTCCCAGACACCTGAGTTTCAGTGAGGAAAAGAAGATGAGGTTTGAACAGATTGAAAATTTGAGAAAAAGCTACGAATGTTGAAGAAGTTTAAAAAAAGTGAATCAGACAGAGGTCCAGAACATCTCGAATGGGCGGTAGTAGATGCAGCCCCACTGCCAGTGTCTGCGTTCCCGGTATTGGCAGCGGGAAAGCCAGAAGTGTGGATATTTATGGTCCCCTTTTTTTTATTTTTATTTTTGAAAAGATTATGCAATGTGTAAGATGCACGTGTATGTAGTGAGGAATAGGGAGAGAAGTGTGTGTTTGCGAGCATGCTGGACTGCTCACAGGGTAGATGAGTCACTGAAAAAGATCAGCTAAGGAGGACAGTGACAGGAGAAACGGGAGTTCCAGCACTCCCTATCTTCTGTCTAACGTATCCCCCCGGAGTACTTCCCTGGTCGTGGTGTCTACAATATAAACTAATGATAATCATTACAGTATTTCACAATACGTCATGTTATGCGAAAGTATAATAATAATTGGTGGGGTAGCTACGGCTTTGCCCCTCTTCCAGGCTGCGCCCGAGCCCTCGCGGTTTCGTCCCGCCCTTACTACGCCATTTATGCGAATATACTATTTACCCTTACCCTTAATCCACCCCTGCACGAGCCCTCTCTAGGCTTGGAGCCCCGGGCGAGCGCCCCATCCGTCCGCCTTTAATCCGTCACTTTATGTATATAGTTAAAAAGTTAGAATGAAAAAGTTCACAAAATGCTAAACCGGTAACACCGACTAAATAAACATCACGAGCGTCCTCAGTCCTGTCTTGTTCATGTCATTGGCAAAACAGCATACATTTTTCTATCCTATTTAATCAGTGACCTGATTCTATATTGATCTTAAATTAGATGACTAGGTGGTGACATGATCTTCACTAAAGTTGTAGGTTAGGTTGTCTAATTATTATGTCAGTTAGGGGCAGAGATGGGCAGTATCTTGTATCTTAAGATACAAAAAGTATCTTAAGATACAAGATACGTATCTGAGATACATATCTTAGATACTTTATTTTTGGAGGATCTTGAGAAGTATCTAAGATACATTTTGTCATGTAGCTTTTATCCCGGGATACACTTTCAAAGATACTTTCATAAGATACTTTTTAAATAGAGACGCTAATAACTATTCATGAAATATGATCATATCTGACGCATGTTGAAGCAGGCCGGTGATTGCTGTTACATGTTTGTACATGAATACTACCGTTGCGCTGCGCGCACAGTTTCGGCACAGACGTACTCAGGTTTCATCTTGTATCCCGCGGTTTTAACATGTTTTAACATGATTAAAAATCAGGAATTATACATATATTTGCTTATTCTTGCAAATATATTTATTATGAAGAAAACTTTATTTTTTCTTCGTGAGTAGGTAACTGAGCATACCTGTATTAACAATTTATTTGAAATACATAAATTGAAAAAGTGTGGTTTATTTTATTTTTCCATACCTAAAAATTTTCAGGATTATTTATACATATTTACTTTGTGCTTTCCTTTTAGTTATATCACTATATGAATACTGAGATATGAAGTACCATTGATTTGGCATTTATTTATATCCAGAAAATATAATAATAAACAATTGAATGAGACAACTCGTGCGCTCATGGCTCACCAGGTGAAACTAAACTCAAATAATTAATTAGTCTTTCAAAAGTATCTTGTATCTTAAAAATGTATTTTGTATCTGTAACTTGTATCTGTATCTTGAAGATACAGTTTTTTCGAGTATCTTGTATCTGTATCTCAGATACATTTTTGTTGGGTATCTTGTATCTGTATCTCAGATACAATTTCCAAGTATCTTGCCCATCTCTGGTTAGGGGTAAATGTCTGTAGCTCATTTATAGGTAAATTAGGGCTGGGTTGGTCAGGGTTTCATTGCTGCTGTAGCTAATGGCCACCGAAAGAACAAAATATAGACCTCCAAAGAAAATCTGAAGCAAATTACCTGTAAATATTATATATACACACCTAACTTCTAACTTAAACCTAACGGCGTCTAACACCCGACGCTATTACACAGGACCAAACCATAAACTTCTCAGGATGCTTCATAGTGCAAGACAGATGAATAGTTGATCTCTTGACACCCTTCATTTTCATTAGGAAACGTGTTCAAACTCCGGAAACGAGAAAATTAGACTCATCCCTAAAAATTACCTGACAAAAATGAATTCAAATTCTGACATGTTTCAAGAAAACGTACAAAAACAACACCGCAGAACGTGCGACCATGCAGAGCTATTCATAGCTGTAATTTTTTAAAATTTGTAAAGCGGATGTCCAGCATCTTGTAACATCAAATAATTGGTAACGTTAATCATATTCTTTAAAAGTGATTGCGAAATGTTTGATTATTCTGGATCCTTCCTGAAAATGAACCACAAACTTCACGTCATTTTAGAGATGGTGGAATGCAATCCATGCCACATTCCTTAAGCTTTTTCTCACTGTTCTCTGAATGGCATATGACGTCTTCACGGGATCTTTCTTACAAATTCTTAGAAGTCTGGAGTCGTCACTTGCAGTAGTTATCCTCTTTCTCACCACTTTTCCACGCATCCTGCTCACGACAGTACAATTGGAATTGTGTTGCTGTGCGATATATATATATATATATATATATATATATATATATATATATATATATATATATATATATATATATATATATATATATATATATATATATTAGGGTGTGTTTAAGGCATAGAGTGAGAAATTCAAAAGCAATGTTTACATCGGCCAGGTCGAATTATCATGCCACCTCATGTAAAAACTTTATATATTAAGTTTTATCACTATAGCAAAATATTTAGGACTTGCCCAATGCAATCAAAGTTGAGAGCAAATGTTTTGTGTCGATGATTAGTTTATGGCGACGGTGTGCCTAGTGTACTGGTTTTATTTCAAGCTATGTTTGGATTTGAGACATCGCAACCGTTTTGAAATATGTTGTTAGTTTAACCTTTTAGCATATAAATTTTTTTGTGTTTCACTTTTAGTTTTCTTGTGGTTGTGAGATGTATTTTAATTTATTGCGTAAGCCTTATGTTTAACACTTCGGGTTTGTATGTAATATTCATTTTAACTAAATTTATTCTTAGACTACGGTTACAGGTGCACATCGCCACAAGAAATTATCAGGGCAATTTATATCGACTTGTTATGGTTTTATTTTTTTTGCCTTGGAATAATTACCTATATAACGACGAGTAAGACATTTGCTGCTAATTCATTAATATTATCAGTCCAATAAAGTGAATGTTTTTGTTCGGTCACTATTTCAGATATTTAATTATTTTTTCTACTTTACAGGTAAAATGGCGGAGGCAACAAGAAAGAAGACAGAGATTTGGTTGATTGGTGGTACAGAAGACCACTTTCATCCTTCTAAGCTACCTTTACGCGGTGAGGTTTTAAAAGTGTTGTTCGATTTTCATACACGTAAGAAATTGAAGTTGGATGAGAGCATAAAGGAAACTGTTGCAATGATTCTTCCAATTTGGGAACAAGCACGGATACCAACAAGGGCGAAGAATCATGTCTGGGATCAGCTACGACGTCTTCACAAGGAATGGCAAAACCTCAAGAAGCGTATATCAAGAATGTCAACAACTGAAGAGAGAAATCGTGAAACTTTCAAAAATTTGTTGGATGATCTCTTTGATATTACACATCAAGATGCCATGACTATGATAAAGATAGAAGAGGATCGACAGTTTCTGAAAGCTCAACGTGAAAAAGGACGACGTGGTTTCATGTCAGGCATTGATGTTAACCTCGCAAAGCAAGAGGCCAAGGCCTTACAAAGATCAATAACTGTTGCAGATCGTGAGGAACGGGTTCGTGCAGAAACAGACAGAGTGAATGAGGTTGCAGTTCTTGAATCGTCAAGTGAAGAATCTTCACCTTCAGACACTACCGAAAGTGAATCTGAGTTATCAACATCTTCAGGTCCGCCGCAGCGACGGAAGGGAACCATCTTTGTAGTTACGCAGGATGTAGCAGCAGCTTTAGATCGCACAAAAACAAGCAGCAGGAATGCCTCATACATTTTCTCTGCTTTGGCTGCATTTACATCCAATCAGTTTAAAGCACCAGTTGGTGAACTTATGATTAGTCCATCTGCAATACACCGAGCGAGGAGAGATAGACGTGCAGCCTTAGCATCTGAGATCAGAGAATCTTTCAACCCGCAAGTGCCACTAACTTTGCACTGGGATGGGAAGATAATGGCCGACTATACAGGAAATGAGCGAGAATCTGTGGATCGTCTTCCGATAATGGTTTCTGGGAAGGATATAACCAAGCTACTCGCTATACCCAAACTGCCATCAGGCACAGCTGCAGTTATGGCAGAAGCTTGCATGGCTGAGATCAGAAGCTGGGGTCTTGAACAGAGAATTGTAGCTATGTGCTTCGACACAACGGCATCTAACAGGTTTGAAAGGTGGTGTTTGTATGAAACTTGAAAGTGAGTTAGAGAAAGATCTTCTAAACCTTGCCTGTCGACATCATGTGTCTGAAGTTGTTTTAGCAAAGGTATTTTCGCTACATGATGCTGCTAAGTCTCCAAATATTGATATCTTTTCTCATTTTCGCAACTTTTGGCCAAAGGTTGACCAAACAAAATATCGCACGGCTCTGGAGGATGCCGAAGTAGCAGAGCGCATTGAAGGAGTTAGAGGAACTGTTATAAATTTTGCCATACAGCAACTGAGCACTAAACATCCCAGAGACGACTAGGAAGAACTTTTGGAGCTGACAGTCATCTTTCTAGGAGGAGAACCACCGAAAGGAATAAAGTTCAGATACCCAGGAACATTTCACCGAGCGCGTTGGATGGCACGTGCAATATATGCTATCAAGATGTGTCTTTTTAAAGACCAGTTTCCCATTCAACAGCGTCAAAGTATAATGAGGGCATCTCGACAATCATACTCTCAAACGGTATGGAAGCACTTAAATCGAGTGGCACTATTCACAACTACGGTGTACATCAAGCACTGGTTTTCCTGTCCATCACCAAATGAAGCCCCACGGAACGATCTTCAATTCTTGAAGGCGCTGCACAGTCACCCAGATAAGGAAGTCTCGGAGGTCGCCTTCACGGCATTTTCTCGACATCTTTGGTATCTGTCTGAAACATTGGTGGGTCTCAGTCTTTTCGATGATTCAGTCGCCGTCGATGAAAAACGACTCATGGTCCAGAATATGCGCAAGATTCAAGGCTCTGATGAACTTCCAAAAAGACACCCTCCTGTACATGATCCCTCTTCAAAATCACTACAAGACTTTTACACCACTTCCACTAAGAACCTTTTCCAGATCCTTGAATTGGATGGAGCATTTTTAGACCTTGACCCGCAACAATGGGAGGCAGAGAAGTCATATAATGAGGCAAAAGATGTCGTTTCAGCCCTACGAGTGAGTAATGATTTGGCAGAAAGGGGAATTGCCCTCATGCAGTCTTTCAATGAATCACTGGTCAGAGATGAACAGCAGAAACAATTCGTCCTGCAAATGGTTGAGCACCACCGGAACAAAATTCCGAAAGCTCAAAAGCAGTAAATAGAACAATTATATAGAGTTTCTCTTTGTTTTAATATCATATTTTGTTGTTAAGGCATTCATTTTGTAACATTCATTTGGAAAATTGTAATATTGCTAATTTTGTCTAATTGTATAATTTTCCTAAGCCTTGAGCAAGTCCTAAATTTACTCCAATTTTTCTAAAAATTGGCAAATATCATTTTTTTTCTCTAGTGGAACCCAATAAGAACCTGGCCAATATAAATTTCAAAACTTCATAAAATAGACACACCCTAAATTATATATATATATATATATATATATATATATATATATATATATATATATATATATATATATATATATGATGAATAAAACCACGAAGGGAAAAGAAACACAAAGTGATGCTCAAGCGCTTTCGTCTAATAACATCCTCAGGAACATTGGAGTGAAAGGAGAGTTCAAGGCAATATATAGGTTACAAAATAAACATATATATATATATATATATATATATATATATATATATACTAAGTATAGAAAAAATTGTGGGAGGAGCAAACACATTTGTATGGAAAAATTGCACTTTTAGCACTTTGCCCGAAATTCAACATAAATTCAAATGGCTTGTTTATGAAACAGGTCACAAACGAATAAAGAAATAAAAATAAATATAAATATAAATTGGAAAAAAATACAAAATAATGCCTTAGTGATATATACGTCACAGCCTAAATAACCATAAAGAAATAAACCAACAGATAAAAAAAAAAAAAAAAATTGTAAGTGGAGTCTGCAAATTCATTCTACAAATACATTCTTGGAACTATCTCTGATTCACACGTAAAAAATTCCATGGATCTTACTGAAAAATTGAATAATGTTCGCATTAATACCAACGATAGATTGATCAGTTTTGACTTTTGTTCATTGTTCACAAAAGTGCCGATTGATGATGTGCTTGACTTTCTCGCCCGAGAATTACATAACTATGATCTGCCATTACCTGCACACACTGTTTTGGAACTTATTAAGCTTTGTATCAAGGATTGTAAATTCACTTTCAATGGCGAGCATTATCAACAAGTTTTTGGGATGGCCATGGGCAACCCTTTGTCGCCCCTTCTCTCCAATATTTATATGGAGTTTTTTGAAATTACTTACATTCCGAGAATCCTGGGGGTTGGCATCCTTGGTTGCGGTACGTCGACGATATTTTGTGTATCTGGCCCATGAATCGTGACCTGGATGACTTCCTCCTTCAGTTAAATGACCAAGTCCCCTCCATTAAGTTTACTTTAGAAGTGGAACAAGACAACTCAATCCCGTTTTTGGATGTGCGTGCACATAGGGATAGCCCGGGTTTTAAGTTTAGTATCTATCGGAAAAAAACAAACAATTTGTCCTACGTACACTTTTACTCTGGACATGACACCCCTATTAAGAAGGCCATATTTTCCTCAATGTTTCTCCGCGCTCTTAGGATCGCCAGTCCGGAATACATCGATGCCGAATTGGAAAATATCAACGGTATTGGAAGTGAGCTGTTACCCAGCTGCGTTCATGGAATCTTGTCTTAATAAGGCTAAACGAACCTTCTATCGTGTGAATAATAACACTCGCACCTTGTCAAAGAATATTTTAGTACTTCCATTTTTCCCGGGCTTCTTAGGCATTGCTAATGTACTTAAACTTTTGGATATCAGTGTAGTTTTTTCATATAACAATATTGTGAAAAACATCATAGTAAAAAATAGCCCTACCAATAATTTAGGCGGGAAAGGATTTGCAAACGCGTGTAAAACAGCATCAATATTCCGTTAGAACGAGACAGTTGTCCAGTGCCCTTTTTGTCCATTTGTCAGAGTTATCCCATTGTATTGATTGGAATAATGCTTCAGTTTTGTTTCACTCTAAAAACATTGTTAATAGAAATATTCTTGAGTCGGCTATAATTCAACTTACAAATAACTTTAACATGAGTAAAGGTCTGTTTCAACTCGATCCCGTTGCTCTGAATTCCTTCAGAATGGATTTAAACAAAAAGGACAGGTTGCTAAATCTGTGGTAAAAATTTGTTTTTGTCTCTTTTTCCTTATAAATCTGTATGTTTCTCTTACAATTTTATTTTTCAATTTATTGTTGTATGCGTATTTCTTATATATGTGTATATGTATGTATGTGTATGTATGTATATATATGTATGTATGTATGTATGTATGTATGTATGTATGTATATATATTTGGTTATGCGGGTATACATGTGTAGTTCTATTATTTGTAATTTTTCCAATTTATATTTATTTTTATTTCTTTATTCTTTTGTGACCTACCGATTTTTCAGACAATAATTATAAAAACCTTTGGTAATTTTTTCCCTTGTGCATATATATATATTCCTTATATATTGCGTTTATATTTTGTATATATACCTTATATATGTTGTATATATTTTTATAGTTCTTTATATATCATCTAGGCATCATTTTGTTTTTCAATTTATATTTACTTGTACTTTTTTATTCGTTTGTGACCATAGTATCTATGATTCAGACAATAACTAAAAAACCTTCGGTAATTTTTTCCCTTATAAATTTGTGTGCCTCTCTTACAATTTATTTTTCAATTTATTTATTTTTTTTTTTTGTTTATTTCTTTATTTCTTTGTGACATATATATCAATTTGGCATCATCTATTAAACTGATTGTAAACTTTCATTTTGAGATTGAATTTGTAGACTCCACTTACAATTTTCGTTTTTTTTTTTTATCTGTTGGTTTATTTCTTTATGGTTATTTAGGCTGTGACGTATATATCACTAAGGCATTATTTTGTAATTTTTTCCAATTTATATTTACATTTATTTTTATTTCTTTATTCTTTTGTGACCTGTTTCATAAACAAGCCATTTGAATTTATGTTGAATTTTGGGCAAAGTGCTAAAAGTGTAATTTTTCCATACAAATGTGTTTGCTCCTCCCACAATTTTTTCTATACTTACTATATATATATATGTTTATTTTTGTAACCTATATATTGCCTTGAACTCTCTTTTCACTCCAGTGTTCCTGAGGATGTCATTAGACGAAAGCGCTTGAGCACCACTTTGTGTTTCTTTTCCCTTCGTGGTTTTATTCATCATAAATATTTTTCACGTGTCACTTACGTGAAATAATTTTCATATATATATATATATATATATATAATTTAGGGTGGTCCTTGCTTAGGGGGTGAAATTTCAAGTTGAACATTTTTCAGCTCCCACCCGCGGAAATCGTTCGAATGGTCGAGAAAACCCTCTAGGTGATTTATGTTTTTAATCGGACAAAGTTTACCCCTCCCTCATTGAGCATTACCATTAAGCTAATTTTTTGACTTTCAAGTAAATGTTACATAATTTGTAATGTTTGTTTTTTTCATTCTTTCCAGATTTTCAGTGGTTGGGTAACTAATGTGTGTAAAACTGTAAATTCTAATGATTATAATTTAAACTGAATAACTCCTTTAACCATAAGTCAAGCTACCCGTCAGTGGTTGGATAACTAATGTGTGTAAAACTGTAAATTCTAATGATTATAATTTAAACTGAATAACTCCTTTAACCATAAGTCAAGCTACCCGTCAGTGGTTGGATAACTAATGTGTGTAAAACTGTAAATTCTAATGATTATAATTTAAACTGAATAGTGAATAACTCCTTCAACCTTTAAGTAGATAACCTGGATCATGGCAGCGAAGCTGCGCTACCTGATTGCCCCGCAGGAATCGATCGCCGGGTCGCAACTTCCTTCGCAAAAAGAGGTCTTGGCCCTGACGGTCTACAGGATCGACGTCCAGAAGAAGTCACTTCGAGAGGCCGCCAACCAGGTCGTCGAGCTCGTCACCGAGGTGTGGTCCAAGGCGCGAATCCCCCTCCGCCGGAAGGACCACATCGTCACCAAGATTGAGAAGCTCCACAAGGAGTTCAACGATGTGAAGAGGAACAAGGGGCGAGCTGGCGCTCAAGCGAAGCGGGAGGACGAGTTCAGCGAGCGGATGATGAACCTGTTCGACGTCGCTGCCGCTAACGCCATGGAGCTGCTCAAGAACGAGGAGGACAAGGCGTTCCTCCTCGCTCAGCGCGAACCCCGTCGGCGCGGCAAGCTGGGTCCGTCGACTCGACGCTAGCCGCTGTCGATGCCCGCGCATCTCAACGCCAAGGGGAAGAAGACCGACGGAGGCAGCGAGCCGAGGAAGAAGCGACGACATCTACGGCCCGAGTGGAGCTCGAGTGGTCTTCGTCCTCTTCCAGTGGTGCCGCAAGCGCAGCGGAGAGCGACGACCATGGAGAAGAAGGGAGTCCTCGGGCTCCGAAGCGCTCCAGGCGGGGCACGACGAACATCGTTTCGGCGGCTGTGGCGTCGTCGCTGGATCGCACGAAGGTGACCGACCGAGGAGCTGTCTACGTCCTGACAGAGGTTGCCCGGTCGCTTGGGCACGACGTCGCAGAGCTCAATATCAACCGCAGCTCCATCCGCCGACACCGGCGCAGGCACCGCTCCAGGCTCAACGTGGCGCTCAAGGAAGAGCTGAGGGCCGGCAATCTTGTCGTTCACTGGGACGGCAAGCTCATGCAGGACTTGACGAGCAAGGAGCAAGTCGATCGGCTTCCCATCTTGGTCTCCGGTAACGGCGCGGTGCAGCTCCTGGGCGTCCCGAAGCTGCCGAGTGGAACGGGCTCTGAGATGGCCAAGGCCGTCCTCAACGCGTTGGAGGAGTGGGAGCTCACTGAGCAAGTGAGTGGCTTGTCATTCGATACCACCGCTTCGAACACCGGCCGGAACAACGGAGCGTGCGTCCTCATCGAGCAACACCTCGCGAAAGACTTGCTCTACTTCGCGTGCCGCCATCATGTGCTGGAGCTCCTCCTCGGTGCGGCGTTCACGGCTGTGATGGGCCCCACGTCCGGTCCTGACGTGACCCTCTTCAAACGTTTTCAGGAGCGCTGGGATTTCCTGGACAGAAGCCAGTACGAGTCCGGCGCTGCGCACCCCGATGTCGCTCCTCTGCTCACCACTGTCGACACGGAGTGGTTTGAGAAGGCGATAGTCGAGCGCAAGGACCTGCGCGACGATTACCGTGAGCTGCTCGAGCTCACCCTCCTCTTCGTCGGTCACGTCCACCCGCGAGGAGTGCGTTTCCGAGCTCCCGGGCCGATTCACCACGCCCGCTGGATGGCGAAGGCAATCTACGCCTTGAAGGTCTGGATGTTCCGACAGCAGTTCAAACTCACGGCGAGGGAGGAGAGTGGCCTCCGGAGCATCTGCATCTTCGTCTGTCGGGTCTACGCCAAGGCGTGGACGGAGGCTCCGATCGCCGCAACTGCCCCCCGAAATGACTTCGCCCTCCTCAAGGACCTGCTGGCCTACTCTGACATCAACCCTGCGGTGGCCAAGGCGGCGCTGACCAAGTTCCAGAACCACCTCTGGTACCTGTCGGAGGAGCTGGTGGCGCTGGCGCTGTTCGATCCGGGGATCGCCGTCGATCAGAAGAGGAAGATCATCGCCTCTCTCCACGACCGGGTCGGTGAGGAGTCCCCGGCGAAGCGGCCCACGCTGCCAAACCGAGTACTCGCCGGGCTTCAGTTGCAAGACCTGGCGTCGTCCAACACACGAGGTTTCTTCGAGAAACTTCGACTGGAGGACGGCTTCCTCGAGGTCGACCCCGGAGACCTGGCCGAAGCGGGAAGACTTCAAGACAGCGGCGGCACGTGTGGGAGGGCTCGCCGTAATCAACGACCATGCCGAGCGAGGAGTTGCCCTCGTCCAAGAGTACAACCGGACGCTGACCCACGACGAGGAGCAACTCCAGTTCCTCCTGCAAGTCGTCGTTCGCCACCGCTGCCAGTTTCCGGACTCTCGGAAGCGAACCCTACAGACCCAGGATCGCTAACCGGGCAACAACGGCAACAACTGCAACCGGGCAACAACTCCGGGGGTAAAAGTTCAAGGTCGATGAGGGAGGAGTAAACGTTGTCCGATTTAATAAATATTCAACTAGAGAGTTTTCTCAACCATTCGAATGATTTCCGGGGGTGGGAGCTGAAACTTCCCAAATTTGAATTTTAAGGACCACCATAATATATATATATATATATATATATATATAAATATATATATATATATATCTATATATAATATATATATATCTATCTATATATATATATATATATATATATATATTTATTTATATATATATATATATATCTATATATATATATATATATATCTATATATATATATATATATATCTATATATATATATATATATATATATATATATATATATTTATTTATATATATATATATATTTATATTTATATATATATATATATATATATATATATATATACAGGGTGGGCCGTAAGTTTCCATACATAGGAAAAATAAACATTTTTTTATGGACAACCATTTTTATTTATATAATATGCTCTACATGGTTGCCATTGTTTTGAAAACACATTTCAATACGTGTTCCCCACTGTTGATGAACACGCATTAGCACAGTTGACGTTATGCTTGTAATGGCGTTGGTGATACGTTCCTTTAGATGATTTATGTCTCGTATCTTTTCCTGATACACCATGGCCTTCAAGTGCCCCCAAAGATAGAAATCAAGGGGGGTGAGATCTGGGGATCTGGGAGGCCACTCCACAGGACCACGCCGACCATCCAAGCATCCGGAAACTGCTGATCCAAATACCGACGCACGTGAAGACCATAATGAGGTGGAGCTCCATCTTGCTGGAAGTAAACTGGGAAGTTACCTTCCTCGTTTAGCAGGGATGGGAAAATCTCTTCTTGCAACATGTTAAGATACCTTTCGGCATTAAGATTTCCACTGACAAAAATTGGTCCAATAATTCTGTCACCCTATATCCCGGCCCACACCATCACTTTACCGCACCTTGCATCTTCGTCGGACTCAGCCAGTTAGGGTTAGCATTACTCCAATAACGTATGTTTTGCCGATTAACCTCTCCATTGACGTAAAAATTTGCTTCATCAGTAAACAAGATCTTACGTCAAACGCATATTCTTAGGGTATCTGAAACATAAAAACAAACGTTTAATTTTTCCTATGTATGGAAACTTACGGCCACCCTGTACGTATATTTTATATATATATATATATATATATATATATATATATATATAATATATATATATATTATATATATATATATATTATATATATATATATATATATATATATATATATTTATATATATATATTTATATATATATTTATATATATTTATATAAATATATATATATATATATATATATATAAATATATATATATATAAATATATATAAATATATATATATACATTATAACTGCAAACACGCAGTATAATTAACGTAAAGAACGACGCTTTGTATAGGAGAATTATCCGCGCACGACACGGGGTCAAGTCAGGGCTTCTGGGAGGCCATTCAATGTCATGGCCTGTAGCAATTACTCTTTGGTGGGAGACTTCCTGCAAGCGTTCCTTCACAATAACTCTCCTGTGAGCAGGAGCTCCGTCTTGCACCCACCAAATACGATTAAATCGGTTTCCATAAGTAATACGTATTCGTGGAAGGATTTCTCGGTCTATCATTTCTAGGTAAGCTTCACCATTTAGATTACCATCGTAAAAGACCGGGCCAATTACCGCTCCATTACCGCACAGTCCTACCCAGAGAGACAGTTTTTGTCTAGAGTTATTCTTTTCGTAGATATGATTGTCAGGTGGATGATTTTTTGGTGCATACTCACGGCAGATTTGTCTGTTCACTAGACCATTCATAAAAAAGGCCGCATCATCTCCAACCACTAATTGTTCCGTGAATCTTTCTGGTTTTTCAAGAAACCACTGGGCAAATCTTAGGCGGCGAGGTAGATCTCCTTCAATGAGTTGATGCCGAATTTCCATTCTGTATGGGTACAAATTCAAATCCTCACGAACTATTCGATGAAATGACATGCGTGAGAGTTCTGTACCATTTCGCCTGGTGGACACTTTTGGATGTCTCTCTAATAAATGCCGAACATGCTGAATGTTCTCGTCTGTTCTTGCCGTCTTCGGATGGCCTGAACGTCCTTTGTTCAAATTGAGGACCGTTCCTTCTTCTTTTGTATTTCCGAACATTCTTCAAAATTGTATGTTCAGTTGGAGAAGCTCTATCGGGAAATTGCAGTTCGAAGGTATTCTGAACTTGTTTTAAGCTTTTAGTTTGCAGATAAGTTGTGACCATGAGAACGCGCTGCCTTCGTGTAAACTGCATGATAAGGGTTTCAAAGTTATTTATAAATTTAGTAATTCAGATTCTTCATTTATATGTATGACTCGTATCTTAGATACAAAAGTTCGAATTATTTTTAAAAAATATTTGCAATATCCTTCGACGTAAAAAGTAGCACATTGGTTAAAGCAAGAGGAGCTATCTGGCTGGGAGAAATGATCATTCGCGCAACCCATTTTGCTGTACCCTTCAGTTAAAAGCAGATGCTTAAACACTAAATCGTTTAAATATGAATAAAATTGAACGTTAACAAAGAATAATTTGCTATATTAAATCAAACAAACAGATACAAAATATCTCAATTTTTGGAGGAGTTAGTACAATCTAAAGTTAAGTTGGGTGTACTTTTTTGGGGGACATATGGTATATACAGTATATATTTATATATTTATATATATATATATATTTATATATATATATATATTTATTTATTTATATATATATATATATATTTATTTATATATATATATATATTTATTTATATATATATATATATTTATTTATATATATATATTTATTTATATATATATATTTATTTATATATATAATATATATATATATATATATATATATATATATATTATATATATATATTTATTTATATATATATATATATATATATATTTATATATATATTTATATATATATATATATATATATATATATATATATATATATATACACATATATATTTATATATATACATATATATATTTATATATATATATATACATATATATATTTATATATATATACATGTTAACCCCCCCTTTATGGCCCTGAGTCGGTTCGGATTCGACGGGGGGGTTCTGGTTCGGAGGCAAGCAACGGATGTTTCTTCTTTATACTTTTCTATAATTCTTTCTAATTCTTTTCTCTCGCTTATTAATTCTTCTCTTTTTATAATTCTCTGATCTTTTCTCTTATACTAAAATTATCGACTGTTCTCTTTTATAACTTGTCGACTTGACTGACTGAGTTCCTGAAGAGAGTACGGCTCGAAGGAAAAATAAAAACTTCTTTTACTGTGGTTTACTTCTTAAAATATACAGGTACTCTGAATTTACAGGGGTAGAGGTTCGACCTCTTTCGACCATGGCTCAGGCCGGAATCTAAAAATATATTAAGGAGGCAAGGGGCCTCTGCCCCCTCCTAATGAGGTGCTAATCTGAAGTACAATGATGAAGTGCAACGATGAAGTGCTAATCAGAAGTGAAGTAATTTTACAAGTACAGTATAATATAGTCTAAATGTTTGGGGGAGACAATCGAAGGTTAAGTTTCCCCCCTTTTTAAACACATAATCAGATGTTTTTTTGAAAGATTTCAACTAAAAAAAATATAAATAAAAAAGAACAACAGTATCGCCGATTCTACATTTTTGACGGCAATATCATTTCGTAATAGCACATAAGCACAATTTTGAGTACATGACTGAGTACGTATTAATTTTGATTCATTACAATTAAGATTACAATTACCAATTAATTCACATTCACTTGTTGTTTAATTACACTTCCATTTTAAAGTACATTCTTACATGATAAATTAAATCATTACATTTAATTACAGTTTCACTGAAGTACATTACAAGTTATTATTAATTTAAAGTATTACAGTTAATTACAATTAAACAGTTACTATAACTTTTCGTTTTTACAGTGTTTCATATTAATAGACAATTAAGATGTTAGAAATATAATACGAAGTACATGGCACTTACGAGATAATTTATTTACGAAATAATATGTTATAATGTTATGAATTTGAAATCAGAGCGGACGGAGGCATCTGATCTTTGAGGCGCTCGAATCTGCTGTCGGTCAGCGGAATGTGATCTTACTAAGCATTGTTTTGAGTTCACCTGGGGAGGTCATATAATTAAAAATAAAAATGAAAAAAATAATACGAGAACGTTTTTTCGCGTTCTCGAACGAACCTAAAGTTTCGCGTTTCATGATTGACACGAGTAAACATAGACTGATAAGTTGATAGGGCATAAGTAGACAATAGGTAGATGAATGAATAAGTAATAAAATTAATAAAGGATAGCGGTCAAGAAAGAACATGAATGTAAGAATGGGTATGGTTCAATAATAATGTTTATGCTACATAACATATAAATAATGACTTCTATAGAGTGTTTAGCAGAGCTGGGCATTTGCGGCATATTTTGCGGTACTGCGGTACTTGCGGTACCACCGCACTACCACCCCGGGCCCCCATAACGCAGTACCGCAAAGGATCGCTGAAAGTACCGCAGTACCGCTACCGCATTCAAATTTCCGCGTACCGGTTTGGTACCGGTTTGGTAGTGCAGCAGTACCGCAGTACCGCAATATGCCGCAAGTGCCCAGCTCTGGTGTTTAGTCCTTAGGGAAATAAATGACGGGAAAATGTGACGTCATAGTTATTGAATTTTTACGTATAGTACAAATCATTGTTAGGAAGATTTACAAGAACGAATTAGAGACACAGAGTGGGAAACGTAAAGAGAATAAAGTTATTTTGTGACGTCATAGTGTATAAGTCATTATTAGAAAGATGAATTAGAAAAATACAGGAATGAATAAAGACGTACAAATCGAAATTCTATCCAAAACTCGCTTATTTGATTTTTGGTTTCTTATGTAAAAATGGACAATGAATTCATATAATGATGGTGTAGGAATTGTTCATTGTTCACTTTTTACATTACTCTCCCCTTTTAAAAATGATATTTATACAATAATTTAATAGGGTACCATTAATACAATACAAATGAGAAAATAACATCCTAACAGGGTACCATTAATACAATACAATGAGAAAATAACATCCTAACAGGGTACCATTAATACAATACAATGAGAAAATAACATCCTAACAGGGTACCATTAGTTACAACTTACAATACAAATTTTATACAGAACGATTTCGCGTGATCGAGTACAATGCAGAGTATCCAAATTTTTAAAATGATACTTGCTTACAAAATATTAAAAAATCAAAGATTAATACTTTAGTTTAGACAAACATTTAATAGGATTAATACATTAATTTAGACAACCAATTAAGTTAGAGAAACAAGGATATGGTTAAAAAAAATTTAGAAAAATTTTATTATTTTTTTTTTCTGTGGGGAAAATTACATTCATAATGAATAGGAAAAGGGAAAAATATAAATCGTACAATCTATAAGCTAATTTTTATTGACTAGTGTAGGTAAAACTAGAATTACGTAATGGATGATGTATAGACCTGTGGTCTAGTGTGTATTTATGTTTATTGGGTACAAAGTGTGTATTTTATAAGTTCGAGAGACATTAGCTGAGAGGATTGTTAAATTAACTGAATAAATGCATGAGCAAGATATATTAGGAAGCAAAAATGATTAAGATTAAATTACGCGCAATGAAATAGTTTATTGTGATATCCAATGATTTTAGCATGAGGTTTGTATATATAGTATATATAGTGTGCATGCATTTTTATTGACTGTTGTAGGTACAAATCGAATTACGTAGTGGATGATGTATAGACCTGTGGTCAAATGTGTAGGGATTTGGAAGGTTTTTTGAATTAACAAAGTTTAAAAATGATGTATAATAATTTAAGATGGGTTTAGGGTTATATATATATATATATACATTTACGTTAAGGAATAGATAAAACAACTTAATAAATGCATGAACGAGAATTTATATATAGTAAGCAAAAATTATTAAGATTATAACGATGATGTTTGCATACGAGTTTTTAATGCAAAAGTGACTGAAGGGACGGAACGTAAATGAATTCGAATATGTGTCAAAAGTAATAAAATTCAATTAGGATTATAGATTTTACATAATTAATTCGTTACACGTATAAGGTAATTAAAAAAAACGAACTTAGAGGACTTACAATTAATGAAAGTACATCTCACGGTTTTAAAAATTGAATTTTGACACACAATTAATTTCGACAACTAAAATTCATAGCCATATACTGTAGTAGTATGTCAATTTGACTATAATTTTCGTTTGATACCTTACAACAGAGCTGGACATTTGCGGCATATTTTGCGGTACTGCGGTACTTGCGGTACCACCGCACTACCACCCCGGGCCCCATAACGCAGTACCGCAAAGGATCGCTGAAAGTACCGCAGTACCGCTACCGCATTCAAATTTCCGCGTACCGGTTTGGTAGTGCAGCAGTACCGCAGTACCGCAATATGCCGCAAGTGCCCAGCTCTGCCTTACAAATGGTACAATAACAATTTAAGGACAGTTACTCACGATTAATTGAACAAAAGAAAAATAAAAATACAAATTAAAAATATGAATCAATTATACATTTCAACGAGCTAAATACAATTTTATAATATTCTAAAAAAATAAAAGTAAATCGAACCATAGATGAATTTCGACCAAGAATAAAAAAGTTATTGAAATGGAAGGGAAGCATTTCGAACAATCTTTTCTTTTAATAATTTCAGGTAAATTTTATATTAAAAATTATTTTTAGATAATAAAAGAAAATATTAAAAAGGTTTAATAATTTTTGCAGGTTAAGTAGAAAAATCATACTCTTTCGTTGAATGTTGATAGAATTTGAATTATTTGATTTTTTTTTTTTTTCTGAAAACTTGTTTGCATATAGACAAATACATCTGTTTTATTGCGTAGAAGTTTTATTAAAAATTAAATGACTGAAATTTAGGGTATGTGCGGTCATACGGGTAAATTTCCCGTTCGTACAGAGCAGGTTAAATTAGGTACATGATCGATTAATTGTTACGCTATTTCTGTCATCATATAATCAAATAATTATAAAACTCGTTAAAAACTTTTGTAAAAACGGTTTTGTTACAATTAACGAATTACATAACTATATATTTATATACATAACAATGCATGAAGAGGGAAAGACAAATCAGTGAATTTCCGTCTTACAAACAAAGAAAAAAGGTTAAACTAAAGACGCAAATCGGTCAATTCAGGTTGAATTTAATTCTCTTGAACAACAAAAAAAAAGGTTGAATTCAATTGACTGCATTGAAATGAATGGGTATTTGAAACTAACAGAGACTGACTTAAAACAAAACTCTCTGACTTCAAATAAAACTCTCTGACTTCGAATCTAACTCTGACTTCGAATCTAACTCTGACTTCGAATCTAACTCTGACTTCGAGTAAAACTCTGACTTGAGCTCTATCAAGTATTTCTATAAAAATCTCTGGGGCGGTTGGCCGTCTTGGCGCAACCTTCTGACTTGACCTCTTATCAAATATTCTGAAACTATCTGACTTGAACGCTTGTCAAGTATTCTGAACTGTAACTTGAACTCTTATCAAGTATTCTTGAAACTTAACTGTCTAACTTGAAACTGCTTCAAGTATTTCTATAAATCTCTGGGGCGGTTGCCCGTCTTGGCGCAACCTTCTGACTTCAAAAACTGACTTCAAAAAATGACTTCAAAAAATGACTTCAAGTATCTCTCTAAATCTATAAACTCTCTGTAAACTCTCTGTAAACGCTCTCTCTCTCTCTCTTAATTTGCAAGTCAATTCAATTCAGTAATTGAAAAAAATTTGCAAACAAAAAATAAAAAAAAATGTAAACAATATTTCATTCTAATGTACGGGAAGGTACATAAAATAAAATTATTCTATACTGAATATAACAGTGAAAATAACTGAAATTCTCTCTCTGAAATTAATTCTCTCTGAAATTAATTCTCTCTTTGAAATTAACTTTCTGTTACAATAAACTTTCTGTTACAATAAACTTTCTGTTACAATAAACTTTCTGTTACAATAAACTCTCTTACAATAACTGTTTCACTAAAAAAAAGTGTATCACTGGTGTATGGAATGTTCACTGTGTTTCTTGTAAATTCTGACTTGATACTCATTATTAACTGTTAATAATAGTGACTTTTCAAGTGTTTATAAATTTCTTAAAAAAAACAACTCTTACTTAACAAGATTCCTACGGCGAAATCCTTAGAGACGTGTCCTGAAGACGTCTTGCTGGCTACTTGTTCCTGGATGAAAACTAGGCGTGAAGAACTTGGAGTCGTGACGCACCGGTTCAAGGGTGGATGTTACGAACTAGAAGTCGTGACACGCCGGTCAACTGGTTTAATTCTGAGGCAGGGTAATTTCTATCTTGGCCAAAGAGTGGCCTCTTCTTAAAAATCTAATTAAAGTAATCTTCTTAAAGTAATCTTCTTCTTAAAATAATCTTTTAATCCTGATGCAGGGTAATTTCTATCTTGGCCAAAGAGTGGCCTCTTCTTAAAAATCTTCTTGTTAAACATCTTCTTGTTAAACATCTTCTTGTTAAACATCTTCTTGTTAAACATCTTCTGGTTAAAATCTTCTGGTTAAAATCTTCTTCTACAAATCTTCTTCTTATCCTGGCAGGGTCGCCAAGCTGTTAACCCCCCCCCCCTTTATGGCCCTGAGTCGGTTCGGATTCGACGGGGGGGTTCTGGTTCGGAGGCAAGCAACGGATGTTTCTTCTTTATACTTTTCTATAATTCTTTCTAATTCTTTTCTCTCGCTTATTAATTCTTCTCTTTTTATAATTCTCTGATCTTTTCTCTTATACTAAAATTATCGACTGTTCTCTTTTATAACTTGTCGACTTGACTGACTGAGTTCCTGAAGAGAGTACGGCTCGAAGGAAAAAGATAAAAACTTCTTTTACTGTGGTTTACTTCTTAAAAATATACAGGTACTCTGAATTTACAGGGGTAGAGGTTCGACCTCTTTCGACCATGGCTCAGGCCGGAATCTAAAAATATATTAAGGAGGCAAGGGGCCTCTGCCCCCTCCTAATGAGGTGCTAATCTGAAGTACAATGATGAAGTGCAACGATGAAGTGCTAATCAGAAGTGAAGTAATTTTACAAGTACAGTATAATATAGTCTAAATGTTTGGGGGAGACAATCGAAGGTTAAGTTTCCCCCCTTTTTAAACACATAATCAGATGTTTTTTGAAAGATTTCAACTAAAAAAATAAATAAAAAAGAACAACACTATCGCCGATTCTACATTTTTGACGGCAATATCATTTCGTAATAGCACATAAGCACAATTTGAGTACATGACTGAGTACGTATTAATTTTGGTTCATTACAATTACGATTACAATTACCAATTAATTCACATTCACTTGTTGTTTAATTACACTTCCATTTTAAAGTACATTCTTACATGATAAATTAAATCATTACATTTAATTACAGTTTCACTGAAGTACATTACAAGTTATTATTAATTTAAAGTATTACAGTTAATTACAATTAAACAGTTACTATAACTTTTCGTTTTTACAGTGTTTCATATTAATAGACAATTAAGATGTTAGAAATATAATACAAAGTACATGGCACTTACGAGATAATTTATTTACGAAATAATATGTTATAATGTTATGAATTTGAAATCAGAGCGGACGGAGGCATCTGATCTTTGAGGCGCTCGAATCTGCTGTCGGTCAGCCGAATGTGATCTTACTAAGCATTGTTTTGAGTTCACCTCGGGAGGTCATATAATTAAAAATAAAAATGAAAAAAATAATACGAGAACGTTTTTTCGCGTTCTCGAACGAACCTAAAGTTTCGCGTTTCATGATTGACACGAGTAAACATAGACTGATAAGTTGATAGGGCATAAGTAGACAATAGGTAGATGAATGAATAAATAATAAAATTAATAAAGGATAGCGGTCAAGAAAGAACATGAATGTAAGAATGAGTATTGTTCAATAATAATGTTTATGCTACATAACATATAAATAATGACTTCTATAGAGTGTTTAGTCCTTAGGGAAATAAATGACGGGAAAATGTGACGTCATAGTTATTGAATTTTTACGTATAGTACAAATCATTGTTAGGAAGATTTACAAGAACGAATTAGAGACACAGAGTGGGAAACGTAAAGAGAATAAAGTTATTTTGTGACGTCATAGTGTATAAGTCATTATTAGAAAGATGAATTAGAAAAATACAGGAATGAATAAAGACGTACAAATCGAAATTCTATCCAAAACTCGCTTATGTGATTTTTGGTTTCGTGTAAAAATGGACAATGAATTCATATAATGATGGTGTAGGAATTGTTCATTGTTCACTTTTTACATACACATATATATATATATTTATATATATATATATACATGTAAAAATGAACAATGAATAATCAATATTCATTTTTACATAAGAACCAAAATCGCTTAACGCGACTTTGGATACAAATTTTATTTGTAGCTTTCTATTTTTTGTTTGTGTCACAACTCTACAATCTACCATTTCTATGGTTTAGTCGTATCCATTTTCCATTTGTTATAGAAGTTATTATAATTAATTATGATTGTCTTGCATCTCACCCTCGACCCTAGATTATGCATACACATTGCATATAACAGGATTGGAACCCGTAGTTGTACTTCTTAGTCCTTCATACCCACTCTTTGTCTTTAATTCGTTTCTTTTAGGTCCTCCCAAATAATGACTTACAGTTACACTGTACGTATGACATAATGTGAATAACTATGACGTCATAAAGTAACTTAATTCTCTTCACGTTTCCATACCGCCAATACTGAATCACCCATTTGGTATGTGGATATCTTTCATGTTCAATATATGGTAAATTCTTTAATAGCAAAAACTTCATTCTCTATACATCATTATTTATATTGTGTCCTACCTATTGTCTACTGATGCCTAGCCTATCAACCTATCAGTCCATATTTTACGCGTGTCTATATTACGCACACAACCTATTGTGTTACGTACATGTAAAATACGTCCACATGTATTTTTTTTATTTTTTTATTTTAAGTGCGTTCACCCCTCACAAATTCATAAATGCTTGGATAAGTGGTCGAATTCGCTGATGACAGCAAAGTCGAACACTTCTGAGATAAAAATCTCCTCTCGCTCCGATCCAAATTTATAACATATTATAACATAATATAACATATTATGTTGTATATAAATTATCTTGTATGTGCTCATGTACGTGTGTTGTACTAATAACCATATATAATAACCATATATAATAACCATATATAATAACCATATATTATAACCATATATAAATATATAAAAAAAACACTGTAAGAATGGTAAACGACGTAATGTACTTCAATGGAACTGTAATTAAATGTAATGACTTATTATATAATGTAAGAATGTACTTTAATAGAACTGTAATGGACAATCATAAGCGAATGTGAAGTAATCCATAATCACAATCATAATTGTAATAAACCCAAACGAAAATGTACTCAGTCGTGTACTTAAATTGTACTTATGTACTACTATGAAATGATATCGCCTTCAGAAATGAAGACGGCAAAAAAATACGATTAGTTTTTTTATTTTTTTTATTTTTATTTGGAATCTTTCAAACATCTGATCATGTGTTTAAAAGGGGGGAACTTAACCTTCAACTGCCTTCCCCCAACATTTAGGCTTATATGATACATGAATTTGTAAAATGAACTACACTTCATTACGGGACTCTGCTTTGGTCACTGCTACGAGACTCCCTTGTTAGCAGCCTCGCTGCGGGGAGGGGGCAGAGGCCCCTTGCCTCCTTAACTTTTTAGATTCCGGCCTGAGCCATGGTCGAAAGAGGTCGAACCTCTACCCCTGTAAAATTCAGACCACTACCTGTAAATTTTAAGAAGTAAATTACAGTAAGAGAAACTTCTTATTTTCCCCCTCGAGTTGGGCTATCTTCAGAGGAACTTAGTCAGTAAAGTCGATAAGTTATAAAAGAAAAGTCGATCATTTTAGTCGTCTCAGAGAAAGTATCAGAGTATTATAGCAAGAGAAGAATTAATAACTGTCGACACCATAAAGCGAGAGAAAAGAATTAGAATGTTATAGAAGAAATATCCGTTGCTGCCTCCCAACTAGAACCCCGTCAATTCGAACCACCCAGGGCCATAGACGGAGGGGTTAACATACATATATATATTTATATATATATATATATACATATATATATTTATATATATATATATATATATATATAATTATATATATAATACATATATATATATATATATATATATATATATATATATATATATATATAAATATATATTTATATTATATATTTATATATATATATATATTTTATATATATTTTATATATATTTATATATAAATATTTATATATATATATATATATATATATATATATATATATATATATATATTTATATATATATTTATATATATATTATATATACATATATATATTTATATACATATATATATATATATTATATATATATATATATATATTTATATTTATTTATATATATATATATATATATATATATATATATATAATAGATATAGAGTGTAACATATTTGTGGATAGTAGTCTATTATGACTTGATCCTCTGGATCGAAAGATTCTATCTTTAGTTTTAAATCGATAATTAATTATTTTAAATTGATAATGTATATGGTTGTAAATTTTGACTTGGTCCGCAATCGATATGGACCGTGACTTGATGGATACCGTAATGAAATTGACTGGATTCTTTGGATCTGATATATTTGCATGTCCGTTATAAATAGATATAGAATGTAACATATTTGTGGACAGTAGTCTATTATGACTTGCTCCTCTGGACCGAGAGATTCTATCTTTAGTTTTAAAACCGATAATTAATTATTTTTAAATTGATAATTATTTAGTTTCGTAAAAATTGGTCGTTGCCAATTTACCGGCAGTTTTTAAATAAGTTTCTTATGTTCTTGTGGTTCGGAACCCACGTAAAATTGTAGGTCCCCTCCGCCACCACGGAGGACATACACAATACACGATTACGAACACAGTTAGGTAGACCAGCCATGAGTGGATCCTAGGGTCTTTGTTGGTCTGAAACATTATAACATTATAACATTATATATAAACATAATATATATATATATATATAAATATATATATATATATATTTATATATTATATATTTATATATAATATATATTTATATTTATATATATATATATATTTATATTTATATATATATATATATATATATATATATATATATATATATATATATATATATATATTTATATATATATATATATTTATATATATATATATATATATTTTTATATATATATATTTATATATATATATTTATATATTTATATATATATATATTTATATATATATATATATATTTTTATATATATATATTTTTTTAGATATATATATATTTATTATATATATATATATTTATATATATAATATATATATATATATATATATATATATTTATATATATATATATATATATATTTATATATATATATATATATATATATAAATATATATATATCTATATATATATATATATTTATATTTATATTATATAATATATATTTATGTTTATATATATATATATTTATTTATATATATATATATACATATTTAAATTTATATATATTTACACATATATATATATATAATTATATATATAATATATATAATATAAATATATATATATATATATATTATATATTTATTATATATATATATATCTATAATATAGATTTGTTTCGCCTAAATCCGTGCTGCGTATTTCTAATTAGCTTATGCACTTCTAAGTGTTCGACTATAGTCCAGTGGTCGGCGAACAGGGGTAAATTACCCCAAATGGGGTACATTTAAACATTTTGGGGGTAATGCGTGCGGTATGAGAGACACCATATGCAACAATGTTAAGAGCAATTGGCTTGTTTTGTTTACTTTGAAGTCTGGGGGTAATTTCATTTTACTCAAATAGATTTTTGGGTAATACCCAAAAAAGTTCCTCGACCCATGGACTATACGATCCCTAATTATTGATTCCAGTAGCTTACCTACAACAGACATTAAACTGATTGGCCTATAATTTCCCGCCGCACCTTTATCGCCTTTCTTAAAGATAGGTGTTACGTTTGCTAACTTGAAATTATCTGGTACGCACCCCTCAGAAATAGACGCATTAAAAATCTTTGTTAGCGGCACAACAATGCTATCTTTTAATTCTTTTAGTTGTATGGGATATATGGAATCCGGCCCCGGTGATTTACGCGTTTTCATTTTATCAATATAGCGCGTTACCTCCCCTTCACTAACCACTATATTATCCAAAATATTACCATTATCAAAAGGTATTATGTCTGTGACCATAGGGATATTTATTACATATTCTATAGTAAAAACTGACGTAAAAAATTCGTTTAGCAAGGTAGCCATTTCCTTTTTTTCAGAAACTAGATCTCCGTTTACATTTTTCTAAGGCCGCAAGACGCTTTTTACTGGATTTCTATTATTGACGTATTGAAAGAATCGCTTGGGGTTTTCTTTACCGTCACGAGCTATGGAGATTTCAAATTCGCGCTTGGACATTTTTATTACACTTTTCGCTTCACGCCTTAGAGATATGTAGTTGTTTCGTAACCACAAATTGTCTTTATCGCACTTATGTAGCCTATAAGCCCTATCTCTACTCTTTATAATGTCTCCTACTCTAGAAGTAAACCACAAGGGCTTGTTGTTTACTTTCGCACGCTTAATTTTGTACGGTACACATTCCTCATTTATAGTCCTAAATACTGTTTCGAACGAGTCCCATATTAGTTTTGCGTTGGAGTTCCCCATCACGTTTTCCCAATTGACGTGTAACAATTTATTTCGAAATTTATTAAAGTCTGCGTGCTGGAAGTTAGGAATTTTAGTCGAGTTAGCTGGTTTCGAGTGACTTACTGAGAGGACAAACTCTACCATATTGTGATCGCTATTGCCCAACGGTTCTATTATTTGAAGATCAGTAATTAGCCTATCATCCGTAGTTATTACTAAATCTTAAATATTGTCCAACCTCGTAGGTTCCCCAACCTTTAGAATAAGAAAGCTATCCTCGAGAAAATTAACTAAACGATTACCTTCCGCGTCTCCCTGCATTGTATCATAATTTACGTTAGCGCAATTAAAGTCACGCACAACTAAAGCCTGCTCACTACCGATTATTCTCTTTAGTTCACGATATAACGCTTCGTCCGTATCAGCTGTTTGATTAGGGGGCCTATATATAACCGCAACAAGAAGTTTGAAATCGTTGAATTTAAGTTCTGATATAGTCGAATCTATCGGTTCTGGAATTGTGTGCTTTACTTCTATAACGTTCGCAATTTATCTTTGATATACAACATAACACCGCCTCCTCGCCTACCTATTCTGTTTTTTAACAAAAAGTCTATAACCTTTAATTTGATACTCCCCTACAAAGTCACGAGTTTCAGTGCTAAGCCACGATTCATTTATCGCAATTATATCATAGTCTTTACAAGCAATTAAAGAAAAAAATTAGTTTATTTTATTTCGTAGGGTACGAGCATTTAAGGATAGAACCTACAAATTGTTTGTAATTGCGACAACTTCGCGAGCGCATTGGAAATTTATGGAATTTACCTGGGACCGTTCGAGTTACGGCAGCCTGAAAAGAAGAGACAGTATTATGAAATAGTCTTCCTAAATGCGCAGCTCCTACGTCATTAAGATGAAGTCCATCTCCGAGGGACAAGTCCCTCCTGCCGTAGAAACTGTTCCAAAAATTCGCAAAATGCACTCCTTCCTGTTGGCAAAGAGACTTTAGGTTATTGTTAATATAGGTCGCCTTGCTGTAGAAATCGTTACGATGGATAATTCGAGGAAGTATACATGTTAAAACAATCTTATTAGTTTTTTCCTTTAATCGCTCTAGTAAGTCCCTGTACCTAGCCGGCAGTTCTTCCGATCTAGAATTTAAAACGTTATTAGTACCGACATGAATAACATACGTTGTGTCCTCGGCGGTACCATCTGTAAATTGGTCAACACTATTAGTTATATCCTCCACCCTTGCACCAGGGTAGCAGTAACGGCGCCTACGAAGAGGGTTTCTCCCACAGAATTCCTTGAGCTGTCCTCGAACAATGGAATTGCCAACGAGTCGTATTTCCGGTTCATCATCATCTTCAAAACCTAAAACAGAAAACTTATTGTTTGTTATTACTGGTAGACATGTCTTAGGTTTTCTCAATGGTGCTCCATTACGCACTCGAACGAATGGTTGGGAACTAGGAGAAGAGAGAGGGCTATTAATACTATTTATATTATTAATAGAAACTGAGGCAGGAGGGGTCGCAACTGGAGTCTCAAAGGATTCTAATTTTGCCGTCAGGAGCATCACCCTTTCTTCAAGGCTTACTCTGGCCTCCTTCTCACGTTCTAACTCGTTCCTCAGCACTTCCAAGTTTGAGCACCACCTGCAAACTAACTGTTCATTATTATTAGCCATTGTAAACGCGTAAGCGGCAAATTTCCCTTCACAGCGACTGCAAGTACTTGACGGGGGTGCCATGCTTTTAATTACTTAAACAACAAAAAAAACAAAAAACAAAAAACGAGCGTTTGGAAATTAATAAATTACAACGTAGGTCTACCGCGTTTTTGAAACGCAGAAACAGGTTCTTGTAACACAAGGTTATACTAAATGCATATAGAATTAAGCTACCGACAAAAGATCTGTAAAGGAAGAGTATTTATAACACTTATCTGTCCGCGATTT